>CM024591.1:16839873-17506234 GCA_014182565.1 Eucalyptus marginata
GAAAAGACCATAATGCCCCTTTTAGAAGGGTTGGCATTTAAGAAGAAAAAGACAAGAGGAGAATTGCAAGGAAGGGAGGGTTTTAGGGAAGATTTTGGGGGGAAAATCTTTAATCTCTCTCTCTCTTCCTTCCCCCATCCTCCCATGCTTTGGCTGAACCTCACCCCTCCTCGATTCCCTCACATTTGCTTCTTCTTCTTCCTCATTTCCTCTCCATTGCCACCCTTTTTGCTGCCATTCACCTTTGCCATTTCCACCACCTTTGCCCACGCCACTGCTACCATCCATCCATGCTGCAATCCCTCAAGCCGCTGGACCACCACTACAAGCCACCCTCCCCAAGCTTTGCCGTGAGCCCAAGCTTCACCGAGCTGCGCTGTTTGTGCCTCCGTTTGAGCCATGAGCGTCACATTCTTGTCGCTGTTGTGCCGTCTCCATGAGCTCGTCGTCGCCGAAAACCGTGAGTTAACCTCCTAATCCTTGATTAGGAAGTTAATTACGTTTAGGCGTAGGGTTAGATTATGGTTAATGATGGTTAGTTTTAGTTAATGATGGTTTAGTGTTAATTGTGCTTAAGGATGGTTAGATTAAAGCTAATTGTAGTTAGTCTTAATTAATTATGATTAGTGATAATTAACAATGGTTTAGTTGCGCTTAAGGGTAGTTTAGATTAAGACTAATTATAGTTAGTTTAATTAATGGCAATTAGACTTAATTAATTATAGTTAGTATTAACTAATTGCACTTAATAATAATCAATTGCAATTGGTACTAATCAATTGTTGTTAGTCTTAATTAATGACGGAGTAGTGCTAATTAATGATAGTTTAGTGGATAAGTAGAATTTATGCTTAAATTATTGGATAAATTTATGCATAATTCATGTTGTTTGAAGCTTGTTATGCCATGAAAATGAATGTCCAATTTATGAACCTTAAGTACTATTTTTAAAGAAAGGTTTTATTGACATGTAAATGGCAAATTATGAGGTGTCGTGTTTGGATGCCAAATTTTATATGTTAAATAGGGCAATGAGGTTTTAAAATGAAAGTGTGCAAAGTTTGTGGGTTAATTTTAAGTACGTGGCCACATGTGATTATTTTACCACAGTTTTACATATGAAAATTGACGTAGTTTGTTGTATGAGCACGAATTGTGTTTGCAATGGGCTAATTAATGGAAGATGAAATTAGTATAAGCATTGGTGTGCTCGAGTGGTCATTTAAAGGAACCCATCACCCAACGAGATTTTGGGGATGATACTTGATTTTTATCGGATGCCCGGCTGGGTCCAGATGCCTAGCTGCGGTTGAGGTCGAACCGATACTCCTTAAGTAATGCTGTCTATGGTGGGGATTCTAGACGATGCCATGCCCAATGGGACGAGACGATACCCAGTCATATTAGAAAACCATCAACTTTTGTGTTGATCATGGCCCAAGGGATTGTAATAATTGAACCATGTGTGAATGCAATGTGCATGGGGTGCATATGAGATGTGTTTTGATTATTCATTAAGCATGTTGCATTACTATTGGAAATTGTGAATTAATAATATGCAGGGGTGTGCTAAGGCGAGGTAAGAAATATAATGTTACATATTTAAGCTACCTCCAAGACAAATTAGCATCCTAATGGAGGCTCAAGTCAATGACTTACTGAGATTTTTATTTCACTCGTCATTGTTTGTTGTTTTCAGGCTCGTAGTTATGGATGTGCACCCTATTCGTTTGGAGTCCCCATGTCCTTTGGATGGGTAGTGGCCAAGTATGCAGTGTCGAGGACTAAGGCGACCTTTCTGAAGCATATCACCACATTCATGAGGGAGTAGATCATCTAATTCCCCATCACTTTGTGGCCTGGTTCATTAAATTTGATGGGGATCTCATCAGTCCTTTTCCAAGGATTGATAGTCTGCCGTAGTGAACCAATGCTGGAGTGGGAATTACTTTGTGGATAGCCCTAGTGATAGAGAAGTTTAGGTTAATTATGACCCTGCTGGTTTTTATTGTTGGTCACAGAGGAAGTTGCCCTTTTGGAATGGGCTTGTAAATGCCAAACGTCCTAGGGTTAACAGTGTATAAATTAAAGTACTACTTCTGGAAATGTTTGTGGCGTTTAGACTATCCCTATTGTTATGATTGACTAGGTGTTTAAGTTATGCTTCTACTTGCATTTAATCAAAAGATAAAAGGAATAGGTCGACGGCGCGCCCTGAGACATCACAGCTAATTGACCATTGAGAGATGTTCACGCACTCGGACGTTTGGGGCATGACATTTTACATTAGTAAAATCCACCCCAAACGGTCACAACTTTGTGTTAAAAAAAAAAAAAACTCATTTTAGGGGCTTGACTCATGTTGAACAGTTAGGTCATTAAAGATGGTGTCAAAGCAAACACCCTCTAATATATGTATGGTTTGTCAAAGGACCAGATCCATTCCTGATCTGACATAGGAGAAGAGTAATTGAGATGAGAGGGTTTGGACAAGATACAACTCCCGGTAAGCTTCTTGGATGATGGAGAGGCCAATACTGGATTGAACTATGCACCAAATATGAAGAGTAATGCTGAGCGATACGGTGGACCTTCACTTGTGAATAACATCACATAACCTCTCCCAATTGATGCGGGACTTGACTGTCACAAATTCCACAATTTAAATCATTGATGCCCTTGTCAGTGTTGGTTTATATTACTGAGTGATACTATTCTTATTTGATGTAGGGTCTAGTTTTGTCCTACCTCATCCACCATCTTAGAATTCTACCAAGACTACCTTCTCTAAGCCCTCCAACTCTATAACCACTCCCTGCCATCATTGAAAAGGATATGAGTTTAGTTTGTCCGCAAAAGGTACACTCATTGGAGGAAGCTTGCTCTAGTACCATTTATAACAACCCTGATTATTCCGCTTACGCCAAACCCTAAAAGGAATATCCTGATGGTAACCAAACAAGGCGATGACTCTTTCAGGGTAGATGTTTAATTATGAAGACTATCATAAGATTTTTACCCAATTGATATGAGATTTAAGAAGTATCGACACTTTTCAGAAGCTTTTGTGTTATGTTGAACACTTTGACATGTGGCCCACACTCTTTGAGATTCTCCAAGATTCGGTCAACAAGTGTTGAAAAATAGTCAACTCTCCCAACACTCTTCAACACTCAAGTTGGGAATTCCAACACGTGATTTCGACACACACGGGGTCAATTTTAAAAAATTTCAATAAATAGGGATCAAAATGTAAATATGTAAAAAATAAAATAAATAAAACATAATAAATGGGGAAAGAAGAAAGCCTTAATCTTCTTTTCTTTTCGGCTCTTACTTCCTGTGATATATAATTCACTCCTAAGTTTTTTTTTTCTTTCTCTTCTCTTCCGACACGCTTTGACATGTGAGTCCAAAATGTGGATTGCTTATTTTCTTTTTTTTTTACCCTCCAAATTTTATGGATTATTGAAATGGAATTGAATTTGTCGATTGAAATAATGATATGCTTTTAGTATAAATTCATTCTAGACTCTTCTATTATTATTATTATTATTATTATTATTATTATTATTATTATTATTATTATTATTATTATTATTATTATTATTATTATTATTATTATTATTATTATTATTATTATTATTATTATTATTATTATTATTATTATTATTATTATTATTATTATTATTATTATTATTATTATTATTATTTATTTGTGAATTTGAATCAAATTTATTTTAAAAATGATAATTTATCATGTATATATAAAAATATACATTTAATATATAACGTGTTCCAATATATCGAAATTTCTTTTTTTGAAAAATGACGTGTCGGTGTGTTGTGTTATGTCATGTCGCATGTCGGTGTTGGTGTTACTTGGTATGAGACTTAGGGGTGCCACACAAAGTGAAGATTCATTGGGCCTCACACATTATTATATCCTTCTCGGCAAAATCTCTTAGATACTGTTTGGTTCAACTTAAAATTAGATTACTTAAAAAGTCACTATTTAATTCTTCGTGGTTGGATAGGCACTTTATCTTGAAATGCGTCGTGAAATATTTAGTAATAAGACTGTCGCTTCACGAGCAATCCAATTGCAAGATAGACCAAACAAGGTATAAAGTCTACAAGGAATTTATTCTTTGAGTGGACAGCCTGACTTTGGCCAACCATTGAAGCGTTTAAATATTACACGCAACGTAACACGCGAAAACTGGTGTAGTACCCAACTCGACCCGAACACGCAAAAACAACAAAAAAAGGTGAGAGAAAGTGAGATCAACCGGTGCAGAAACAAACCAGTGCAGACTCCCAGATTGTGCTCTAAGCAAGCTTACCTAAGGAGCCAGCAACTGGACAGTTTCATATGTTTGAAGCTTCAAGATAGTAAGGGATTGAAACCTTGGGGTACGTTACAATGTTCGCTATGAAGAGAGTGAAAGACAAAAGTACATGTGCTGCTATACCATGTATCCGTGGATGATCTCAACTATTTTATCTCGATCTCAATGCCAAAGATGCTTTTGAAGAACCTGCGCATGCTGCTTCGAGTAGACTTTGTTCCCTTGTCTGTTCGCACATAGAATTCAATGAACCCAGAGCACGGTGAATTGAGGAGCGAGTGACTAGCAGTCTTTGTTGATGATGAACATGTCAAAGGCTTAAATACTCAACCTTCCATGCTTGTTACAAAGATTCACATTTTACATCTCGAGATGTTTGGGGAGGAGCCAACATAAAACCTTATTTTCCTTTATTTACATTTGTCCTATATTACTCGAGAAACTCTATCTTGTTCACTTTATTAACAGGTTCGTGTGAGTATGGGCCGAATCAAGTATAATGTTGGGTTTTGCCTTGGCTGCACGGGAAACATTAGCGAAGCCCAGTCCAAGGTTCCTTTCTACCAAATTTTTATTTTGTCTCAAGGCCTTTTCCGAAAAGCCTATTTACAAATAAATTAAATATCCTTACCTTTAAACTTTTAATTTTTTTTATAGTAGGGTCCTTAGTCAATCTAGCTATCGTTATATTTAATATGCTGAACGTCCTTATTAATTTTTATTTTGTCCCAAGATCTGTTCCGGAAAAGCCTGCTTACGAGTAAATCAAATATCCTTACCTCTAAACTTTTGACTTTTCATATTTTGGTTCTTAATCAAACTAGCTGTTGTGATATTTAATGTGCTGACAGTTCTTATATATTTTGCTAGCTATTTTCATATTAATTCTCTAGCCCTTGCCTTATATTTCCAACCTTTTCGCTCAGGCTATTTCTCCAATAAATGCCAACCTATTCTTGGTCGTTCTCCAGACAACAATCCACCTAAAAATACTCTCTTTTTCTCTTACTCTTTCTGCTGGATTTACATTTCTCATTGTTCTTCGCTTTGCCTAAATGGTGAAGTGCATACTAACTGGAAGTTCTATTGGATCCTAGAGCATTACTATGCATTTAAGATTAGTTTGGTAACCATTTTGTTCTTTGAAATATTTAATGCTCAGAAATAGTTTTTTCTTATTTTGTTCCCTAGACGAATTTCTAACCATCTGAATGTCTTTAGTAACTACACATGATTTCTATTCCTGGAATTAAAAAAAAGAACAAGAATGCATTTGGTACTACTCTCAAATGTTTTGTGATGTAGAATTTCTTTTAATTTTTTAATAATTTCTTGAGATTTTTCTTCTTCTCTTTTTCCTCTCTTCTTCTTTCTCCTCTAGCTAGTCACTGGGCCTCGGCGATGGTTGGCAACCGGCTAGAGTTGAGAGTCGACGATCTCACTAGTCTTGGGGGAGCCTTGCCGGCCCTTAGCGAGAGTGGCCTTGCCTAGCCACTATGAGGTCAGCCTCATCCAGCCATAATGTCAACTAATTTTTCTATTCTTCAAAGCAAATCAATGATCAAGGAACATATTTGATATAGAAGCAAAATGTAGAAAAAAATTATTTCTTTGAGTTCGAGAATAATATCTAAAACCAAGTCTTTTTTTTTTTTTTTTTTTTTCGTTTCTTCTTTTTCTTTTCTTCGTGTGGTTTCGAGAAGAAACACCACCATCAGTTCGCCCTCTTAGACTAGCTAGATCTGGAAGTTTTGCCATTAACAACTGTTGAATGCCGCCTCATGTGCTATGTCTTGGCTATAGGACACTATTCATACTTGTATTCAAACTTAAGTTGAAATGTTCAATGCACCTTGAGTTTTAAGTAGCTCTCAAGATTATGCGATATTTTCTTTGATTATGCATATCTCGACTAATATATGTTACCTTTAATAGTCTCTCATAAAACCTATAAATAAACTAACGTACTCTTCATTATCATATATAGAAATATACACAATTTCTATATTCTTGTCTTCCGCATTGTTATTTCTTAACTTGGTATCAAAACAAGAGGTTATGAGTTCGAATCTTTGTAAGCCCCATTTGCCTTCTCAATTAAATTTCTACGCTTAATATTAGGCAAAAAGAAAAAAAAGGCTGAACATAAGGGGGGGAAGTGTTAAAACTTTTAAATAATAAACCATACATTTATCTAACAACTTAAATTTTTAGAACAGTTGGCAGTGATCCCATTAAAATCTATTAGAGCAAGTGAAGTGATCTTGTGCCAGCTTTGGAATTTGTTGAAATCTCCAGCAAAATCCCTGGTTTAACACATAGACCTGTATCATCTAGTTGATCTCATCAGATATTCTTCATATTCCCTCAACAATCACGTACACCAGAAGAACAAGTGCAAATAACATGGCAAGGTCAATTGGATCAATGGTGGATTTATTTCGGCGGAGACAGCTGGTTGATGTAGTTGATCTCGTTGGTGAAAGTGAATTATTCCGGTTCTCCCAATTGGATATGTTATTCGATTCAATCTTCACGTGGTACTTCTTCTGCTGTGGCTGAATCATGGTAGTTTCCTTCTCTTTGAACTCTGAAGCCTGTGCCTACAATACAAATTCAATAAGGTTTTCTCGTTGTTTTGTTCCTCATGAACTCCAAGAGAAAAAGGAAAATTATAAAGAAGATCTCCGCTGCTATGCTTAATCTGCCTAAATAACACAGACTGGAAACTGACAATTAGAACAGTGTCCTACTTTGAAGCTTCTCAACTTCGCCCGTGGACTTAGTGTAATTTGTACCGGTTTACAAACCTTTGCTTTTGCTGGTGCTCCATCAGAAGATGCACACTCTGTTATGATCTTTTCAGTGTCATGAGGATGGTTGAGTTTCTGTTCAACAAATCCTTCCTCTTCCTCTAATGCAACAGCTCCCCAAGAGTGTCATAGACAGGCCGCTGGTTCTTATTAGCCCAAAGATTGTCCCAGCTAGATTCTCCAAGTTGGCCATACTGCAACCAAAGTATGCAAAGAGAACTGATAAATGCACAGCTTATTATGAGCCCACATAAACTGTATTAAACTTTCTGCTAGGAGACTTTCACTCTCTGGACTTCTTGAAGTACAAGAAGTTATGCATCAGTTCAACAGTCAAAATATATATGCGACCAATACTACCTGAATTACTCCTATGTCTGCTTCAGTTTCGCGAATCAGATCATAAAAATCAAAATGTTCGCCATCAGGAAATGAATCATGATCAAGAGGGGACATCCAGGGCTCGATCCTACTCCGTTCGTTGGTAATAGTAATGCCACTTCTGGATGAGTTTTCAGCACTACAGGAACTCCCGTTCATGATTAGTTCATTCAGTTGGTTCTGCATTTCCTGGACATGATGCTGTTATTCAAGAACACATGTAAATCCTAAATGTAATTCCTCAATTCTACAGAGCGAAAGGAAGAAAGTTTTCTACTCTCGCAATATCCTTTTTTTTTTCTTACCTCTGCAAAGGGAAGTTGTTCTGGGTTATCACAATCCATGCCATCACAGCTCTTATCTGCTTGTTCACCAATAAACTTTGAAGTTCCAGACGTCTCATCTACCTTCTCCTCTAAGGAATGAACTAAATCAGCCTTCTGCTGTGGAGAAAACAAGACATGCCAACGTAGTCACAAAGCCAACACATAACCAGCAGTACAAGGACTCGGCGAATGAGAGATCGCAAATATCTTTTTCTGAAATGCGGAAAAAGTTATATTTCTTTTTCAAAAGGAATGACGCATCTGCGTTAGATATCAAACTACCTGTAGGAGTTTTGACAAACTTTGGATGTCTTGCTGTACAAAATTTATGCTCGAGTTCATGACATTATCTTCTACAATGAACTCATTTACACTAAATCTAATGTGCTATTGGAAAAATAAAATTTACCTGATACATTTGTTCTTCTTCAGCTTCAATTGCACTGCAAACATCAACATTAAGAAAATGACATGGGAAATTTAACTCATCATTAGTAGGGGATACAGCAAACCCTTCCTGATGAATTCCCCCATACTAGAGGAATTTTTAGTCCACATGAGATGCTCCAGATTAGGCGAAGAGTGGTGATTGTCTTCTGGTATCATGGCTAGGGATTTTGTTCCATTCTTGATTAGCTCGCTAAAAGAAACTTTGGGACACTGAAACTGTGGAGTAGATGAGAAGTCTCCATTCGTTGCCATAGCTGCATGGTTTGGTTGGTTCCTCAGTGCCTGGATAGATGGTTCTTGGTTATCTGCCTTCTCATCTTGCTTCATCTTTAGGAAACAAAGAACGAAACCCATCTGTGGAGAATCCAAGTCAACCCAACTCAATCATAACAACCAACACTTAACAAGCAGAAACAACATCCTTGAAAACAGATGTCTTTGAAACTAAGTGGAATAAGTGTGCGGTCAAAGGTAATATACAATAAAGACCACTATTTCCAGAGATAAGGTTGTCAACCTGTAAACAGTCATTGATGGTCAGTAACAAGGAACCACTCACCTAAAAGCAAGTGCCAGTGCATCCAAATGATTCACAATTGCCTAGACCAATAATTCAAGGAATGGAGTATTGCTTGGAAATAAATAGGAAAGAGTAGAAATACGCACATCATCAGGATGCGGATGAAACTCATGCAAGACCCAGTTGGATCTAGTGCCCTTGGAATTTCGGCCATCAAGGAAAACTAATGTGATCTTGAAACCGATCTTTTTGCCGTCATTTTTTGCCTTAATATCTTTATGTTTGCCGGTGATCTTCCAAGAAGAACCACATGGTGTTTTCCTGCCAATCCGTTGGTTCTGCGTCTGTGGACATATGAACCACCATTCTTGATCTTTGGATCGAATGATTGATTTCTGTGCATGTACATTAAAAGCTCTCTGATTCATGAGTAAGGGGCCTACTGTTCTTTTCTGAGACCTTCTTTTGAAGTTGTGAAAACCTACCATTGAATTTGGCTGGTAAATCCCATGGATTAATCTCGTAGATGTTTTCTAGTGTCGGAATAATGCAGAAAGTTTCTCTGCATCCGGTTGCTTTCGACTTCAAGTAATTGATCAGTTCCTCCTCCGTTGGATGGAATCTGTAGCCGACTATCGCCTGCTGAAGTAGTAGTGCCATCTCTGTGACTATTTTTTCTGCGGGTACTTGATTCATTGGAGACATCCTAGTTTCAATATCTTGTTTTCTTCTCTCACACAAGTGAAGTTCAAGCTAGCTGAGAGTGAGAATTTAGGAAAGTGAGCTTGTGCACACTTTGAATTTTCTTGAGGACCACAAGAAGTCACCCACCCACCGCGACAACGACGTCCGCTGGTGGATTACTATGATCAAATGATCAGACCCGTGATTGATTATAATTCCTTTCCCAAGGCGTTGTTGCTAGTGCATTCATTATCAAGCAAATAAGATTTCCAAAGCACATGTCTTATATTAGTATTCTTCTTAAGTGGTGGGGTTTAGCATGATCATAATTGCACTTTTGCTTTCCCCGAAGGATAATCGCATGTGCTTGATCTTATGAAGCCTCGAAACTTGGATGTTAATTTCTTTATTCCTTAAAATGAAAATAGAATGTTTAACTTAGGCAGGTATATCGAAAATAAAGATTATTCATGGAATTGATAGAAGATGATATTGTCATTCGGTAATTAATCTATTTTAGCCTGTGTTGAGATTCGGGGTGATATGTTCTCCGATGGGTTGGTTCGTGATCGAGAACCGATCTTGCGGCTCCCAGTTCCAAAACCGGCCAAAACACAACTGCCCACAATTATTTTTCGTTTCCTTCTTTAAATGGTTTATTAATTTATTAAAAAAAGACTAGGAAGAAAGATATGGACCCGCTACTTTCTTTCTTAGTCTTCGTGCGACCCGCGGAAACAGTGTAGCAAAACTGATAAATTATGACAAGCGAAAGACACTTGCTAACAATATGTGTATGTCTGTATAAACTTACGGCAATATTAGGATATTTATCTCATTCCGCAAATGTCTCAACATTATGCGTATCTCTCTTTTGATAGTGCATGTCCTTAATTGATTATATTTGGTATTATTTATCTTATTACCTTAATTAGTTATCTAATAAAGCCTATAAATAGGTTCATGAGTATACTATTTATCAATACATCGAATAATATGGAAATTCCCCATTTTCCCTACTCTGCATTTTACATTTAATTTGGTATTAAAATAAGAGGTTTGAGTTCAAATCTTTTCAGGCCCTATTCCCTTTCCCAATTAGGATATGGTGACATCTAGTATTAGGCAAAAATACTAGACTAAGTATAAGAGGGAGTGATAGAATATTTAAATACTAAATCACACATTTACGTAAAAACTTAAACTTTTAGAACAGTTAATAGTGATCTTATAAAATGCCACAAAGACAAACAGGCATGTGTGCTAGTTATGTCTAGCATAACACTTTTTGCAAGGCAAGTTCTTCAATGGGTGGATTATGGGGAAAGTTGGTTGGAGTAATTTTAAATACACAGCTGTGCAATCTTTTTTAACAAAACTCACGTGCACATCTTTCATGATTGATTTGGGCAATTGGTCGATCTTTCGAATTGTAACTGTTCATATTTACACTAATGGGAATGAGCTTCTTCTTCTTCTTCTTCTTCTCCTTCTCCTTCTCCTTCTCCTCCTCCTCCTCCTCCTCCTCCTCCTCCTTCTCCTTCTTCTCCTTCTTCTTCTACGAAATGATGAATTGACTATTCTATAATGTCAAGGGAAAAAAAAGAAGCTTGAAAGGAACAATATTGAGTGGGGTAAATGCTTTTCTTCAAACGTGTATAGTGAGTATGCTAGTTAGTGCAGCAATTAATACTAAATATTAGATGCTTGACTATTCTTTTCTTCATTGGTTCATCTGAAATTAGTGCAATCATTCCAATTTATGTTCTAGAGTTGCTCTAGACCATATTAACACAACCAGGAGAGAGGAGCACGAGAAGACGGCTTTGGGACGCCCTAACACGGGCATCTTTCGTGAATCTCGTCCAATGTACTAAGGAAGTAGACTTCACATATGAAGAAAAACGCTAGACTTCAAGCTCGCGTGCACTCACGACTATATTTAAGCACTTGATGTGGAGACATTTTACAACAGTTTAAATAATAGATGCGAGTACCAAAATTGAATCTTGAGATTCCATATATTTATACACGTACGCGAATTTATTAGTTACATATGTACATTTTTTTCTGGGTAAATCAATGTCGCAGGAAGTGGCTTACGATCAAGTTCTTTCTTATATTATATGTTACATTAATGCAGATAGAAACTGATGGGACTTACGTAAGTGCGCGACGCATGACTCAACCAAACGTCATGACTAGATTGGTGCCCCGTGCTTGCCCGGCGTAATCGTTGTTCTCGCATGATTTATTGTGAAAGCAGCTAAAGTTAAAGACCTTTACAGACAGAGTCTTTCTTGCCAGGAATAAGTTCACATCAACTCAAAAGCCGAAGGGTATCTGCATTGCTTGATTAATGAACTTGCATGGGGTCTGAATTATCAAGTGTATTCAAATGCTTGAATTTATAAGCTATTTTAAATTTATGATGAGGGCAAAATAACTTATCTATGCCCATAGTTAGTCGGGAAAATTGTCCAAAAAGTCCTAAAACTACTACATTTTTGTCAATTCAGTCATAAACTTTTCAGTTTTACTAATTGAGTCCTAAATTTTTTTACTTCTTGTCAATTGAATCAATCCAGCCAATTTTAACTAAAAATCGCTGATGTGAAAGCTGGTAGTGCCATGTAGACTACTAGCGCGTGACGTGATAAATTTTAATAATATTTTGTTATTTTTTCTCTTTTTTTCTTTCTTTTTTTTTGCACCTTCTTTTTCCTCTTGTCAGTGGCCAACCCAGCCACCAGAGACCAACCGCTAGCCATGCCGGCTTGATCGGCCTTGCTCGTCATAGGTGAGGCAATGCTAAGCAAGCCCTGGTGAGGGGAGCCCTCGCCAAAGCAAGGCCCAATGAGGGTCGACCTTGCCCAGTCAGGCAATGCGACCTCACCTAAACTAGGGGAGGTCGGCCCTCGCCTAGGCCAAGGCAGCCTCACTAGGCATCGCTTAGGTGCAAGAGATGCTTGACGAGGCCACCTTGGCTAGGGCGAGGGCCAACCTCAATAGATTTGGTGAGGGTTAGCCTTGCCCAGGCCAAATTGGGTGAGGCTGGCCCTCGACTAGGCCCAATGAGAGCTAGCCTCGTCGAATCTAACTTGAGTGAGGCCAACCTTCGCTAGGTCTCACCCGGCCATGCCTCACCTATAGTAGGCAAGGCTAGTCTACCCGGCATGATCGGGACCAGCCTCCGGTGGCCGACCACGGGCAAAAGGAAGAAGAAGAAGCAAAAAGAAACGAAAGAGAAAAAAGAGAAAACAATTAGAAAAATTCAAAAAAAAATTCAAAAAAAATTTAAATATTTTGAAAAATTGTCCATATCAATTCCAACAGTTTGTGTGGCATCGCCAGTGCCCACGTCAACGATTTCTGGAAAAAATTAGTTAAACATACTTAATTAGTAAGAAATTAAAAGGCTTAAGACTCAATTGGCAAAATCAAAAGGTTTTTAATTGAATTAGTAAAAGTGCAATAAGTTTAGGATTTTTTGGACAATTTTCTCTCATGAGTCACATTTGCTTTATGATCGGTGCATTATGCTTAATTGGTTTCGATTAAAGTAAGGACGCAATCAAGTCATGCCATTCACGAGTAACTCGTGATGGGTTCAATGATTACTTGAGATTGACTCATCCGATGTTGCTTGTGTCCAAACTCATGTGACTCAAGTCTCTTGTTTGTGGTTCCAACATATTGTCGGACTAATTGGGTTAGTGCTACATATTTGATTCACTTCATAACGTGTCACAACGAATTACATAGGAGTATTAAAACTTTCATCATTGTTTTTACTTTTGTTTCTTTAGATGCACACATGTAATTTAACGATTATAAAAGCATTACTTTTTATTATCTATAATATATTTCGAATAATTATTTAATATTGTTATTTATTTTGTAAGTGCCCCTCCTCATTGGCCCTAGTTTGCACTTGGCTTTGCGAGATGTTATCGAATGGAAATATTACACGAACTTTTGTCAATCTTCCACTTCACTGTATTTAGAATGATTGCATTCATGCCACATACGTTAAATAATATTGGATTATCTGAATGTTCATTAAACGTGCATAATTGATCGTTGGAGTGAGATGGAATTTTACAGCGGTTTATGATATTGATTCAATCAAAACACTCTTTCCTAGCCTCTTCTTTTAAATTTGGGACTTAAGGGACTTGCATTTCGAAAGATGCTACATCTATGCCCTTTTCTTTTATCTTTTCTTTCTCTCATCTCTCCAGTAATGTTCGTTTGTTTAAAGTGTGATAACCCAAATTCCATGTCTAATGGGTGAAGTCTTGTGATGTTATACATAAGTAGGGAAAAATGTCAAGAAAGTCCTAAATTTATTATAATTGTGTCATATAGTTCTAAACATTTTAATGGTACCAGTTCAATTCTAAACATTTTAACTTAATGTCAATTTGGTTATAGAGCTTTTCACTTGATACCAATTTAGCCCTTCTGGCTAATTTTGACCGAATTCCACTAATGTGGATTTGGGGCCTACTTACATGGCATCATCAACACTAACGTAAATAATTTTTAATAACTTTTCAATTTTATAATTATTTTTTCAACTTTTTCCTTGATTCTCTCTCTCTCTCTCTCTCTCTCGTGTGACATCCCGTGACATTTTCAACCCCGTCTTCTACTGAATGAATCGGACATTTCATTGACGCGCCTATAGGGCTATTCTCGGAATTGATCATTCTCGAGATAATTAGACTATCTGGGAAAGCCAATAAGACTTTTAAGGCAAATAGACTTGAGAATTTGACCAAGAATCGACTTCTCGACCGTGTCCATCTTTAGAGGCCATTCAAGACAATTAAAAGTCAATTTGAAATAAGAGATAGACTGGTTTGACAGAGATGTGTAGCTAATCTTGGGTGACACTACTAAATTGGAAAATTCTCGTCAACCGGCCCTAGACTAATTTTCTTATTGTTTTGGTACCCTGTGTCCGTATTTGGATCCTCGGGATTTTCACGACAACTGAGAGTCGCCAATGAGTCGAGTGGGTTCAAAGTGGTTGGAAGAAAATTGACCACGGGTCATTTGAACTAAAAATGTCTGAAAGTTACCCGGTAGCCTAAGTCACGTTAAAAACGTGTCGAATATAAATTAACCGCCAATTCAAGTCCGATTTCAGAAATTGGAATTTCTGTCATGTCATAATAAATTCTAGGAACGTCGACTCAGTCTCAGAAGATTTTTCAGAGAGTCCGGGATTTTACGGAAAATCATTGCAAACGATTCGAAAACGAATGAAATTGGATTGGCCAATTTGAAGGGATTTTTGGCATCTGGTGCGAGTGAATTTATGAATGAAAGTTGTTTTGACTTTTTCTGAATTCAAATTGGATCTCAACCGGATTTGTTTGTTCATAAAATCGGATTCCGAAAAGAAAATGAATTAGAATTCAGAATTGAAGGAAATGGCTGTTGTTGTTGCTCAAAACTTGTTGTTTGAGGGAAATTTTGTGCCAGGAAGCAAGTGAGGATCAAGTGCTTTAGCATGAGAATTTTGGGGACCAAATGGGTAGACAGAGTGCGAGTGGGATTTTAATTTTCAATTATAGGATTTTCTTTCGAATTTTTTTCCTTTTTAATTGTCTTTTTTCCCCTGCTACGTATGTCCCCCCCCCTGCGCACTCTCTCTCTCTCTCTCTCTCTCTTCTTATGCGAAGCCCCCACCGATTGACCTCTGCCGTTTCTCACTTTGCTTCATCCATTTTTTGACTTTTCAACTTTATCTTTTCCCATTCTCTCTCCCTCATCCTTTCACGTAAAGCCACCATGGGCCGCTTTCCCTTCCCCTCCGTTTTGTGTGAACGATCAGCAAAGGAAGAGCAGAAGCAGCTCGTCATCGCTGCCAGCTACTTGGATCGCCGCTGCCTCATGCAAATTGCCTGTGTGCGCGCCGTCTTACCCGCACACCGTCGTTCCCTTTTGTCCAACTGTCCCTACAGTGTGTCCATGAGCTCCTTTGGCCTCGTGTTGGAGCTGTTCAGCCACCATGGACCACCGCTCAGCCTCGCCGAACCACCACTTGCCTTCCCCCGAGCTTTGCCACCCTATTTGATGTTGTTTTGTGGCCTTTTCCAGCCAAGATCAGCAACCCACCAAGTGGGTTTCCAGCAGGTTCGTGGGCTGTTTTGAGCTGTTTCCGGGCCCCGAACCCGGGACTTGCTTTGGGAAGAAACGACCCTCATGTCGTCCTCGTCGGATTGATCCGATTTGCGCGCAATTCCGATGAGTAATCTCACTAATTCTTGCTTAGTGGACTAATTATACTTAAGGGTTGTTTAATGTTAATTAAATAGGATTATGTGGTTAGATTATAGTAGATTAGTGATTATTAATTAATTGTGATGCATATTAGACATTTTGATTGTGCAATTAGAAAGTAGATGTAGTCTACTATTTATTGAATGCATCTCGAGATTTTTCCGTCCCTTATCGGGCTTCAATTAGGCAATTTGGGCCTAAAGTGGATTTTTAATAATTCTTTATTAATTTTCGAAATTAATTAATTATTTTTTTTTTGGAAATTAGGCAGGGGATAGCCGACGATCGAAATTTCGTGTTGATTGTCGTGATGCATTCCGTTTATTTATTTGAAACTCACATTGCGTAATTAAATTAATTGTGATATTTTAGGAATTTATCTAAATTGATTGAAATTGGTGAAATCAAATGATTGATTGGTAGATGGCCCAGAGTATGTTTATTTAGCATTTATAATGCTTTGATGAGTTGTAAAGTGGAGAGAATTGTGAGAGTGGTGGGAATACTCTTGGCTAAGATCAATCAGGCGGTGTTATGGCTCACGTGGTTCGGTGGCCAGGATATCGCGACGAAAATGGCGCCTTAAAAACGCACGTAACGGTCTAGTACATACATCATTATAGATATACGGGGTTTAGTGATTTGGGATATTACTGGCGAAAACGACGCCTTAAATAATGCACGTAACTATCTGTTAAATACATTGTTATAGGCATGTGTGGTTCGGTGATTAAGGACATCATTGGCGAAAACGACGCCTTAAAGAACGCACACAATTGTTTAGTGCATACGTCACCTTGGCGAAATTGACCCCCGAAAATATTAATATGGCTCTGTGACTAAGTGTATAATTGAAGGTTATATAGTGAGAAGTGAAATGACCTAGAAACGGTCCGACTGACATGTAATCGACTAGGTCAATTGATCAATGATTTGATCTGTTTGTCGTGAATTGATTGATTGTTTAAGGTAAAATATGAAGTATCTGTATATAACCTTGAATTGTAGGTTGGGACTAAGGCTAAGGTAAGTCCTCTGACTCGTGCTATGCTTAGGCAACCTAGTGGTGTATTAGTTTTCTAATCGAGTCTTAGTGGGGTAGAATTTGCTGAGATGTAGTCTCATCCCAGTTGTCCCACAACATTTCAAGCCCTTAAATGGCAGCACCTCCACCTTCTCGTCCTCGTATGCACTATGACATCCCAGAGCAGATCTCAGAGTTAGAAACCCACGTCCACATCCATCCTCACTCGGAAGGATTAAAGTATGTACTGTTTCAATCAATCGTCTGGGTTGACGTGGGGGAAGAAGCCCTGAGGCCTCACAAGTATCGGTCATGGTATCGTGAGTATTTTGACGGGCGTAGAGAGGATCCCATACCGAAAGAGGATGTGCCTCATAGCGTACTGGAAGAGGCGTTGGAGAAGGAACAGCCGATCACATGGATGGATCGGTAGTAGATGTGAGGGATCTGTAGCTTGAGGACGAGGCTCGCACTCTCGTATATTCGATTGATGACGACAACTGGCATGAAGATAATAGTGAGAGGGTAGAGCAGGAGGTGGAAGGATCAGAGGATGACGAAGATTGGGGAGTAGTTGAGGAGTTACCAGAAGATGAGCTGGCATCCGAAGCCGAGGATGAGCCTGAAGAGGAAGATGAAGAACTAGAAGAGAATGAGCTTAGTGAAGAAGGGACTGAGGAGATCAGGACGATCTCGAGTACAACCCGGATGAGGATTGAGATCCCATCCCTTTTATGAACCTTGTCTTAGTGTAGATAGGTGTGAGACTAGTATGTTGTGAATAGTATTGTAAATATACTATGAGTTGTGCTGTTAATAAAAGTGTGGTTGTGAATTTCAATATGAAAAATATGGCATGCATGATCCCCTCCGTGGAATCAATGGGTACAATTCACAACCACACTTTTATTAACAGCACAACTCATAGTATATTTACAATACTATTCACGGCATACTAGTCTCACACCTATCTACACTAAGATAAGGTTCACAAAAGAAATGGGATCTCAATCCTCATTTGGGTTGTACTTGGAATCATCCTGATCCTCTTCAGTCCCTTTTTCACTGAGCTCATTCTCTTCCAATTCTTCATCTTCCTCTTCAGGCTCATCCTCAGCTTCGGATGCCGGCTCATCTTCTAGTATCTCCTTAGCTACTCCCCAATCTTCATCCTCCTCTGGTCCTTCCACCTCCTACTCTACCCTCTCACCGTTATCTTCGTGTCAATTGTCATCATCAATCGAATATACGGTAGTGCGAGCCTTGTCCTCAAGCTACAGACCCCTCGCATCTACTACCGATCCATCCATGTGATCGGTTGTTCCTTCTCCGAATGACTCTTCCAATACGCTATGAGGCACATCCTCTTCCGATATGGGACCCTCTCTACGCCCATCAAAATACTCACGATACCATGACCGATACTTGTGGGGCCTCAGGGCTTCTTCCCCCACGTCAACCCAAACGGTTGACTGAAACATTACATACTCTAATCCTTCCGGGTGATGATGGATGTGGAAGTGGGTTTTTAACTCTGAGATCTGCTTTGGGATGCCGTAGTGCATACGAGGACGAGAAGGTGGAGGTGCTGCCATTTAAGGGCTTGAAATGTTGTGGGACAACTGGGATGAGACTACATCTCAGCAAATTCTACCCCACTAAGACTCGATTAGGAAACCAATACACCACTAGGTTGCTTAAGCACAGCACGAGTCAGAGGACTTACCTTGGCCTCAGTCCCAACCTGCAATTCAAGGTTATATACAGATACTTCATATTTTACCTTAAACAATCAATCAATTCACGACAAACAGATCAAATCATTGATCAATCGACCTATTCGATTACATGTCAGTCGGACCGTTTCTAGGTCATTTCACTTCTCACTATATAACCTTCAATAATACACTCAATCACAGAGCCATATTAATGCTTTCGGGCGTCAATTTCGCCAAGGTGACGTATGCACTAGACAATTGCGTGCGTTCTTTAAGGCGCCGTTTTCACCAGTGATGTCCTTAATCACCGAACCACACATGCCTATAACAATGTATTTAATAGACAGTTACGTGCGTTCTTTAAGGCGTTGTTTTCGCCAGTGATATCCCAAATCACCGAACCCCGTATGTCTATAATGATGTATGTACTAGATCGTTACGTGCATTCTTTAAGACGCTGTTTTCGCCAGTGATATCCTTAGTCACCAAACCACGTAGGCCCATAACACCGTACTCGATTGATCTTAGCAAAGAGTATTCCCAATTCACTCTCACGATTCTCTCCACTTTACAACTCATCAAAGCATTAGAAATGTTAAATAAACATACTCGACCATCTACCAATCAATTATTTGATTTCACTCAATTTCAATCAATTTAGGATAAATTCCTAAAATATCACAATTAATTTAATTCCATACAATGTAGAGCTCAAATAAATAAACGGACTACACCACAATAATTAGCATGAAATTTTGGTCGTTATCCCTACCTAATTTCCGAAAAATAAATAAATAAATAATTAATTTCGAAAATTAATAAATAATTATTAAAAATCCAATTTATGCCTAAATTGCCTAATTGAAGCCCGATAAGAGTTAGGAAAAATCCCGAGATGCATTCAATAAATAGTAGACTACATCTACTTTCTAATTGCACAATCAAAATGTCTATTATGCATCACAATTAATTAATAATCACTAATCTACTATAATCTAACCACCCAATCCTACTTAATTAACATTAAACAACCCTTAAGCATAATTAGTCCACTAAGCAAGGATTAGTGAGATTACTCACCGGAATTGCGCACAAATCGGATCAATCCGACGGGGACGACACGAGGGTCGTTTCATCCCAAGCAAGTCCTGGGTTTGGGGCCTGGAAACGGCCCAAAACAGTCCACGAACCTGCTGGAAACCCACTCAGTGGGTTGCTAATCTTGGCTGGAAAAGGCCACAAAACAACAGCAAACAACTTCAACTAGGGCGGCAAAGCTCGGGGGAAGGCAGGTGGTGGTTCGGCGGGGCTGAGCGGTGGTCCATGGTGGCTGAACAACTCCAACACGAGGCCAAAGGAGTTGCTGGACACACTGTAGGGATGGTTGGACAAAAGGGAACGGCGGTGTGCGGGCAAGATGGCGCGCGCACAGGCGATGTGCGTGAGGCAGCGGCGATCCGGGCAGCTGGCAAAGAACGACAAGCTGCTTCTGCTCTTCATCTGTTGATCGTTCGCACAAAGCGAAGGGGAAGGGAAAGTAGTCCACAGTGGCTTTACGTGAAAGGATGAGGGAGAGAGAATGGGAAAAGATAAAGTTGAAAAGTCAAGAAATGGATGAAGCAAAGTGAGAAACAGCAGAGATCAGTCGGTGGGGGCTTCGCACAAGAGAGAGAGAGAGAGAGAGAGAGAGAGAGAGAGAGAGTGCGCAGGGGGGGACGTACGTAGCAAGGGGAAAAAGACAATTAAAAGGAAAAAATTCGAAATAAAAGCCTATAATTCAAATTCTTGGTCCCACTTGCACTTGTCTAGTCCAATTTGGTCCCCAAAAATTCCCATGCTAAACCACTTGATCCTCACTTGCTTCCTTGCACAAAATTTCCCTCAAACAACAAGTTTTAGGCAACAACAACGACCATTTCCTTCAATTCTGAATTCTAATTCATTTTCTTTTCTAACTGATTTTCTGAACAAACAAATCCGATTGAGATCCACTTGAATTCAGAAAAAACAACTTTCATTCATCAATTCACTCGCACCAGATATCAAAAATCCCTTCAAATTGGTCAATTCGAATTTCCGTTCATTTTCCGAATCGTCCACAACGATTTTTCGTAAAAATCCTGGACTCTTTGAAAAATCTTCTAAGATTGAGTCAACGTTCCTAGAATTTATTGTGACATGACAGAAATTCCAATTTCTGAAATCGGACTTGAATTGGCGGTTAATTTCTATTCGACGCGTTTTTAGCGTGACCTAAGCTATCGGGTAACTTTCAAACATTTTTAGTGCAAATGATCCGTGGTCGATTTTCTTCCAGCCACTATGAACCCACTCGACTCATTGGCGACTCTCGGTTGTCGTGAAAATCCCGAGGATCTAAATACGGACATAGGGTACCAAAATAATAAGAAAATCAGTCTAGGGCCGGTTGACGAGAATTTTCCAATTTAGTGGTGTCACCCACGATTAGCCACACATCTCTCGTCGAATCGCCCATCTCCGATTTCAAATCGATTTTTAACCGTCTCCGTAATGGCCTCTAAAGATGGACACGGCCGAAAAGCCGATTCTTGGTCAAATTCTCAAATCTATTTGCCTTAAAATTCTTATTGGCTTCTCCAGATAGTCTAGTTATCTAGAAAATGATCGGTTTTGAGAATGGCCCTATAGGCGCGTCAATGAAATGCCCAATTCATTCAAGAGAAGACGGGGTTGAAAATCGGGATGTCACACTGTTCTCCTCCACCCCCCGGGCCAATTTCTTCTTCCTTTAGGCAATGGCCGGGCGGGATGGCCTCGCTTGGCCAAGGTGAGACCGAGCCCAACTAGGGTCGCCCGGCAAGGGCTCCTCTCACCAAATCGCTTGGCCGCCCTCACCGAAGCTACCCTCATCAGGCTCAACCTCGCCTTGGCCAAGCAAGGCTAACTCATCGAAAGATAATAAAAAATAGAAAATTTATTAAAATATTGTTAAAATTGTCTATGTCTACATTGGCAGTGCCGTGTAATCTGACTAACATCCACATCAGCAAAATCTGGTCAAAATTAGTTGAAATGACTAAGTTGGCACCAAGTAAAAGGGTTTAGAACTAAATTGATACTAATTCAAAAATTTTATGACTAAGTTGGCACCATTAAAATGTTTAGAATTGAATTGGCATTATTAAAAAATTTATGACTAAATTGACACAAATGTAATAGACTTAGGGACTTTTTTGACACTTTTCTCCTCATAGGGAAAATCCACCCCAAACAGTCACAACTTTGTATGGAATCAAAGTACTCATTCTTGGGGGCCTTGATTCATGTCAAATGGTTAGGTTGAGTAGCAGAGAAAACCCCCTCTATTACATGTGTGGTTCGTTAGGACTAGATCCATTCCCGATCTGACGTGGGAGAAGAGTCATTAAGGTGAGAGGGTTTGAGGGTTTGGATAGGATACAACTTCTGGCATGCTTCTTGGATGATGGAGAGGGTAGTACTTAACCGAACTTCATACTGAATATAAGGAGTATTGTTGAGCGATAAGGTGGATCTTTAGTTGTGAATAACATCACAAAGCCTCCCCCAATCAATGTGCTCCATACCACTAAGCGGAACTCCCTTAATTTGATGTAAGGTCTGATTTATTCCTATCTTTTTAACCATCTTAAAAGCTTACCAAGGCTACCTTATCCAAACCCTTTAGCTCGATAATCATTCATTGCCTTTGTCGAATAGGGTATGAGTCTAGTGTCCACAAACAACACACTTACTAGAAGTAAACTTGCTTTGATGCCATTTATAACAACTGGGCTCATTCTATTTAGGCCGAGCCCCAAAAGGAATATTCTGATGAGAACCACACAAGGTAGTGACCCTTTCATGGTAGATGATTTATTACGAAGAACATCACAAGATCTTACCCGATTGCTATGTGACTTGGGGTGGCACACAAAGTGAAAATTAGATTTACTTCAATAGTTACTATTAAATTCTTCATGTTTAGGTAGGCACTTTATCTTGAAATTGCATCATGAAAAATTTAGTAATACGTTTGCCGTTTCTCGAGCAATCCAATTACAAGATTAAACCAAACGAGCTAGAGTCGAGCTAGAAGGAATTTATTTTTTGAGTGGATTGCCTGTCTTTGGCCACCAATTGAAGCGTTTAAATATTACACCATGTTTTCTTTTTTTTCTTTTTCTTTTTCTGGGTCGAACACCATGTTTTCACTTAATAGTCTAAAATTTCGGGTTTGATCTTCCGATGAATTTTCACTCAATGTAATTAGCGAAAACTTGTATTGTACACAACACGACCTATAGACACGAACACACAAAAAGAGTGAGATCGACCGGTGCAGAAACAAAACAGTGTAGACTCTAGATTGTGCTCTAAGCAAGCTTACCCAAGAAGCCAGGAACTGGACAGTTTCGCATGTTTGACGCTTCAAGGCAGCCAAGGATTGAAGCCATGGTGTATGTTACAATGTCCACAATGAAAAGAGCGAAAACCTAAAGCACATGTGCTGATAGGAAAATTTATCAAAATAGTCATAAATCTATTATAATTTTTCCAATTCAATTCTAAACTATTTTTTTTTTGTCAATTTAGTCCTTATCTGACCGACATTGATGTGATAATTTTTTAATAATATTTTACTTTTTGAATTTTTTATTAATTTTTTCTTTTTCCTTCCTTCTTCTTCTTTTGGCTAGTCACTAGACCGACTAGAGGCTACAGCCGATGAGGTCGACCTCACCCGCCACTAGCGACGCCTAGTGCTCGCAGGCGAACTCGCCCTTACCCAGATTTGGCGAGGGCGAGCCTCGTCGTCATGGCACTAGGCAAGCTCGTCCTCGTCGTCACGACTATGGGCGAGCTTGCCTACAATGGCAAGGCCTCACTAGCCGTAGCCTCTGGTCGATGGTTGGACCGGCCAAAAGAAGAAGAAAGAAAAAGAAAAAAATTAATAAAAATTTGAAAGATATAAAATAATTATTAAAAAGTTGCAAACGTCAATGTCAACCGGATGGTTGCCAACCACGTCAATGCCAACCAGCTAAATTTGGGCTGGATGAACTAAATTGGCACTATTAAAAAAATTTTAAGACTGAATTGGTAAAAAAAAAAAAGTGAAACTAAATTGGAAAAATTACAATAAATTTAAGACTGTTTTGGTAATGTTCCGTGTGCTGGTATATTGTGCATCCGAGGATGATCTCAGCTATTTTAGTTCGATCCTTCAATGCCAAAGATACTTTCGAAGAACCTGCGAACGTCACTTCATGTAGACTTTTTTCCGTTGCCTGTTCGTGCATAAAAGTCAATGAGCTCCGAGCATGGTTAACTGAGGAGAGAGCGCCTGAAGAGTTTCTACTGACGTTCCATGCTTATCACAACGATCCACATTCTACATCTCCAGATTCTTGGGAAGGAGCCAACATATTGTTGTTAAATAGTATTTCAAAAACCTTAATTTATTTATGTTCGTCTCATGTCTCATATTGCTTGGGAAATTCTATCTTGTTCATATTATTAATGGATTCACTTGTGTTTGGGCTGAATCAAGTATAAAGTTGCGTTTCTCCTTCGCTGCATGGGAAACATTAGCGAAGCCCAGTCCGAGGTTCCTTTCTACCAAATTTTTAATTTGTCTCAAGGCCTTTTCCGTAAAAGCCTGTTTACGAGTAAATTGAATATCCTTACCTTCACTCTTTTAATGTTTCATAGTTTGGTCCTTAGTCAAACTAGCTTTTGTGATATTTAATATGCTGACCGTCCTTATTAGTTTTTATTTTGTCTCAAGACCTCTTCCGGAAAAGCCTAATTATGAGTAAATCAAATATCCTTACCTTTAAACTTCTACTTTTCATATTTTGGTTCTTAATCAAACTAGCTGTTGTGATAGTTAATGTGCTGACAGTTCTTATATATTTTGCTAGCCATTTTCATATTAATTCTCCTAGCCGCTGTGTGATATTTCCAACTTTTTCGCTCAGGCTGTTTCTCCAATAAATACTAACCTTTTCTTGGCCGTTCTTCACAGACCGATCCACATAAAAGTACACTCGTTTCTCTTAGTCTTTCTGCTGGTTTTACATTTCTCGTTAATCCTGCTTTGCCCGAATGGTGAAGTGCATACTAACCGGAATTTCTATTGGATCCTAGAGCATTACTGCACATCCACTATCGAAGTGGAAATTATCCTTCAGGATAATACTTGGATGCCTCAGACGATATTCATTTCTCTCTCTTTACTGGTTCCCGGAATTTGCACAACATATATCAACTTCATTTGCAAATGGGGAAGATAACCTTAGACATTCATTAATGCGACAGAGGGAACTAAGAGGGGACACATTGAGCAAATGAAATGAACTCATGCATCTAAGGCATTTGCTAAAATCTCCGGTGAAACGCATAGACCCTCATTGTCTCGTTGATTCCATCAGATATTCTGCATATTCCGTCAACAATCAGGCCTACCACAAGAACAAGTGCCATTAACCTGGCAAAGTGAACTGCTGGATCAATGGAGGATTTGTTTCGGCAGCTACAGCTGGTTGATGGAATTGATCTCGTTGGTGAAAGCGATTCAGTCCAGCTCTCCCCATAGAACATGTTGTCTGATTCAATCTTCATTTCAAATTTCTTCTCCTGTGGCCGAATCATGGTAGTTTCCTTCTCTTTGAACTCCCCAGCCTGTGCCTACAAAACAAATTCAGAAAGGTTTTCTCTTTGTTCTGTTCCTCATGAACTCCAAGAAAAGTAAAATTATGGACAAGATCTTCGCCTCCATGCTTTATCTATCTAAATAACATAGACTCGGAAGGGACAATTGGAATAGGTTTTGAATCTTCTCAATTTTGACAGTGGACTTTGGTGTAATTTGTAATTTACATCGGTTTACTAACCTTTCCTTTTGCTCGTGCTCCATCAGAAGATGTGCACTCTGTTATGATCTTTTCTGTGTCGTGAGGATGGTTGAGTTTCTCTTCAGCAAATCCTTTCTCTTCCCCTGGAACAGCTCCCTCAAGAGTGTCACAGACTGGTCGATGGTTCTTCTTAGCCCAACAATTGTCCCAGCTAGTTTCTCCAAGTTGGCCATACTGAAACCATATTAAGGAAAGAGAATTGATAATGCACGGCTTGTTATGTTCCCATATATACTGTATGGAAATTTCTGCTCGGAGACTGTCACTATCTCTGGACTTCTTGAGGCACAAAGAGTCATGCATTAGTTCAACAATCAAAATATATATGCAATGAATACTACCTGAATTACTCCTATGTCTGCTTCAGTTTCCCTAATCAGATGATTTAGATCAAAAAGGTCACCATTAGGAAACAAATCATGACCAAGAGGGGACATCCAGGGCTCGATCCTACTCCATTCGTCGGAACTCCCGTTCATGATTAGGTCATTCAGTTCGTTCTGCATTTCTTGGACATGATGCTGTTATTCAAGAACATATGTAAAACCTAACTGTAATTCCTCATTTCTAGAGGGAAAGGAAAAAAAATTTTGACTCTTGCAAAATACTTGTTTTTTGTCACCTCTGCAAAAGGAAGTTGCTCTGGATTATCACAATCCATGCTATCACAGCTCTTATCTGCTTGTTCACCAGACATCTCATCTACTTTCTCCTCTATGGAACGAACTAATTCAGCCACCTGCTGTGGAGAAGAAAAAGACATGCCAATGTGAACACAAAGCCACCACATCACCAGCAGTGGAAGGACTCGGCTGAACAAGATTTTCATATATAGCTTTTTCTGAAATGCAGGAAAAGTTGTATTTCTTTTTCAAAACGAATGATGAATCTAAAAATAGCTATCAAACTACCTGTAGGAGTTTTAACAAACGTCGGATGTCTTGCCATACGGAACTTATGCTCGAGTTCATGACCCATTATCTGCTACAATGAACTCGTTTATACTAAAACTAATGTGTTATTGGAAAAAACATATTTACCTGATTTATTGTTTCTTTTTCAGCTTCATCTGCACTGCAAACATCAACATTAAGAAAAGGATGTGGGAAATTTAACTCATCATTTGTTGGGTCAGGTACAGCAAGCCCCCTTCCTGATGATTTTTCTGTACTAGAGGGATCTTTAGTCCCCACGAGATGCTCCTGATTAGGTGAGGAGTGGTGATTGTCTTCCTGTATCAGGGCTAGGGATTTTGTTCGATTCTGATATGATCCGTCACTCTTGCTGTAAACTTCATCAGATAACTTGCCAATAACCTCATTTAGCTCGCTAAAAGAAACTTTGTTGTTCTGAAACTGAGGAGATAATGAAAAATCTCCCTTCGTTGCCACAGCTGCATGGTTATCTACCTTCTCATTTTGCTTCATCTTTAGGCAATAAATAACGAAGCCCGTCTGTGGAGAATCCAAGTCATCCCAACTCAATCGCAAAAACCAACACATAACAAGCAGCAACAACATTCTTAAAAATAGATGTTACAGAAATTTAGGGGAAAAAAATGTCGTCCAAGATAATATACGAATTGGTACTTCAAGACCACTTTGAAATGGAGTAAATTACTTGGAAATAAATAGGAAACAGTAGAAATACGCACATCATCAGGATGTGGATGAAACTCATGCAAGACCCAGTTGGACCTTGTGCCCTTGGAATTCCGACCATCAATAAACACTAATGTTATCTTGGAACCGATCTTTTCGTCGTCATTTTTAGCCTTAATATCCATATGTTTACCGGTAATCTTCCAAGAAAAGCCACATGGTGTCTTCCTGCTAATCCGTTTGTTCTGCGTCTGTGGACATATGAACCACCATTCTTGATCTTTGGATCGAATGATCGAGTTCTCTGCATGCACATAAAAAAGCCCTTTGAGTCACGAGTGAGGAGGCTCCTGTTCATTTTCTGAGGCACTTTCTTTGAAGTTGTGAAAAACCTACCGTTGAACTTTGCTGGTAAATCCCATGGATCAATCTCGTAGATGTTTTCCAGTGTCGGAATAATGCAGAAAGTTTCTCTGCATCCAGTTACTTTCGACTTCAAGTAATTGATCAGTTCCTCCTCGGTTGGATGGAATCTGTAGCCGACTATTGCCTGCTGAAGTAATAGCGCGATCTCCGTGACTACCTTTTCCGCGGGTTGTTGATTCATCAGAGAGATCCTACTTTCCATATCTTTTTCTATTCTCTCACACAAGTGAAGTTCGAGCTGGCTGAGAGTGAGAATTCAGGAAAGTGAGCTTGTGCACACTTTGAATATTTGCTGGGGGTGTGGTCTTATATTGAAGTCCTCTCCTTCCTCTAGAAGTCACCCGCTCACGATGACAACGACATCCATTTTTGGATTACTAAAATTAAACGATCAGATCAGTGATTGATAATAGTTTCTTTTCCCCAATTCAGCGTTGATGGTGCATTGAATTGTGTAAAAGCAAATAAGGTTTCCAAAGCACGTGTCCTGTATCAGTGGTAGTAGGGTTTGGCATGGTCATTCTTGTCCTTTAGCTTTGCCAGAAGGACGATCCTCTGTGCTTGATCTTATGAAACCTCACAACTCGGGAATCAGTTTCTTTGTTTCTAAAGATGAACAGAGTTTATTTTACTCAAGCAGACGTATCGAAGATGAAAATTTGTTCGTGAAATTAATAGAAGACAATACCATCATTCGATATTTATTCTATTCTAGCCTGTGTAGGGATTGTGAGTGATTGATTCCTGAACGAGTCTGTTCCGTAGTGGAAACCAACGTTGTTGGTTCTAGGTTCCTAAAACGGCCAAAGCACAATTGCCAACAACTATTTTTCTTTGGATCGTGCTTTTTTTGTTATTCCTTTGGTTTAAACATTTTATTCTTTGTGTTTTGATCATACCATCCCTTATGGGTCCATTGCTTCTCGACCCTATAAAAGTAATTTTTTATTTTCTCTCTTCTTCTTTTTTCCTCGTGAGTCTCATTTTCCTTCTTTTTATTTCTTTCCATGCCTTGGACATTCCAATGCTCCACTTTTGAAAATCATCTATTTATTTTCTTTCTTGTAGGCCATTCTCTCCTTTCTACGCCTGCCACTTCTTCTCCTTCTTCTTTTTCTTCCACAAATCTCTCATGCATCTGCAATGCCCAAAAGAAGTGCTCGTTTCAACAATTTGTTAGAAATAAAAAACATGATGCGGAAGCCAGGATCGATTAAAGACAAACCTCCAGCCATTGTTTGTAATCACGTTCGTCTGAAAAACCTGAAATCAAAGAAAAATTGGGGACTCGCACTACTAACCCAATTCACTCTCGTATCGATGGTGTATTCGAATGAGAGAGTTTGTGTTAGACCTTGTCATCACCCGTCAGAAATGAACGTACGTTCCTATTTATACACCGTCTTCCATCAAGACGATTACCGAATGGGCGGTTGTCACGAAAGGGTACGAAGCGTGGAACCACTTCATGTTGAATAGTCGCAACCTTTAGAGAAAGTGTGGGTCCAAAATGTGGGATCACACAAAAATAAATAACATTCTCCCACTTGATCCCATCATTTTCATCATACGAATTATCCAACTAATTCCATAAAAACTTTATGCTTAAAGAAAAGAAACAAAACACATGGATCATGGCGACATGTCCTCTAAGAGTGAGTAATATCTTCCATGTATCACAATGCATCTCATTTCTTTAATGTCAGCCTATATGTGACAACATATCTTAATGAATAAACCCCATGTTTATTCCAAAACCAAGGATAAATGTTATTCTCATAAACAACAAAATGTGTACACCAAAATTGAGAATCAACATTACAACTAAATAAGAGTTTCATACAACAAAATTGTCCATATGACGACAAATCACATAATAGGACCTATTCCCATACTAGTCACATGATCCTTATACTTTATCGGTGGCATGCCTTTAGTTAAAGGATCAATTATCATCAATTCAGTGCTAATGTGTTCAATGACCACTTTGTTCTCCTTAACACGTTCCCTTATGGCTAAATACTTAATGTCGATATGCTTACTTCGACTGCCACTTTTGGCATTTTTAGCCATAAAAACCGCAGCTGAATTGTGACAATATATTCTTAATGGCCTAGAAATAGAATCAACAATTCTAAGCCCAGCAATGAAACTTTTCAACCATACACCATGCGAGGTAGCCTCAAAACAAGAAACGAACTCAGCCTCCATAGTGGAAGTAGCAGTCAAAGTCTCGCTTGGCACTTCTCCATGACACGGCTCCGCCGCCTAACATAAAAATGTATCCAGATGTTGATTTTCGTGAATCAACGCAGCCCGCGAAGTCCGCATCCGAATAACCGACCACTTCCAGGTTGTCAGTCCGTCTATACATAAGCATGTAGTCTTTGGTACCTTGAAGGTATCTCATGACTTTCTTTGCAGCTCTCCAAAGTGGTCTAAACCTGGATTACTCGATATCTTCCCAACATTCCCACAACAAAAGCGATGTCGTCGAGTGCAAACCTCGAGCATACATCAAACTTCCGATAGCGTAAGCCTATGGGATGTTGTACATTTGTTCCATCTAAATCATTCTTCGGGCATTGGTTCAAATTGAACCTGTCACCCTTCACAATGGGTGTTATACTTGGTGAACAATCTTTCATCCGGAATCTCTCTAGGACCTTATTGATATAGGTTTCTTGAGATAGTCCTAAAATGCCTCGAGGTCTATCTCTATGGATCTTAATGCCAATGACATAAGATGCCTCACCCATATCCTTCATGTCAAAACTCTTAGAGAGAAATTGTTTCACCTCATGTAGCAACCCCTTATCATTGGTTGCAAGTAGTATATCATCCACATATAGCACAAGGAAACAAATTTTGCTCCCACTGACCTTCTGGTATATACATTGATCCATGACATTCTCTACAAAACCGAATGAAGAAATGACTTCATGGAACCTTAAGTACCATTGGTGAGATGCTTGTTTCAGGCCATATATAGATTTCTTAAGCTTGCACACCAAATGCTCACCTTTACTAGAGGGGAATCCTTCGGGTTGTTTCATGTAAACCTCCTCCTCTAGTTCTCCATTGAGGAACGCCGTTTTCACATCCATCTGATGTAATTCCATATTAAAATGGGCAACCAATGCCAAAACAATACGAAGTGAATCTTTCTTAGACACAGGAGAAAAGGTCTCCGTGTAATCGATTCCTTCCTTTTGAGTAAATCCTTTGGCAACGAGTCTAGCTTTTTATATCTTTCAATGTTACCCAATGAATCCTTCTTAGTTTTGAAGACCCATTTACAACCAATGGCCTTCACACCATCGTAAACTCAACCAAATCCCAGACTTCGTTAGATGCCATAGAACTCATCTCTTCCTTCATGGCATTGTACCACAAATTGGATTTATCACTATCCATGGCTTGTGAAAACGTTTCAGATCATTCTCGGCTCCAATATTGTAGTCGACTCTTGTAAATACACAATATAATCACTAGGAATAGCCGATTTCTTTATTCTAGCAGATCTTCTCAATGTTGCATCAACATTCTCTTGAGAAGCGTGTTGCTCAACTGGTTGTTCAACAGTTTCTGGTAATTGCTGAACAACTGGATCTACTAGATCAGTATCGACAGGTTGTGGAACTTCAACGATTGGTTGTTCAATAGCCGGTTGAACTGAAGGGGCATTATGAGCAACAACCAACCTTAAACTTGAGGTGGAAGGTTGAGTATCTCGTATGATCTTTCTTAGGATCAAGGTCCTTCGATTGATCGCTCCCACTAATCAAGTCATTTTCAAGAAATTTAGCGTTTCTTGATTCCATAATCCTAGTGGTATGAGATGGACAATAAAACCTGTATCCCTTAGACCTTTCGGCATATCCAATGAAATACCCACTTATGGTCCTTGGGTCCAACTTCTTTTCTTGTGGATTGTAAACTCTCACTTCGAGACGGGCATCCCCAAACGCGCACATGATGCAAACTCGGTTTCCAACCTTTAAATAACTCAAAAGGTGTCTTTGGGACAGCCTTGGTCGGAACTCGGTTTAATATGTACACTGCCGTCTTCAGTGCTTCAGTCCACAAGGATTTAGGATGTTTGGAGCTGCTAAGCATACTACGCACCATGTCTAATAAGGTCCGGTTTCTTCTTTCCGCTACGCCGTTTTGGTCCGAAGAACCAGGCATAGTATATTGGGCAACTATCCCATGCTCTTGAAGAAACCTTGCAAATGGACCAGGTGCTTGTCCATCTTCGTGTATCTACCATAGAATTCTCCACCTCTATCTCGATCTCACGATCTTAATTTGCTTACCGCATTGTTTCTCTACTTCTGCCTTAAATACCTTAAAGGCATCTAATGCTTCATACTTATTATCAATCAAATAGAGATACATGTAACGTGAGTAATCATCTATGAAAGAGATTAAGTATTTCTGACCACATGAGTCCATATCCGGACTACAAATATCCGTATGTATGATTTCTAATATTTCGTACTCCTCTTGGCACCTTTCTTAGACTTGTTGGTCTGCTTTCCCTTTATGCAATCCACACAAGTATCACACCGCAAAATCTAAAGTACCGAGTACTCCATCATTTACTAATCGCTAATTCTTTCTATGGAGATATGTCCCAATCTCCGGTGCCACAACATAGAGGAATGTTCTTTCACAACACATCGTTTCATACCAGCTTTATCACGAACATGCATCGCATCATAATAGGCATTGTCTTGTAAATTAATTCGAAAAAGACCATCGACAAAATACCACTCCCAACAATTTCAGATTTAAATGATAAACGTAAAGTTTGAATCGGAAAAGTTAAAAGAGTATCCCAAAGGTACAAGTCTTGAAACTGAAATTAAGTTTCTAGAAAACTAGGAACATAAAAGGTCTTTTCCAAATTCAAAACAAAGCCACTATTGAGAACTAGTCTGCATGTCCCAATAGCTTCCACATGCGAACGCATCTTGTTTCCTGAATAGATGCTTTGTTCACTTCCCACTGGCTTCCTGTGGTTTTGAAAACCCTGCAAGGAATTCAAAATATGGATTGTAGATCCGAATCAATCCACCAAGTGTTGTGACTTACATCACTCATATTAGATTCATAACACACACAAGAGATTGGATTACCTTTCTTCTCGAGCCAGCCTTAAATTTGACACAATCCTTCTTCATATGCCCCTTCTGTTTACAAAAGAAACATTTGGATTCTTTCTTAATGTCAGCTTGGGGAGGTATTTTACCTTTTCCCTTATGCTTGCCATAGCCCTTATGCTTTCCTTGTGTTGCCAAATGAATACTTTCTCCCAATTCCATAATCGCCTTTCTTCCTCTTGAACACACATGGTCATGAGTTCATTAATTGACCATTTATTCTTATGTGTGTTGTAAGAGATCTTGAAAAGTGCATACTGTTGTGGGAGAGTGTTCGGAATATAATACACAAGAAAGGATTCAGATATCTCAACCTCAAGTTTCTTAAGCTGAGTTGCAATGTCCCTCATGTGCATGATGTGCTCACGCACACCTTTAACACTAGTGAGCTTCAATGATGAAAACTTCATAATCAGGGTCATGGCATGCGCCTTCTCAGAACTCTCAAACTGCGCATCTATGGCCTCCACAAAGCCTTAGCATTGCTATGCCGAGCAACCGAACCACGAATACTAGGAGATATTTTAGCTCTTATAAACATCGCACAAATGCGGTTGACCGCTCCCATTGGTTATAAAGAGCTATCTCACCAAGTGCTCGAATCGGTAGGGAGCAGGTGGTTCGTCTTTCCTTATAGCATAGTCAATGTCCATCCATCCCAATTGAAGAAGAATCGACTCCTTCCAAACTTTATAGTTATCACCATTCGGTATGGGAACATCAAACTTAAATTCGAGAAATTCACGTTGCGAAAACCGCATATCAAATAATCATGCTTATGTCACAAAATTTGAGGCAAATATACATAAATCATGTTTTACCAATGTAAACATGTCACAATATGAATCACATAACATAAAAACTACCCGTGGGCTAAGTTTTTAATTTAAATAGATTCATAATTACTTCATGAAAAACTACCATATTATATACATTTTCTTAATCCCCGTGGGTAAATTAAGAAAAATAATATGATATTTCATCCTAATTAATCATATTAATACAATGAAAATTCCCGTGGGATAAAATTCATCATATTAATATAATTAATTACAATTAATGTCCATTTCTAAATATGATCCGGAAGCTCTTAATATATAATTTAATTAATTAAAGATGCTTGGCTACTCTCTAATTAATTAAATATATGAATCATTGGACATTTAATTTCATGCATAAAATATTCATGAAAATGCATGAAATGACATAATAAATAAATACATCAAGGGCAAAACTGTGACATCCCGATTTTTCCAATTTTATTTTTAGTAAATTGAGACGGGCATTTTATCTCGCACGCATATAGTTCCTTTCCTCGAGTTGGCCACTCATGTGAAAACCAAATTATTATAGGTGAAGCTGGTAAGAGATTCTAATGCATCGACTCGAGAATTTGACCGGAAACGACCTTTCGACCGGCTAATCCGCAAGGGTCATTATGGCACGCTTAAAAATCGATTAGAAGCCGGAGATAGGTCGGCTCGACAGAGGCATGTGATCGAGTGTGGGTGATTCCACCGATCACACTATTCTTGTCGGGCGGCACTGGACCGACTTTTCGTCGACAGTCCCCGTGTCCCGTATTTGAAACCTCGAGATTTTCACGACAACCGAGGGTCGCCAATGTGTCAAAAGATGTACATTGTGGCTTGAGATTTATCAACCACAGGTCGAATTGCATAAAAATTTCTAAAAGCTAACCGGTAGGTCAGGACGCGCTAATATCGTGCTAGAGTGAAATTAACCGTGAAATTGTGACTGAATTAAGAAATTGGAAGTCCTGGGTGTCAAATACCTTATGAGGATCATGTATGAATTTTATGGATTTTAATTGCCAATTGGACGAGAATTGATTGGATTTGAGAAATTCAGTACGAGATTTAGGCGTCCTACGAAAATGAAATGGACCCATCGGGTAAGGTTGTGGAGAGTTTGAGATAGTGGGGTATGACATCACACGATGATGTCATGGTGGGGCTTATTTTGTGGATTAAAGAAAAGAAAAAGAAAAGAAAATGCCCTCCCCCTTCTCTCTCCTCCCTCTTTCTTCTTCTTCTTCTTCTTCCCCGTAGGTCTTCCTCCTCCATTTTCTTCTTCTTCTTGAAGCTTCAAAAACCAGCAACCAAAGAGGAGCTTGGAAGGGGACCAGCTGCCGCCGGATCGCCGGAGGCCCGCCGAGGCCAGCCGCCAGCAGCCCGCCGTCGCCCCTCCGCCGTCCCACGTCCGAGCCGCCCCTTTCCCCCTTCTGTTCGGCCATGAACGAAGCTTGAAAATTCCAGCCAAGATCTGGAATTTCGGGGCCCGCTTTGGCCGGCTTTCGACCCGGCCGGTTCTTTCACCCGCCTTGGGAAAGTCGATCCCCGCGTCCCCCGCTCGTTTTGGCGTGCTTCGGCCGCTAATCCGGTGAGTTTAACTCACTAAATCTCGATTATAGGGTTAATGATGCCCTAAGTGTCTTTTTAAGTTAATTGTGTTTAGGTGGTTAGTTTAGTTTATTTAAATGTGATTTGGATTAAGAGATTTAATTAGTATTAAGTGTGTTTAGTTTAAGATTAAGTAGGTTTATTTAATATAAGCCTTGATGTGACTTAAATGGTTTTATTTTTTATTTATTTTTTATGTTTCGAAATTCTGGAAAATGGAATAATATATTATATTCCGAAAATCATTAAAATATTATTTTTAAAAAAAAAAAACTCGAAAATTATTTTTGACCTCAATTGCTTAGAATTTCGTGCCGATCATCACTGTGCTCTTAGAATTTGAATTTGATGAACGGAGGTGGCAAAATTGAGTTTTGACTATTATTATTATTTAATTTAAAAAAATTATTTTTGACCTCACCGCTTTTCTTTCGTCTTGATCGTTCGCTGCGTATCTAGAATTTGAATTTGATGATTGATTGTGGCAAATGGAGTGTGAATGTGATAAATAGGGATTTTTTTTTTTTTTTTTATAAAGTCCAAAGTGTCGAAATTTATGGGAGATTGGCCGTAATTCGCCACCCGATAAAGGTCGTGCGCCAGTGGGGCCGTACTCCGCCACCCAAAGGTTGTGCCGAGTGGGGCCGTGATGCCACCGATTCTAATCAGTCTTGAGTGGGACCGTGATTGCCACTAGTCGTTAAACCTTCCTATAGGGTTGTGATTAGAAGTAGTGATTGATTTGCTAGAATGACATGTAATCGGCCAAGTCGATTGATCGCCGGCACGATCTAAGTGATTGAGTTGACCTGATAATGTGATTGTGCCACGCTTGTTTGGTTATCGAATTGTGAGTGGTTGAATTATAACCGTGCTAACCTGCGGAAATGAATTAAGACGAGGTAAGTCTTCTCGTGTGAGGTGGCTAGGCCACCCCGGGTGTATTTGCTTTCTAATAGGGGTTTAGAGGGTTGAACTTGCCGAGACGATGTCCTCACCCCGTGGGCCAAAATTTTTCGGGACCGTAGATGGAGGAATCATTGCCTCTCGGAGATTGTCCAAATTGGAGTGGGATCGAAGAGCGTGTCCGACTAATAGTCCTAGGACCGTTTATTCTTTTTGGTGGACTGATCCCTTTTTGTGAACTGTCCCCTTTTTGGTATATATGTAAACCTTGGGAGGTGATTTGTTTATGAAAGTATGTTTGGTTGTGATTGTAATTATTTCCTGCTTTCCTATCTCGTGAGTTTTTGTCAGGGGTTAATTAACACGTTCCGCATGCGCATAATGAATTAATTGGGTCGGCGACACTACCTGGGAATGTCGCATTTGTATGACAATGGTGGGATGTTCACGTGTCTCGGGGTTCGGGGCGTGACAAAAACAGTAAATAAATAACTCGGCCAAGGGCAAGATTGCAAAAACATGAAAAATTGGGGCAAAATCGAAAAAGAAAGAAAGAAAGAAAAAAAAAAGCCGCGGGCGGACAGGCGCGTGCTCGGCACGCGCCCAATCCCGCGCACGCGCGCGGTTCACCGCGCAAGCGCTTGCGTTGCACGCGCCTGCAACTGCCGCAGGCTGTCCGCGCGCGTGGGCCCCACGCGCCAGCGGTTGGCGCGCGCGTGGATCCCACGCGCGCAGCGGTTACCGCGCGCGCCAGCGCGTGGCGCATGGGCTCCACGCGCCTTCTTCCTCGCGCCCGAAGCCATTTCTTCGTCATTTTCGCCGGTTTTCGCCGTTTTCAGCCACGATTCGCCACCGTTTCTTCTCCGGCAGCCCATCCCAGACACAAATAAATAATGGGTTTTGAAGAGCATGCCGGCACGACCATATGGGTTTAAGTTTCGGCGAAAATAACCAAGAAATCGGCTTCAAATCAAACGAAAAACTCCAAAACGCAAATCTTCAACCACCATGACTTCCGCCGCCCGATTAGCCTCCGGCGAACACCAATATGCCTAAATAACTCATGGCTAATATTCCTCATGGCAGTGCGACCGTACTGGTCCGAAATCAAGGGGTGGGTCGCCGGAATTTGCCCGGAATTTGCGAGTTTTTCTTGACCTCAAAATCCCGAAGTTACTGTTCATGTTCTCAAAGCCCGAAAAATACACCAAAAATCCGAGAAAAACAAGGCAAAGGCATAAACACGCTCTGATACCAAATGTTAGAAATAAAAAACATGATGCGGAAACCAGATCGATTAAAGACAAACCTCCAGCCATTGTTTGTAATCACATTCGTCTGAAAAACCTGAAATCAAAGAAAAATTGGGGACTCGCACTACTAACCCAATTCACTCTCGTCGATGGTGTATTCTGAATGAGAGAGTTTGTGTTAGACCTTGTCATCACCCGTCGAAAATGAACGTACGTTCCTATTTATACACCGTCTTCCATCAAGATGATTACCGAATGGGTGGTTGTCACGAAAGGGTACGAAGCGTGGAACCACTTCATGTTGAATAGTCGCAACCTTTAGAGAAAGTGTGGGTCCAAAATGTGGGATCACACAAAAATAAATAACACAATTCACACCCTCCTCATTCGCTACTAAAGGTACAATTCTAGTGAAAGCTTTTTCCCCCCCTTTTAGTTTTCTTGGTCTCGGATCATGTTCATTCCGATCGCTATTGAGTATATTTCTTGATATCTTTTCTTAAAAAGAATTTGGGTTTTGGTTATAGAAATGCTTGATCTTGTGTTTCAATCTTGTGTTTAAAGTGTAGCATGCATCAAAATAGCGTTCATGAATTAATTGCACAGTTGCTTTGTAGTCTGTGGCATACCTACATCTTATAGAATTTTGCTCCCTTTGGGTTTAGTTTCTTATTATCATTTACATAAGTTCTTCATCATCAGTTTTGGGTTTGCTATATTACTTCTCATTAATTGACTTGCTGGACATAATGATGCAGGATATTGATGTAGCTAGAACTAACACCTACAAGGGCTGAATAGGTGTTTGAAAGAATTCTTGACAAATAAACGTGAAAAACAATAAGATGTAAGCAAAGTCCAGAAGAAAAACAGAATCGTGAAACACCAGGCTTATGTAATAATTAAAAAGTGTGCAATAGACTGTAAATAAAAAGAGTTAAGGAAAGAGGAAATTGCACATGAATTTTATAGTGATTTGACTTAGATTAAGTCTATGTCCACTCTCCCACGCTGACAGTTTACTAGTTGGATTTCACTATAGGATCAACAGAGGGTTACAACTTATGAGTGCAAATACTCAGTGATAGAACTTTCTAACCCATTAAGACACTCTTTTTGTATTTTTATCTCTTGATCACAATTTGTAGTAGTTTTAGACAAAGACAACTAGTTAAGAAAAGTTTCAGACTTTGGAATTCTAATTTCACGTTTCTCTATAATTTGACCGAATGACCTCTTTTGAATACTCCTCCATGTAACACTAGCTATTTGACATTCTCTTGAAGAAATTCTTCCAATCAAATCGTTGGATAGAATCTTTCAAGGAGATCTTATGTCTATTGAAGACAGGAATGGAAATTCCACTTGATTCTGATCACCCATACAAATGCTTCCTCATATAGAACTTATCTTCGGGAATGATTTTGTCAATATATAATTGACTCAATCAATGTTTTTGAATAAGGTAAGTAAAATCCTTGGCCAGAAGATAGTCATTGAAGAATTATTTTCAAATAAAGTTTATTCTGGATTTGTGTTGCAACGTCACTGAGTTTGGCTCTGGACATGATCTTGTTTTGGACTTGTCAAAGTGGGAAATGCTCTTGGGATGGAATAGACTTTGACAAAAGTCTGTAATGGTTCATCAGAACAACTTATAAACAATTTGTACTTAAGATAGACATTAGAAACAGAAAGTTTTATCAACTTCAAAATCTTAGCAGGAGTTTTCTCAATAGATACTAAAGAGATTATTTCCAAAAGTGGAGAACTAAGACAATCATGAAAAGAAAGGAAGGAAGAAAAAGGAAAGTAGGACCCGCACATAAAAAAAAAGAAACAAAACAAACGGTGCAAACCAAATAATAAAAAATACTTTTATAGAGATATATAAGAAGTGAATGGCCTCACAAGAGATAGTATAATAAAAACAACAAAAAATAGAGTATCTAAGCCAAAGGAGTGGAAAGTACCGCCTTTTCTTTTTCTTCTTTACATAATTTAGTAATTTATCCAAGATTGGGAAGAAAGTTATGTCACACACTATTTTCTTTCTTAGTTTTCATGGGACCCATCGGAATAGCCAAGCAAGACTCGTAAATTTTGACAAGCAAGACTATTTTCATAATTGTCGGTTCATCCCCAGTCGGCTGTTGAGGGGCGAGCTTGCCTTAGGTCATTGAGGCTCCAGCCTCATAAGCCTTGGGCAAGCTAGCAAGCCGAGCCTCACCAAATCAGCAAGCACTAGGCCTCACGAGTCGATTTTCCACTCGAGCTTGAGCAAGACCAATGGCAAAGGATGAAGAGGGTTTTGCATGTACAACGATGAGTTTGAACAAAGAATCAAGCCTCGAGCAAGTGGATTGGCAAGACTCAAGCTCGTTTGTGGCAGTTAGGAGTCGTCGCTATGGCTGGTGAGCTACCAAGGAATAAGTAAAAAGAAAAACAAAAATAAAAAATAAAGAAAAATAAAAATAAAAATAGTAAAAAAATTGATTTTTTTATAATACTTTTGTAATAATGAAAGTTTCATAAATTAAGGACCCAAGCCCGAGCATCAAAGACCCACATGCAACGTTTATGCACTCAGGCCTAAGTGATAGGGACCAAATCTTGAGTGTCAATGACTTGAACATGGCCTTTATGGACTCGGGCTTGGGTGCTAGAGCATCGGGCACTAGGGGTTCGGGCCCGACCTTGATGGATTTGGGCATGGATGCTAGGGGCCTAGGCTTGCATACTGAGGTCCTAAGCCTAGCCTCAATGGACTCGGGTCCAACTACCAAAGACCTCGTAATAACTTCAACTTCACCTCTAGGGTCATAAGCACATAGGGGTTATTTTCACACCGTCTTAGGCTCGTCACCATCCCAATTTTTTTTTTTTTAATTTTCAAAGCACATGTAGAAACTTGAATAAACAAACTCCCTAGATAAATAACAATTAGAAGACTGGGACATATATCATAGTAAACACATTATTTTATATTACAATAGTACATTTACAAGCCTCTTTCTCTATTGTCCCCCTTTTTTTCACATCACGTTACAAGTATTCACATAGGTCGGGGAATTCCTATCTTCTTTAGTGCGATTGCAAATCCCAAAATTGACATAAGACTTTAATGCCTACAAGTCTAAAAGATGAGAGAGTGAGTTTGGGAACTCAATAAGTAAAACTCCTAATTCTCTATTATGAAAACATATCATCATCAAAATCTAGTAGGTATAATACTCGCAATATAACGTTGATAATAGATCAATAGCAATCCATTGCTATTTCTCGACTATTTATATGTGATCCGTTTTCAACTTATCAAATAAGTTATTTCACCAAACAAACTTATCAAACAGCATAAGTAACATGCATAATAAGTTCATTAACTGTCTCAAATGGTTCTTCCTATACTTTCAATGGCTTCCATCTTTAAGCTGGGCATCCAGCCTCAAGCCAGGCATCCTATACTTTCGAGGGCTTTTTGGCTCAACTAGGGCATCCAAACAACAAGTTAGACATCATATACTTTCAGAGGCTTTTCATACTTTCAAGGATTTTCTAGCTCAACTAAGGCATTCTATTCCCATGAATGAGGCAATGTAACACGCCGTTTGGGGTAAAGGTGTGCACTTGGACCATCCCCTTAAGGAATTGCCCTTGGCATAACCAAGACGTGTTCACGGCAATTTAACTTTCCTTTATATGACCACACGTAATATACCACACAAGCTGGTTTTTTTTATCTTTCCTCTTGGCCGACGTATGCAAGGCCTGAGTCATGCTCATTCAAGTGTGTGTGCCACGACCCTCATTACCACACTATATACCATGTTGGGTACGATTCTTGGCTCGTGGCTCAAATTGCATGCCTAGGTTCCCGTGCCAAACAAGGCTTGGAACTTACACGCTTTAATGTCGTACCAAGACCTCGTGGGCTTGGCCGATCCTCGTACCAAACAAGAATTGGAAACGGCACGTCTCAATGCTGATCCAAGACCTCGCGGCCTTAGGTGATTCCCACACCAAACAATACTTAGAATTGACACGCCTCAATGTCGATTCAAGACCTCGCAGCCTTGGGCAATCCCCGCACCTAATGAAACTTGGAATCGACATGCCTCATTATCGATCCAAAATCTTATGGCCTTAGGCCATTGCAACCTGACGTTAATTTCAAGCCGAGCAAACCTCAACCTTGTCCCGAGGTGCTTACAAACATAAACAAAACGATATAAAAGAACATTATAACATACACACAGCTTACATGGGTGAACACACAATTAAACTCAATGACATAGATTATCGCACTAGTCAGGAGTTAGAGATTCCACTTACTTTTGACGAACCTCAATGAACTATAAGTGGTTTCACCAAGAGAGGGTCGTCCAATGATGCGGTGGGTGTGCAAGGCCGACAGAGGGAAATGGGTGACAACGAGAGGGCGTGAGAGAAAAAGAGAGAGTACATGAGGAAGAAAAGGTTGGGGGTGAGGAAATGAGGGCAAGATGCCTCTATTTATAGGCCAAACCTCATTAATGGCCCCAACTTGTTCTTCATGGAAAATTCTATGGTCATGATTACCAAATCTCCTCCTTGCCACCTAAGTGAGTGAGTCATACCCTCATTTAACGACTAGCCTCCAAAAAATATGTGCTACTTGTTCTTCAAGCCATTCCTAATTGGTCCACCTAAGTTTGTAAGTCACCATTTCATCATTACTTGGCCAACTTGCTTTACAAGCAAGATCTTATGTATAATGATGATCAAATCTTTAGAGGCCACCTAATCCTTTGACTCACCATCTTTATTAATGGTTTATATTTGGACAATCATGAGGCTTGGATATTTACCACATGCCCAAATTCAAGAACTCGCTCCCTATGCCATGTTCTCTAAAACTTCTCTTTTGTCTTCCCTTAGTTGGTTCACATAAGCTCTTGAAAACAAGTCACTTCGAATAGATGGCACTCTAAGGAGAGTAATGTGGCACCTAAGCCTTAGAATAGTAATAATTGGCCATTGTGTCTTCTTTTTATTGGCACATTTATCTAAGAGTCCCTTACTTATTCCCCAAGGCAAATCTTGGGTAACTAATACCAAATCCTCCTTATGCCACTTAAGGTGGTGAATCATCCTTTTCATTAAATTGTCCAAGAAATTCTAGAATGTTTTATTTTACCCATCTCCAACAATAAGGTAAACATAGGAAATAGACTATTGAAAGTGCAATCGGGACCGAGCAAGGTGTTTTTGTGTACATCCCTCATCAACCATTCCAACAGACCTCAAGTTCGTGGCAAAACCATCCTTAGTGTGGTCATCACAAAAATTGCCTACTTCGGCTAAGTCGGTGGCCCTTGGGTCGATACTAACCAAGTAGACTGGCTCCTAGATTGACCTTAGGTCTGTTCTAGGTCGACTCCCAATTATCATGTGGTTGTGTGTGATTGGTCAATCCGTGACTAATACACAATTGCACCAGATCGACTCATGGTCTCCTACAGTTGGTATATGATCGAACAGAATCACAGAGACCAAAACATGACCACTCGGGATTGATTCATGATCATCCATCAATTCGTAGTTATACATGACCATCCATCAATCAACCCTTATGGTTGGGCAATTGTTCATTGGCCAAACGGCTCAGGTCCACTTGCGTGGTCATTAAATTGGTCCACACCGATCTCTTGATCCATTCATGGCCGATTGTTTCATTGGAACATGGTTAATCCCTTGGTTATTCTTCCAATCGGCCCAATCGGTCCATTGCCGATTCTTAGAACAATCCATGGCCAATCCTTACCACTGGCACACTGGACTTATAGCTATTTGTCACGGGTCATAAATTGTGGATGCTATGGACCTAGTGCTGAATACCAAAATTTGTGAACCGATGTTGGGGTTTCCATGCCCAAGCATAAAGTTTCGCGTCCACGTGCTGAAACCTAATTATTTTTTGGAAACATTTTTTGGTTCTTTTAAAGAGGAAATCATTTTCCTCAATTTAAGCTTCAGTAGGAAAACGTTTTCCATTGACTTATTTTTCTAAGCAAACCAAACGCCTAAAAATGAGGAAAATGTTTTCCACACATATATATGTTTCGTAGAAAATAAATAATTTAAAAATATTTTTTAAAAAGTGATCATTTGAATCACTTACAGAAATAAATGAACAAAAATTATTTTCATCATCCATAAAATTGTTTAGGTATAAATTGTTATTGACAATTAAATATTTTTCAAGCTAATTATTTTAAGCGATTCAAGTAATCATTTTTTGGAATTTCATATCATTTCTTTTCCATAAAATAAACAAAATCTATGTCATTAAAGAACCTTCTTACCAACATTTGCATGCCCCCATAGACAAATAGGTATGTGTGTGGCTGGGTCAGACATAACACTTTTGCAAGGCGAGTTTTTCAATGGGCGGATTATGGGAATGTTGGATGGAGTAATTTCAAATACATGGCCGGTGTTAGCTTTTTTTTAGCAAAACTGACTTGCAAATCTTTCACGTTTGATTTGGATAATTGAGCAATCTTTCTATCTGTAACCATACACATTTACACTGATGGGAGTAGGTTGTGTCACAACTGGATTATGTGAGAAGTCTATTCTATAAAAGTCATGGTTGGATTAGTCATAAATATATATATATATATATATATATATATATATATATATATATATATATATATGACGTGAAGAACATGATTTAGAAGTTATAGTTCATTATGAAACCCTAATTGTTGTGGTCTACGGTTATTATATGAGTCAAAAAAAGAAATTTTGAATCAGTTTAATTGATTGTTTAAGGAGATTGAAGAGGAGCTTTATTGTTATTTTATGGAAGTAGGAACAAAACAGAAAGGCATTGACAAAGTAAGAGTATTGCTAAGTGCTAACAAAAAGATGAATCTACCATTCTATATATATAAAAAATGGCTCAACTTCAATGAATGTGAACTTCAAAGACGACTAGTGAATTGGTAAACCAGATTCCATTTCTAATTGCATTACTCTTTTTTCTCCACTTGTCTTTTCTGTGGCAAAAACCAGTTTTTGTTCTTGCCCTACTCCTAATTATCTAAGGAAAGACAGAGAGAGAAGAAAAGAGAGAGAGAGAGAGAGAGAGAGAGAGAGAGAGAGAGAGAATGAAGAGATACAAGAAGTGCAAGTGTGTTTTCAAATGCGTTTGGTTCAGTTTTGTAAATGAGTTTTGGTATAATATAAATGCTAAAAGTCAAAGTTATTTGAGGAAATGCAAATTATATTTGGTAAAATCTCTCTATAAATGGACTTTGAGTTGATTGTGTGTTTGACCAAAAAAATTTTACAATGAGCTTTGGGTATATTTTTTTATATATCTTTATTTTATTTATTTTATTATATTTTTAAATGAACCAAACCATTCGCAAGACTATCAAAGGAATATGGTCACTAGCGCCGGATCTGGCTTGTAGGTGGTCATAGCTATTTGGCTCATCGGCGGTCATAGCCCTTTGCCAGTTCGATGAAGTGTTGTCTCCATTTTTAATATAAAAAAAAAAAAAAAGTTAACTCGGGACAAAATCGGAAATTTAAAGAATTTGAGAGGATAGTTTTAGAAGGAAAAAATTTATTGCAATATTAGGCCAAATGTTGAAAACCCAATGCTAAGCCCTATTAGTATTAGGCTTTCACTTTTCGCAAGGCCAATTATTTGGTTGAAAGCTTATTGAAAATGGTTGGCAAACGGTTCAGTGTTTCCTCAAGAGGTTTTGGAAGTCGAAAACCCCTTAAGAATGTTGAATTAAATGCACCCACATTTTTTTTTTTCTCATTTGTCATTGACGGACTGTTTTGAATGCTTTTGTTTTGGAGCCTAATAAGGAGGTGAAACAGCAGGTAAAAGAGACAAATCTATTAGTAAAAAGTTTAGGGAGGGACTAAAATGGAAGAAATGTGTTGTATGTAGACAGGAATATATCTTTGCACAAGGACGAAAGTTTTACGCAAAAAAAAAAAAAAAAATGAAGAGGTCACATTGCTCTAAACTCTGTTAAAGTAGTCTCTAGAAAACATTATCAATCACTTTGATTAATGGCCAAAAGAGGTGTTAGGTGGCATGACAAGAGGACCGCCACAAGAATTAGAATTTCAAGAAGTTAGTAGGCAATGATAAGGACACCAAACAATCAGAGAAACAGAGAGACAGAGACAGTGGCTTTGGTCAGAAATCTCTGTCACACTTGAGCATGGAAATGACACTTGAGTCACGCCAAGCAACTTTATCTGGTGATATCTCCCCCTTGCTTGAGAAGTTACTCCACAGTGCTTGATGGATCCCACATCTGTCCTTGATCATTCATTCTCTTTTGTCCTCTTCGCAGAATTCTTCAAGACTTTATTCACCTTCTTAAGGAAGTTTCATGGGCTTTGCCATCATCTTCTGGTCTTGTAATTGTCCTTCTCCGCTCTTTTCTCTTTTTCTCTATCTCTCACCGTACGTGGTGGAATTGCGGGGTCATTCTGCCAGAGGAAACGAGTAAAAGTCGGTACTTTTATGGATTTCCTTTTCCTCTTTTTTTTGCCGCTAATTACTCCAATTGGCCAAATCACTCTTAACACTTCTTTATTTCCAAGACCTTACTCTTAAGACCACTTTAATTGGAGGGGAGGCAATAACACCAGAGGTACTCTTTCTTCAAACGAAGAGAACTAGATTGCCCTCAAAACACCATTCTACTTCCTTTGAATCGTCTCAAAGGACCTTACATAATAAAATCTCCCTAAGTTAAATACTTTCTAAAAGTCTGGGAAATGTAGTTTCTGAAAATGCTGTGAGTCTCAAAGGAATGTGGTCAAAACTAGAGTGGGGTCAATAAATTAATCTTTTTGATAAACGGTCAAGCCAAATTATGTTTACTAAGTGCTACTATTCCTTCAACATTGTCTTTTCATTTTCTTTCTTGTGCAATCGAGCCATTGAATCTGTTCCATCAAAATTTATCATCAATGGCCATTAGAAACAGCCTATAATGCTGTGCTGGCTCAACAAATTGTCTTACATGGTTTGAGAGAGAGAGAGAGAGAGAGAGAGAGAGAGAGAGAGAGAGAGGCCATTATGTTGGAAATCCTTATATGAACTGTCTTCTATACTAGAATATTTCTATTTGCAAAGCAAACAGATTGTCGTTACATATATGAAATGGTGCCATGGATCTTCTCTTAATGTGGTCCATATCTTGACAGCCTTCTCACATCAAGAGTTATGTTTCGAGTTTGTTGGGTAGCTTGATATAGGTCGCTGGAGTACTGATATCTCTATATATAAGCTCTCTCCTATTCCTCACTCTTAACTTTCAGTGTTGATAAAAATGTATTCTCAGTCCTCGTTTGTTGTTTCTCGTGTTCAGAGTACATGGACCATGATTAAAAAAAAAAAAAAAAACCCAATCTCATATGATCGATCCTTCATTGAGTTTAATAAACTAAAGAAAGACGTGGAACGATGCGCTTGAATTGATTGTAATAAGCTATACTCTATCAATGCCACATATTATTGACCATGCGTGTTTGATGGAACTGATTTTGTTGGTTGTGAGCTCTATCTATTACGTGGGTTGGAATATCAATGTAGTTGACTGACGTGTTTGGTGGAACTGCCCAAGCATGGGCCAAAAACTGGCCAATGGAGGCCATGCTAATCAATGGAGGCCATGCAAATCAATCCATCTCTCTGTATTCTGGTACCTGCCAACATAAAGTGTTTCAAACAGTGAGCTGATAGGTAGAAAGAAACAAACGATCAACAGGAGACTTTTCGTTTTTTTTTTTTTTTTTTTTTTTTGGGGTCTAAATCAGCAGGACTTAAAAATGAAGAATTTTGCTAGTTTCTTATATTGATTTTCCAAAATAGGAGGAACCACACCATCTAACCAAATGGTCCAACAATAGACATCAAGACTGAATCTCTAGAGCATTCATGAGTAATTAGGTCCACATACGGCCTGTTAGTGCAAACCCGTGTTGATAAGTAGAAATTGTGGGGTTGTAATATGATTAGTTGGAACTCACACTTACAATAAGAATCCTTAGTTCACAGAAGCTATAAGCTTCACCATTGGTTCGCAAGTTTCGTCTCATTTTTATGATATGGTTCAAAGTCCAAAAGACCCTAGGCACTGCCCCCCGATGTGAAATTAGTTTTTATTCTTTTCCTACTTTGATAAATCTTTTTGATATACGTGGAGGTTTGGTGTAGAAAAGTATTTAAAAAACTTGCTCCCTTACTTTTACTTGTCCTATATTACTTGAGAAACTCTTTCTTGCCCTCTCATTAATGCGTTCCCTTTATTAGCTTGGTAACAAACAAAAATGTGGTGTTGGGATTGTTTGCACGAGCTTGGGCCAAACAAAGTGTAAATCTGGTATCCACCGGAAGAAATGGGACACCCTTAAAAATAGAAAGGATTATGGGGGACTGGGTTTCCGAGATCTTATTGCGTTCAACAATGCTTTACTAGGTAAGCAAGCTTGTCGTATAATACAACAACTACTTTCCTTATGGAGTAGACTTTTTAAACGACTATACTTCCACTCTAAAGAATTCTGGAATGCTGATAAAGGGTCTAGACCCTCCTGGGGATGGCAAAGTTTATTGCTAGGCCGGGACTCTATATTACACAATCTCCAATGGTCAGTAGGCGACGGACAACGGATTAAAATTAGAGAGGATAAATGGCTTTCTAGTGGAATCATCGGCGAGCCAGCACCTAGAGGTGAACCGGAGAATGTAGTGGATTTCATAACCCCTGACCATAATGCATGTAATGAATCTCTACTTCGACATAACTTCGATGATCGAACTGTAAACGAAATTCTCTCAGTACATATTCGACCTCCCTACACTATTGACCAAATTATTTGGAAGGGGCAACTCAATGGTAAGTATACAGTAAAAAGTGGCTATAATTCTATAAGAGCACACAGCAATAGTGGCATACATAGCCCTGCTTCCTCATTATACCAAACCCCTAGAAAGCTATGGAACAAAATTTGGACCATGCAAGGCCCCCCGAGACTTCGTGTCTTCATGTGGTCTCTTTGCCATAATGCTTTGCCTACAAAGGCGAATCTTTTCCACAAACATATTATCCCATACCCAATCTGCCAACTATGTACAGAACAAGTGCCGGAAACTACAAAACACATATTCCTTTCATGTACTTGGACGCAAGCTATATGGTCTCATCCACAAGTCCATTTGACGTCCCAATTTCATGATGTTACAAGAATCGATGCTTGCCTAGCAGCTTTACTCGAGAACAGGTATGCCATACCTGATATGGACACTGTGGCTTCTATATTATGGCAGATTTGGAAGAGCAGAAACAACTTTGTTTTCTGCCAGAAACGATCGAATCCTGAATAGGTTGTACAGTCGGCACTTGCAAATGCCAGATCCACCCAGCTCTGCAACAGGGCGTCGTTGAAACAGGGGCTGCAATCACCAGATCTCGCTCAGATGTGGTGTCCACCGGACCCTGGAGTTATCAAAATCAATATAGATGGAGATTACCTAACATCCAACAACGAAGGTGCAGTAGCTTGTGTGTGCTGCGACTCTATTGGCCACCTGCTCGACAGTTTTACCAGTAGCATCACTGCTTTCTCGGCATTGGAAACAGAAGCACGGGCCTTCAATCTTACCCTTTAGTTTCTGCTGCAGAAAGGTAAGACTCAAGATCACATCCTGCTGGAATCCGACTGCTTGGTGCTGGTGGATGCAGTACGAAACCCTAATTTGATTCCTTGGCAACAAAGAGCTCTGTTCACTGAAGCTATGGCGTATCTACCCTGTTTCCCTCATCTCTTAATCCAACATTGTCGACGAGCAGCAAATTTTATTGCCGACTCGGCTGCCAAAGCCCATGGGCTTTCCTTACTTCCTTCAAACTGGGCTATCTTTCCTCCTCCTCATCTCTTGCATCTTTTGTATTACGAAGCTTTGTACAATGGTTGTTCATATGTGCGTTAATATAAAATACCGCCGTTTCGACTATAAAAAAAAAAAAAAAATGTAAAGCTGGATTTTGCCTCCTTGCATGTGAAACATTAGCAACCAGTCCCAAGGTTCGTTTCTACTAATTTTTACTTTTATCTCAAAGCCTTTTTTGGAGAAGTCTATTTACAAGTAAAACAAGGGATAATGACACCTTGAGTGCCATGACTTCAAAAGAACAATTACCTGAGTACCATCACTTTCAATCAATTACTTGAATGCTAAAAGTTTTTATAAATTTTCACCTAATTGTCGGAAATCCGATGTGTAAACATTTTTAAAAAATTATAGCACTTAAATGATTAATTAAAAAGTTATATAGTATTCAAATGATCGGAACAATAGCTATAGTACTTAAACAAGTGTCGTATATAAGTTATAGCACTCAAATGAATGTTATACGAAAATTATAGCATTTGTGGTGTCATTATCTTAGTAAAACAAATATTCTTAACTTCAAACTTTTGCTTGTTATGTTTTGGTCCTCAATCAAACTGGATGTGGTTATATTTTATCCCATGACCATTCTTATCAATTTGCAAGCACATTGTTGGATATATTGTTAATATAATCCTAAATAATATGTTCACATACAAGCCCGATAGGTGAAAGTACAGTTATTTGGGTCCATATGCCAAAGCCCAATAACTTGCATATAAACTTTAGGGTTCCTCTACGCTGGAGGTAACACTATTGAGCATTCCAAACTTGATGTCTCTTGGTGTAATACTTCAAACAACCGCTTCTTCTCTCTTAAACCTATAACCTCCAACAATCTTGAAGTATTATGTTCATGTGTTGGATTTGAGCGAGTAAGGTGTCTTCTTGAAGATTTCATCAAGACAAACTCATAGGTGTAATTTACTTTCGATTTCGACGGTGGTATTGGCCGGGATCTAAGTTTGAAGATTCGGTGATCGAAATATTTGATTAAAAAACCCAAAACTTATAGCCAATTTTAGAGGATGAAACCACTTGGGCTTTGTTCTATTCATTGATACGAACGTTTTGAGTGGTCACTCGCATCAATTGGAGGTCGGATGGAGAAGTTATGGCACCCGGAAGTTTTCATTTGAATTTCTAGCGAATTTCGTTGACGAAATTTCCAGTGAATTTCGGCAGCGGAAATTTCCAGCGAGTTTCGGTGACAATGGCAGTCCATCTTAAGGTTTTTGGGCACTCTAGATTTGTTTTTGGGGTTTGTTTTGGCAAATTCCATCTCTACAAAGCGGTTTGATCAAGGTTAGGGGAGTTATTCGACTTTGTGGCTCCGAGGACTCCAATGTGCACTCTTTCTAACACTTTGCTCTGATTAAAATGGCAAAGCATAGTTCCTATGATATTATAAAGTTGCAATCATTTGATGTTACTGAATTTCATGGGTGGAAATTACATGTTCAATTTGGCATGAAAGAACGTGACATATTCTATATTGTATTAAGTGATTTTGCATCTACCACTGCAGATGTGGATGAATATCAATGAACAAAGATGAGGATTTTTGTAAAGATTACTTGTTGAACTCTCTAAATCCTAATCTAGCTATGACTTATAGTGAATATAAGACGACGAAAGAGATATGGGATCACTTGAACACTCAATTCCAAAAACAAGAGTGGCTCTCTAAAACTCTCCTAACGGAGAAATTCTTTGAGTTTAAATTCATTATGAATTCAAGCATCACCTCTCAGTTAGTTGAATTTGAGAACATGAGGAATAAGTTGAAAGATAATAACTTTGACATGTTCGATAATCTCTTTGTCGGTCTTGTGTTAAGCAAACTATCAACTTAATAGAGTTCTTTCAAGACTAAAATGCACAGACTGAAGGTACAGATGGGACTTGATGAATTAAAGAGGTATATTCACATTGAGAATCAAAACATTACTAGAAAGAGTTTGGAACAAGTAGAACAATAAAAGTCAGTTGCCAACTTACTTTCACACTCTAATAAACCTCAGAAAAGTCGAAGTCACTAAAAGGTGAATCATCTTTACAATTAGAGGCCAAAAAAACTCTCTCTAAAAAGAAGAAGAAGGGCAAGTGCCATAACCGTGGAAAGTGGGGAGCAGAGTGTAAGTTACTAAAGAAGCCAAAGAATTACATACTATAAATTGAGACCAATATGCTAATTAGTGAATATGAGCCTCAAGCCTTCGTTGGAATGATGAAGAATGGAAATACCAGCGTCTCTTCGAAGTGGTGGTTGGATAGCGACGCTACTTGTCATGCTACAAATGACAAGAATTTACTAACTAAGGTCATAGAAGTGAAATACACTGTGAAAAATTGCAATGGTGGTTAAGCAAAAGTGACTCATGCTGGAACTGCAAATTTGGTGCTTTCTTTAGGTAAGTTACTAACTCTAAAATATGTTAAAGTAGTATCTTTACTTAAAAAGAATTTGTTATCTATGAGTTTTCTTGATAAAGCTGGTATGTCTTTTTCAACTATGAATGGTAGAGTAACTATCTGTTAACTCATATTATTTCGGTTGTGCATTTATGGTTAATAGTATGTATAGGTTGAGTTTAAATATTGATAGCATAAATAATGTGAATTCTGCTTTAATTAATCCAAAGTTGCTACACAATAGACTTGGACATGTGAATTACAAAAAAATGCAACATCTAGCTAAAACTCACAACATTCCATTAGATACTTCTATTCGATTTGACAAGTGTGAAGTGTGTGCACATGCTAAAATCACTAGAAAACCCTTTAAGTTGATTTCTAAAAGTACACAACTTCTTGAGTTAATACATTATGACATTTATGACTTTAGAAATTACATTATTAGAGGTGGTCAAAAGTATCTAATAACATTCATAGACGATTTTTCTAGATATTGTCACGTCTATTTGTTGAAATCGAAAGATGAGACTTTTGAAAAATTTAAGATTTTCAAGTCTAGAGTAAAAAATCAACTTAACTTGAAAATTAACAGATTTAGGAGTGATAGAGGAGGAGAATATACTATGTCACGGTTCAAGAAATTTTGTACTTCAGAAGGTATAATACTTAAAACCATTGCTCCTTATTCACCCCAATCAAATGGTGTTGTAGAGTCTAAGAATAGAACGTTAACTGAAATGTTAAATTCTATGTTACTTACAGCTGGCATGCCTTTTTCCTACTAGGGAGAAGCAGTTCTAACTACTAATCACATATTGAACAGGTTGCCGCACTCTAAGTTGTCTATGACACCTTATGAGATATGGCATAAGCGTCCTTGTAGATATAATACTCTTAAGACTTGAGGCTATATTGCTTATGTAAACATACCAGATCCTAAGAAACCTAAAGTGGGATCTAGAACCATGACTTGTGTATATCTAGGTTGTCACGCCCCGATCCTCGAGCACATGCCCATCCCTCTTTGGTCGATAAAACTTGCGACTTCCCAGGATGAGTCGTCGACCCTTTTCATTTTATTGCACATGTGGAAGCGAATAATAAATCCCCTGATAGCAACCATCTCGGGATAGAAAAGCATGACAACAAATTCACAAACAAACACAACATGCTTTTATATTCACATAGAGTCATATACAAAAGTCAACAACCACGAGCCTACAAAAGATCAGCTCTCAAAACGAATCTTTCCTAACTAACCTACTCCTTGAATCCCCTCAGTTCGGCTCCGGGTCCTCCGCTCTACGATCATGAAAATTGAGCCCACAATGGGGTAAGATATAAATCTCAACGAGTTTAGGCTCTAAACCCCGATTAGGAGGGTAATATGCCCAAAGGCGTCCTAACCACATAATCATACAACCACAAAGACTTACCTTGCCTCGAATCCACCTTGCAGGTTAGTACAGTTCATATCACAGACAGCACAAAAGCATGAGCAACAACCAAGCTCAATTAACTGGAATGCCATACTCAAATTCTCAAACCAGCACAATGGTCTTGATTATAGGGCCAAATCATTATAACACGTCCCATACCATGCCACACAATTTTGTCCCATAATCCAACACATTTAACTCAATTAAACATGCGTTTTTAGTTTTGATCTCGACATATAGCACAGCCTACTCTCTGTTCGGCGGTCTTCTGGCATTGCCAAGCGTCAGCACGTCTCTATTAGATGGCTTTCCCGAATGAGCAAGGGTTTATAATCTACTGCGACCAGCTTCCTGTTGTCTAGGGGCGTCCCATATAGGGGTTACCGTCTAGCTTAACAACTTGGGACAGATTCTCTTAACCAACACACGACCATTCAATGTCGGCCTAGGACACCGCGCATTTCACTCAAATGCCTCAATTATAATGGTGAACCTGACATATTTTCTTCGTATTAGAAATACATAGTAAAAATAGTCGTGTGTGAGTATACGGTCAATTCACACCAGAAAAATTGATATCCTCAAATATGAAATCTCACTGTTTTATATAGTATATAAAACCATTTTCGGTGTTAAAATCCGACACCCAGGATTTTCTGAATAAATATTGAAATTCAACAATTTTGGAATTAAATACTCAAAATTCCAATTAGCACTCAATTTGCACAATTTAACACTCAATTACAGAAATTAACCACACAATTGCAATCGCACGAAATTCCAATCACCGACTATCCCGGTCTAATTTCCGGAAAATATTTAAATTAATTAATTACCAAAATTAATTAAATAATTACAATTAATTACCATAAATACTAACCTAGGCCGAAATTGCTAAATTAAATGCCTAAACGGGCTGGGAAAATTCCCGAACCTATCTAGGTAAATAGCACATCCTATCTAGGCCTTAATTAATTTAATCTAACCATCTAACATGCATAATTGAATAATTAAATTGCTAATTTAATATAACTAACCACCTAATTCCTAATTAACCTAAACTAAACACCTCTTAAACGTCATTAGCCTATTAAGAAGATTTTAATGCATAAACTCACTGGTTTAGCGTGAAAACCAGTTCACCGCGACGGCGGCTGAAACTCGAACTTTCAGCGGTGTCAACGGGCACTTGGATCGGGCCGAAAAGGCCTTGCAAGCCCATAGCAAATTGATGGGCTTGCTCTGGGCTGAGCTGCGATTGGGGTTGGCTGCGGACTAGACTTGCTTCACGGGCTTCAAAACTACGCTGAATTATGACTGAAGATGGACCAGTCGAATTCGTGTGGGTTGAAGCTGGAAACTGAAGTTGGGCTGGGCTTGCGGCAAAAGATGGACTGGACTTGCTTAGACTGAGCTATGAAGTTGTAGGCCAAACAAGACAAATGTGAGCTGGGCTGGGCTTGGAGAAGTTGAGGCACGGTTGCTGCTGGAGGAGGCCCGTGAATGAAGCAAACGTGGAGATGCTGGTCGCTAGGACGTTGCTTCAAGAGAGACCGAAATTTCGGTTGCTGCTTGGGAGTTTTGACCGAAGAAGACATGAGCTGGTGGAGATGGGGTTAAAGGGGCTGACTTCGGACGAGGTAGCAGAGAAAGATGAAGAGGAGATGGGGCACGATTGCTGGTAGTGGGGCAACTGGTTGAAACTGGGACGTGGCTGGAGTCAACGTGAGAGGGGATCGTGAGATTGTTAACTCGATGGGTTGAGCTGGCAGTCGAAGGAAAAGAGCTACTGCGAACAGTCGTTGACATTGGACGAGTGGCGAGAGAAAAACTTGGTGGAGCGCTTCTACCGAGGATGTGTGGTGTGAGTGCTTGGCTCGGTGGAGAAGCAGCCAAACCAAAGGAAGCAAGGCAAGGGTTGGCAAAGAGAGACGACTTGTGAAGAAAATGAAAGAGAAAACAAGCCAATTGGTCCAAGAGGAAGAAACGAAAACAGAAGCTGCGGAGCGGGAAGTCGACCAAGCCAGCTTGCTCGAGAAGATTGGCAGCAAAAAGGGGGATAAGGTCAAAGGAAAATATCTAGCATTAAAACCTTGTCTCCCCCTAATACTTTCTTGCATTATATTTCCATAATAATCCAATTTGAATGCAAATGTTGCACCCCCCCCATCCTAGGCTCCAAATTTAGCAAAAATTAGCTTCAATTCTTCATCAATTCTCCAAATGGACGTCCAAATTTGTCGAAGAAAAATCCCATAAACTTTCTATAAGTTCCCAACAGCAAATAGCTCAGTTTGGAAGCCCAAATTTCCCTTGGCTCGTTCGAATTTCCATTAATTTCCAAATCGTCCGAAACGATTTTCCGTAAAAATCTTGAACTCTCTGAAAATTTTTCGAAGGATGAGTCAACATTCTTAAAATAGATCGTGACATGACAGAACTTTCAATTTCTGAAATCGGGTTTAATTTTGCGGTTAATTTCAATTTGGCGCGATTTTAGCGTAACCTAACCTACCAAGTAGCTTTTAGAAATTTTTGGCGCAATTGACTCGTAATCGATTTATCTCGAGTCACAATGTACATCTTCGACTCATTGACGATTCTCGGTTGTCGTGAAAATCTTAAGATTTCAAATACGGACACCGTGTATAGAAATGACAGAAAAATCGGTTTATTGCCGTTCAACAGAAATTTTGCAATTAGGTAGAATTACCCATGCACTAATCACAAATCTCTATCGAATTGACCTATATCTAATCTCTGATATATTTTGACAATGCCGTAATAACCCTTGCAAATCAACTTGGTCGAGCAGTCGATTACTGGTTGAATTCTCAAGTTTATTACGTTAGAATTCCTTAATGGCTTCCTCAGATAGTCTAGTTATCTCATGAGTGATCAGCTCAGAGAATAACACTATCGGCGCGTCGATGAAATGCCTGATTTATTTAGTTGAAAACAAAATCTAAAAATTCAGGCTATCACATAGGTAGTGTAGAAGATAGTGCTGCAAATAGGTTTTTAAATCTATCTACTAATACATTGATAGAATCTAGAGATACAGTGTTCTTCGAAAACAAGTTTTTCAGAGATCAATGCTTGAATGTTTTTGGATCTACAGATATGATCTCATAATCTCCTATAAAATCTGAAGTAGACCCTTCTGACACTAATTCCACACAATTGGTTGTTGAACCATTTCCAGTTAGAGTATCTACAAGAGAGAGAGTTCCCAAAAGTTTTGGTGAAGACTTTGTTACTTACCATTTTGAGAATGATCTATTCTCCTATTAGGAAGCAATGAGATCTAGGGAATCTCTACTGTGGACAGAAGCCATAGATGATTAAATGAGCTCTCTGCTGCAGAACCACACTTTGCAACTAGTAAATTTGCCAAAAGGGGCTAAAGCTATATGTTGTAAATGAGTGCTGAAGAAGAAACTGAATAGTGATGGATCAATAGCTAGATACAAAGAACGTTTAGTAGCTAAAGGCTATAAACAGCAGAGTGGAATAAACTATTTTGATGTCTATTCACCTGTGTGTCATCTATCAACTATAAGAATTTTTCTTGCTTTAGCATTTATTAAATACTTTGTAGTGCATCAAATGGATGTAAAAATAGCTTTCTTAAATGGAGAGTTAAATGATGAAATTTACATAGAATAATCGGAATGATATGTTATGAAAGGTTTTGAAGACAAAGTTTGTAAATTGAACAAATCATTGTATGGTCTTAAACAAGCACCTAAGATGTGCCATCTTAAATTTGACAAAGTAGTAAAGAGTTATGGCTTTCGGTCTAGTTATTCAGATAAATGCATTTACCATTGTTTTATGTCAAATAAGATAGTCATCATTTGCTTGTATGTTGACGACATGTTAATTCTTGGTTCCGATCATTTTGTAGTGAGTAACGTAAAAGCTACTTTAACTAAAGAATTTGACATGAAAGATTTTGGTATTACTAATACTATTCTTGGTATGAAAGTAAACTTTAAATGGCAAGTCATCTCCCTTAGCCAAACTCATTATATTGAGCAACTACTTTCTACTTGGGGATACGATAAGTGTAAACCGAGTGAGACACAATGTAATTATAATAACAGACTAAGTCCTAATAAAGTGACCAACGTTGATAAGTTAAAGTACTTGAAACTGCTTGGTAGTCTCATGTATGCTATGAGTTGCACTAGACCCGACATAGCCTTTACAGTTGGTATGCTGAGTTGTTTTACTAGTAATCCTAGTAAAAAGCATTGGGATGCCCTTGATAGGCTAATGAGATAACTTAAAGGTACTAAAGATTATGCTCTTTATTATTATGGTTATCCTCCAACTGTGGATGGATATTATGATATCTCATGGTGCTCAGATATTGAAAATAGTAAGTCCACTAGTGGATATGTATTCACTTTGGGTGGAGCTGCTATTACTTGAAAATCCAAACGATAGACTTGTATTGCATTGTCGTATATGGAATCGGAACCTTTTGCTTTAGCCTCAGCCAGCGAAAAGGCCGAGTGGATAAAGAATCTGATTATGAATATTCCTTTGACTCGGCTAAAGATTAATTCTTTAAGCCTATTATGTGATAATCAAGCAGTTATCCAAGTTATCAAGAATGCTCTCTTTAATTCAAAGAGAAGACATGTGAGACTAAGACATGCGTTGTTGAATTATTTGAAAGAACAAGGGGTTATCACCTTGATCGATGTGAGATCAAAGGATAACATAGCCGATACTCTTACCAAAGGTATGTCTAAAGATCAATTATTCAAAACAGTGGGGGAAATGGGGTTAAAGACTATATAGGCAAGTCTTAACTACCATTTACTTACCTTCTAATTGTGTGTTTTGAATTATCAAATCTTCCTTTATTGGCTACAATGATAAGCACAATTTATATGTTTCATCGATGTTCACAGTTGCTGACTAATTTGGAAATGGTGAGTTGTTTCATTCCAAACTTGATGAAGATGACTTTAACTTAATTCAAATATTCTATCGAGGAAACTTGTGTCATTCCAAATTTGATGATACAATTCAATTAGGTTGGACTATCCTTTTGGTTAAATGATCTCATTCCAAACTTAATGCTAGATTATTTGACTTTAAGAAATCAGTAATTGTGACATTCCAAATTGAAATATAGAAACATTTGTTTACATAAGAAGCCTGCTGCTTTTGTTTTTAATTAAAACTTGATATTACATGACTAGATTATTGTACATGACTTGACTATTGGTCATGTTCTTTGAAACTAGACAATAGTTATTCTCCTAAAAATAAACTTAAGTTGATGGCTCTTTGTAAATCACATTATTTAGGTCTTGTTCATAATTTATGAAACTAGTTTGATGCTTATGAATATGATATTATGATGCTTTATGACATCAATATATGTTCTTCTTTACCTGATGGAATAGTGCTAAGTTTTTATTCAAATGATTGAATTCATAATAATATGAAATTCATATTTGACATTCTACAAGGGATGGCAGAGATGGAAGAGAGCTTAATGAGTGGGATTCTGACCAGGATGACCTATTTGAGAAATGAATAAATATCATTTAGAGTGTGTGGGGACTTGACAATTTACCTACTAATTGCCTATTTTGATGAAGTCCATTTACTTGAGACTTGCATTTTACTATTTCTATTTTGTGAACATTATTATACTTGTTTCTTATATTTGGAAGGCCTCGGACTATTTTGACTGGCCTACTTATACTTGACTATTATGCATATATTGGTTGTGAACTGAGTCTGAGATTTATTTTGGGATTTTGATGAGTTCAGACTAAATCTAAAACTCCTAATACTTATTTTGATTTATTGATCTCAAAACAGATTCATGATAAGAATGATTCACTTATTTGAATTGCAAATGATGATTCAATTTAATACTTTACTGTTGAAAAACTCTTTGACCAATCCGAGTTGATTATCTTGGACTGAATGTGGATGATTCATGTTGTCTGAACATTACACTGACCACCTTATTGGATTGTGCTGTATGGTGAACATAGGAGGAGATTGTTAGATATATTGTTAATATAGTCCTAAATAATATGTTCACATATAAGCCCAATAGGTGAAAGCATGATTATTTAAGTCCATATGAGCCAAAACCCAATAACTTGCATATAAACTCTAGGGTTCCCCTACGCTGGAGGTAACATTGTTAAGCGTTCCAAACTTGACGTCTCTTGGTGTAATACTTCAAGCAACCGCTTCTTCTCTCTCAAACTTATAACCTCCAACACTTTTCACGATAATTCTCCTAGCCGTCATATGATATTTCCAGCTTTCTGCCAAACTATCTCCTGTAAATAACGATATGTTCTTCTTCATTTTACACACCGATATGCAAATACAAAACACTCTCTTCTCTTACTCTCTTTGGTGATTTTACATTTCTCATTGTTCCTGCTTTGCTCGAATAGTAAAGTGCACACTAATTAGCAGGTCTGTTGAATCACGGAAGATGACCGTGCATCTACCTTCTACACTCTTGACGGAAATTATCTTTCAGATAATGCTTGCATGCTTTGGATGTTCTTTATTTCTGATTTTCTATGGCCCGTTCTTGGAATTTACCCAACATATATCAACTTCACTTGCACACAATGAAGACGACCTTAGACATTATTTATCCAACAAACGGAACTAAGAGGGGACACATCGAGCAAATGAAGTTATCTTGTGCCTTCTCTGACGTTGGCTAGAATCTCCAGTAAAACACAGTCTCGTATCCTCCCTGACTCAATCACATATTCTGTGTATTCCATCAACGATTACACATACCAGAAGAACAACAATCACACATACCAGAAAAACAAGTGCGAAAAGCACAGCAACGTGAAATCTTGGATTAGTGTTGGATTTATTTCGGCGGCACTGACTGGTTGATGCTGTCGATCTCGTCGATGAAAGCAAATCATCTCTGGTTTCCCAACGGGATATGTTCTCCGATTCAACCTTCACATTATCTTTCTTCTTCTGTGGCTGAATAATGGGAGTTTCCTTCTCTTTGAACAGTGATTTAATTTTGACTGCGCATACTTCTACAGTATGCAATGATTTGCTACTGTCTGATACATAATCTGCTTTCAGTGGTGGCAGGATTCCCGCGTGCTGCTGCAGATTGATTGATAGCCTTGATTCCTGGTGTGCTGCTTCCTGTGATTGATTTTTTTATGTTTTCTGGTCTTTTATTATGTATTTATTATTTTCATAGCAGTAGTCCCCCTTGGTGTTACCACTATGATGTGATTGGGTAAAGTCATTTTGTGATTGTGATGTATTCATCTTGTGATCTCAAAGCCGCAAGTTGGGCACTAGCCCAAGATTTTGCTGTAGAAATGAAGCAGTTTCTTATAATTTTGCTATTTGGAGAGGCTTAATTTGGTTTGTGATGTTGGTTAAACCAAACCAGGACTATTTGTTTGGATGTATTTTTGATGAGATTGAAATTATCCCACCATTTAGTTTTGAGTCTCCGAGTGAGTTTTGGATTGTTAAGGCCTTGAGGGGATATAATAATCTTACTCCCATGAAAAATTCTTGCTACTTTTGAATAGAATAATCAGCAAACCCTATTCTTGTTCTAATGATATAAATTCTGAGTCGAATATCTTGTTTACTCTGTTAGATTCCTGGTGGTTGCATTTCTACTATGGGACCATGGGGATGTAATAATCTAACTCCCATGAATAGAATAATCGGCAAACCCTACTCTTGTTCTAATGGTATAAATTCTGAGTCGAATAGCTTGTTTACTTTATTAGATTTCTAGTGGTTGCATTTCTACTATGGGACCAAAATGATCCCACAACTAGTCTCATCATGTATATGTGGGCAGATATGGGAGTCTAGTGATTTTTCTGGCTAGGAATTTATAGGCTGTATGAGGAGATGGACCCCATTTGGATGGTGGAATGATTTGGAGAAAGGTTCCAGTAAAATGAATGATAGGGGTAGGATCATTTTGGGAAGGCAAATGTTTGGATAATACTGATTTACTTTCAATTAGAATTTGCACATTATAATCAAGAAGTTTTTGTACCAATTTTTAGGGAATATATTTTGTGAGAAAATGATTGGATTTTCATGGAAAAATCCATCTTAACTATTATCATTCTCTAGTAGGCATTTTTTGTATTAAAAATATTGATCTTCATTTTGCAGGATTGCCTGCGGCCTAATTATCATCTCACTATATTTTCTTTTTAATTGGTTGCCAGAGGTGGTAAGTGATGTTACGTTTGAGCTTAGCTCAATTGCTTGGGACGATGGCTTTGGCTTTGGTTTTTGTATCGTGTGAAGAAGCATAATTGTTTCTTCAGGAAATTGGAGAGCTAATTGGGATATTTCTGGGGTGATGATGGGTTCTAATGGTTCTTCCTCAAGAATTTCTGTCCATGTTGTCATGGAAGGTATTTGGATTTGTGATTTAATTGGTGATATTTCAGATGATGTGTCTATTGCTTTTCCTTTATCATTTTTTAGGGTTTGGGAGGCATGGTGATTGTATTCCTGCAAGAATTCTCATGTAAGAAAATCTGGTGATAAATTTGAAGAAACATTTATAAATTCCATGTCAAAATCTAATACCAATAAAATTGCTTCCTATGGTGCAAAAAATTGTTTTGATGCAATGCTTAAGACATCTCCTTGTAAAACCTCTTTTGCTTGTTTGCAATCTCTGCGTTAAAGGAGTTTTTTATTCGATAAATCTCCTTGGAATTTGGAGATTGTCAAAACAAATTGCTAAAGTTTCCTTTTTTAGTAAAGAGGTAATTTTGTTGGGTTTTTTTTTCCAATGTTTAAAAATAAAAATATGTTCTTTGTTATTTTCAAATTGTTTGGGAATGCCACCGTATCCTATTTGTGAAGCCTCTATCTCTACAATTTTAAAAGCAGATGGTTTAGCTAAATAAAGGCAAGGAATTTCTTTGACTTGATTTGTTTAATAATATTTATACGAACTGATGACCAAGGAAGAGGGTTCTTTTGTAACCTTTGATATGAAGGCTTGCAGAATATACTGATATATGGGAAAAAATCTAAATCTAAATCATAATCGAGGCTTCCAAGGAATCTTTATAATTGAGTTTTGTCTATGATTTCATTCGGGATTTTGTTTGCAAAGAGAATTGATCTTTCAATAGAAACAGTAATTCCTCGGTGAATGTAATGATCAAGAAATCTAATTTTTGTCTGGAAAAGTGACATTTTAGTAGGGGAAATTACTAATCCATTTCTTTTAACTATTCAAGATAGATGTGTGTTGGAAATCTAATTCACAAAGTTTTTCTCTTTGTTCTGTTCTTCATGAACTCCAAGAGAATATATATAATTATGGACAAGAGCTTCGCCTCCATGCTTAATCTGTCTAAATGACATGAGACTCGAAAGTGACATTTATAACAGAGTCCTACTTTTCGAGCTTCTCCAACTCCGGCAGTGATTTTAGTGTAATTTCGCAAAATTAGTTTGAGTTGTATCCGTTCACTAACCTTTGCTTTTGCTGGCACTTCATCTGAAGATGCATACTCTGTTATGATCTTTTCGGTGCCGGGAAGATGGCTGAGTGTAGGTTTTACAGATCCTTTCTCTTCCGGTAATGGAGCACGTGCCTGCTGTATGGGAGGCTCTGGCTGCCTGTTCTTAGCCAAACGATTGTCCCAGCTAGTATTATCTCCAAGTTGGCCATACTGCAACAAAAATTTCCAAAGAGAACTGATAAAAGCACAGATGGTTGTGAGCCCCAATATACCGGATGAAACTTTCTTGACATAAGACTTTCACTATCTCTGGACATGTTGAAAGATGCCTGAGTTCAAAAACCAAAATACGCATGCGATGAATACTTACCTGACTTACTCCTATTTCTGCTTCAGGTTCACTGAATAGGCCATGTAAATTGAAAAGTTCACCGTTAGGAAATAAATCACAATAATGAGGGGACATCCAAGGCTCGATCCAGCTCTGTTCTTTAGTAATAGTAGTGCGACTTCCGGATGATATTTCTGTACTAGAGGAACTCCCGTTCATGATTAGCTCATTTAATTGGTTCTGCATTTCCTGGACCTGATGCTGTTATTCAAGAAACACATGTACATACCAAATGTAATTACATATTTCTAGAGATTGAAAAAAAAAAAAAAAAAATTTTGACCTTTGCAACATCCTTTTTTCCTCACCTCTGCAAAAGGAAGTTGCTCTGGGTTCTCACAATCCATGCTATAACAGCTCTTATCTGCTTGTTCACTGATAAAGTTTGAAGTTCCAGACATCTCATCAACATTAAGAAAAGGATGTGGGAAATGTAACTCATGAATACTAGGTTCAGATACAGCAAGGCAGCTTCCTGATGAATTTGCTGTACTGGAGGAATTTTTAGTCCACGCAAGATGCTCCTGATTAGGTGAGAAGGGGTGATTGTCTTCGTGTATCGGGGCTAGGGATTTTGTTTTATTCTGATATGATCCGTCGCCCTGTGAGAAGGGGTGATTGTCTTCGTGTATCGGGGCTAGGGATTTTGTTTTATTCTGATATGATCCGTCGCCCTGTGAGAAGGGGTGATTGTCTTCGTGTATCGGGGCTAGGGATTTTGTTTTATTCTGATATGATCCGTCGCCCTGTGAGAAGGGGTGATTGTCTTGGTGTATCGGGGCTAGGGATTTTGTTGTATTCTGATATGATCCGTCGCCCTGTGAGAAGGGGTGATTGTCTTGGTGTATCGGGGCTAGGGATTTTGTTGTATTCTGATATGATCCGTCGCCCTGTGAGAAGGGGTGATTGTCTTGGTGTATCGGGGCTAGGGATTTTGTTGTATTCTGATATGATCCGTCGCCCTGTGAGAAGGGGTGATTGTCTTGGTGTATTGGGGCTAGGGATTTTGTTTTATTCTGATATGATCCGTCGCTCATACTGTAATTTCTTTTAGATAACTCGGCAATAACCTTATTCTGCTCGCTAGAAGAAACTTCAGGACAAAGAAATTGAGGAATTGATGGAATGTCTCCATCCATTGCCATAGCTGCATTGTTTGGTTGGTTCTCCCTTACCTGGATAGATGGTTCTTGGTTATCTGCCTTCCCATGTTGCTTCATCTTTAGGCAACAAAGAACGTAACCCATCTGTGGAGAATCCAAGTCATCCCAACTCAATCACAAAACCAACACGTAACAAGCAGCAACAACATTCTTAAAAAACAGATGTTTTCGAAATTGTGGAAAAAGTATGTTGTCAAAGATAAATATACAGATCGGTACTTCAAGATCACTGTTTCCAGAGAAAAAGATCAATTAAATCCGAGGTTTTCAATCTGTAAACAGTCATTGATGCTCAGTAGCAAGGAAGCCACTTCCCTAAAAGCAAGTGCCGGCACATCCAAAATAATCATAATTGCCTAAAAATTAATGTATGGAATGGAGTAAATTGCTCGGAAATAAATAGCAAATGGTAGAAATACGCACATCATCAGGATGTGGATGAAGCTCATGCATGACCCACTTGGATCTAGCACCCTTGGAATTCCGGCCATCATGGAAAACTAATATTATCCTGGAACCGATCTTCTTGTTGTCATTTTTAGCCTTAATATCTTTGTGTTTACCGGTGATATTCCAAGAAGAACCACATGGTGTCTTCCTGCTAATCCGTTGGCTCTGCGTCTGTGGACATATGAACCAACATTCTTGATCTTTGGATGGAATGACCGATTTCTCTGCATGCACATTCAAGAAACTCTTAGTAAGGGAGCTACTGCTCTGTTTCTGAGGCACTTTTTTTTTTTCTTTTGAAGTTGCGAAAAACTTACCACTGAACTTGGCTGGTAAATCCCATGGATTTATCTCGTAGATGTTTTCTAGTGTTGGAATGATGCAGAAACTTTCTCTGCATCCGGATACTGTTAACTTCAAGTAATTGAGTAGTTCCTCCTCGGTTGGACAGAATCTGAAGCCATATATTGCCTGCTGAAGAAATAGCACAATCTTGGTGAGTTCATTTTCCGCGGGTAGTATATTCATAGGATAGATCCTAGTTTCCATATCTTGTTTTCTTCTACATACTTCGATCTCTTGGATAGATAGAGGGGAGGTAAAGCTTTTGGTTTTTCATGTTGTCAAGGAGTTGAACAATGAAAATAGATGGCAAATGCCTGATCGAATTGATATAATCAACTTTCAGCTCTCTATGACCAATCGACACCCAAAGCTTCCCGTAAGGGATTCTTAATTTCTTAGTAGTGTTGGGTCCAGATGACCAGGATGGTTGAAGATGAAAGCCTAATTCTAAGGCTCATCTGCCTTCTGGCACTCGGTCTTCTAAGATGGATACTAGACTTCTAGCTAGATTCAAGTGATCCTTGCAGGGCAGACAATTTTCCTTTTACTTGGTGCGTGCGTGGGTGCATGTGTGCGTGTGTTTGGTGAGGCGAGGGGGTATTTATTGAAGTCTTCTCCTTCCTCAAGAAGTCACCCATTCACCATGACAAAGACCTCCATTGGTGGAATACTATAATCAAGTTATCATGATCATTGACTGAGATTATTTTCTTTTCCCCCAGTTCACCATTGCTAGTGCATTCATTATTGGAAAAGCTTATAGGGTTTCTATCGAAGCCTAGTTTTTTAAGCCTACCTTTTGTACTCTTCCCAGGAAATGCCTCTTCTTCCTGCACTATTAATAAAAACATACGGTTGTAGCTTGGACGCTTCCAAAATATCAACTCCCTTTTTCATTTAGGAATTGTTCTTACATTTCAAAGGTCCATTTTTGGATGATTAATTCAAGTCAAATTCTCCTCTGGATGTTTGTTCATAACATCTAGGTCATGCTAATTCCACGTATGCTACACGTACGGTTCTCTGTGGACAGATGCCATGGTGAATGTGTCGACACTAACACTCTCCTTTTCATTCACACCGTTCTCTGTGGACAGCGAAGAATTCGGTGCATATGTGTATGATAAAACAACGTCAGAGGCCTTTGAGTATTTTTGTTGCAGATAGACTATAATTGGATTTCTGTGACAGGGAGAAATTTGGATGGACAGTGACGACAAACAGAGCTGTCACTTTGGTTGTACTCTGGACTAGAACTCTACTTCGAGGAAAACCATACGCACTATGCAGTTAGCTGTGACCAATCAATCTTTTAGTGATGACAAAATTACATGTCCAATGGTGATATTCTTCTTAAGTGGTGGGGTTGAGCGCCATCATTTTCTCCTTTTGCTTTTCCAGAAGGTAATACTCCGCTTGATCTTATGAAAACTCACAACTCAGCTATAGTATCTTTTACACTCAAGCAGGTGTACCGAAGATGAAGATTGTGAAATTGATGGAAGATATCACCGTGGTTCAGTAAGTAATGTATTCTAGCCTGTGTCGGCATGGAGTGTCTAACCTGCTTTGAGCTGATCAATGAACTCAATCATACTACTCTGGAAAAGAAAATGCAGAACGGTGAGCGCACATACTTTGAATCATCCTATCATTTAGTATAAAACTGAATCCCGTTAAACTCCACATTAAAAAACTCAATTTGACTATGCAATTTAATAGACAACCAAACGAAAGAAGTAATGATAGCAGAGTTTAAGAATACCTCGATTAGTTTTGATGAATCATTATTCACAAAAGGCAAGAGCCATTTCTTGTATATTGTACGGCATCCTACCAATGCGCCCTTGGTGACATGAACTGCCATTATTCAGTACATATATACACAAAACATATCTTTTGCAGCATGAACATGGAAAAACAGGGAGCAAGATTACCTTATTCGGTATCTTTTGTATCAGATGATGATTTTTAATATTTTAGTTTGATCTGCACCAAGAACAATAAGAACCTGTGACTTTTGCTTGTAATTACACTTCTCTTCCCTGGTCTGTTCATGCATAGACCAATGATCCAGAAAAAAGGTGTGGAGTGTTCATGAGTGTGTGCGCGCATGATAAGTAACTTTTAAATCAGTTCTCAATTGACTAATTTGCAGTCAAACTATGAACCGCAGCTTGATTTTATGCATCTACTTTTCACTGAACCTGAATTGCCACTCAATAGAAATTACAAAGGGTCTTTGTCAAACTAGACAAAAACATTGGGCCAATAGTGGTTGCATTCATCAAGAGCCTGACATAATGGATCATCTTTTTATAACACCCACTAGATGCTGCTCAGATCATTAATCAGATCCATAGTTTGTCCTTGTACCATCCTAAGAATCTTCATTGTAGGATCTTAGCCCAGTAGTGAAGTACAATGATTTAAATAACTCTTCTGATGTTATAACAATCTGCATGCTAAGATAACAAAATTGGGCAGTAGGTTGGGATAACATGTTCTATCTGTCAAACACCTTCTAATGTGGGAAACAGCTGTATCTTTTTTAGGACCATCCTAAAACGTGATTTTCAGCAGCCTTCTCATGTACTGATTCCACCGAGAGACTGACCAAAACAAATTTTCTGCTCACAGAGAGAGAGAAAGACAAAGAGACATAAGTAGTTGTTATGTTAAGACCAACAGCGGAAATACAAGATAAATACTCAATGAAGCTAAAAAAGTATACAATTGAATTTTGATTGGGAAAGATAAACAGTGACACATACCGAATAACATATCAATGAATCTAAATTCTAGTGAAAACTGATTCCACAAGTCTGCTATGTTTACGCCGAACTACTTTCGGTGATGGAATAATTGAACTCTAGTAAAGTGAAAGGGTGGGCTTTTGAACGGGTTTCTGAGCTCTTTGAGATAAAAATTGGAGGACTGGTTCTTCAGGATGGAGTAATTTTCTAGTGGCAAAAAGAACAGAGATATTCGTGCATGACATTCAAGCTTTCTAGCATGACCGAAGCATTATGTGATATCCGTTAAAGTTTTTTTTTTTTTTTGCGCAGGCACCATACACCTGATCGGCGCGGTATAAACTGTGGAAGACTAGTGCGGGCCGCCTCCCACAAAGACTCCACTTTAGTCGCGCGCAATAGGGGCACAGAGTTTCGAACCCCTCCCCTCCTGGATGAGGGGGCAGGGCACGAACCAACGCGTCCACCGTGAGGTGGGTGATATCTGTTAAAGTTATACTGCTCTAAACTCTGTTAAAGTTATCTGTAAAACATCGTCAATTACTTTGATTAATTGTCAAAAGAGGTGTGAAATGGCATAACTAGAGGACTGCCACAAGAATTTGAAATCCCAAGAAGATGGTAGAAGACAATAACAAGGACACCAAACAATCAGAGGGAGAGAGAGGGAGAGAGGGCGAGGCATAGAAGCCAACATCAAAGAAGACTTTAGCAATGAGACTTTTGGACTTTTATGATGAGTTGCAAAGGAAGTGGGTGATGTGCAATAGCTTTAAACTTTTAATGTTAATATATATATATATATATATATATATATATATTCATTTCTTTTTCTACAAAGATAGAATTTCTCTCTTCCTTAATTTTCTCTATTTTAAATAGGACATATGTCTAATTGACTTTTATATTTTACTTTTTGGTTAATGTAAATCAAGTGGCTTACACATTTAAACCATTTAAATCCCAAACTCCTCAAATTTTTCGTAGTACTTCAAAGTTGATATGTAATTTCACAAATAATTTTCTTATAATTTCTAAATTCTGAATAAAATTATAATTTTGTTTTCCTTTTCATCTAAGTCCAAACAAACACGTCCTTAATTAGCATGTGCAATTCTATAAAACTAATGTGGAGGAAAACGACTATTCCTTTTTGTCAATTCCATTTCAACAAATTTCCAATCCTTTAAATTTCCCTCGCCTCCCGTTAAGTGCATCGTTTATGAAAGCCGCGTACTATTCCTTTTTTTTTTTTTTTGGTCACTCTAAACTCGATTGGCATTTAGCTAAAGACAAAGTCTTTTCAATGTATTGTCAGCTGCGTGGAAATGCTAAGTTTATGGTAGGCACTTGTTGAGTCATGCCAAGCAACTTTATCCGGTGAGATCTCCTCCTTGCTCGAGAAGTTAATCCACAGTGCTTGATGATCCCACATTTGTCCTTGTTTATTCCTTCCCTTTTGTCCTATTTGCAGAATTTTCCAAGACTCTGTTCACCTTCTTGAGGAAGTTTTGTGCCTTTGCTATCATCTTTTAGTCCTGTGAATGTCTTTTTTTTTTTTTTTTTTTTTGGTGAAAAGTAATTAATATATTGAAAAAGATCGAGTAAATAAAAAGAAAAAAAACATTGCATCAAAATTCACACTCAAAACAACGAATCATAATAAGTAGAGAGATACCGGAAAAAATCACACATGCGGCAATCCACTACCAAAAAGTGGTGTGAATGTCCTTCTCCACTCTTTACTCTTTTTCTTTATATCTCCCCATACGGGGTGGACAGATTCCTCTTGGGGGGTCATTTCGCCAGATGAAAGGAGTAAAATCAGCACTTCTGTGGGATTCTTTTTTTTTTTTTTTCCCGCTAATTACTCCAACTTTTCCCTGTTTTGGTCAAATCACTATTTGCCCGTGTTTGCATTTGGTCTCCGTAGAAGAAGTCGGCATCAAGGAGATCTGCATTTAGCATGTAATCAACATCTGCATCATCTTCACCTGTTTCGGACACCAACTAAATATATTCATCAGTGTCCAATTGAAGTCCATAACAGACGTACTTTCATTGTTCTCCTTCAGTGAATTCATCGTTGCTTGGATCAAGCACTGTATTCACAAGTAAAAGATTAGTAATTAACACATATTGCGCACTCATTAAGAGAGATATTCAGTGTATAAACAGTACATATTTTCCTCTACACCTCAGGAAATAAGTCATCATGATCAGGTTGATGAAGATCCAATTTGAAATCTGCCAGGTTAATGGCTCCATGCTCTGATTCTGTGGTTGAATTATTAGCCTTCTCTTTTTGTTTATGCTTCAAGCTACGCAGAACGTAATTTCTGTTCAACCGTCAAAAGACCATGTTATACCAGTTCATACCACTAGATCATCTTTCCTTCAACAGTAAAATTCTGCTCACAGGTTTTGGCAATAATAATGTCATTCTTTATATATGAATACGGTTTCAATCTTCTGTAGCAAAAATCTGAGCAAAAAAAAAAAAAAAGTCTCTTTGCTTCTTAGGACTCGTATTATTTTTGCTATACTTCTAATATGACATGCGAATATAATTAATTGTAACGAATAATTGGGGGATAGATGGAGTACACGATTGGTAAGTAGATAGGACATATATCTAAAAGATTCTTCATATCTCATTTTGATTATACATATACCTGATTAATATGTTACTAGATACTAGATACTGATCTACTATAGGCTCATTTAGTCTACATCAAAACATATCAAAATATACAAACATTCTCCAATTCTCTCGAGATATATAGAAATGTTCACAATTCTCTCTTCCGCCTTAATTCTTATCTCTCCTTCTGCTCCGTTCTTCACTCAACACACAAGTAAAAGTAATCAACTCACTTCATTGGGGAAGCAGAAAAGTGAGCATCTACACCCCACCATTTGGCAGGGTCTTCCTTCAAGTCTTCCCTTCTTTGAGAAGTCACCCAACTTTTTGCATGTGGATGTCAGAAAAATCTCGATCGTGATTGATAGCTAATAATGATAGGGATGGTTTTCTGTCTGTTTTTCCTTGTCCTTGGGAATCCCATCACATTTGAACATTGTGCTCATTCTGGAAGGGGGCACTATCGACTACAAATATCAGTTTGGCTTTCTCACGGGACAATGATAATATCCAGGAAATTTCTGGGATCTGCTCCTGTTATGTGTCCTGGTTGTTATCTCTTGTCACAGTAGAAGAATTTTCCTTTCATGTTATAAATCACATAATGTGGATTTGAGTTTAAATCAACCTGCTAGGAGTCAGTTAACATAAGGGATGTCCATGTATGTGTGCATTTTCGTTTAAATAACAAAAGTCTCTTTATGGGCCAATGTACCAAAAAGTTACGTACAATTGAGATTTATGCTAGTGCTTTGTCTAGTTATAGCCTGGCTTGACCCAACCCGACCTTATTAGTACGAACATATAAAAATCCCTACTCGATAAAGACTAAGGCCTGGCCCCAAAATACCCTAAGTTTTTGGGTCGGGTTGGGCCAGCGTAGGCTTTTTTTGACACCCTTAGTTGAACTATTCCACACATAAGTCTATTCATTAAAGTTGCGTTTAATAGTCAAGATAAAAGTCTGCATAAGATAAGTTTTATCATAACTTGTGTTTGGTTATTGTTTAAGACAAGATAATGCCAGATATAAGTAGATATTAATCAGATAAAATAATCTCATGTAGGGATGGGATAAAAGTGGATAGGATATGTCCATCACTCATCTCTCTACTTTGTCTCCTCTACCCAATCAGGTCGCCATTCACAACCTCTCATTGCCGCCGATGAGGCTTGTCATAGTGACAAGCTTGACTCGATCTTGTCCGCAGAGGAGCTCCACTGCTAGAACTGGGGCACGAGCCATCATCCATGGCCAGATCTAAAGAAACAATGGTCGTCTTCCTGTGTCTCACGCACCTTCGTCGCACGAGCAGCCATGCCTTCATCGGCTAAGCCTCGAAGTTAGTGTTGGCTGCGAGGGTAGGGGTGGCGACCAGATTGGTGTTTATTGAAGATTGTGGATCAACAATGACGATGGACGAGGGACTGGTGATTGCTGAAGTTTTTGCACCATAGTGTACTTAGGCAGCTTGGACGTCTGCGAGGGTTCTGAGATCTAAACGGTCCACATTCAATTCAAAATGGGGCCAGAGAAGAGAAGGAGGTGGAGGACAGCGAGGAGAGTGAGGCGGGATTTGCTGGCGGCAAGAGCCATTTGATATTCAATTGATCTGAAGGGTCGACATTCAAATTCAGCTTGGATATTCATATAGTTATCAAAAATTATATGAGATATTAAAAATCCCATCTTCATCCTATCTAAGCTATTCCTATCCACCTTTTATTATCCGATAAAAAAGTTTAGATGACCAAACGCACCCGAACTGTTAAACCAGTGACATGGGTGCCACTTCCTTTTTCTTGGTAAAACCTGTATACTCAATTACTCATGAATAACTAGGTGCACGCAAAGACTATTAATGCTAATCTGCATTGAACAACAGCAACTGTTGTTTGGGGGACTTTGGTTCATAGAAGCTATAAGCTTCACCAGTGGTTCTTTAAGTTACTTCTCCCTTTTCTAGATCTGATTCGTAGTCCAAAAATCATCAGATTTGATGCATTGCCCTCCTTTGTGAAACCAACTTTTATTCCTTCTCTACTTTGAATAATCTTTTTAATTACATGTGGCCAGTCTTGGTAGAAAAATATTTAAAAAAATTTGCTTCACTTACTTTTTTTTCTTGGTCGGTACTTCACTTACTTGAAATTGCTTTCGAATCTCTCTCTATTAACTTTATTAAAGAGTTCACTTTATGAGCTGGTAACAGCAAGAAAAGAGCGTTGGGTTTACGCATAAGTTTGGGTTAAACAAAGTGTAAAATTGCTTTCTGGCCCACCCTCGCCTGAAAATTAGTGAGTTCCAGTGCAAGATTCCTCTTTAGACCTTATCAAGAAAAGCCTTTCATGAGTAAATCAAATATGTGCACTTCTTTTTTCTTTTTCTTTTTTTGAACAAATATGTGTACTTCTAAACCTTTAACTTTCATATTTTGGTCTTTACTCGAACTAGCCGTATGATACTAAATCATCCAATCCTTGTTATTAATTTTTCTAGCTATTGTACTCTCTAAGCTCGTTTTTACATTTATTGTTATGCCCGGTTCTGCCCGAATAATGAAGTGCACATTGATCGCGCTGTTGAATCCTGGAGGATAACCGCACGTCTACCTCTGCGCTCTTTGAAGGGCGGAAATTATGCTTCAAGACAGCTTTTGTACGCCTCAAACCAGCTTCATTTTTTGATTTTCTATCGGTTATATCAACTTCATTCACCGTGATGAAGATAACAATTGACTAAGAGGGCCCGCATTGAGCAAAGGAAGTGATCTCGTGCCATCTATGGCGTTCTCCAAAACCTCCAGTAAAACACATATGCCAGAAGAACAAGTGCGAACCGTTGGAAATCATGATCCATTTTCTAAATCTAGAAACTACTTAGCTTAATGATGAAGTCAAGAACTTGAAGATCCCGCTGCAACTTAGTAACTGTCCAGCTAACAGATCACCACCAAGCAAGGTGGCTAGCTTAATCTTGAAGAAAGTCTTAGGCGGACTGGTGGACACCTTGAGCAAGTTGTCTAGAATTGTTGAGCATGGCGGCGGCCGGAGAAAATCAAGTTGAAGAAGGAAAGCGTAGCTTAGTCAAACATTGAGGCTATCTTGCCAAATAAGAGAAACATCGTTGCAGTAAGGCCGCGACTAAGTCGGTTAAGATGGCCTATAAATAGGCCGGGGATCATTCATGTAAGAGAGTGTGGGGGAGATTGAGCTTAGAACTTCATATCAAAGATGCTCCTCCACCACATCTCCTCTAAACTATTTTGTTACGCCAGATAAACTATCTTTGTCCCATAAACCTTGCATGTATTCCTCTTCCATTGCTCTACATCAATCAGAGCATACACTTGTGCACTCGTGCACATCAAAATACAAACTACCTTTGATGTTTAAACCGATCTTCCGCCCAATCAAATCTTCAACATGAGATCAGGGCTACAAAACTTTCGACACAAATAACATGGCAAGGTGAAGTCTTGAATCAATGGTGGATTCATTTTGGCAGCAACAGCTGGCTGATGCAGTTGATCTCGTCAATGACAGCAAATCATTCCAGGTTTCCTCGCGGGATGTGTTGCCTAATTCAGTCTTCACAATCCATGTTAGCCCAGCTTTGATCTGCTTGTTCGCCGGTAAAAGTTTGAAGTTCCAGGGATCTCATCTACCTTCTCCTCTAAGGAACGAGCTAAATCGGCCTTCAACTGTTGGGAAAAGAAAAAAGACATGCTAAAGCGATCACAAAAGCCAGCACATAACCAGCAGTACAAGGACTCGGCTGAAAAGAGAGGTTCATAACTTCATATGTAGCTTTCTGAAATACGGGAAAAGTTCAATTTCTTCTCTTACAAAAAAAAATATGCATCCGAAGAAAAACAAGCTCGCTTTCTTTTGTCATGAAGTAATCCTTTTTTCTGTTCGAAAGTACACCATATTGGTGATAAGCCAGCTCTGTTCTGCATCAAGAAAATGCTGCAGGTACAATGAGAAGACACGAAATAAAAATACCAATAAGCTGCAATGAACTTACATGAAATAAGAGGCTTCTGAACGGGTTTCTGAGCTCTTTGAGAAAAATGGGAGGACTGGAACTTCAGGATGAAGCGATTTTCTAGTGGCGAAAAGAACCGTGACATTTATAAGATACATTCGAGCTTTCTCTCCGGACCGTAGGATTTAGGTGATTCGTGCATGGAGTAGGGCAAAAAGAAAAACTAGTTTTTGGCATAGAAAAAACATTTGTTTTGCCATCTTGTTTTTTCGGGAGCAGAAACTAGCTTCTGTTTTTGTCCTATTCTAAGAAAAGAGGAGGGAAGAAAAAAAAAAAAAGAGAGAGAGTAGAAGGAGGAGATATGTACATTTTTATTTTTTCATTTTAGTCACTCACCTGTTTATGCTATTTTGTCCCTGCACTTAATCGACGCCTTTCGTTTTGGAGCCTAATGAGGCAGCGAAACAGCAGGTCCGCAAGACAAATCTAGTAGCAAAAATTTAGGCATAGGACTAAAATGAAAAAATTGGGGATAAGGACACCACAAATGCCATAATTTTTAGTACGCTACTCATGTCATAACTTTTTGTACGATGCTGAGCATCGTAACTTTATTTTTTATTTTTTTTATCATTTAAATGTCATGACTTTTCTTTTTCGATCACTAGATTGCCCGGACTCCTAAATAACGGCCACCGCAAGTATGGTTGTGGTGAACGCTTTTTAAAAAGTAAGGGCATCATTATACATATGATACAAGTCATGACACTTAAATGATTAAAAAAGAAAGTTATGACATGAGCGCAATACAAAAATTATGACACCCGTGGTGTCAACTTACCCCCAGAGGAAGACGTGTGTAGTGCCTTGGCGAGAACGAGACCTTGTATGCACGAGAGAGAGAGAGAGGCTGGCTTTGGTTAGAGATGTTTCTAAGCTTGAGCATGGAACGGCTGAATTTATAGTGGACACTTGAGTTATGCCAAGCGACTTTGGCTGGTCAAGTCTCCTCCTTCCTTGAGAAGTTAATCCACAGTGCTTAGTGCTCGATGGATCCCACGCCCGTCCTTGTTTATTCCTTCCCTCTTGTCCTCTCTGCAGAATTTTCCACGACTTTGTCGACCTTCCTGAGGAAGTTTTGTGTCCTTCGCTATCATCTTTTAGTCTAGTGAGTGTCCTCCACTCATTTCTCCTTTTTCTCTATCTACCCAACACTAAGTGGTGGACAGATTCCTCCTGTGGAATCGTTTTTCCACGGCAAAGGAGAGGAAGTGGGCACTTTTGTTGGATTACTTTTCTGTTTTTTCCCCTACTCACTGCTCCAACATTGCACTGTTTTGACCAAATCATCCCATCGCCCCTAGATTTCCAAAACCATAGTCTTAACACCACCCAAATTTAAAGGGAACGCAATGATACCACCTCATGACAGAACTACGTCACCTCAAAAACACCATTTTACTTCCCTTGAATCGTCCCAAGGGACTCTTATGGAATGAAGTCTCCCAAAGTGGATTACTTTCTAGCACAGCCGGAGAAGTGGCTTGTGAAAATACAGTGAGTGTATAAGTAATTTGGTCGAAACCAGAGCGGTGTCAGGGTCAAAGGATCTTTTGAAACGGTCAAGCCTAATCATGGTCTTTGAGCTGCACTATTCGTTTAATAGTGTCGGTTCAAAACGTGTTCTCGGTCCTCATTTGTCGGCTTTTGTGTTCTGAGTATTACGTATGTGATTCTAGGAAGATTCAGAGCTACCATTGGCTGCTATTTTTTCATTTTGCAAGAGATAAAAGCTTGTATTCGTCCTGAACATACAGATAACATCATAACTTGTTATTAAGAAGGCTTTGTCCCATGTAGACTGATTAGTTTGCATGTTGTGTCAAGAGAACTACAAACCAACCAGTCTCACGCGCTGATCCTTCAGATAATTTGATAAAGTAAAGAAAGAGATGGAATTGATGGACCGTGAGTTAACTTTTAAAGAAGACATCACCGTGGCAACTTGTTGATTCTCCGCATTATACACGGCAGAGAACGAAGAAAGCAAATTACAGAGCAGTCACACTCCTTTAAAGCAAAAACGAAGCTCAAAGCATTAGCATGCAAAATCCTTGTTTACAGCTGTTGTTGATGATGCTGCACTTCTCTTAAGCAATAACAAAATCATAAATTAAGGCGAACAACAGGATAATCCCAACGATCACATTCCAAGGATTAGGCTGTGGAGGATTTGTGGTGGTTGGTCTAGTCAATGCAGTCACTGAATTTGCTTTCTCTCTGGCTTGTTCAGTCTCCCTGCTTGTTTTCTTCCTCGGTGAATTACTGGATGAACAGTGCTCTCTGTATTTTAGTACCTGCCAATGTAACGTGTTTCCAATAGTGAGATGATAAGGAAAAAGAAACAAAGGACTAACAGGAGACCAGAAAATCAAGAATTTTCCTAGTTTTTCCTATTGGTTTTCGAAAAAAAAAATTGGAACCATGCAAATCAAACCAATGGTCCAACAATGCACATCTTAAGACTGGAAGATAATAGCCACACAAAGTTGGTTAAACTGGGAGCTTCTTTCACCTTCGCTGTTGCTGCAGCTTCATCCCAAGATACACATTCTGTTTTAACATTACTCAATGCAATTTCCTGCTTCTTAACCCCTTCGCGCCTCATTTCTTTATTGATATAAAATCTTGGAGGCTCATAAATTTTTGCAGTCTTGGGCTTTTCCGGAAGCTCCGTAGGTTTGGCAGAGGAAACATGTGAGCGGTTGAATTTACTCTGTATGACGCCTTTCTTTTGCTCAAGAGGAACAGCACCATAAAGTGACCCAATTGTCCATGTTTGGCGATTCTCCATTATAGATATGTGGCCATTCTGCAACATCAAACAGATCAATGGAAATAGTTGAGGCTTTATCTTGATCTCATTAAAAACATTCATGTTTTTATTCTCAAATTGTCCGAAAGCTCTAATTACATGATCTGTCTTTTAGTCATCTGCTATAACCTTGTTCAGTATCTCAGCTGCATTTTTATTTTTTTTTTAATTCTTCACCATTCCTCTTATTATTTGAATCCAAGTTAATAAAGCATGAGCAATTTAGAGTGAAATTTCACTTCCTTTTGGTAGAAAAATGCTAGAATCCACTTTATGTTTTTCTCAAAGCGGCTTTTAACAAAATTAACCGTTTCTTAAGTGCCTATGAACCACATATCCAATGTATTGTTCACTACTGTCAAATGGAATCCCCAACATCTAATTAACTACCAACCAATGCACGTCACCATATAAGAATAGTAATAATACACAATGGGTTAGTTTAGAAGCAGCTTTCACCTTTGCTCTGGCTTCTCTTTCATCCCAATATGTGTATTCTGGTTTGATACTTTTAGCTCCAGTTTCCTGCTTTGCCTTTTGGAACTGTGGCACTTCATCTTTGCCATGGTATTTTACGCTTGTGGCGCGTGCTGGAGGTGTCGTAGGTTTCTCAGGGGCAATAAGCGAGCCGTTGAACTTATTCTCCACCATGCCTTTCTTTTCCTCAAGAGGAACAACCCCGTGGAGTGAGTCGATTGTTCGTGTTCGCCGATTCCTCATTAGAGCAGGATTCTCATTGTGCAAGTTAGATATTTGGCCATGCTGCAGTGACAGATTTTATGAAATAAAATGAGTCAGAGGAAATAACTAAGGCATAAACTTAATTTTATAACAAACCCTCAAGATTAGGTTTTTAGTTGTCCATCGTTCTTATATAATTGAAAGTCAATCATGCACAAGTAACTTGGCATGAGAGTCCCCTTTTCTTTTTCTGTACACAGATTCTATAATGAACTCCCCATTCTACACAAAGATATTGAAAGCACATTATCCTTATTGTTCAGATAACCTGGAAAAGGGAAGTGCCCTTCGAGTGCATTCTAAACCATTTTAAACCTAAATTTACTAGTGAAGTAATAACAGCAACCAAATGAAATCTCAAGTGTAGAATTTTGACCTGTGTTTCCATTGCGTCTCCATCGAAGAAGCTGACATCAGTAAAATCTCTATTTAGCATGTAATCAACATCTTCATCCTCTTCACTTGTTTCGGACGCCAATTGAATATATTCATCATAAAGACCGTTGTCCAATGTGAAGTCCATAACAGGTGGACTCTCATTCTCAATCAGGGAATTCATCGTTTCTTGGATCAAATACTGTATTTACAAGTAAAAGATTAGTCACTAACACATTTCAGGCGCTTGTTAAGACAGACATTAAGGGTATAAACAGAACATATTTTCCTCCGCACCTCAGAAAAAGAGTCCTCATGATCAGGTTGATGAAGATATGATTCCAAATATGCCAGGTTATCAGCCTCCTCATTTCGTCTACGCATCAAGTGACACAGAACATAATTGCTATTGAACTGCAAAAGGCCATGTTACACCAGTTCATACCATGGGATCATATTTTCTTCAACAGTCAAATTTTGCGCACAAATTAAGATTTCAACCTTCTGTACTGAAATCTGAGCAAAAAAAAGTTTATCTGCTTCTTTAGGACACGGGGGGAACTTTTAACGAGTATTTCTGCAGATTATTGTAGCTATACTTCTCATATGATCGAATTCATGCAGCTTCCATATCCAAGTAATTATTATGAAAGGAAAGAGGGATAGATTGAGTACATGATGGTCGGGTAAATGATATTCATGGATGACCCAGTTGGTCTGGGCGCCATCTTGGAAGACTAATGTTCTCTTGAAACCGATCCTGTCGACGTCATTTTTAGCCTTAATATCTCTAGGTTTACCGGTGATATTCCAAGAAAAACCACATGGTGTTTTCCTGATATTCCGTTGGTTCTGCATCTGTTGACATATGAACCACCATTCTTGATCACTGGACGGAACGATGGAATTCTCTGCAAGCACGTCAAAAAACTCGAGTCAGGAGTAACGGGGCTGCTGTTCTTTTCCTGAGTTCCTTTGATGAAGTCGCGAAGGACTTACCATTGAACTTGGCGGGTAAATCCCATGGATCAATCTTATAGACGTTTTCTAGTGTCGGAATAATGCAGAAACTTTCTCTCCATCCGGGTACTGCCGACTTCAAGTAATTGATTAGTTCCTCCTCGGTTGGACGGAATCCGTAGCCGGCTACTTTCTGCTGAAGGAGTAGCGCAATCTCCTTGACTTCAAAACTCATGGGATGGATCTAGTTTCCATATTTTGTTTTCTTCTCTCATGCAAGTGAAGTTGAAGCTACCTGAGAGTGAGAACTCAGGGAAGTGAGCTTGCACGCGTTGATTTATTTATTTTTTTGGCGGGTCTTCATTGAAGTCTTCTCCTTCCTGAATAAGTCACCCACCCACCATGACAAAGACCTCCATTGGTGTATCAGTACAATCAAGTGATCGTGATCCATGACAGAGATTATTTTCTTCCCCCAATTCTGTAACTAATGGGCCAAAAAAAAAAAAAAAGGTTCGTGTACAATTCTCGAAATCATATTCTAAGCCCGTAAAGCTTCCCCTCAGCCCGCTTTTCTTGGCCCATTTCTCGTGTAATCTATAGCGAAAGAGAAGAAAAGAGATGACAACTTGACGAAAGACAAGAAAGAAGAAAAGAGGGGAGAGAGGGAGCCGAGAGAGAACGGAGAGAGAAGAGAGAAGGAAACGATAACGAGCTGTTCAATATGTTCATTGACGTCTGAAAAGGCCATTTCCATGGGATTGGTAGGAGTTTCTTTATACTTCACTTCCGTGACTTAGTTTTGTTCTTAGGCTCCATTCATTTTATGAAAAATAACTTTCAAAAATACGTTTTTAAAATTTTCTGATGTTTCACGGGAAATGAACTGGTTGGACTAAACATTTTCCATCAATGAAAAAAAGTTTTTAAAATAGGAGAAAACGTTTTTCGATTTTCAAAAAGAAAAAAACATTTTTCATAACTTCTTTCATCTGGCTTTCTTTCACCAAACAACTTTTCCTTTCATTTTTATATTTATTTTTTAAATAAAAATCAAGTTTTTAATTATTTTTATTCTTTTTCCTTTTCTTTTTCCTTCTCCTTAACTGGTCATTGGCCATGGTCGCAGTAGCGATTGGCCATAGGTGATCTTGAACCTTAGCCAACTTGCTGGATTTGGCGAGGCCCGAACTCGCCGGCCTATGGTGAGACTCAAGCTATTCTCACGTGGCTGGTGGCCAATCCAAAAGAAAAATAAAAGAAAAATTTAAAAAATTTAAAAAAATTTAAAAAATCAATTTTGTTAACACCTAAATTTTGGCGGCCCATTTAATCATTTATTGTATTAAAAAATTAGGGGTTAATTTTATCCCTAAAAAATAATAATATTAATTGCATAGCATATAAATTTAGGTGCATTTATTTTTAATTTGCATTTTTGCATTTACATTGGGTCGGTGACGGATGGGTTCAAATTGATGCTTCAGAAACTTTAATTTGATGAGTCAAGTTAAGCCACGAAGAGAGCAAATTGGCCTAAGCCCGTATCCTTGGGGAGATTTTACAGATTTATCTTTGTGAGATTTCAATTCAAAAGCAAATATTGCGTTTGGAAAAGAAATTTTTGTGGATATGGTTTTGGAAAATTAAAAACCCTAATCCGTGGCCAGGGGGCCATATATACTGAATACACGGCCATAGACACACGCAAAGAAGAAGACCATTCTCGGTGATCCTCAAGACATCGATCTTTGCCTCAGGTGTTTCATTAGTTTTTTATTAGCACAGCTCCCCGGCACATCTATTAGGCCTAGCCCCGCTCAGTCCATCTTGTAGTGCACTTTACGCAAAAGACACAAGAAGGAACAAGTTCTTGGGACTCCTCAAGTCCTCAAAGCGGTTGCCGATTGATGCCCGCCATCCTGAAGCCTCGACGGGAGGAGTTGCTATGAGATTTCGACGAGCCGATGTCTTTGTTGCATCGTGATTTTTGAAGGCACAGGGCCGTCCTCTCTGTTTTTGCAGGTTGTTTTCTGGATTTTCTGGCTAGTTACCAATGCCTGGAGCCCCGACGTTGTTGCATTGTGATCCTCGAAAGCAGGGCCGAGCCATCGCCTGAATCCGTGAAGCCAGCAAGTGATTCTCGACCGGTACATCAACGATTCTAGCAAACCCCACTCGGCATCCAGACGAATCACCATCCGTGGGACGGTGCTCCAGCTTGTTCATCTACTTCAATCACAAAACACCGACTGCCCCATGGCCTCATCATCACCATCACATGCAGAAGACGCCAATTTTGGTCAAAGTGGATTGCGAGGTCAACGTATCAAGTCTTCGGTAAAAGCTCCAACAAATATAATTTCATGAAGAGATTTGAATATCGAGGGTCGAGGTACACATCTAACTTGGTGGCTCACCAGCGATCCCTAAGCTCAAAGGCTTCTATCCGGTTTGCGGTTGCGAGTCGTCATCCCAATTTGGAAAACGTTATCCGTGCAATATCGAGAGATAGGTAAGATTCTTGATGGACTCGATTTTCTCATATTTTATTGCATGATCCATGTGATTGCGATTTATTTTGAATATTTGTTTTTTTTTTGGTAAAGGGTAAGTAAATATATAGACTTTTGCAAAGACGCAGCACAAAGCTGGACAAACAGAAGGAGAAAGGCCCGGCACCAACTTGCACTAAGAGAAGACAACATGTCTAACCGAGTGAAAGGGTGCCAGGTAACAAGAAAGAAAGAAGAACAACACAGTTTGAATATTTGTTCGTTATTACCATATCAAAAAATCTTTTGAATTCTCATGAATTGGGAAATTTCTCTAATTTCACAACGTGCATACGATTGATAGTTCGATTTTCGCGCCCGAAATTTGACTCGCAATCACACGGAAAAATCGCCAATCCAATCTCACGCTCGAGATTCGATTCGCGATTTTTGTTTTAAATTGGCCAATCCAATCTCATGCGTGAGATATGATTCGTCAATTTTTAGATATCAATCTTATATTGCTTGACTTGATGTAGTAGTATTTGAATCAATTTTATTTTCATAAAAGGAAAAAATCCAAAAAAAAATTGAATTAGGATTAGGTTCGTTTTAGAATATTCTTAGTCTTAGGGTTATCTTGCATATTTAGAATTGCAATCTTATTTCGAATTTTTAAATAAAAAAATCCAAAAAAAATGTGTTCATTTAGGATGTTAGTTTGCACATTTAATTATGTGTCAATTTTAATTTTGAATTTCAAAAAAAGAAAAAAAATTAGAAGTAGGGCATTATTTGCACGTCATTGCATATTAGGTTGATTGCATGTTTGATTTTATTTAGATAGATCTTTTGAGATAGATTGCATTATAGATTAGGAACTTTCAAGTTAAGATAACATCCTAATTTAAATTAATATTTGACCTAACCCAATTCTTAATGTAAGTTGGATAGAATCTTAATCTAGCTAGATAATCTTTGCATTTTTCTTAATTTCGAATTTCATGAAAAATACAAAAGAAATTGTCTTAAGAGTAGATTCATTTCATTCTCTAAGATAGATTGTATGCCTGTTTTATTTATGTGCACGTCATCATGAAATGCACGTCATTTAATCATTGTTGCTAGGTTCATTTAATTAGAAATTGCCTGTCATTAGAGTTATGTCATTGATTAATTTAGATTGCACATTTAATTATTGCATTTCTTTAGATATTACCTTTACTTAGGTCATATAGCTTAGGTCATATTGTCATATCATTTCATGTTAGATTAGTAGCATGCATTGCATAAAACATTTTTTTGCTAAACAAGAGAAAATCATGAAAAAAGATTGAGTGATTGCGTGTTAATTAGAAATCATATCTAGGATTGTCGATGTGAATTCTGATCTAACACTACAGATGCTTTCGTTGCTATGAGGTAAGTTCTGCATTTTTTTTTAATTGCTTTCTTGGGTGTTAAATTGGTGAATTGCGTACCCGCATGATCGCCTCACATGTTAGGGAAATAGATTTAAAATCAATTTAAGTTGCCTGCAAAAACATTTTTAAAAATAAAAGAATGGTACCGAAAGGGCATTAGAAAAATCTAGTGTAACCAAGTCCCCGTACCCATAGTATTTGGTTCGTAGGAGTAAAGTAGATCTCCCGTTACTTTACTTGGGTTTCTAATCGACCTACCGAAAAATAGATTAGTGGCGACTCCTGATTAAAAAATCAATTGCATGTTAGGAATTTGAACCTAAATCACGAATTGGTATGGGCTTGGGAGAGCCCGAGTTAAGTTTAGGCTTAGCAATCCATTAGCCAAATCCTAGGTGGTGCACCCAAAAAATTGGTCGCGATAAATTTAAAAAATTAATAATAAAAAAATTACTGAAAGGGGTGCATGAAGGAAAAGATTTTCCTTACCAAATAATGGAAAATATTTTCTAGTTTATTTTTAGGTTTCGACCAAACACTAGAAAATATTGTCATTTTCCTGAAAAATAACTTTTTAGAAAACATTTTTTCAAAATGTCACATTTTTCGTGAAACGAATGAATTCTTAGGGGCGCGTTTGGTAATCTTCTATTCTCGGGAACAATTTCTAATCAGAATTGATTTTTTTTTTTTTTTGTTCCCTAGAACAATTTCTAAGCATTTTAAGCCGTTTGGTAATCGTCCAAAATTTAAATTCCCATAATAGAATTGCATTTGATACCGTGCTCAAAATTTTTACTCCAATCATTTTCTTTTAATTTTTAAATAATTTTATTACTTTTTTCCTTTTTTTTTTTCCTTTCTTTCTCCTATTCTTCTTCTTCAAGTGGCCGGTCGCCGGCCTTGGGATGACCGGTGACCGACCGGACGAGGGTCGCCGACCTCACCGAAGCGTCATCGGCCCTCGCGAGGCTAACCCTTGTAAGCCGAGCCTCACCGGCACCGGGCAAGCGGCCTCACCCAAATCTGGAAAGGCTAAGCTCGCCCAGCCGCTGGCGAGGCTCAACCTCGCCGGGCCACCACAAGGTCGACCTCGCCTGGAGGAAGAGGACACGGCGAGGGGAGGCGAGAGTAGATAGAGAAGCAAGCCATTGTCATCGTGTTGCGGTCATGCTCTGCTTCTACTTCGTGTGGATGGCAGGGGAAGCCCATAGGTTCTTTCTTCCATGACTGGAGAACCACCCTCGGAACCCCAATGGGTGTCAGCTTCCCCGCCATCGCCTTTCAGAACCCATCTTAGCATCATGAAGCCCATCACCCCAAGCGAGGCTGACCTCACGGTGGCCCGGCAAGGTCAAGCCCCGCCAACAGTTAGGTGAGCTCGGCCTCACCCGATCTGGGCGAGGGCTGCTCGGCTAGCCCCGCCGAGGCTCGGCCATGGCTCAATCGAGCCTCGGCGAGGCTGGCCGAGCTTGGTGGCCGGGGAGGCCTAGTCTCAACCCGCCTGGCCACCGGCGAGGCTCGGCCTCACCAGTGGCTAGGTTTGCCTCCGACAAGCTCGCCAGACCTCGCCCTAGCCCAGCGAACTCGCCGAACTAGTTGCTAGCGACCGACGGCAGTGGGCGGCGGTGGCAGCGGCAGTAGATGAAGAAGAAGAAAAGGGAAGAAGAACAAGAAAAAAGAAAATAAAAAGAGAATATAGGCTTGATTCTAAAATTGTTTTCGGGAACAAGAATTAACTTTTTTATTTATTTATTCTTGATTACGTCCAAATCTACTTTTGGGAACAAAAAAATAGAAATTTGTTCTTGGGAATAAAAATTTTACTAATCACAATTCTGTTCCAAAATTACTTTGGGAACAAAAGAAATTTTTTTTTTACTATTTGGCCGGTTACCAAATAGAGCCTTAGAGTTTAAATTTTGAGCCCTACTTGTGTGGACGTCAACAGTGACGCCTCAGCCGAGTCTGAGCTGTCCACTAGTAATAATTAGGTCCCTCACATTCTTAGAAACTTAGAGGAGATTTTACGAATCGCAAAAGAGACTTCCCATTTGAGAGATATTGTTATCTTTTCTTTTCTTTTTTTTTGACATTTTCGAAAGCTGTTGTATAGTAATTGCTACTAGCAATGTTCCACACTGGATTTCGTCTGTGTCGGCCAAGTTCGGAGGAGCTTTTTGTCTTGTAGTAGCTCAAAGAGTTTTCTTTTGGCTGTAAGCTTACCTGAACGTGGTGGCGACAGATACAATGCGCCAAAATTCCCAGCGTAGAATGAGCCCGCTGCTCTGTTCACGGCAGCAAGTATGCCGTTTGCGTAGCCTTTCTGTTGACCCATAGAGTCTTAGATGATGTTAGTTGACGCTTAATTTGACATTCAATTAATGCCTCCGTGATAGGATTTTGGTGGCGTAGTATTTGGTTTTTGATTTGGTTTTTGGTTAGGGGGAGTGGTGCTCATCTCTTTGGTGATTTGTAAATTCACGGCTTGAAAAGGATAGGAAATAGTTATGTTATAGTTTGTGAAAAAGGCGTCGCTCTGTATGGTATTTATAAAAAAGAAAAAAATTGTGTCCGGAGAATATTGGTTTCATAAAACTAGGTTGAATGTTTACCACCCTTTCATTGTTTGAAATGGCATAGTTAGTATCAATTAGTATAGTTTGAGAGTTGATTATTTGTGAAAGGAATTGTGAAAATTTATATATATATATATATAATTAGAGGATTGCATTGATGGTTCACTATGGAAGGATCTTGCTAATTTGTAATTTTTGTAGATGATTATTCTTGTTATACGTTGCTCTATCTAATGAAGCATTGATCTGAACTAGTTCGTGTTTATCATGATTTTGTTACCATGATGAAAACACAATTTTCTCAAAACATCAAGATTTCTCGTATTGATAATGCCATGAACAATATAGAGACACAAAGTTTCTTCAGATTATCTCTCAAAACGGTAGTGTCTTTAATCATTTTTTTCTAGGAACTTCTCAACAAATTGAATGATTAGATATTGTTTGTACCCTTCTTATCTTAGCCTCTTGTTCGAAACAATATTGTGGAGAGGCTTCACATAATGCTGTATACACTATTAATGGCACTCCATTACGTACTATAAGTAATATCTCTCTTTATGATCACTTGTATGGCAATGTTCCTAGTTACAACATTCTTCAAGTCTTTGGCAGTGATTGCCTTCTTCCAAATGAACGCATGAAATTCAAACCTTGTCCTTGTTTATGTTGTTTCCTAGGGTAGGGCATTGAGCATGAGGGTATCAATGTTGGGATCCTACCTATCATCATCTCCACGTATCATGTCATGTTACCTTTTAGGAACACAAGATATTCTCTTCGCTTCATCCCTTGGACTCCTCTTTTGCTACTTCTTTTTTTAAATAACAAGAAGCCTTTACTAGTGGCGGCAAGTCTTGTGGTGATGAAATTTCAAGATCTAGCTCTTTTGAGAGTGATAAGTCTGATTGTGATGCCTTTTCTTCGAATTAGCAACAAATGAGTCATGAATAGCAACTAAGTTGCAGACTATGAAAGAAGAGTGATGCAGTCGATGCAACTGGCTTTGTGATGGCCACTAGAGAAACGCATCCAATGTGGCTAGCATTACTAAATAGACAGTGACCTTGATACCAAGTTGAGAATTGAGATAATTGGTACAAACCTACGCTATGGGGGAATTCATGGTAGGTCTTGTCACGGGATATTAAGCATGATATAATTTGATACTCGGGACTAGTTTGACCAATGGACTTGGCCATTAATTTTTGCCTTGAGATTATTGATTCAATGAGTATTTTCACATGCATATAAAGTTTTCTTGAAACGATATAAGTCATCTTCAACCTTATAACTATTTTATGAATTGGATTTGGATAAATGTATATTTAGTATTGTTTTATAAAAATTAACAACGGATACTCGATCTTTTAGAAGAGATTTTGTTGAGTTTTGATTTTTAAATTGGTGACAAGGGCATTTTGGACATACACATTTGTTTTAGACCTTTTGAAGGGGGACTATAAATGGGATGTGTTGCATAGCATATTTCTAACCCTGGCCTCCAATTCTTTCCCTTCTTTGTTTTTTCTATCTTCTTATTAAATCTTTAGATTTTGTGGCTCCCTTAGTGGTTTTCTGACCAAAAAAGTGGTTGTTTGACATTTTTGGATTGTATTCTTATACTTGTTATTGAAGATAGTAAAATATCTCTCTTCCCATGTTTCCATTTTGGGTTTTCTAAGTATATGTTGTGTCTCAAGTGGTTTTGATTTTGCTTTCATCCTTTTCTATTTGGGCTTTGATTTGTGCATCTTTTGGTGTTGTTTTGCAACAAACTAGTATTAAAGCAAAGGAATTTTGTTCAAGATGGCATCTATTAAATTCGAAGCGGCACCCTTTGATGGTCAAAACAATTTCAAGCTTCGAAGGATCAAGATGAAGGCGTTATTAGAGCCTTAAATAGGAAGAACCCTAACGACATGACTTTGGCCGACATTAAGAAGATGGAAGAGAGGGTGCACAGTACCTACCACACCTCAAACCCCGAGCGCGCGAACATCCCTCGGCGGTCAATTAAAAATGCGATGTCCCAAGACGTGTCACCGACCCATTCTTTTTATCTTTCAATTAAGTACACGTGAAAGCGAATGAAATAAACCCACGATCTATAAACAAACAATAGGGATAGTAAAACATACAAAAGTTGCCAAAAACAACTTATTTATTTATCCACTGTTACTCCTAGGAAGTTTAATGATTTACAAGTCCTTACACTAGCAACTTCCAACCGACCAACAAAAATCAACAGTAGGTCAGGGTTAACTTAAACTTCATTAACGGCAGGCCCAGCCAAAAGGTGTCGCATCTTGCGCCCACCACATCTGCACTCAGTAGATCTCCACGCTACAGCCCTAAAAAATGTTAACCATGACGGGGTGAGATAAATCTTAGCGAGTTAACAACCTAAGCCCCAATTAGGACGCAAATTCATCTTGGAGGCAACCTAAATAGGCACCACAAACAAACTCACCTCACCTCGGCACACCCCTACATGTTAGCGCATCACATATGCCTTTATCAATATAATAAGCATAAACAACAACCTGAACACATAACTCTTATCATCCAAACATTCTCACGAGTCCTGATTATAAGGTAAAACCGCTTTGGCATGTCCCATACCATGCCTAATAGTTTTACCCCATACAAGCGCAATACATCACAATCATTCACATGAGTCCTGTTTATAAGGCAAAACCGTTATGGCACATCCCATACCATGCCTAACAATTTCGCCCCATAATCAAGTGCAAAGCAACTATTCAAGCATGTTCTTATTATTACGACCCATCGGCCACGGCCAACTCAAAAGTCGGCGGTTATCCAACGAAACCGGGCATCGTCCCGCCCTACTGGGCACGGCAATGTGTAGTATACTCTGCCTAGACGGCATTCCATAAAGGAGCATCGGTCCAGCCTCCACCGCGAACGGCATCTCGTTGACTTGGGGGCATCCGAACTTAATCAGGCATTAGTTTGACCTCAACTGCGACTTAGCATCCGTTGACGTGGGGCATCCGAACTTAATAAGGCATTATCCCATGTAAACGCATCAAGACGGGTTCCATTAAGTGACCATACGAGCAGATCATCAATCAAATCCATTTCTTATCTTCCATCAATTAGCCCAAAACACCAAAATTCTTTTTCAAATAATAAACCTTGCAACTCTTTTTTTTTTTTGTTCAAAGTTTTCCGAAATAAATTCATAGGTGCTCACGTACTCAAAATTAATTCGTCAAACTTTGCAAGCAGCTAGTTTAAAAATTCATTGTTTTGTTGAGCAAATAAGTTTTGGTGTTCAAATCCGATACCTCATTGTTCTTCTATTTAAAAGCTTATAAAGCCATCTTTTGACATAAAAATCGAAACCAACGTAGAGCAACCAATCTCATAATATCACACGTGCAAACACTCAAAATCACGCATAAGTTCTCAGCATGCCAAAATCAACCAAATCATAAAATATACATTTTCTAGCAAGCAAGACACCAAGAACAACCACAAGACCACAACCGGCCCTCATCGGCAGAAATTGAGTCCACTCGCATGTCTTCAAGATTAATTCCAGAAACATAACCAAACGAGTTCAGAAAATCCTCAATTTTAAATATGTTATAAATGACACTTAAAGGAATGCTTTTTATGAAGACACCTTGACCTAGATCTTTCTAGAATAGGAGCAATAAATCGCTCAAATCGTTACCGAAATCGTGTCCGTGTCCAGAAATTATGTTTTCCAAAATCAGCTTGGTTTGAGGTCTAAAACTCGTCCATTTGCTCTGAAATTTGACTATGTTAAACTTCAAGATGTGATGAAAAACGTTTGTGAAGAAACACTTTCAAAAATCGAACCTTAAGAGTTAATAAAAATCCCTTAAAACCAAAAGGTCACGGGTTCCAGCACAATACGAGATTCCGCCTTGCATGTAACGAAGCTGAAATTTTATTCTTTTAAATCCAGAAAATCTTGATTAAAATACATGTCATATATGAATATGTTTAGAACATTTTTCAATAAGGAAGCAATTAACCCACGAAAATAGCAAACAACGAGTGTCCAGTAGATAGATCTAAAGAGAAATCCAGACTCAGCTTCTTTGAGCATTAACCTAACTATGGTTAACTAACCTAACCAAGGTTGATTAACACTAATTCATCTTAGCACTAATCTAACAATGATTAGCACTAAACTAAACACCCCCTAAGCATAATTAACGGCCTAATAAAAGATTAGGGAGTTAACTCATGGTTTTCGACCACAGCAGGCTTGTGGCGATGACAACATGATGGCGATGAAAACACGAAACAACCGTGGCTTGCACGGAGGCAGTGTTGGCCCTACAAAGCTCTCAGCCAAGGGGGACTTGGCTTGGCTTGGGGGCTGCTGGGCTGGTCGGTGAAGGTGACTGCGGGTGCTGGTGGTGGTGAGGTTGTGGTGGAATTCTAGTGGTGGTGCGGCCAAGGGGTGTGGTGGACAGTGGAGTTGAAGCCGCTGGTGGTTGCTGGCTAAAGCGGTGAAGCTGCGACTATCTTGGTTGCTCGGTGGTGAGGTGATGGAGTGAGCTGGTGGCTAGTTGATGGCTGTGAGGAGCTGGGCATGCAGCAACAAAGAAGTGGAAGAAGAGAAGAAAAAGGGAATGGAGGGGCTGCTGGCATTGGACGGTGGAAGAGAAATGAAGAAGAAGGAGCAGAAGAGAAAGAAATGAAGCTGGTCGGCTGCTGAAGCTAGTCGATTGCTGCAGGGGGTTCACGCATGAGGAGAAGGAAGAAGAGTGGGAGAGAAAGAGAGAACAAGGAAGTCAAGGCAACAACTAATCAAAAACCTAGTAAAATATCTAATCCATCATCACATGCCACAAAGTCTTCATGCCCCCAAAGTCCTTGGCTCATCCAATCCCAATTTAGCTCAAATTTCACCCAAATAAATCCTTTTTGGGCAGCAAATAACCCAATTCTCATCCCATCCGAATTTCACTTTTTATTTTCTTTTTGTCCGAAAATCGTTTTTCCACAAAATTCCGGACTTGACGAAAATTCGCCGAAAGATGAGACGACATCCAATAAATGAATCGTGACATGCTCAAACATCCAATTCCTAAAACCGAATTCAATTTCGTGGTTAAAATCGACCGAACGCAACTTTAGTACGACCTGACCTATTTGGTAGCTTTTAGGGGTTTTAACGTGTTTGACCCGTGGTTGATAATTTTTTATCCACGTTTGTGCATCTCCAAATCGTTGACGACCCTCGGTTGTCATAAAAATCGCGAGGTTTCAATCACGTATCCTGAATATAATATCGATAGAAAATTGGGTTATTGTCGTTCGATGCGAATATCGCATTCGTGCGGAACCACCCGCAATTCAACTACGTACTTCCATCGAATCGACTTGTATTCGTTCGCTAATCGATTTATAATGGTGACGCATTGACCCTTGCTGATTATTATGGTCGAGCAATCGGTTTCTGCTCGAATTCTCTAGTTTGTCTCGTTTATATCCCTTAACGGCCTCACCTAATAGATTAGTTAACTCGTGAGTGGCCAGCTCCGAGTAAAATAACTATAAGCACGTCGATGAAACAACCATTTCATTAGGGGTAAGCATGGTTCGGGTTGGACTGGCCCACCACTTATGATGTGGACATCGAGCCATATCGAGGAGGAGGTGCTAGGGACTCATTGTCTATTCCTACCGGTTCGATTACTCGAGCACGGGCCAAGCAATTTAGGCAAGCTGTTTGCGTCATGGTTCGTGATCTTTGGCGTAGAGATGACCTTGGATCAAATCTTGAAGAATCTTGGAAATCTTGGCATAATCTTTGGCTTGGAGATGACCTTAGATCAAATCTTGAAGAACCTTGGAAATCTTGGCGCAATTTGATTATCTGGTCATCAAATATTTGACTAAGTCATATATATATGACTTAGTCAAATATTATCTTCTTGTTTATGTATATTCTAGAATATTACGCATTAGATTTCTAGGGTTAGTTTTAGGGTTTGTGTGGCGGCTAGAAGGCCTATATTAAGGACTAGCTGAATTTCTTTGAGACAGAGATATTTTATTTTTGAGTAAAAAAATTGAGAGGTTCTCTTCTACTATTCTTTTGAGGACTTGACCTTATCAAGATTCTCTTGTAGCGATCGATTCGACTTATCAAGCGAGATAGCGAATTCTTTCGCTCGTGGCGTCTATAACGTTGGTTGGTTGACACGCGTTCGTCAACAGGTCACGTTCATATCGAGGTTGCCAATCACAGGTTTGATTGGAGGTCGAGGTTCGCAATTCGCACCATCCGGGCCTTCGTAAAACGATCTTTCCGCAACGATTCACATCACCTTAACTCTACGACCAACTCGCACAGTAGTAGTCCTCAATTTTTGGGAAGAGGGCTGACCTTATTGAGCTTGGGATCGAGGACCGGACCGACCCAGTGAGTTCGGTCCGGTTCTAGGGTCAACCTGAGACCAACCGATAATTTATTTATTTCATTTTTTTTACTCTCTAAAAAGGCAACCAAGGACTAGACCTGGTAGGTCTAGTTCTAAGGTCAGCCCGGGACCAACCGATAATTTTTTGTTTTAATTTTTGTACTCCCTAAAAAGGTAAGTGAGGACCGGACCAACCCTATAGGTTCAGTGATGAGCGAGGTCAACTAAGAGAGGCATGCGATGAGTATTGAGTGGGGTTAGCGTCGAGCGTCGAGCAGGGAGCAACAAGCCAGGCGAGCATCGAGCAGGCACGAGTGACCCAAAGCGAGTGAGGAGAGTATTGAGTGGCAAGCGGAGAAGTTGTTTATTTCGATTTTGACAAATTAAAGACTAAGAGGATAAATAAAATAGAAGAGAACGAGTACTAGAGGAGGATGCCGTGAGGAGCTATTTATGCCAATTTGAATGTCGTGAGGACTCCTCACAAAAACATTTTTCTCCATTGTAAATTATGGCTGTTGACGCCATAAAAGACATTAAAAGATCTAAATTATTAAAAAATAGTGTAAAATTACTTGAACTCCTCACTAATGAGTTATTTAATGTTGTTGACGCCGTTTATTTTAGGGTTTCTCTATATAAAAAAATTATAAATAATACATAAGATATATAATATATATAAAATCAAGGTTAGTTCAGGTTGGACCGACCCTAAACTCCTAGGACCGAGGACCAACCCACACAAAGGTCGGGGTCTAGGAATCCTAGGACCAAGGACCGACTCGGTCTCCCTGGGAACCGGATCAGGATCGGCAAGGTTGAGCCAGTCTAGGGTTGACCCTAGACTGATACTCACCCCTACATTTCATATATCCGAATTAGGGGCCAATAGCCAGTACCATTGAATTGTCCTTTTCGAGAAAGTGCTTCGTGAGGTTGCTGATAAAGAAATGGCTTCAAGATTGCGGAAGAAGCTCAATAGCCTCTGCATGAAGAAATCTCTTACAATGATATTATTCTTGAATTAACATCATTACACGCTAAAAATACTAGAAGGTACTCCTACTTAAGAACATCTAAATGAATTAAATAAAATTGTAATGGATATGAAAAATCTTGGGAAAATGACACTAGAAGTGCTCAAAGTTGCGTATGGCACTCATTTTAGTACAAAACGTTTTTTTCGGATCACTTAAATGCCACTCTTTTAAAGAGATGATTGCTTGAGTGCCAACTTCGATTCAAGTTGCCAGAAATCCAACATGGTAATTTTTTAGTCCTACGTGGTTCACCAAAGTGCTCAATCAGTATATGACCCCTAAAAATAGTAGCCTAAAAGTCATAAATAGTGATCGTTTGAGTACTAAATTATGTTTAAAATAATTACTTCAGTGCCAATCGTTATTAAAAAACAATCACTTCAATGCCAAGCATGGCATGTGAAAACATCAAGTGGACATATAAAATTTTTAATTATAAAAGCCATGTATTATTTTTGGCTAGAATTTCTCACTATACTTAAGTGATCCGACAAAAACTTTTGCATTAAAGTGAATATCGTATACAACTTTTGATACTTTTACTATCTTCTGCCGAAAAGTCTAGTTTTGGAGTTAGATGATAGAGACCAAGCTCTAATTGTGTTATGCTACTACTGAGCTCGTATGAGAATTGTGAATTCTATGCTATATGAAAGTGAATCCATAACTCTTGGGGATGTGAGTGCATCGTTGAATTCCATGGAAATGCATACAAAGTTGAATGTGAGTGGAATTTCTGATAAAGCCAATGGCTTAGTTGTTAAGGGAACGTCGAATCATCGTGATAGGCACAAGATTAATAAAGGGCATTCAAAGTCTTAGTCAAGCTCGGACAAGAGCAAGGTGGAGTTTTACTATAATGACAAATTTGAACGCTATAAAAATGAATGCCCTTTGCTCCAAACTAAGAGGAAGAAGTCGATGGAGAGTCCAATTTGGCTAGTCTAATGAAGGACAACGGGTTAGTTGATGCAGAAAATGTTCTTACTATTTTATTTTTTTTTCGGATTATCGTGTTGGCAAGGAATGGATTTTGGATTTGGCATTTTCATACCGCATATGTCCATATAGACATTGGTTCTACACATATGAGAAAGTCAATGGTGGTTCATTTTCGATGGGCAACAATGCATTTTATAGGATTGTGGGTGTTGGTACGATACAAATCAAATGTCATGACAAGATACTAAGAACTTTGATAGATATCAAGCATATCCCAAATTTAAAGAAGAGTCATATTTCGTTAAGCAATTTGGATCCCATTGAATGCGTATGGAGGTGGAGTTTTGAAAATCTCAAAGGACTCCTTGATTGTAACGAGAGGTAACAAGAAGAATAGCTTTTATATTCTGTAGGGAAATACCATTGTGAGAGCTTCAAATGTATCGTCTTCTTCAAATTCTAAGAAATCAAGGTTATGGCATATGTGGTTGGGCCACATGAGTGAAAGAGAAATAGCTATATTGAGTAAACCTAATTTACTTTAAGGGGAGCATACGATCCATCTTAACCTCTACGAGCATTGTGTTTTCGGGAAGCATTGCATAATTAGTTTTAGTACTGGAGTGTAATCTGGAGTGTAATCGACTACATTCACTTCAATTTGTGGGAACATGCACATGTTACATCTAAGGGTCATGTAGTTTATCTTCAATCACTTTCTCAAGGAAGTTTTAAGGCCTTCGCTATCATCTTTTAGTTGTGCGAATGTCCCTCTCCTCTCTTTTCTCCTTTTTCTCTATCTACCCCCATATGTAGTGGATAGATTCCTCTTGTGGGATCACTTTGCCACTACAAAGGAGCAAAAGTAGGCATTTTTATTGGATTAATTTTCTAAGGGAAAAGTCCAAATAAGGACTTAAAGTATCTTCATTTTCTCAAATAAGAACCCAAAGTAGTTAAATCGTCTCAAATAAGAGTTTTAAATTGGAACTTGTTTAAAATAAAAGCATGAAATTGCTATATTAATTTCGAAAAAGGGCCAACCTCTCAGATTGAAGTACATTTTTGTCTTTTAATTTAATTTTTCTGTCTATTTCTTTTACTCTCTTTTTTCTTTTTTCTTTTTTTCTTTATAGGTCATCAGACTCAGGTGAAGGCAACTCCCATTGGTGTTGGGCAAGGGCATTCCTCATCAGATTCGGCATTGGGCGAGGGTGGCCTCGCCTAGGCTGCCCCGTCTTCGACGAAGGCAGCCCTCACCCTCACTTGGGGGAAGCGACCTCCACCAAGCATCGACGATAATGGCCAAGGGAGGGAAGAGGATAAAATAAAATAAAAAAAGGGAAAATAGAATAAATAAAATTAAAAATTAAAAATATAATCATAATTTTTTTTACCAAAATACCCTTTCTCCAATGGTCGGAATAGTCACTAGCTAGCTAAAGATCCTTATTTGAGACGACTTGGTCACTTCAGGCCTTTATTTAAGAAGATTTGACTACTTCTGGTTTTTATTTGAAATGAAATCCACGTCGGGCCCTTATTTAAAAACACAAAAGCATTTCAAGTCCTTATTTGAAATTTTTCCTTTTTCTAATTTTTCCCTATTTATTACTCCAACGTTGTACTGTTTTGACCAAATCACCCCAACACCCCTCCATTTCCAAAATCCTACTCTTAACTCCACTCCAATTTAAAGGGAACGCAATAACACCAGAAGTGCTTTATTAAAACTCATAGAAACAGAGCTACATCACCCTCAACAAACCATTCTACTTGAATCGTCTCAAGGAACTTTATGGAATGAAGTCTCCCTAAGTTGACTACATTCTGGCACACCTGGAGAAGTGGTTTGTGAAAATTCAGTGAGTGTATAAGTAATCTGGTCAAAACTAGAGCGCTGTCAATTAATCTTTTTGAACGGTCAAGCTTAATTATGGTCTTTGACTTGCACTATTCCTTCAACAGTGTCGATTCAAAATGTATGCTCAGTCCTCGTTTGTCGCTTCTTGTGTTCTGAATACACATATGTGATCCTAGGAAGACTCAGAGCTACCAGAGGCTGCTATTATTTCATTTTGCAAAAGATAAAAGCTTCTATTTGTCCAGAACATACAGATAAACATATTAACTTCTTATAAAGAAGGCTTTGTCCTGTGTAGACTGATTAGTTTGCATGTTGTGTCAATGGACCGTGCCTACAAACCAACCTGTCTCACGCTTGATCCTTCGGATAGTTTGATAAACTAAAGAAATAAACAGAATGATGAACTGCAAGTTAACTTTAAAGGAGACATCACTGTGGTAACTCGTTGATTCAGCAGAGAATGAAGAAAGCAAATTTCAGAGCAGGCGGACATCTGGTTAGATCTTCCAATTCCTTTGAAGCAAAAAGAAGTACAAAGCATTACCATACAAAATCCTTTGTTTATAGTTGCTTCTAATGATGCTGCATTGCACTTAGGCAATATAGCAGTGAAAATCATAAATTAAATAATTGGCAAAAGATGGTGCACAGCAGGAAAATCCCAATAAGCACGTTCATGAGATTATGCAGTGCAGGATTTATGGAACTTTCTGCGCTCTTGGTGGTTGGTCTAGTCAATGCAGTCACTGAATTTGCTTTCTCTCTGGCATGTTCAATCTCCCTGCTGGTTTTCTTCCCCGATGAATTACTCGCTGTACAGTAGTCTCGGTATTTTGGTACCTGCCAACATAACGTGTTTCAAATAGTGAGATGATAAGGAAAAGGAAACAAAGGATTAACAGGAGACCAGAAAATGAAGAATTTTCCAGGTATTTTCAATTGATTTTCCGAAAAAATATGGAACGATGCCAATGAAACTAAATGTTCCAACAATGCACATCAAGACTGGAAGATAATAGCAAGACAAAATCAGTTAAACTGGGAGTTTCTTTCACCTTCGCTGTTGCTGCAGCTTCATCCGAAGATACACATTCTGTTTTAACATTTCTCAATGCAATTTCCTGCTTCTTAACCTTTTCAAGCCTCATTTCTTCATTGACATAAATTTTTGGGGGCTCGGGCATTTTTGGAGTCACGGGCTTGCTCAGAAGCTCCAGAGGTTTGGCTGAGGAAACATGTGAGCTGTTGAGTTTACTCTGTATGAAGGCTTTCTTTTGCTCAAGAGGAAAAACACCATGGAGTGACCCAATTGTTTGTGTTCGGCGATTCTCCATTATAGATATTTGGCCACTCTGCAACAAAGCATTGCATATATCAAATGGATCGATGGAAATAACTAAGACATTATCTTGATCTCATGACAAACATTAATGTTTTGATTCTCAAATTGTCTGAAAGCTCTAATTAAATTATCTGCCTTTTAGTCATCTGTTATAACCTTTTTCAATATCTCAGCTGCAATTTTTTTTTATATCTTTTTTGCTTTAGAGTTTTTCACCATTCTTATTATTTGAATCCACGTTGATAAAGCACGAGCAATTTAGACTGAAATTTCACTCCCTTTTGGTAGAAGAATGCTAGGATCCACTTTATGTTTTTTCACAAAGTGGCTTTTAACAAGATTAACCATTTACTCAAGTGCCTACCTACGAACCACATATGCAATATATTGTTAGCTGCAGTCAGAAAGGGAATCTGCAACATCTAATTAACTACCCAACCAATGCACTTCAACCCATAAGAATAGTAATAAGACACAATGGGTTAGTTTAGAAGCTCCTTTCACCTTTGTTCTGGCTGCTGTTTCATCCAAATATATGCATTCTGGTTTGATACTTTGAGCAACTGTTTCCTGTCTAACATTTCTAAACCTCGGCACTTCATCCTTGCCATTAGATTTTACACTCGCAGTGTATACAGGACGTGCCATAGGCTTCTTAGGAACAACAAGGGGGCTGCTGAACTTATTCTCCACCATGCCTTCCTTTCCGTCAAAGGGAACAACACCTGGGAGTGAGTCGATTGTCTGTGTTCGCTGATTCTTCATCAGCACAGGACGCTCATTATGCAAGTTAGATGTTTGGCCATCCTGCAGCGACAGATTGTACGAAATGAAATGATTCGGAGGAAATAACTGAGGCATTAAATTAAGTTCATAACAAACCTTCAAGATTAGGTTTTAAATTGTCCACGTTCTTATATAATTGAAAGTTAATGAAGCACAAGTAACTCAGCATGAAAGTCTGCTTTTCTTTTTCCATAGACAAATTCTATAACGAATTTCTATTCTACACAAAGATATTGAAACCACATTATCCTTATTTTTCAGATTACCTGGAAAAGGGAAGTGCCCTTTGAGCGCATTTTAAACCATTTTAACCTAAATTTACTAGTGAAGTAATCACAGCAACCAAATGAAATTTCGAGGGAAGAATTTTGACCTGTATTTGCATTTCATCTCCATGGAAGAAGTCGGCATCAAAAAGATCTTCAAATAGCATGTATTCATCCTCTTTACCTGTTTCGGGCAACAATTGGATATAATCGTCAGTATGGCCATTGTCCAATGTGAAGTCCATAACAGTCGGACTCTCAATCAGGGACCCCATCATTGCTTGGATCGAATACTGTATTTACAATTGAAAGATCAGTGATTAACAAATTTTGAGCGCCAGTGAAGACAGACGTTAAGTTTATAAACAGAACATTTTTTCATCCGACCTCAGGAAATGAGTCCTCATGATCAGGTTGATGAAGATACGATTCCAAATTCACCAGGTAGTTGGTTCCATGGTCCGATGCTATGCTTGAGTTATCAGCCTTCTCATCTCGTCTCCGCTTTAAGTGACACAGAACATAATTTCGATTGAACTGTCGAAAGGCCATGTTATACCAGTTCATACCATCAGCTCATATTTTCTTCAACAGTCACAAATTAAGATTTCAAACCTTCCGTAGTAGAAACTGAGCCAAAAAAAAAAAAAAAAATGCTTCTCTGCTTCTTTAGGACACACGGAAACTTTTAATGGGTGTTCTGCAGATTATTGAAGCTATAGTTCTAATATGATCGAATTCACGCTGCTTGCAAATCTAAGTAATTGTAACGAAAAAAGAGGGATAGATTGAGTACATCATTGTCGAGTAGATGATACTCGTGGATGACCCAGTTGGTCTGGACGCCATCCTGGAAGATTAACGGTATCTTGGAACCGATCTTTTTGTCGTCATTTCCTGCCTTAATATCTTTATGCGAACCAGTGATCTTCCAAGAATAACCACATGGTGTTTTCCTGCCAATCCGCTGGTTCTGCGTCCGTGGACATATGAACCACCATTCTTGATCATTGGATGGAATGATAGAATTCTCTGCATGCACATTCAAGAACACATTTTGAGTCAAGAGTAAGGGGGCTACTGCTCTTTTTCTGAGGCCCTCTGATGAAGTTGCGAAGGACTTACCCCTGAATTTGGCTGGTAAATCCCATGGATTAACCTTATAGATGTCATCTAGCGTCGGAATGATGCAGAAACTCTCTCTCCTTCCGGGTACTTCCAACTTCAAGTAATCGATTAGTTCCTCCTCGGTTGGACGGAATCCGTAGCCGACAATTGCCCGCTGAAGCGATAGCGCAATCTCCTTGACATCAAAGCTAGTTGGATAGATCCTATTTTCCATATCTTGTTTTCTTTCTCTAACGCCAAGTGAAGTTCAAGCTAGCTGAGATTCAGAACTCAAGGAAGAGAGCTTACACACGAGTCGAATTACTTTTTGGAAGGTCTTCGTCGAAGTCTTCTCCTTCCTCGAGAAGCAACATGACAAGGACCTCCATTGGTGGACTAGTATAATCGAGTGATCATGATGCATGACAGAGACCGTTTTCTTTCCCGAGTCCTGTAACTGATGGGCCAACAAAAAGGAAAAGAAAAAAAAGTTCGTGTTTGATTCTCCAAATTACATTATAAGCCCATGAAGCTTCCTTAGCCCATTTCTCATTTAATCTGCGGCTAGTGTTAAATAGAGGGATGAAAAACAGAGTCGGCTTAAGAACATGAAAGAAGAAGAAAGGGGAGGGAGCGAGCTGCGAGAGAACAGAAAAGACGACAATTGGTGCTTATCTCTTTTATGATTTCTAAACTTGCGGCTTGAAAACCATAGGAATTAGTTATGTTATAGTTTGTGAAAGAGGCAGCATATGAAGTGATGTTTATTAAAAAGAGAAAAAAGTTGTATTTATATCATGTTTATTACATAAAGTTAAATTGTATGGTTTCTAACATTTCGTTATTTAAAATGACATTTTAGAGTATATCTTATAATAGTTTGAGAGTTGATTATTTGCAAATGATTTCACGACAAGTGACAAATACTTTAACGGGATAATTGCACTAAAAATTCTAAAACTTTGTATGAAAGTGGAATCAAATCTTAAAACTTCCAAAAAGTATAATTAAATTTTAAAAGTTATCTAACTAATGTAATAAAATATTTCTATTAACTCCGTTTAACTTTTTTTTTCTTTTGGTTGGTCATACGCTACTCCTAATCTAACTCTCACTCTCGACTTTTACCTTACCTCCTTACAGAGCCGCGTGGGAGTCGAAACCCACTCCTGAAACTAATTCGTCCCCACCCCAACTCCCTGAGAAGGTGGGGATTCGAACTCCCGACCTTCCCCTTCCATGTTGGAAGGGTAGCCACTGGGGTACTCCGTCTAACTTGAGAGGTGGAAAATGTCGACATGAAACTTTTATTATATTCTGAGGATAGGCAGGGAGCCACATCAGAAAATAGGCCAAAATATAAAAAGACGAAAAAGAAAAGGCCAAAATAAAGGAGAAAAAAAACACAAAATAGACGACTAAAAGAGAAAAGCAGGATGGAGGAAGGGAATTCCAAAGGGGTGGCCCACCGCCGAGCAGGCGCTTCAACCCTCGCCCGGCCATGGCGCCTCTCTGCCTGTTCCCTTTGACCGGCGTGACTTCACCGCTTTCCGTCTCAACAGTTGCAAGCCTTCTCCTTATCAACACCGCAGGTGGATCAGAGGCCCTTTTCTGGATTCATTTCAGGTTGACTCCGAACGTGGATAGTACCTAGGCGAGGCTCGGTTCGATCGAGTTCACCCACCATCGACCAAGAGGTGCCCGTTGACGATGAGGCAATCGTCGAGCTCTTGCGTCGATGCAAAAGTTGAGCTACGACGGCACTTACTGTGGTTCCATGAAGGAGGCATATTTCAAAATTAGAATTTCACTTGTTTTGCCCAGAAGAGTTTGAAATGATAATTTTGTTTGTTATTTATCATGACTTCATAAGGTTGGGAGGTTGAGGCGGCCCTTTTTTGCCTTTCGAGCATTCGAGTCTGGAACGGTGGATATACAGGAAGTTCATGGATCAGTTTCACCATGTCCATTCTCAAGTTGCTCTTCTCCTTTCGTTTATCATTGCCTGTTCGTCTGGTTCATTTATCAGAATCCTCCCTCTCCTTTCTCACTGGCTGTCCCGGCAAGGTTGGACCCTCGTTGGCAAAGGTGGGGGCAGCGACGCCCCCTTCAAATTCCCCAATCTTCTCTCTCTTCTAGTTATATTTTACTTTTTTGACTTATGGGATTTTTTGGCCTTTTTTCTCTAATTTTAGGTCTTTATTCAGTGCCACGTGTCTATGAATTATAATATTAAATGCCAAGTCAGTATTTTCCATTATTCAAATTGAATAAAGCTAACAAAAATATTTGATTGCATTTTTAGAAAATTTTATAACTTGATTGCATTTTTACAATAAGTTTTAGGATTTATAATACACTTATTCATATTTTGATTTGTAAATTTATTTTATGAATGAATTCTAATATGGTTTTGTAATTGATGAGATGATTGTGTTGATGGTTTATGCTCGTCACTGTAAATTGAGCTCATTCAAAGGTTGTTAGTATGTGTATGTTCTCAAGACGTTCTATTTGGGCCAAGCCACAAAATACTATAGGTCGAGAGCTATGCCAAGGGGGAATCTTGGTAGGTCTTGTCACGGGACGTTGACCGTTGATTGTTGATAGAATTTAATACTGGCCACTTGATTAATCAATGGATTGAACTATTAATTTACTTTGATATTGTTGATTGAATGAGTATTTTTTTTTTTAATGAATATAATGCTTTGCTAAAGTGATATATCATGTTTGATTTTATACCTATTTTTATATTGGATTTAGGTAAATATATTTATGGTATTGTTTTCTAAAATGCATGGTGAATGCTCAATCTCCGTAGAAAAGAATTGTACTATTCACTAAGTGGTGGTTTGCATATACCATTCATCTCAATTCTTTTCTCAAGTTACACACCTACCCAGAGATAGAACGAGAGTGATATCAACAGGGAATTTGTTTACGAGTTGGATTTTGGGTATGAATCGACATTTTGTGTGTATGTCCAAAATGATATTTGTTAGATTTAGTTTGTTAGTTTGGAGAACTATATATTCTTTTTAGTTGATTTAAAACAATAATCCTATAACCAGCTTGCTGTTTTATCATAAATATAGATGAATATATATTTTGATATCATATCAATGTTAGCTATGTGTTTGAGGTTCCTTCTTTCGGGTAAGTGGTGTATCTATAGTGTTATTTGGTCTGGCAAATTCAATATTGGCAAGGCATTCATTACTAAAAGACAAGTAGGATTTCCAGAGTATTCTGGACTTGAACTCTACTTTAAGGAAATAACGTACCTACTATAGAGTTAGCTATGACCAATCAATCTCGTATCGTTGACAAAATTACATGTCCTACATCAATATTCTTCTTAAGTGGTGGAGTCTAGCATCATCATTATTGCTTTTCCGAAAGCTTAGTTCCATGTGCTTATTCTCATGAAACCTCACAACTCTATTATCAGTTTTTATGATAAATATATTGAAAATCTTAAAATTTTTCAAGAAAGTATAACTGAATCCTAAAACTTTCAAAAGTGCAATCGAATCCTAAAATTTATTATGAAAAATAAATTGAGTCCTAATACTTTCAAAAAATGCAATCAAATCACAAAACTTGTTACAAAAATTCAATTGAGTCCCAAAAATTGCAAAAAATTGCAATCAAATTCTGAAACTTATTAGTATTTTTCATTTGTCAAGTTAGACATCAAAGCTACGTTCACAAAATTGTCCAACTTAGATCAAGTTTAGAGGCAATTTGGGAACCATAAATGTGTGAGACAAGAATAATGTAGCTATTGAAATGTCTCATGTAGGGCTGACTCTCATTTGGGAATTATCAGCTGTGTGAATAGTAAGGGCATGCAAATTGAATGATTTTGACTAAAACAAATCAGCATTCAAAGTCATATGATTGTAGCAGGTGGAGTAAAAAAACATGAATCAGAAATAACTAAAGTAACAAATACAATAATGGAAGGAACATAGGACTTAGAAGTATCAAACTCTCAAAGAATGGAATTAGAATCCTCTAACGAGAGACTAATAGACAATCTATTGGGAGAAGCCTTATCGATAGCATTAGCAGCAAGTGAACTTGCATGTGGAACATAGTTCCTGGGTTGGTTGGCCTTCCTATGAGTTGCTTAGGTCGTGGTCGAACCAACACCACGGCTGACAGGGATACGACGTCCCAGGCACATTGTCGACCCATTTCTTTTTTATTCATCTTGTTCTTACAAGCAAGTGAAAGAATGTACAAAAGCAATCACCCAAACAACAATCAATTAGTCAGGAAAACACATCACATAATACACTACTTTCATTATGCGTAGCTACATTTACATGGCCTTTTCTATGGGCACTCTCTTATTTACATTATCCCTTTATCCGAGTAGGCCGGGGGATTCCTATCTCCTCTAGCATGGCCGTGGCTCCAAAATTGGTATGCTTATCGCCACGTAATGTACCCTACGGATTGATGACCGTTCGGTTAGGCATGGACTCATTGGTGAACTTAGATGGTCCATTGAAGCCTCAGAGTAGCCTTGCGAGATTGCCGTCAAACCATGCATACCATACTACGTAATGATGAGGGACCCAGTCGTCCAAGCCTTCTTCGACCCATACGATGGAATTATTACAATAAATTACGTCATTCTCTACATCAACCACATTGATGACAGACACATCCAAGGACATCGGTAAGTCGTGACGAGAAGAGGGTGAGACATTCATATCTATAAATCTAAAAAATAACGAGGTGAGTCGAAGGCCCAGTAAGTGAAATCGTGAATCCTCAAATAGGAGGACATCTTGTTATCGAACCTATCATGTGAACATCATTCGCACTAGTACATCGATGGCAGATCAAAAGCAATATTGATGCAGTAACTTGACTATATTTATATGAACAATTTCGGCGTACTATCAATGCGCGAACTACCTTCAGCTTACCAAACAACATAGGAACATGCACAAAGAATTTCATTTTATAACCATCTTATATGATTATTCTAATACTTTTAGGGGTTTCTAGCTTTAAGCTAGGCATCCAACATCAACTGGGCATCCCATACTTTTAGGGACTTCCAGCTTCAAGCTAAACATCTGGCATCAATCAGGCATCACACACCTAGCAACATCCTGAAACTTCTGACTCATGGTCCTCCCGTTTCCCTTATGGAGCATTGCCCACTCTTGGTGGCATCTTGAAACTCTCCCTGAGGCATCCCATTGACGTGGGAGCATCGTGTTCTCACTAACAAGGCATTGTTGCTGTAATGGCGACGGTTTTTATCTTTCCTTTATGTGAATACACATCATGCATCACACAAGCTGATTCATTATCTTTTTATTTTAGCTGATGTAAGCAAGGCCCATGAGTATGCTTATGGGTGTGCATGTGTGTGGCATGACCTATAACATCATAATTACAATATTATGCTTAGTGCGGCATGTGACTCACGACTTAAACCGACATGCTTCAATGCCGATCCAAAGTATAGCGAGACTTGTCCATGACTTGGGGTGCGATTTGACTTATGGATGCAAAGACATAAGCAAACTGTACAAAACAATTATCAACATGTACATAAGTAAGCTTGAATGAGAACACAACCAAGCCTGAACCTCATAGCTCATCGCCCTAGTTGAAGGTTAGGGATTCCACTTACAATTGATGAAACGATAGCGAGTGAAAGAGAGGTGCCCGAGCGGTGAGGGGTCGAGAGAGAGAGAGAGAGAGATGGCAAGGCGGTGGAAATGAATTGTGGTGTTCTATCTATAGACTTACCATCATTTAATGACCCTAACAAGTGGCCCAAACGGTTTTCTTCAAGTGGCGTAGCTAGATTGAAATGGTGGCACTTCAATTTTTCCAAGAAAATGATTAGGAACATGTGGTCCAATTGGCTTTTCCCATATGGCCTAGCTAAAATGATGTTGCGGCATCCTAAAGTTCTATGAAATGATTAAGGACATGTGGTATTCTTCTCATTGGTCTACTTGTGCCAATGAGTCATCATGTAATCATGGCCAAATCTTCTTCTTGCCACCTAAGATAATAAATCATTCTTTCATTAAATGCCTACATTAATTACTTAAGATTTGATCATCATTGGCTTTGGATTATGCCACCTATTTCTTACCATCTAAGTTGATGATTCACAAATTGACCAAAAAAAAAAAAAGTTGATGATTCACCCTCTCATTAAATGCCACATTAATTGCCTAAGATTTGGTCATCATTGGTTTTGGATTCTACAACTTATTTCTTGCCACCTAAGTTTGATTCACCCTCTCATTTATTGGCTAACATCCAAGGAACATTATGTAAGCATGAGAGAGAAGTTGATGTAAGCACCAACATCATCGAGCGAGAGTTTCTCACGTCATCTATAATTGACTACACGATTTGGATCGAGGTTAGTGGGTGGGCATGGTTGGATCCATGGTCGAGACTAGCCGGGCACTAGCTCGGGTGGCCAAGTTGAATGGATCGAGTGATTGGATCGTTGAATCGATCTGCGATAGATCCATGATCTATCGCAAATGATCTATAGTCAATTCGTAACTGATCTGTGGTCAATCCTCAGTTGACACATGCTCACGTGGGATCAATTGATCCATGGCTGACGCATGGTCACACCGAATCAATCCATATTTACCTATGGCCGGTGCATGACCAAATTGAATCACCTACGACTAGTGCATGACCATGCAGAATCGATCCAATGACCGTCCATTGATAGATCCGTGATGGTGCCCGATCATTCCACAATCAACTCTTATGGTCGAGCGGTCAATCCATGGCCAAATATCTTTGGTCAACTTGTGTGATCGGTGGATCGATCAAATCGATTCACTGTCGATCCCTTGATCGATCCATGGCCGATCCTTTGATTGGACCATGGCTGATCCCTCGATCGTCCTTTCCGATCGGGCTGATCGGTTCATAACCGATGCTTGTGTCGGTCCATGGCCAATCCCTACTATCGGCATACTGATCCTATGGCCATTTCTCATGATCGATACATGGACCAAAACTGTGGATGTCACGTTATTGGTTTCAACATAATAGATTGGACAACAAATGCAAAGAAACCAGTACCTAGAGAGTCGATATAGAGAAAATAGGGCCCACAAATGGACTCAATATGTCGAAATACCTTGGAAAGTAGTTTGTGATCACCAATTACTTGTTGAAAAGTGCCTTGGAACCGATCGGACTGGTCTAATTGAATCAGTCAACAGTCAATGATCGGTCAATAGTCAATGGTGAGCTGTTGATGTGGCGAGATGCCACGACTGGAGCGTCTACGTGGATGGCACGTGAGTGACGTCTGCAGAGCGGCAAGCACTTTAGGCACGTGTCACGTGTGGATCTAAACTGCAATGGTGCGTGATGGCGGGTGCGGGCGTGTGTGGCGGAGTTTGGCGGCATGGTTTCTGGTGATGAACTTGTCGTAGGATGGGAAGGTGGATGGTGGTGTTTGTTTGCCGTACAAGCCACCGAGGGAGTTGGAACAGCACTCAAAAGTGTCAGCCCGTCGGAGGCCATGACTCTTACTCACAGTAGCAGGGGGTGGCATGTGAGAGCGCATGCAACAACAGGTGACGGCAAAATTTTGAAATCTAGCTATTCTGAGTTGCAATATTAATGCGGAAACTTACATGAAATGATGGATAATAAATGACACAAGATATTTACGTAGTTTAGTCCAAATATTGATGCCTACATTCACGAAGAGAGTCAAGAGCAATAATTCATTATAATTTGAGAATCAAAGTTATAATCGCTTCTACCCTTGAATGTTTGCACACTTAGATTAAGTCTAAACTCAAAGTATTTATAAATAAATAACTCAATTGGATATAAAACAGGTGACACAAATCACTAGAATGTCTGAGCCCAAGCAAAAGCTCTAAACTTTCTGTGTGTTTCCTTTTGCTCTTCACTTCGTGCGGCTCCCAAAAACTAGAGATTCTGTACGGCCTCCAAAGATAACGAATATATATATATATATATATATATATATATATATATATATATATATATATATATTTTCATGATCGAAAACCTCGTGCCCCAAAGACCTCGGAGCATCAACTTCCCCGATATAATTCACTTATTTTCTGACACGCATGCTGCACTCCACAAACTAATGTGTATTAGCCCATGGGCCACCCTTCCATCTTGGAAGGGGAGGTTGGGGTTCAAATCCCCATCTTCTCGTGGGATTGGAGTGAGGAAGATTTCATTTCGGAGTGGGTTTTCGACTCCCACGCCCGTGCGGCGGCGGGGCAAAAGTCCGAGAGTGAGTGTAAGAGTAGGATTAGAGTAGGACTGACCAAAAAAAAAAAAAAAAAAAAACTAATGTGTATTATATAAAGAATGTGGGGCCAACAATCGAAGTCGATCAAACTTAATAAGAAAAATACCATATGTGATTTCTCGGAGAAAACTCAAACGAGGCTAATAGGAATTTATTTCCTATTTCCACCAACCAAATTCCATTGGCCATCGCAACTTTTCGAGTTAAGAGCCGATTGGAGTTGTTCGCAAAATCATATTCGAGACATAATTTAATATTGTTAAATTAATGTCTCGAGTTTGAAATAAGATGAAGTAAAAGGATGTGATTTACCACTACAAGACAAAAGGGGCACACTTTATTTTATATTTCTATTTATTTTTAAGGGGAAAAGATGACTTCGTTGGAAGAGATAAAAAAAGAGGAAATTTCCTTCGGAAGAAAATTCTTATAGGCGTGCGTTGGTTTGTTATGTGGTGGGGCCCAAGGTCAAACTTTTGACCTTGGGCACACACACACACAAAGCTACGAAAGACCTCTGAAGCATTTCTTCCACGTGAAGCCAAAAAGGGAAAAAAGAAAAAACCCTACGTAAGTGGAGCCGCACGTTCAGCGTTTTGAAGCCGTCGAAGAAATAAAAAACCGCATGTCCTGTACGAGATAAAGAGTAGCCGCGCGAAGCTTGAAGAGATACACAATTTCGTACGTACGCGAACCGGGCGTACGTAGAGCATTGTATTTTGAGCTTGAATGCGCGGTAATCTTGTGCCGTGAGTTTATACCCAAGTGAGTTGTTTATTTATAAACACTTTGAGTTTGGGGTTAAATTTAGGTGTGAGAAAATACTTGAGCGTGTGAGTGATTGTAAACTCTGATTCTCCGATTTTAGTGGATTATTTGCTGCCGCCTCCCCGCGTGGACGTAGGTACCGATACTCTAACCGAACCACATAAATTTCTAGTGTCCTTATTTTTCTCGTTTATTTCTCTGGCGATTTCGAGTTGACGTAAATTGCAACATCTTATCGTTTCCGCGTATTATATCCTAACAATTGGTATCGAGCTTGGATCAGATTTTTGGATTGTGATTTGGAGCTTTAGCTTGTCTAATTATTATCTGGAAATTCTGTTATTGCAATTATGTCTTAGAGGAAATCTGAAATTGAGAAGTTTAACGGGAGCAATAACAAGGTTTGGCCAAGGCACTGGATGGTGAAGATGAATTGCCGATTATAATGAAAGCCTCTAAGAGGGTAGAGCTAATGGAAAAAACAAAGAGGATAATCTTGTTAAATTTGTCGGATGAGGTCTTAATAAAGGTTGCTGAGGAGAAGGATGCCGCAGCTTTATGGGCAAAACTTCAAGCACTCTATGTGAAGAAAGGTTTGAACAATCGCTTGTACATGTTGAAGAAGATGTTTCAATTTAGATATACTGAAGGTACGTCTATTAGAACCCACCTAGATGAATTTAATAAACTCATGTTGGATCTAAAGAACGTCGGTAAGATACTTGATGATGAAGAGCAGGGCATGATGTTGTTAGCCTCTTTACCAAAGTCATGGGAGCACTTTACTGATTCATCGCATTACGTGGGCGTACTACTATTACCTTAGAAGAGGTAAAGTCCGCCTTATTCTCTAAGGAGTCACAGAGAAAGTTGCGAGATGACAGTCTAACGCAAGGAGCAGCGCAAGCACTGATGATTTTGGGGTAGAGAACAACATCGAGGGCCAAGTAGCAGTAGAGGTAAAAACAGATCGAAATCACGCCATAGAAAGTCCAAGAGACACGTGAAGTGCTTTGAGTGTCACGAGGAGGGGCACATCAGGAGAGATTATCCAAAGCGGAGGAATAAAGCTGTTAGGCAGAATGCCACAAGCAGTGTGGCAAACGTTGCCGAGGGGAGAACTAGTGATGCAAAAGCTATTTTATGTGTGACTACTACTTCGTCAGGAGATGAATTGGTGCTAGATTCGGGGTGTTCTTATCATATGACGCCTCATAAGAACTGGTTTACTACTTACCAGACTGCAGATGGTGGTAGGGTTCTTTTTGGGGAATAATGCAGTCTGTAAGGCTGTGGGGATAGGGACAATTCGGATTCGGATGCACAATGGGGTGGTACGTACATTGACAGATGTGAGGCATGTGACGAGCTCAAGAAGAATCTTATTTCTCTGGGGACACTCGATGACATCGGGTGTAGGTACACCGCTGAAGGTGGAGTACTGAAGATCCCTCGAGATGCCATGACAGTGATGAAAGGGAAGAAAGTGAATACTCTCTATCATCTACTGGAAGAGACCGTGACCGGAATCGCTGCAGTTTCATCAGGTGAGTCAGACTCTAACTTGACTCAATTATAGCATATGCGTTTAAGGCACATGAGTGAGGCAGGTATGACGATGCTGAGTGAAAAAGGGTTGTTGAAGGGTCAAAAGACAGGAAAGCTGGACTTATGTGAGCACTGCATTTATGGGAAGCAACACCGAGTTAAGTTACTACAGCTATTCATTTGATCAAACGACCAGTTGAATATATTCACTCAGACATCTGGGGCCCATCTTCGGTTCCTTCGAAAGGAGGTGCCCAATAAATGCTGACTTTTATCGACGATTATTCGAGGAATGTATGGGTATACTTTCTAAAGCACAAATATGATGTGTTTGATCGGTTCAAGAAATTTAAGGCATTGATTGAGAAGCAGTCAGATAAGCAAATCAAGTGCCTGAGAACCGATAATGGCACGGAGTTCTGTGGTAAAGATTTTACTGAGTTCTGCGAGAAAGAAGGTATTATGAGACACCGCACAATACCTGGGACACCACAGCAAAATGGCGTGGCAAAACGGAAGAACGGAATTTTGCTTGAGCAAGCTTGATGAATGCTTTCTTATGCAGGACTCGGCAAGGAATTTTGGGCCAAAGCAGTGAACATGGCATATTACCTAGTTAATCGATCTCCATCATCTACTATCGAGTAGAAGACTCTTGAGGAAGTATGGTCGGGGAAACCTGTTGATTACTCCGAATTACGTATATTCGGATGTCCTGCGTATGCTCATGCGAGTGATGGTAAGCTTGAGCCAAGGGCGAAGAAGTGCATATTTCTGGGTTATGCACATGGGGTGAAAGGCTATCGGTTGTGGTGCACTTATCCCAGATCACCCGGTTTTCTAATCAGCAGAGATGTGATCTTCGACGAGACTGCAATGCTTCAACAGAGGAGTTCTGAGACACAACAAGCAGAGAAGATAGATCATGGTGTCATTAGTGAGGTGGAGCTTCAGGTGGAGACTTCGGAGACCTCGAAGGTAACAAAAGTTGAGACTGCAGCTAAGGCCGCAATTCCTGAAGTTGGTGATAGTGAACAACTAGCAAAGCCACAAAGAAACTATAGCCGTAGATAGACGAGAAGACAAATTAAATCACCGGTACGTTATGGTTATACATATATTGCTTATGCTTTGACTGTAGGTGATGAGGTGGAGACAGATGAGCATTCGTCTTACTCTGAGGCGATGGCTAGTTCGGAGTCGTCGCAGTGGCTAGGGGCTATGAGTGAAGAGATGGAATCACTCCATCGAAATCAGACATGAGAGTTGGTTAAAGTACCCAAGAGCCAAAAGATTGTCGGAAGTAAATGGGTCTTTAAACGGAAAGAGGGCATTCCCGATGTCGAGGCAAAGAGGTATAAGGCGAGACTTGTGGCGAAGGGGTATACACAAAGAAGGAATTGACTACGATGAGGTGTTCACTCCTGTGGTAAGACATACTTCTATTCATGTTTTACTTGCATTAGTTGCTTCGTAGGATGTCGAGTTAGAGCAGTTAGATGTGAAAACCGCGTTTCTTCATGGTAAATTGGAGGAGAAAATTTACATGAGACAACCAAAGGGATTTGCTATTCTGGGTAAGGAAGATCATGTTTGCTTGTTGAAGAAATCTTTGTATGGGCTGAAACAATCTCCTAGGCAGTGGTATAAACGTTTTGATACTTTCATGGTTAGTCAAGACTACTTGAAAAGTCAGATGGATAGCTGCGTTTACTATAGGAGATTGGAGAATGGTTCTTTGATTTATCTACTTTTATATGTTGACGACATGCTGATAGCAGCTAAGAATATGTCTAATATTGATGTGTTGAAGAGGCAGTTAAATGCTAAATTTGAGATGAAAGATTTAGGTACTGCAAAGAAAATATTGGGTATGGAGATTTTGCGTAACAAGACTGCAGGAGTTTTACGTCTATCTCAAAAGAAATATATTGAGAAGATCGTGGCACGTTTTAATATGTAGTTAGCAAAATCTGTAAGTACACCTTTAGCGAAACACTTTAAACTTTCAAATAAATTATCACCGCAGACTGAGGAGGAGGAGGAGCATATGTCCTGTGTTCGTTATTCTAGTGCCGTGGGTAGTATTATGTATGCTATGGTGTGCACTAGGCCTGATATTTCACAAGCTGTGGCGTGGTTAGTCGCTATATGAAGCATCCTAGTAAAGCTCATTGGGAAGCTGTGAAGTGGATCCTTAGATATTTGAAGGGGACAACAGACGTGGGTATAGTATATCGAAGAGACAACAATGGCAGTGAGACCACTTGTTTTGTTGATTCGGATCACGCTGGTGACTTGGATGATTGCAGGTCTTTAGTAGGGTACGTGTTTACGCTAGAGGGTGGTGCAGTTAGTTGGAAAGCGTCCTTACAGGATCACATTGCCTTGTCTTCGACTGAGGTAGAGTACATGGCACTAACCTTTGTAGGGAAGGAGGTAACATGGTTACAAAGTTTGCTCTCGGACTTCGGGTTAGAACAAAAAAGTGTGGATATATATTGTGATAACCAAGGTGTAATATATTTGGCGTATAATCCAGTTTATCACGAGCGAACAAAGCATATCAATATCAGGTACCACTTCCTTCGAGATGTCTTAGCTAAATGTAATGTTATTATCAAAAAGATTGCTACAGAAGATAACCCGACGTACATGATGACAAGGCTGTTCATTTGGCGGCTCAAGCTCGCTTGAGCTCTATTGACGTTTGTGGAGAGTGAGCGCCTGTCGGGCCGTTGGGAGAGAGCAGTATGGATGATGAGCATTATAACTTAGCTTCAAACATCAAGCCAATGTGGAGAATTGTTAAATTAATGTCTCGAGTTTGAAATATGATGAAGTAAAGAGGATGTGATTTACCACTACAAGACAAAAGGGGCACACTTTGTTTTATATTTCTATTTATTTTTAAGGGGAAAAGATGACTTCGTTGGAAGAGATAAAAAAGAGGAAATTTTCTCAGAAGCAAAATTCTTATAGGCGTGCGTTGGTTTGTTATGTGGTGGGGCCCAAGGTCAAACTTTTGACCTTGGGCACACACACACAAAGCTACGAAAGACCTCTGCAATGTCTCTTCCACGTGAAGCCAAAAAGGAAAAAAAACCCTACGTAAGTGAAGCCGCACATTCAGCGTTTTGAAGTTGCCGAAGAAGTAAAAAGCCGCACGTCCTGTACGAGATAAATAGTAGTCGCGCGAAGCTTTAAGAGATACGTGATTTCGTACGTACGCGAACTAGGCGTACGTAGAGTGTTGTATTTTGAGCTTGAACGTGCGGTAATCTTGTGCCGTGAGTTTATACCCAAGTGAGTTGTTTATTTATAAATACTTTGAGTTTGGGGTTAAATTTAGGTGTGGGAAACACTTGAGCGTGTGAGTAATTGTAAACTCCGATTCTCCGATTTTAGTGGATTATTTGCTGCTGACTCTCCCATGGACGTAGGTATCAATACTCGGACCGAACCACGTAAATTTCTGGTGTCCTTATTTTTCTCGTTTATTTCTCTGGCGATTTCGAGTTGACGTAAATTGCAATATCCTATCATTTCCGCCTATTATATCCCAACAAATATTAAAGACAATGAGTCTAGTTGTTATGTTGGTTTGTTGAAACAAGCAACGAGAACAATAGGCAGAGTGCTCAAAATCGGAGGTTCGGCAAGACATGGACATTGGTGTAGCTGTCATAATATTGCTACAACCATCACCTCATAAAGACTCAATAGCTGCTTCCTCATACAATAATGGCTTGATATTAAGTTGAGAGTAATAAAGCAGAAGAGAGACGTTGAATTTTCCGTATATATTGATATGTGTTGAGCAATGATACGCGAGCTTATTTGTAAGCTTTACAGGTACTATATGAAGTAGTTAAATATCAGTTACCATAGGTCAGAATCAAACGAAGAGAAATCTCCTAAATACATTTGTATCTCTAACAGCGGTGATCAACAGGAAAATGACAACGAGCAAGTTCGCAAGATAAAGCTGGTGGAACTTTTTGTGCTCTTGGTGGTTGATCTCGTCAATACAAATCCACTTTGTATTTGATTTATCTCTGGCATGTTCAATCTCCTCCTCTTGGGTGAATTACCGGCTAAATTGTGCTCTTCGTGTTGCAGTCCCTGCCACCATGAAGGGTTTCGAATAGTGAGCTGATAGGGAAAAAGAAAGAAAGGATTAACAGGGAGAGAAAAATGAAGAATTTCCCTAGTACATCGAGACAAGAAGACAATGGCAAGACAAAATCAGCTCAATTGGGAGTTTCTTTCACCTTTTCTTGTGCTGCAGGTTCATCCAAAGATGCGAAAATTCAGCAAAACTCGAAAGATGAGCTGTGGAATGTACTCGTAGGATGCCTTCTCGTTTCCTCAAGAGGAACAACACAATCAAGAGGCTCGATTTACTTCGGCGATTCTCTCGTTATAGATATTTGGCCATTCTCAGCAAAGCATTGCATAAGATCAAATAGATCAACGGAAATAACCGAGGCACTATCCCGATCTCATGACAAACATTTATGTTTCTGTTCTCAAATTGTCTAGAAGCTCTAATTACATAATCAGCCTTTTAGTAATCTGCTTCAACATTGTACAGTCTCAGCTGCAAATTTTTTTAATATATTTTCTGCTTCGTAGTTCTTCGCCATTCTTATTATTTAAATCAAAATTAATAAAGCATGATCAATGTAGAGTGATATTTCACTTCCTTTTAGTAGAGGACCTGCTAGAATCCACTTGATGTTTTTTCTCAAAGAGGATTTTAACAAAATTAACCATTTTCTTAAGTGCCCATGAACCACATATCCTATACATAGTTCGCTGCAATCAAAGATGGAAACCCAAAATCTAATTAACTTCCCAAGGAATGCACGTCAACATACAAGAATAGTAAGAAGACGCAATGGGTTTGTTTAGGAGCTACTTTCACCTTTGCTCGTCGTCGTTTCATCCATATATATGCATGGTTCGATATTGCCGACTGCAGCTTCCTGGCTGGAACCTTTTCCACACTTGGCTCTTCACCTTTCTCGAACCTCTCGCATAAAAAGATCATTTAGCATTGTATCAACCTAATCATCCTCTTTAGTTGTTCCAAGTGAAGATTCCAATTCAATGGAATTATTAGTAGGACCGTTGGCCAATGAGTAGTCCTTAAAAGAGGGTGAGCGGTTCCTTAGCTCCATGTGCCCGCTTGGAACCCGGAACCTACCCTCGGGTACAGTTCCTTATTTTTTGGAACCCGAAACCTACCCGTCGAACCAGAACCCGGAACCTACCCCCGTCACAGGTTCCGAGGTCGGTTCTAGGTTCCAACTTCTTTGTTTTTTTTTTTTTTTCATTTTTAGTTAAAAAAATGGAAATGAATGCAACAATAATAAACAAACTTGTCATTCATCAAAGAGAATATAACACAAATAGCAAACGGTATTTTAGAAGCAATAATAAACAAACTGTTTTTAGTTTTTACACTCATGAAAATCTGGTTCTTAGAACTTCTTACAGCATCAGCATCAGCATCATCAACTGGTGGAAGCTCTCTTAGTAAAATTGAGTGTACTGTGAGATAGAAGGGAATGTCATGATCATCTATCATGAGACATTGACTTAAAAATCTAAACAGAAATCAATTAAAACAGAACATCGAGTAGAACACCTGCGACACCGTGATTAGTGCTCGATCTTTGCAAGAAGTGTTAGGCAGGGCAAACGATGGCCAAATCGCACATATAATATGTCTATGGAAAGCTTGAGAAGTCTACTACAAATCTCCAGAAGACATTAAATCCTAATAACATCCTATACCAGCTCAGTCCAGTTAAAACAGAACATCAGTAAGTTTGAACAGCAAATCAATCTAAAACTGCTGCAGAATTGACAGATTTCAAAGGTGTTTTTCAGCGACCAAACAACATCCACTATGGACGTGTGACATATCAAATCGAAGCTCTAGAAATGTATTTTTATGGCTAGAAGGGCTCGAGGTGAAAAACCTCATTTAGCACTTCGTTTCAGCCAAAACAGTAAGTCCATCACAAAGGTACGAAATTGCAGATTAATACAAATCAAGCTCAATCAACCTCAAGTTCATGATCATTGATCGTCAATCCACAGAAAATCATCCAATAACATCATCAATCGCTAGACCTAATCATATTATGTAAATCTAAAGTCGAATCCTAAGCCCGATCGGTTAAGCCATTCTCAACTCATCGGATTCTATTAGATGTCCTACCGATGAACCTAGCAAATTTCAATGTCGAAGTTGGTCTCAATGACCAGGGAGAAAAAAACAGTCTTAGTTTATCGCACGATTCAGGTAAAACTTGCTTAACACCAATAATGAATAGGCTTCAATCAAATATATGCAAACAATGCAAACTGAGCAGCAACACTGGACTCACAATAACTGCCACTTCAACAGCCAGTAAACAAAAGCAACTAAAGAAAGATCCACAAACAAAATCGCCTTATCAGAGCATCGTCATTTCAAAATCCAGAGCTCGTTTGGTTCAAATATCAAACCTGGACAAACTTTTCCACTAACGAAACTTCAAGAGAGGATAGATCGAGCGCAAGATAGAGCGATCGAGAGAGAGGGGAGAGAGGGAGAGAGGGAGAACCTCGTAGCGGCCGTCGCTCGGGAAAGCTCGAGCCGGGTGAGGGCGCTCGCGGGTCGCGACCTTCGGGGCACGGTGAAGTCGAGCAGCGGCGGCGTCGCGGGCTTCGTGGTCGCGGGCTTCGTGTCGTGGGCTTCGGGGCACAAGAAAGGCAAAGTAGCGGTGTCGGGCAGCAGAGCAAGCGGAGCAAGAGCGACATCGGGTTGTCGCGGGTCGGTGCGAGCTGCAGCGAGGCACGATGGGACTTGCGATCCGCGAAAGGGCTTCTGATGTCGACGCAAGAGAGCAGGGGTCACTTGGAGACGCGGCGGCCGGCAGAAGTGTAGAGTAAATGGTGAAACGAGAATCTCAGGTGACGTCGAGCAGTCAGCAGAGGGCGAAGAGAGAAGCGAAGAGAGAACACAGGTATCCGTCCGAGACCAAGACTGAAAGTGTCGTGAGTGAAAATCAAATAGGGGCTTTTTTTTAGTCCTCACCGGACCGGTTCCGGTTCCGGTTTTGGTTCCCAATGCTGGTTCCCAGAAAAAGGGAATTGGGAATTGGAACTAGTCCCTTTGGAACCGGGAACTAAACTGGAACCACGCTCACCCCTACTTAATAGATGGACTCCCAATATTCGCAAATTGATGTATGGTGGAGCAGAAGCCATTATTTTGTGATTGAAGCCCATGTTGAAACAAAGGAAGTTAAGCAAAGAAAATTGAACTTCGTTCTGGTTCCCTCATATAGCCTGTCATGTCCTCGCGGGCATGGTAGAGAAACTTCACCCCCATCTCGTTAATGTGCAATAGCTTAAGGAATTTCCACCAGCAGGAGTCATTTTTTTTTTAAGGAGCACCTCATTAGGCTGTATTGGCCAATGGAATTGGACCACCTGCGCCTTTTAGACAGCGGTTGGATTCGGTTGACAAAAGAACAAAAATTGAGAGAAATAGAAATGTTACCATGCATGCCCTTAAGTGCCACTCTGACCAAAATCCGGTCAAATTGCTGACGTGGCAATTTTCCGGTGATGTTTGTGCAAAACGATGCCATTTTGCATGCTAACGTGGCGAGAAAATGCAAAAACGACGTCGTTTTGTCTTTGATCGTGCGGTCGGCGCGACGGTCGGCGGTCATGCGACTATCATGCGACAATCGTGCGGCAGCGGTCGGCGGTCGGTGGTCCGTGAGTAAGAACAAAAATCAAATAAATAAATAAATTTATTAATTTTTACCAAACACATTTCTATTCTTTTTCGATTCCAAGAATAGAAATTTTGTATAATAACCAAACACCTTATTTTACTCATAAATTGTTCTCGGAGTAGAAATAGAAAAAAAATTATTTCTGAAAAGAAATAGTCCCCCGGAATAGAAACGTTGTCGTGCGCACCCTGAAAACAGCAATTCTCATCTCAAAGGGGGTGTTGGAACACCATCAATCCGTAAATACCAAATCTGACTAATTTGCAGATCTTCAATCACCATTATTCACCAGGAATTCACCGTTATCTCTGCTATTGCTGGGGTGTGTGGTCTCTGGAAATTGTCGGTCAGCCCGTAATGAGCCATGAGATACTGCATGGGTTATGAGCTCGCCCCCCTGCATCTGCGAGCATGATCCATCGCTTTTGCACTTGCTAGCCGCGCAGATTAGCATTTCTTCCCAAATCTACCTGATTACACCCCATTTTATAAGCTCGGATGAGATGCTCTCCAGCTCCAACACGAGCGGCACCCATTGAACAACACATACTTGACTTTGTCTTCCTTCGTCACACTCAAATTGAATTTGGTCTTCATTTGGCTGCACAATACATCACAAGCCTCTTTGATCTCGGATTATACTCTCTCCTTGTCCTGGGTCCTCCCTTTCGAGTCGTTGTGCACGCGCTCACCCTCATTGTGGCCATGAGATGGTCTCTCTGAAGCGGATTCACGCATGGCAAAGTACCTCTCGGCTCTCTTTATAAATGTCTCGGAACCTCGATACTTCCTATTCCAACCGGCAACATCGAAGGATACATTACTAGGAGATGTAACATGTACCGAGACAAGTGCAAACTTGTAAAGGAATAGCACTTAACATGGGCCTGGTTGTTCCTATTTTGCTCCTAAATGCTGTTTGGTCTGCTATCGGGGTAGTAGCAGAGCTCTATTGCTATGTGCCAGACTATGATGCTCATGTCAAAGTCTAGCTTAATGCGCCATTTCAATTGATCAAGCAAATTATGTGTGCTCAACACATTGCCTCCCCTGTCGATCCATGAGGAGGGCAATTTCTACTCACCCTTCGCTTCCTTACCTGTGATCTTCTCAAGAATTAGTTCCCTTATATAGCTGGTCACGTCCTCGCGGCCATGGTAGAGAAACTTCACCCCCATCTCGTCAACGTGGAATAGCTTAAGGAATTTCCACTAGCATGAGTCATTTGTTTTGAAGGAGCACCTCATTAGGCTGTATTTGTCACGCCCCGATCCTCGGACACGCGCCCATCCCTCACCTTGGTCGATTAAAAATTTGCGATATCCTAGGACGTATCGACACACACACACACACACACACACACACACACACACACATATATATATATATAGGGTGAACTGTTAAGTCCAATTCAACTTAAGCCGCTTTTAAAAACAAGGTCTACAAGCGTAAGTGGGGTTCTACAAGCTACGGGTCCCCGTCCTCCTCTTCATCATCCTCCACACTCCAACTGGAGCCTTCACAGCACCGCACCGGACTTTTGAGATCTTCAAAATCCAAGTCTATTGCATCTAGGGACTTGAAATGGTTATTCAATAACCAATGAGACAATGTCTCAGCAAGTTCTACCCCTTAAGACTCAATTAGTAAGCTAATACACCTTAGGGCTGCCTGTGCACAACATGAGTCAGAGGACTTACCTTGACCTCAGATTCCACTTGCATATTAGCACAGATCAAATAGGCACCCAAGCAATTATATCATTGATCGAAGTGATAACTCTATAAAAATAGTTATTTTACCTATTTTAGGCAACAATTAATGCAATATCTATAAGAAAATATTTGGATTTCCTTCTGATTATTTGAATTTTCCTTATTTATGCAGAATAATAATATATGAAGAAGATAAGGAAAAAGATGGCAAACCGAGGAATTTAAATCAAGCAGCAAAGGGGAGATAGATATAAAAATCAAAACTCCTCTGATTTACTCCATGATTTTGTGCACAATTGCTTGGAGATAAGGATCTTGGATATATCCTATGAAGAGGAGAATAAAGAGAGAGAGAGAGAGAGAGCAGTTAGGTTTTTGTTACATTGAGAGTGAGAGAGAGCAGCTAGGTTTTTGTTAGATCGTTTTTCATTGTTCTGAGAGTTTTTCAAGTATTTTGAAGAGAAGACAAAAGTGGTGACAGAATTCTTGTTCTTTGATTCAAGATGCTGAGTTTAATTTTATTTTTATTTCTTTATCTACTATGTTCTAATTTGCTTTCGTTGGCTACGATGTAGCCTAACCACGATGATGTGAATTTCATGATTTTTGCGTTTGCAATTGATTTCATTCATGTGAGTTATATATTATTGTGCTTAATGCTTTTGAGTGATTGGCCACCACTTGAATGATTTGATATGCATGTTTGAGACTAAGAAGTGATAATATGCAATTGCTCATTATAATATATAACTATGAATTAAACATGGATAGAGATATACCGCGTTATTTGTGTAGCTTTCGGTGATAAGGTGATTCAAAAGACTTATTGTAAGCCGGGAATATTCATAGTTTTTAATGCACTCATGTTTATTTTAATTCACATAGAGATATAGTGGAAGTGGATTAATAAACTGAGTAGGTTTGCTATACCTAGAGATAGGATAGTAAATAGGTTGGGAAATTCTGTTATCACATGTTTGATATCGTTCTTATATTCACAATAATCTGAAATTCATATCTAGTGGTTATGGTGAAATCGGATGCTCTAACATATTTATTTGATCGATTTACTGCATTTAGTCTACAAATTTTGTTTTTAATTTATTCTCAATTAGATTTTGATCTGTTAGATAAATTTTAGAATTAATCTATTTTAGTAGTTAATTAGTTTATTAATCATCGATCTCCGTGGGACGATACTTTTTCTCATCATTATATTACTTGTTTGACACGTTCACTTGTGTTTAGAATTTTATGAACAAGTTTTTGGCGCCGTTGCTGGGGATCATTTGTTTAATACTAATTAATATTGATACCAGATAATTCTAAGTTTAATCTGGCTTTTGTTTCGTTTTATTTTTTAGGGTGTACATCGGTTTATGACACGTAGCCAACAAGGGAAACTTGCTGAGCTTGATCCAGAAATTGAGCATACATTCAAAAGGCGATTGAGAGAATAGAAAAATCACGCTATGAAGATGGCAGACGGTGATAATGAAAATCCACGTAGACTCTTAAGAGATTATGTTGCACCAATAGTTCAAGGCACCACATCAAGTATCAGAAGACCTGCAATTCAAGCAAACAACTTTGAGATCAAGCCGTCACTCATTCAGATGCTTCAACAATCAGTGCAATTCAGTGCGCTACCAAGCGATGATCCAAATGCTCACATCGATGCTTTTCTTGAAATCTATGACACCATTAAATATAATGGAGTTACAGATGATGCTATTAGATTGAGATTATTTCCATTCTCTCTTAGAGACAAAGCTAAGAGTTGGCTTTCTTCTCTTCCTGCAAGATCAATTACTACATGGAATGATATGGCTCAGAAATTTCTTGGTAAGTTCTTTCCACCTGCAAAGTCTGCGAAGATGCGTAACGATATTACTAATTTTATGCAGATGGATAATGAATCATTATATGAAGCATGGGAAAAATTCAAAGAATTTCTTAGGAGATGCCCACATCACGGACTACTTGTATGGATGCAGGTACAAACTTTTTATAATGGCTCTAGTACAAATCTTCATTCTATGATTGATGTAGCTGCAGGGGGAACTCTAAATAATAAAACACCAGAAGAAGCCTACAATCTATTAGAGGAGATGGCGTCCAATAGTTATCAGTAGCCTACTAAGAGACTACCAATGCGAAAAGTTAGCGGAGTTCACGAAGTGGATGCTTTTGCTGCAATTGCTGCACAATTTGAAGCACTCAACAAAAAGCTAGATAATATGAGTGTTTCAGTCATGAAAATTCAGAATTTGACATGTGATTTTTGTGGTGGAGGACATGTTAGCACAGAGTGTCAGGTAGGTAATACTTTTAAACAATCTAGTGAAAATTCTAACTTTCTTGGGAATTTTAACAGGTCACAGAATAATCCCTACTCCAACACGTACAATCCGGAATGGCGCAATCATCCAAAATTTTCATGGAATAATCAGAATGTGACGAGACCACCAGGATTCAAACAATTGGAAGAGACAAAGTCAAATTTGGAAGATATAGTCACCAAACTTGCTAATACGACTCATGACTTCATTAAAAGCACGGATGTGAGATTTCAAAACCAAGAGGCTTCAATCAGAAATTTGGAGATGCAAGTGGATAAGCTAGCAAGCATGATGTCAGGGAGACAACAAGGTTCTTTGCCGAGCAACACAGAGAAAAATCCATTTGAAAACATAAAGGCTATTACCCCGACAAGTGGTAAACAAGTGGGAGAAGAAGAGATTGTCGAGACAAGGAAGAGGTGACCAATAAACAATCAAAGGAGACAAATAAGAGTAAACGTTTTCCAGATAATCCCAAGCCATATGTGCCGCCAATTCCATTCCCTCAACGACTCCAACAGCACAAAATAGATAAGCAATTTTCTAAATTTCTTGATATATTTAAAAATTGCACATTAACATTCCTTTTTGCAGATGCTTTAGCGCAAATGCCCAGCTATGCAAAAATTTTAAAGGAGATTTTGGCAAACAAAATGAAGCGGAGGATTATGAAACCGTGAAGTTAATTGAGGAGTGTCTAGCCATTCTACAAAACAAATTGCCTCCGAAATTAAAAGATCTAGGGAGTTTTATTATTCATTGCACTATTGGAGATTCTTACTTTGAAAAGGCATTATGTGATTTAGGTGCAAGTATTAATTTGATGCCTTATTCAATTTTCAAGAAATTAGGATTGGGCGAAGTAAAAGCAACCACAAAGTCACTAACCGGCTGATCGATCAATTAAATATCTGAGAGGTATTGTGGAAGATGTTTTGGTAAAAGTTGACAAATTTATCTTTCCCGCAGATTTCATAGTTCTTGACATGGAGGAAGATTTTGAGGTACCACTTATCTTAGGTCGACCTTTTCTAGCAACAGGAAGAGCTCTTATTGATGTACAACAAGGGAAGTTGATCCTTAGAGTTCAAAATGATCTTGTTTCATTTAATGTTTTTAAAGCAATGAAATAACCATCTGATGATAATTCTTGTTTTAGAGTTAAGACAGTTGACAAGTTGGTGAATAAGGTTTTTCAAGAAAATATTTTTAAAGATCCACTTGAAGCATGTCTAATTCAACCAAAGGACACGAGATATTCGAATGATGAGATAAAGGAGTACGCAAATTTCATGGAGGCAATTCCACCATATTCAAGGCAAAAGGCAATTAAATTTGAGGAGTTTGGACAACACATTACAAAGCCTAAACCATCAATTGAAGAGCCTCCAATTCTTGAACTCAAACTCTTACTTTCTCATTTGAAATATGCTTATTTAGATGGAGTTTCTTCTTTATCGGTAATTATATCTTCTTCTTTGACAGATTTGATGGAGGAACAATATAAACCTACTATCCAACCTCAGAGGCGTTTGAACCTGAAGATGCAAGAAGTAGTGAATGGTCAACGTTTGAAGCCCTACTTTGAAGGTGGTTACAACAAGCAAAAGACCACCATTGAACTCCATCCTCAAGAATAGCGACATCTGAGATAGTTTGGTTGAAAACTATAAATCAAGCGCTTCTTGGGAGGCAACCCAAGCATTTTAATTATGTATTTATTTATTTATTTATTGTTAATTTTATGTTTTGCAAAAAAAAAAAAAAAAAAAAAGAGATTAACTTTTCTCTATTTTATTCATGTTAATTTTTTAGGGAGCACCTTCAAGAGTTTAATCATCAAGATCATCTATGGACTTACCTTACAACTAGGGAGTTTTCTTCTTCCTATTTCTATTATTCGCATTAAGGACACTGCTTCATTCAAGTTTGGGGGGGAGACAAAATTTTTGGCTAAATTTTTTTTATCATGATTACATTCCTAGTTGTGAATTTTTGCGATTCTTAGGAAAATTTAAATTTATTTAAACTTGCAATTGATGTGTGAGTTAATTTTAATTTTGATTATGTTGATTCACTTACCGAGTACTAAAAGTCCTTAATTTTTAAATTGTGTGTAAATCTAGAGAACATTCATGTGAAGTATGTGATTTTCTTAGATTTCACCCAAATCTTAGAATTTGTTTGATTTTCTCTTGAGGTGAAATCCTAAGCTAAATCTAACTGAGAAAATGATTTATGCAATTTTTGGATCGATTGAGCCTTTCAAGCTAACCCTGTTTATTTATCCCTAGTCACCCCTTTGAGCCTTAATTATTACCCAATTATTCATTGGCACCCATATATGTTTAGCCTAGTCGTTATCAAATTTATCATTATCCCATGCCCTATGAACATGTTGATTTTCTTTTGGGATAAAAATTATTTGAACTTGATAGAAATTTGGAAGGAAGGATGGAGTATGAAAAAAAAAAATAAAAAAGTGATTGCTATGGTTGTTTGGGGTGTATTATGAAAAAAAAAAAAATTTGCTTTTATGGTTCCCTATCCAACTTTCAATTGAGTGAGCATTTTGGATACTCAATGGGTTGGAAATTTTCATGTTATATCAGGAGGGACTTTGGGAGAAACTCCACCATAAAGCAATTCAAAAAAAAAAGGAAAAAAAAAAAAGAAAAGAAGGAATGATGATATATGGTGGCAGAAAAATTATCTTGAAGGAGTGAAATTGGACAGTGGCATTGGCTCTAATTAGATCCTAGAAATCGACGTGTTGATGGGTGATTTGAGCTTAAAATTACCATTATCTCACCTTTAGCCCAGCCTTACATTACAAACCAAGAAAGTCCTATTGATTTTTGGTTGGATAATTAGCTTATATTAGTGGAGAGAGGAATGAAAAGCAAACCTATGAGATTTTGTCATAATTATTGAGAATTTTTTAAAGGTTGCATATCAATGTGAATTTATCTCGGATTGCATATAATTCGAAAAAGATAAGGACTTTCACACACACACACTTGGATCACATAGTCAGAATTGGTCTTAATTTATAAATCAATTTCAATATTTGGATGAAATTTGTGTTTTTCTTTGAATTGTGAATTTGAGCAATTATGGAAAGATGTCATGGAGGAGGTTGTTAGCTTGAGTATGTGTTATGTCTCGAGTTTTTATAGAGTTATTTTACCTATTTTAGGCAACAATTAATGCAATATCTATAAGAAAATATTTGGATTTCCTTCTGATTATTTGAATTTTCCTTATTTATGCAGAATAATGATATATGAAGAAGATAAGGAAAAAGATGGCAAAACTAAGGAATTTAAATCAAGCAGCAGTGGGAGATAGATATAAAATCAAAACTCCTCTGATTTACTCCTTGATTTTGTGCGCAATTGCTTGGAGATAAGGATCTTGGATATATCCTATGAAGAGGAGAACAAAGAGAGAGAGAGAGAGAGAGAGAGAGAGAGCAGTTAGGTTTTTATTACATTGAGAGCGAGAGAGAGCAGCTGGGTTTTTGTTAGATCGTTTTTCATTGTTCTGAGAGTTTTTCAAGTATTTTGAAGAGAAGACAAAAGTGGTGACAGAATTCTTGTTCTTTGATTCAAGATGCTAAGTTTAATTTATATTTTTATTTCTTTATCTACTATGTTCTAATTTTCTTTCGTTAGGGCTACGATGTAGTCTAACCATGATGATGTGAATTTCATGATTTTTGTGTTTTGCAATTGATTTCGTTCATGTGAGTTACATATTATTGTGCTTAATGCTTTTGAGTGATTGGCCACCACTTGAATGATTCGATATGCATGTTTGAGACCGAGAAGTGATAATATGCAATTGCTCATTATAATTTATAACTATGAATTAAACGTGGATAGAGATATACCGCGTTATTTGTGTAGCTTTCGGTGATAAGGTGATCCAAAAGACTCATTGTAAGTTCTAGAATATTCATAGTTTTTAATGCACTCATGTTTATTTTAATACACATAGAGATATAGTGGATTAATAAACTGAGTAGGTTTGCTATACCTAGAGATAGGATAGTAAATAGGTTAGGAAATTCCGCTATCACATGTTTGATATCGTTCTTGTATTCACAATAATCTGAAATTCATATCTAGTAGTTATGGTGAAATCGGATGCTCTAACATATTTATTTAATCGATTTACTGCATTTAGTCTACAAATTTTGTTTTTAATTTATTCTCAATTAGATTTTGATCTGTTAGATAAATTTTAGAATTAATCTATTTTAGTAGTTAATTAGTTTATTAATCATTGATCTTCGTGGGACGATACTTTTTCTCATCATTATATTATTTGTTCGACACGTTCACTTGCGTTTAGAATTTTATGAACACGAAGCATCGATCAAATCGACCTAGTCGATTACATGTCAATAAGACCACTCACTGGTCATTTCTATTCAATCAATCAATTCACGACATCATATCAAAGCAATGATCAATCGACCTAGTTGATTACATATTAATTAGATCATACATTCCCCACAATGTATATCTAGTCTGAAGACACACGCATTCTCTTTAGACTGGGCCAAAGTGATGCATCAAATCACCGGCCCACGTGTCTCTTCCAAGATGCCACACTTAAATCCTTGGGCCCACGTGCATTCTCTTAGACACTAGTTCGCCAAAGTGATGCATCAAATCTCCAAGCCCACGTGCCCTTTTTATGATGCTCGGGCCCACGTGCATTCTCTTAGCGCGCCAAGTCCGCAAAGCGATGCATCAAATCACCGAGCCCATGCCCTTTTTTACGATGCTCGGCCCACGTGCCTTCTCTGTAGCGTGCTAACTCACCAAAGCTGATGATCAATTCATCGAGCCCACGCGCCCTTTTTACGACGCCATACTCTATCATCGAGCCACGTGCATTCTCTAAGGCGACCTCTTCGCCAAGATGACATATTCAATCACCAAACTCATGTGCATTCTCGAGGTTATATTTCAATTCACCAAGTCCACATGTCTTCTCTCAGGTGATTTCCAACTTACTTTCGATACCGACAGCCAATACCCGACGGTTTCTCAATCAAAGAATTAAAATCACATCACTTAGGAATATACCCAAAAATTCACAATTAATTTAATTCGGTGCGATTCAAAGCTAAAAATAAGTGGACTGTACCACCTACAATCGCGCATGAAATTCCGATCACCGCCATCCCCGTTGAATTTTCGGAAAAATAAATAATTAAATAATTAATTTCGAAAATTAAATAAATAAATATTAAGAATCCAATTTAGGCCCGTGATGCCTAATTGGAACCTGAAATGGGTCGGGAAATCCCGAGATGCATTCAATAAATATTGCCTCTCTACTTGCTAAAAGACTAAGTTTCAACCACCTAACATGCATCATTAAGTCACTAATTTAATTGTTCTAAACTAATCTAACCACCTAATTGTACTTAATTAAATCTAATCAACCCCTAAGATCATTAGAAACTAATAAAGATTAAAGGTTAGAAAACTCACTGGAAGAAAGTCGCACCGACACCGCGATGACGACGCGACGGCAGTCGAATGGGCTCACAACAACGCCGACAAAGCTCGGACCGCCTGAAACCTTGCAAGCCCACAACAAATTGCTGGGCTTGGGCTAAACTTCACTGATTTGTGGGCTGGGCAAGAAAATCTCGTAGGCTGCTGAACCAGGCTTTGCTGGGCCCAAACTGCTGCTGGATCCGTGGGCTGCTAAACTCAAATTTTGCTGGCTTCGAATGGGCTTGCACAAGAAAAATTCATGGGCTGAACTGAGCTGGAAATGGGCGGGCTGATGGCTCAACTTCAGATTGAACCGAGGGCTTCAAAAGGGCTGGTGAAAATCACTGGGCTGCTGACTTACGTTGGAGAAGTTGGGCCGACCTGGAAATTTGGGCTTGCTGCTTAAGGTTTTTTTGGGCCACTGAAGTTGCTGAGCTGGATCGAAAAGCAGGAGTGGACGGGCTGGATTGCTTCAGACAATGCTGATTCCTCGTTGGTGGGTTGCTGCGGACGAAGAAGGAAATCGTGGGCCATGGAGCTGCTGTCTTCGTTGGAGACGCGGATGGCTTGAAGACACGCGGGCTGATGACGCATGGACGAAAACAGCTGTTGGTGAAGACGTCCGTGGAGATGCAGCTGGCGTCGATACCGAGAGATGGAGCAGCTTCGTTCGGCGCTGCCTCATTGGCTTTGGACCGAAGTTGAAGACGTGTGGACAAAGCAGGCGGTCAAAGACCGAAGGAGATGGCAGCTCGGTGGAATTATGGGGTTTCTTCAGTCAACAAAAGGTTCCGTGAGAGTAGCTGTTGACCGAAGAAGTGGGTTTGTTGGCTTAAGATGGGGAAGTGGAGACCGGCACGTGGACTGGAGGCTCGGTGAAGTTACAAGGAGATTGTGGAAGCTGACTTGAGGGGAAAACGGATCTGTGGCATCATTCGATGATGGTCAACGACCAGCTGAGGAGGCAGCTCGATTTCGCAAGTTTGACTGAGGTGTAGCCCTTGCTGAACATATGGCTTTGATGGCAGAAACAGGAACGAAAGTGGAGCAGCTAGGCGAAGTAAACTTGGATTGAAACTTCAGTAAGGGGAGAAATTGATGGAGGTTGTTGGATCCGCGTGGCTTCGTTGGCAGGGGAGGTCTTTGGCTCGTGGCAGTTTGCAGAAGGATCGGTGAATGAAGATGACAGACGGCAGCAACCTGGAGATGGAGATGACGCTGCACAAGGGGCTCGCACGAAGCAGGGATTGGCGTGGAGCTGTAGCAGCTGCTGTAGTTGACTTGAAATTTCGGTGGTGGGGGAAAGAATCTTCGAGGCAGCAAATGGGGTAGGAGATGGAGCTGTGTCGTTGCTCGGTAAGGGGAGGACGAAACATCAAAGGAAAATAAAGAAAGCAGGAGCTGCTCGTCCAAAGATGGGGTACTTTGCCGAGAGAATGGTTAAAGAGAAAGCAGAGGCGGCCAAGGATTGAGGGGAGCAGCTAGACGTGTGAAAGAAGTCAAGGAGGGGGCCCCAAAATCATTAAACCTTAGCCATTCCCTTCAATGCTGGGTTCCCCCAAAGCCTACACACAAATATCTTATGTCCTCAAATACTTTCTTAACATTTAATCCCACCCATAATCCAAATTGAAGCAAAAATGCAGCTCTCTTCCATTACTCCGAATTTCACTAATTTGGACCTTAATTTCCTCACCAAATTCCCCAATTTGGTGTCCGATTTCATCAAAGAAAAGCCCATACCATTTCTACAAGTCCCCTTCGTCATAAAGCTCGGTTTGACAGTCAAAAATCTCTTTGATTCGGCCAATCCGAATTTCCGTTAATTTTCTGCAACGTCCGAGTCGATTTTCCGTAAAAATCTCGGAATCTCTGAAAAATCTTCTAAGATTGAGTCGACACTCCTAAAATTTATTATGACATAACAGAAACTTCAATTTTTGAAATCGGACTTGAATTCACAGTTAATTTCACTTGGCGCGTTTTTAGCGTGACCTAGACTACCGGGTAACTTTTAGACATTTTTAGTGCAAATGACCCGTGGTCGATTTTCTTCGAGCCACAATAAACCCACTCGACTCATTGGCGACTCTCGGTTATCGTGAAAATCTCGAGGATCCTAATACAGACAGAGGGTACCAAAACAATAAGAAAATCAGTCTAGAAATGGCCGACGAGAATTTTCTAATTTAGTGGTGTCACCCACAATTAGCCACACATCTCTATCAAACCAGCCTATCTCTCGATTTCAAATCGATTTTATACTCACCGCAATGGCCTCTAAAGATAGACATCATCAAGAAGTCGATTCCAAGTCGAATTCTCAAGTCTATTTTCCTTAAAATCCTTATTGTTTTCCCGTATAGTCTAGTTATCTCAAGAGCGATCGCCCGGTAACGCCTCTATAGGCGCGTCAACGAAACGCCCGATTTATTCAATAAAAACGAGTTGAAAATTTGGGATGTCACAAAGATTGGCCCATGGAATTGTACCACCTGCGCCTTTTAGACGAGCGGTTGGATACGGTTGACAAAAGAACAAAAATTGGGACAAATAAAAAAAAAACATTACCATGTGGCCCTAAACCGCCACTCCAACCAAAATTCGGTCAAATTGCTGACGTAGCAATTTTCCGGCGATGTTTGTGCAAACCGACGCCATTTTGCACGCTGACGTGGCGAGAAAATGCAAAAATGACATCGTTTTGCCTCAAATCGTGTGGTCGGCGGTAGTGCGGCAGTCGTGCAACTATCGTGCGGCGGCAGTCCATGAGTAAGAACAAAAATCAAATAAATACATAAATTTATAAATTTTTACCAAACACATTTCAATTCTCTTTCTATTCCAAGAATAGAAATTTTGTATAATTACCGAACACCTTATTTTACTCATAAATTGTTCCCGGAGTAGAAATAGAAAAAAAAATTATTTATGAAAAGAAATAGTCCCCGGAATAGAAACGTTACCATGCGCACCCTGAAAACAGCAATTCTCATCTCAAAGGGGGTGTTGGAACACCATCAATCCATAAATAACAAATCTGACTAATTTGCAGATCTTCAATCACCATTATTCACCAGGATATCACCATTATCTCTACTATTGCTGGGGTGTGTGGTATTTGGAAGTTGTTGGTCAGCCCGTAATGAGTGATGAGAAACCAAACATGGGTTATGAGCTCGCCCCCCCGCCGCATCTGCTGAGCATGATCCATCGCTTTGCACTTGCTCGCCACGTAGATCAGCATTTCTACCCAAACTTGCCTAATTACACCCTATTTTATAAGCTTAGATGAGATGCTCTACAGCTCCAACGTGAGCTGGCACCCATTGAACAACACATACTTGAATTTGTCTTCCTTCGTCATGCTCAAATTGAATTTGGTCTTCACTTAGTTGCGCAATACATCGCAAGCCTCTTTGATCTCAAGATTATACTCTCTCCTTATCCCGAGCTCCTCCGTTTCTAAGTCCTTGTGCATGCGCTGACCCTCACAGTGGCCATGAACTCGTCTCTCTGAAGCGGATTCACGCATGGCAAAGTACTTCTCAGTCTCTTTATAAATGTCTCGGAACCTGATACTTCCTATTCCAATTGGCAACATCGAAGGATACATTACGAGGAGATGTAGCATGTACCAAGACAAGTGCAAACTTGTCAAGGAATAACGCTTAACATGGGTCTGGCTATTCCTATCTTGCTCCTGAATGCTATTTGGTTTGCTATCGAGGTAGTAGCAAAGCTCCGTCACTATGTGCCGGACTAGGATGCTCATGTCAAAGTCTAGCTCGATTCTCAATTTCAACTAGTCCAGCAAATTATGTGTGCTCAACACGTTGCCTCCCCTGTCAATCCACGAGGAGGGCAGTTTCTGCTCACACTTCGCTTCCTTACCTGTGATCGTCTGAAGGATTAGTTCCCTCATACAGCCTATCACGTCCTCGCGGCCATGGTAGAGAAACTTCACCCCTATCTCATCAACGTGCAATAGCTTAAGGAATTTCCACCAGCATGAGTCATTTTTTTTTAAGGAGCACCTCATTAGGCTGTGTTGGCCGATGGAATAAGACCACCTGGACCTTGTAGATAGCGGTTGGATTCGGTTGACAAAAGAACAGAAATCGAGAATTCACAAGGAATTCACCATCATCTCTGCTATTTCTGGGTCGTGTGGTATCTAGAAGTTGTCAGTTAGCCCGTAATGAGCCATGAGAAACCAGACAGGGATTATGAGCTTGCCCCCCTGCCGCATCTGCTGAGCATGATCCATCGATTTGTAGTTGCTAGCCGCGTAGATCAGCATTTCTGCCCAAACCTACCTGATAACACCCCATTTTATAAGCTCGGATGAGATGCTTCCAGCTCCAACGCGACTCAGCACCCATTGAACAGCACATACTTCACTTTGTCTTCCCTCGTCACGCTCAGATTGAATTTGGTCTTCACTTGGCTACGCAATACATCGCAAGCCTCTTTGATCTCAGGATTATACTCTCTCCTTGTCCCGGGGTACTCCCTTTCTGAGTCGTTGCGCATGCGCTCAACCTCATTGTGGCCATGAGATGGTCTCTCTGAAACGGATTTACGCATGGCAAAGTACCCGTCGGTCTCTTTATAAATGTCTTGGAACCTAATACTTCCTATTCCAACTGGCAACATCGAAGGATACATTACTAGGAGATCTAGCATGTACCAAGACAAGTGCAAACTTGTTAAGGAATAGCGCTTAACTTGGGTCTAGCTAACATGCAGGCCCTTAAGTGCCACTCCGGCCAAAATCCGGTCAAATTGCTGACGTGGCAATTTTCCGACGAGGTGAATGAAAAACGACGCCAGTTTGCACGCTGACGTGGCGAGAAAACGTAAAAACGACCTCATTTTGTCCCTGATCGTGCGGTTGGCGCAACGGTCGGCGGTCGTGCGGTGGTCGTGCGACTATCGTGCGGCGGTCGTGCGACTATCGTGCGGCGATCGTGCAACAATCGTGCAGCGGTCGTGCGGTGGCAGTCGGCGGTCCGTGAGTCAGAAGAAAAATCAAATAAATAGAAAAAATTATCAATTTTTACCAAACGCATTTCTATTCTTTTTCTATTCGAATAATATAAATTTTGTACAATTATCAAATACCTTATTTTACTACAAAATTGTTCCTAGAGAGGAAATATAAAAAGTCTATTTCTAAAAAGAAATAATTTCCCGAAATAGAAACGTTGCCATGTGCACCTTGAAAACAACAATTCTCATCTCAAAAGGGGGTGTTGGAACACCATCAATCCATAAATCACAAATCTGACTAATTTGCAAATCTTCAATCACCATTATTCATCAGGAATTCACCATTATCTTCGCTATTGTTGGAGCGTGTGGTATCTGGAAGTTGTCGATCAGCCCGTAATGAGCCATGAGAAACCAGACATGGGTTATGAGCTCCCCCCCGGCCGCATCTACTGAGCATGATCCATCCCTTTGCACTTGCTAGCGGCAAAGATCAGCATTTCTGCTCAAACCTGCCTAATTAAACCCCATTTTATAAACTCGAATGAGATGCTCTGCAACTCCAGCACAAGCCGGCACCCATTGAACAGCACATACTTGACTTTGCCTTCCTTCCTCACGCCGATTGAATTTGGTCTTCACTTGGCTGCGCAATACTTCACAAGCCTCTTTGATCTCAGGATTGTACTCTCTCCTTGTCCTGGGGTCCTCCCTTTCTCAATCGTTGCGCATGCGCTCACCCTCACTGTGGCCATGAGTTGGTCTCTCTAAAGCGTATTCACGCATGGCAAAGTACCTCTCGGTCTCTTTATAAATGTTTCGGACACTAATACTTCCTATTCCACCGGGCAACATCGAAGGATACATTACTAGGAGATGTAGCATCTACCGAGACAAGTGCAAACTTGTCAAGGAATAGCGCTAACATGGGTCCGGCTATTCCTTTCTTGCTCCCGAATGTTTTCTTCGGTCTGCTATCGGGGTAGTAGCAAAGCTCCGTCGCTATGTGCCAGGCTAGGATGCTCATGTCAAAGTCCAGTTCGTTGCCCCATTTCAACTGATCCAGCAAATTATGTGTGCTCAACACGTTGCCTTCCCTGTCGATCCAGGATGAGGGCAGTTTCTGCTCACGCTTCGCTTCCTTACCTGTGATCGTCTCAAGAATTAGTTCCCTCATATAGTCTCTCACGTCCTCGCGGCCATGGTAGAGAAACTTCAACCCCATCTTGTCAACATGCAATAGCTTAAGGAATTTCCACCAGCAGGAGTCATTTTTTTTGAAGGAGCACCTCATTACGCTCCAATGGAATTGGACCACCTGTGGCTTTTAGAGAACGGTTGGATTCCGTTGACAAAAGAACAGAAATTGGGAGAAATAGAAACGTTACCATCTAGGCTCTTTGATCTCAGGATTATACTCTCTCCTTGTCCCGGGGTCCTCCCTGTCTCAATCGTTGGGCATGCGCTCAGCCTTATTGTGGCCATGAGCTCGTCTCCTTGAAGCGGATTCAAGCATAGCAAAGTACCTCTCGGTCTCTTTATAAATGTCTCGGAACCTGATACTTGCTATTTCAACTGGCAACATCGAAGGATACATAGGAGATGTACCACGTACCGAGACAGGTGCAAACTTGTCAAGGAATAGCACTTAACATCGGTCTGGCTATTCCTATCTTGCTCCCGAATGTTGTCTGGTGTGCTATCGGGGTAGTAGCAGAGCTCCGTCCCTATGTGCCAAACTAGGATGCTCATGTCAAAGTCTAGTTCGATGCTCCATTTCAACTGATCCAGCAAATTATGTGTGCTCAACACGTTGCCTCCCTTGTCAATACATGATGAGAGCAGTTTCTGCTCACCCTTCGCTTCCTTACCTGTGATCGTCTCAAGAATTAGTTCCCTCATATAGCCTGTCACGTCCTCATGGCCATGGTAGAGAAACTTCACCCCCATCTCGTCAACGTGCAATAGCATAAGGAATTTTCACCAACAGGAGTCATTTTTTTTTTAAGGAGCACCTCATTAGGCTTTATTGGCCGATGGAATTGGACCACTTGCGCCTTTTAGACAGCGGTTGGATTCGATTGACAAAAGAACAGAAATCGGGTGAAATAAAAACGTTACCATGCAGGCCCTTAAGTGCCACTCCAGCAAAATCCGGTCAAATTGCTCACATGGTAATTTTCTTGCGATGTGAGTGCAAAAATGATGCCATTTTGCACGCTGACGTGGTGAGAAAATGCAAAAACGACGTCGTTTTGTCTCTGATCGTGCGATCAGTGCAACGGTTGACGGTCGTGCGAATATCGTGCGATAGTCGTGCGGCGATCGTGCGACGATCGTGGGGCGGTCGTGCGACAATGGTCAGCGGTCTCCAGTCCGTGAGTAAGAAGAAAAATCAAATAAATACAAAAAATTATAAATTTTTACCAAACGCATTTCTATTCTTTTTCTATTCCAAGAATAGAAATTTTGTATAATTACCAAACACCTCATTTTAGTCGAAATTGTTCCCGGAGTAGAAATAGAAAATAGACTATTTCTGAAAAGACAGAGTTTCCCAATATAGAAATGTTGCCATGCGCATCCTGAAAACCACAATTCTCAGCTCAATAGTGGTGTTGGAACGGCATCAATCCATAGATAACAAATCTGACTAATTTGCAGATCTTCATTCACCATTATTTGCCAGAATTCACCATTATCTCTGCTATTGCTATAGCGTGCGAGATCTGGAAGTTGTCGGTCAGCCCGTAATGAGCCATGAAAACCAGACATGGGTTATGAGCTCGCCCCCCCCAGGCATCTCGCTAAGCATAGTCTATCGCTTTGCACTTGCTAGCCGCATAGATCAGCATTTCAGCCTAAACCTGCCTGATTACACCCCATTTTATAAGCTCGGATGAGATGCTCTCCAGCTCCAACACGAGCTGGCACCCATTGGACAGCACATACTTCACTTTGTCTTCCTTCGTCATGCTCAGATTGAATTTGGTCTTCACTTGGCTACGCAATACATCGCAAGCCTCTTTGATATCAGGATTATACTCTCTCCTTGTCCAGGGGTACTCCCTTTCTAAGTCGTTGCGCATGCGCTCAACCTCATTTTGGCCATGAGATGGTCTCTCTGAAGCGGATTTACGCATGGCAAAGTACCCGTCGGTCTCTTTATAAATGTCTTGGAACCTAATACCTCCTATTCCAACTGGCAACATCGAAGGATACATTACTAGGAGAGGTAGCATGTACCAAGACAAGTGCAAACTTGTTAAGGAATAGCGCTTAACATTGGTCTAGCTAACATGCAGGCCCTTAAGTGCCACTCCGGCCAAAATCCGGTCAAATTGTTGACGTGGCAATTTTCCGGCAATGTGAGTGAAAAACGACGCCAGTTTGCACGCTGACGTGGCGAGAAAACCTAAAAACGACCTCATTTTGTCCCGATCGAGCGATTGGCGCAACAGTCGGCAATCGTGCGGTGGTCGTGCGACTATCGTGCGGCGGTAGTCGGTGGTCCGTGAGTTAGAAGAAAAATCAAATAAATAGAAAATTTTATCCATTTTTACCAAACGCATTTCTATTCTTTTTCTATTCGAATAATAGAAATTTTGTATAATTACCAAACACCTTATTTTACTCCGAAATTGTTCCAAGAGAGGAAATAGGAAAAAGTGTATTTCTAAAAAGAAATAATTTGTCGAATAGAAACGTTGCCATGTGCACCCCGAAAACAACAATTCTCATCTCAAAAGGGGGTGTTGGAACACCATCAATCCATAAATCACAAATCGACTAATTTGCAAATCTTCAATCACCATTATTCATCGAATTCACCATTATCTTTGCTATTGTTGGAGCGTGTGGTATCTGGAAGTTGTCGATCAGCCCGTAATGGGCCATGAGAAACCAGACATGGGTTATGAGCTCCCCCCCGGCCGCATCTCCCGAGCATGATCCATCCCTTTGCACTTGCTAGCGGCATAGATCAGCATTTCTGCCCAAACCTGCCTGATCACACCCCATTTTATAAGCTCGGATGAGATGCTCTGCAGCTCCAACACAAGCCGGCACCCATTGAACAGCACATACTTGACTTTGCCTTCCTTCCTCACGCTCAGATTGAATTTGGTCTTCACTTGGCTGCCCAATACTTCACAAGCCTCTTTGATCTCAGGATTGTACTCTCTCCTTGTCCTGGGGTCCTCCATTTCTTAGTCGTTGCGCATGCGCTCACCCTCACTGTGGCCATGAGTTGGTCTCTCTAAAGCGTATTCACGCATGGCAAAGTACCTCTCGGTCTCTTTATAAATGTTTCGACACTAATACTTCCTATTCCACCGGGCAACATCGAAGGATACATTACTAGGAGATGTAGCATCTACCGAGACAAGTGCAAACTTGTCAAGGAATAGTGCTTAACATGGGTCCGGCTATTCCTTTCTTGCTCCCGAATGTTTTCTCGGTCTCGCTATCGGGGTAGTAGCAGAGCTCCGTCGCTATGTGCCAGGCTAGGATGCTCATGTCAAAGTCCAGTTCGTTGCCCCATTTCAACTGATCTAGCAAATTATGTGTGCTCAACACATTGCCTTCCCTATCGATCCAGGACGAGGGCAATTTATGCTCACCCTTCGCTTCCTTACCTGTGATCGTCTCAAGAATTAGTTCCCTCATATAACCTCTCACGTCCTCGCGGCCATGGTAGAGAAACTTCAACCCCATCTTGTCAACATGCAATAGCTTAAGGAATTTCCACCGGCAGGAGTCATTTTCTTTGAAGGAGCACCTCATTAGGCTCCGATGGAATTGGACCACCTGTGGCTTTTAGACAACGGTTGGATTCCGTTGACAAAAGAACAGAAATCGGGAGAAATAGAAACGTTACCATGATGGCCCTTAAGTACCACCCCGGCCAAAATTCGGTCAAAGTGCTAAAGTGGCAATTTTCCTGCGAGGTAAGTGCAAAACGACGCCGTTTTGCACGCAAATGTGTCGAGAAAATGGAAAAACAACGTCGGTTTGTCCCTGATCGTGCGGTGGGCGCGACGGTCGATGGTCGTGCGGTGGTCGTGCGACTATCGTGCGGCGGTCGTGCGGCGATCGTGCGATGACCGTGCGACGGTCGTGCGGCTATGGTCGGTGGTCCGTGAGTTAGAAGAAAAATCAAATAAATAGAAAATTTTCTAAATTTTTAACAAACGCTTTTATTATTTTTCTATTCCAAGAATATCAATTTTGTATAATTACCAAACACCTTATTTTAATCATAAATTGTTCCCAGAGAAGAAATAGAAAAAAGAGTATTTCTTAAAAGAAATAATCTCCCGAAATAGAAACGTTGTCAAGCGAAACCTAAAAATAGCAATTCTCATCTCAAAGGGGGTGTTGGAACACCATCAATCCATAAATAACAAATCTGACTAATTTGCAGATCTTCAATCACCATTATTCACTAGGAATTCACCATTATCTCTCCTATTGCTGGGGCGTGTGGTATCTGGAAATTGTCAGTCAGCCCGTAATGAGCCATGAGAAACCAGAGATGGGTTATGAGCTCGCCCCCCCAACGCATTTGCCAAGCATGGTCCATCGCTTTGCACTTGCTAGCCGCGTAGATCAACATTTCTGCCAAAACCTCCTTGATTACAACCCATTTTATAAGCTCGGATGAGATGCTCTCCAGCTCCAACGCGAGTCGGCACCTATTGAACAGCACATACTTGAATTTGTCTTCCTTCGTCACGCTCAAATTGAATTTGGTCTTCACTTGGCTGCGCAATACATCGCAAGCCTCTTTGATCTCAGGATTATACTCTCTCCTTGTCCCGGGGTCCTCCCTTTCTCAGTCGTTGGGCATGCGCTCACCGTCATTGTTGCCATGAGCTGGTCTCTTTGAAGCGGATTCAAGCATGGCGAAGTACCTCTCGGTCTCTTTATAAATGTCTCAGAACCTGATACTTGCCATTTCAACTGGCAACATCGAAGGATACATAGGAGATGTACCACGTACCGAGACAGGTGCAAACTTGTCAAGGAATAGCACTTAACATCGGTCTGGCTATTCCTATCTTGCTCCGGAATGTTGTCTGGTGTGCTATCGGGGTAGTAGTAGAGCTCCGTCCCTATGTGCCAGACTAGGATGCTCATGTCAAAGTCTAGCTCGATGCTCCATTTCAACTTATCCAGCAAATTATGTGTGCCCAACACGTTGCCTCCCTTGTCGATACATGATGAGAGCAGTTTCTGCTCACCCTTCGCTTCCTTACCTGTGATCGTCTCAAGAATTAGTTCCCTCATATAGCCTGTCACGTCCTCATGACCATGGTAGAGAAACTTCACCCCCATCTTGTCAACGTGCAATAGCATAAGGAATTTTCACTAGCAGGAGTCATTTTTTTTAAGGAGCACCTCATTAGGCTTTATTGGCCGATGGAATTGGACCACTTGCGCCTTTTAGACAGCGGTTGGATTCGATTGACAAAAGAACAGAAATCGGGTGAAATAAAAACGTTACCATGCAGGCCCTTAAGTGCCACTCCAGCAAAAATTCGGTCAAATTGCTCACATGGTAATTTTCTTGCGATGTGAGTGCAAAATGATGCCATTTTGCACGCTGACGTGGCGAGAAAATGCAAAAACGACGTCGTTTTGTCTCTGATCGTGCGATCAGTGCGACGGTTGACAGTCGTGCGACTATCGTGCGATAGTCGTGCGGCGATCGTGCGACGATCGTGGGGCGGTCGTGCGACAACGGTCGTGGTCTCCAGTCCGTGAGTAAGAAGAGAAATCAAATAAATACAAAAATTATAAATTTTTACCAAACGCATTTCTATTCTTTTTCTATTCCAAGAATAGAAATTTTGTATAATTACCAAACACCTTATTTTACTCAGAAATTCTTCCCGGAGTAGAAATAGAAAATAGACTATTTCTGAAAAGACATAGTTTCCCAATATAGAAATGTTGCCATGCGCATCCCGAAAACCGCAATTCTCAGCTCAATATGGGTGTTGGAACGGCATCAATCCATAAATAACAAATCTGACTAATTTGCAGATCTTCATTCACCATTATTCGCCAGGAATTCACCATTATCTCTGTTATTGCTATAGCGTGCGGTATCTGGAAGTTGTCGGTCAGCCCGTAATGAGCCATGAAAAACCAGACATGGGTTATGAGCTCGCCCCCCCTCGGGCATCTGCTAAGCATAGTCTATCGCTTTTGCACTTGCTAGCCGCATAGATCAGCATTTCAGCCTAAACCGCCCGATTACACCCCATTTTATAAGCTCGGATGAGATGCTCTCCAGCTCCAACACGAGCTGGCACCCATTGGACAGCACATACTTCACTTTGTCTTCCTTCGTCATGCTCAGATTGAATTTGGTCTTCACTTGGCTACGCAATTCATCGCAAGCCTCTTTGATCTCAGGATTATACTCTCTCCTTGTCCAGGGGTACTCCCTTTCTGAGTCGTTGCGCATGCACTCAACCTCATTCTGGCCATGAGATGGTCTCTCTGAAGCGGATTTACGCATGGCAAAGTACCCGTCGGTCTCTTTATAAATGTCTTGGAACCTAATACTTCCTATTCCAACTGGCAACATCGAAGGATACATTACTAGGAGATGTAGCATGTACCAAGACAAGTGCAAACTTGTTAAGGAATTGCGCTTAACATGGGTCTAGCTAACATGCAGGCCCTTACGTGCCACTCCGGCCAAAATCCAGTCAAATTGCTGACGTGGCAATTTTCCGGCGAGGTGGGTGAAAAACGACGCTACTTTGCACGCTGACGTGGCGAGAAAACCTAAAAACGACCTCATTTTGTCCCTGATCGAGCGGTTGGCGCAACGGTCGGCGGTCGTGCGGTGGTAGTCAGTGGTCCGTGAGTTAGAAGAAAAATCAAATAAATAGAAAATTTTATCAATTTTTACCAAACGCATTTCTATTCTTTTTCTATTCGAATAATATAAATTTTGTATAATTACCAAACACCTTATTTTACTCCGAAATTGTTCCAAGAGAGGAAATAGGAAAAAAGTGTATTTCTAAAAAGAAATAATTTCCCGGAATAGAAACGTTGCCATGTGCACCCTGAAAACAACAATTCTCATCTCAAAAGGGGGTGTTGGAACACCATCAATCCATAAATCACAAATCTGACTAATTTGCAAATCTCCAATCACCATTATTCATCAGGAATTCACCATTATCTTTGCTATTGTTGGAGCGTGTGGTATCTAGAAGTTGTCGATCAGCCCGTAATGGGCCATGAGAAACCAAACATGGGTTATGAGCCCCCCCGCGGCCGCATCTCCCGAGCATGATCCATCCCTTTGCACTTGCTAGCGGCATAGATCAGCATTTCTGCCCAAACCTGCCTGATTACACCCCTTTTTATAAGCTCGGATGAGATGCTCTGCAGCTCCAACACAAGCCGGCACCCATTGAACAGCACATACTTGACTTTGCCTTCCTTCCTCACGCTCAGATTGAATTTGGTCTTCACTTGGCTGCCCAATACTTCACAAGCCTCTTTGATCTCAGGATTGTACTCTCTCCTTGTCCTGGGGTCCTCCTTTTCTTAGTCGTTGCGCATGCGCTCACCCTCACTGTGGCCATGAGTTGGTCTCTCTAAAGCGTATTCACGCATGGCAAAGTACCTCTCGGTCTCTTTATAAATGTTTCGGACACTAATACTTCCTATTCCACCGGGCAACATCGAAGGATACATTACTAGGAGATGTAGCATCTACCGAGACAAGTGCAAACTTGTCTAGGAATAGTGCTTAACATGGGTCTGGCTATTCCTTTCTTGCTCCTGAATGTTTTCTGGTCTGCTATCGGGGTAGTAGCAGAGCTCCGTCGCTATGTGCCAGGCTAGGATGCTCATGTCAAAGTCCAGTTCGTTGCCCCATTTCAACTGATCCAGCAAATTATGTGTGCTCAACACATTGCCTTCCCTGTCGATCCAAGACGAGGGCAATTTATGCTCACCCTTCGCTTCCTTACCTGTGATCGTCTCAAGAATTAGTTCCCTCATATAACCTCTCACGTCCTCGCGGCCATGGTAGAGAAACTTCAACCCCATCTTGTCAACATGCAATAGCTTAAGGAATTTCCACCGGCAGGAGTCATTTTCTTTGAAGGAGCACCTCATTAGGCTCCGATGGAATTGGACCACCTGTGGCTTTTAGACAACGGTTGGATTCCGTTGACAAAAGAACAGAAATCGGGAGAAATAGACACGTTACCATGCAGGCCCTTAAGTACCACTCCGGCCAAAATTCGGTCAAAGTGCTAAAGTGGCAATTTTCCTGCGAGGTAAGTGCAAAACGACGCCGTTTTGCACGCAAACGTGGTGAGAAAATGTAAAAACAACGTCGGTTTGTCCCTGATCGTGCGGTGGAAGCGACGGTTGATGGTCGTGCGGTGGTCGTGCGACTATCGTGTGGCGGTCGTGCGGCGGTCGTGCGATGACCGTGCGATGGTCGTGCGGCTGTGGTCGGTGGTCCGTGAGTTAGAAGAAAAATCAAATAAATAGAAAATTTTCTAAATTTTTACCAAACGCTTTTATTATTTTTCTATTCCAAGAATATCAATTTTGTATAATTACCAAACACCTTATTTTACTCATAAATTGTTCCCGAGAGAAGAAATAGAAAAAGAGTATTTCTTAAAAGAAATAATCTCCCGAAATAGAAACGTTGTCTTGCGAACCCTAAGAACAGCAATTCTCATCTCAAAGGGGGTGTTGGAACACCATCAATCCATAAATAACAAATCTGACTAATTTGCAGATCTTCAATCACCATTATTCACTAGGAATTCACCATTATCTCTTCTATTGCTGGGGCGTGTGGTATCTGGAAGTTGTCAATCAGCCTGTAATGAGCCATGAGAAACCAGAGATGGGTTATGAGCTCGCCCCCCCACCGTATTTGCTGAGCATGGTCCATCGCTTTGCACTTGCTAGCCGCATAGATCAACATTTCTGCCAAAACCTGCCTGATTACACCCCATTTTATAAGCTTGGATGAGATGCTCTCCAGCTCCAACGCGAGTCGGCACCTATTGAACAGCACATACTTGAATTTGTCTTCCTTCGTCACGCTCAAATTGAATTTGGTCTTCACTTGGCTGCGCGATACATCGCAAGCCTCTTTGATCTCAAGATTATACTCTCTCCTTGTCCCGGGGTCCTCCCTTTCTCAGTCGTTGGGCATGCGCTCACCCTCATTATGGCCATGAGCTGGTCTCTTTGAAGCGGATTCAAGCATGGCGAAGTACCTCTCGGTCTCTTTATAAATGTCTCGGAACCCGATACTTGCCATTTCAACGGCAACATCGAAGGATACATAGGAGATGTACCACGTACCGAGACAGGTGCAAACTTGTCAAGGAATAGCACTTAACATCGGTCTGGCTATTCCTATCTTGCTCCTGAATGTTGTCTGGTCTGCTATCAGGGTAGTAGCAGAGCTCCGTCCCTATGTGCGAGACTAGGATGTTCATGGCAAAGTCTAGCTAGATGCTCCATTTCAACTGATCCAGCAAATTATGTGTGCTCAACACATTGCCTCCCTTGTCGATACATGATGAGAGCAGTTTCTGCTCACCCTTCGCTTCCTTACCTGTGATCGTCTCAAGAATTAGTTCCATATTGCCTGTCATGTCCTCATGGCCATGGTAGAGAAACTTCACCTTGATCTTTTCAACGTGCAATAGCATAAGGAATTTTCACCAGCAGGAGTCATTTTTTTTTAAGGAGCACCTCATTAGGCTTTATTGGCCGATGGAATTGGACCACTTGCGCCTTTTAGACAGCGGTTGGATTCAATTGACAAAAGAACAGAAATCGGGAGAAATAAAAACATCACCATGCAGGCCCTTAAGTGCCACTCCAGCAAAAATCCAATCAAATTGCTGACATGGTAATTTTCTTGCGAGGTGAGTGCAAAATGATGCCATTTTGCACGCTGACGTGGCGAGAAAATGCAAAAACGACATCGTTTTGTCTCTGATCGTGCGATCAGCGCGACGGTTGACGGTCATGCGACTATCGTGCGGCAATCGTGCGGCGATCGTGCGACGATTGTGGGGCGGTCGTGCGACAACAGTCGGCGGTCTCCAGTCCGTGAGTAAGAAGAAAAATCAAATAAATACAAAAAATTATAAATTTTTACCAAACGTATTTCTATTCTTTTTCTATTCCAAGAATAGAAATTTTGTATAATTACCAAACACCTTATTTTACTCAGAAATTGTTCCCATAGTAGAAATAGAAAATAGGCTATTTCTGAAAAGACATAGTTTCCCAATATAGAAATGTTGCCATGCGCATCCTGAAAACCGCAATGCTCATCTCAATGGGGGTGTTGGAACGGCATTAATCCATAAATAACAAATCTGACTAATTTGCATATCTTCATTCACCATTATTCACCGAGGAATTCACCATTATCTCTCGCTATTGCTTTGTAGCGTGCGGTATCTGGAAGTTGTTGGTCAGCCCGTAATGAGCCATGAAAAACCAGACATGGGTTATGGGCTCGCCACCCCCCCCCCTGGGGCATCTGCTGAGCATGATCTATCGCTTTGCACTTGCTAGCCTCGTAGATCAGCATTTCGGCCCAAACCTACCTGATTACACCTCATTTTATAAGCTCGGATGAGATGCTCTCCAGCTCCTACACGAGCCGGCACCCATTGAACAGCACATACTTCACTTTGTCTTCCTTCGTCACACTCAGATTGAATTTGGTGTTCACTTGGCTACGCAATACATCGCAAGCCTCTTTGATCTCAAGATTATAATCTCTCCTTGTCCCGGGGTCTTCCCTTTCTGAGTCGTTGCGCATGCACTCACCCTCATTGTGGCCATGAGCTGGTCTCTTTGAAGTGGATTCACGCATGGCAACATACCTCTCGGTCTCTTTATAAATGTCTCGGAACCTGATACTTGCTATTCCAACTGGCAACATCGAAGGATACATTACTAGGAGATGTACCATCTACCAATGTAGGTGCAAACTTGTCAAGGAATAGCGCTTAACATGGGTCAGGCTATTCCTATCTTCCTCCTAAATGATGTCTGGTCTGCTATTGGGGTAGTAGTAGAGCTCCGTCGCTATATGTCAGACTAGGATGCTCATGTCAAAGTCCAGCTCGATGCTCCATTTCAACTGATCCAATAAATTATGTGTGCTCAACACGTTGCCTCCCTTGTCAATACATGATGAGGGCAGTTTATGTTCACCCTTCACTTCCTTACCTGTGATCGTCTCAAGAATTAGTTCCCTCATATAGCCTGTCACGTCCTCGCGGCCATGGTAGAGAAACTTCACCCCCATCTCGTCATCCTCCAATAGCTTAAGGAATTTCCACCAATAGGGGTCATTTTTTTTAAGGAGCACCTCATTAGGCTGTATTGGCCGATGGAATTGGACCACCTGCGCTTTTTAGGCAACGGTTGGATTCGGTTGACAAAAGAATAGAAATTGGGAGAAATAGAAACGTTACCATGCAGGCCCTTAAGTGCCACTTCGGCAAAAATCCGATCAAATTGCTAATGTGGCAATTTTCCGACAAGGTGAGTGCAAAACGATGCCGTTTTGCATGCTGATGTGGTGAGAAAATGTAAAAACGACGTCATTTTGTCTCTGATCGTGCTATTGGCGCGACGGTTGGCAGTCGTGCGGCAATCGTACGGCGGTCATGCGGCGATCATGTGGCGGTTGTGCGGCGGCGGTTGGCAATCGATGGTCCGTGAGTAAGAAGAAAAATCAAACAAATACAAAAATTTATAAATTTTTACCAAACATATTTCTATTTTGTATAATTACCAAACACCTTATTTTACTCAGAAATTGTTCCCGGAGTAGAAATAGAAAAAAAAAAACTATTTCTAAAAAGAAATAGTTCTCCGGAATAGAAATGTTGCAATGCACACCCTGAATACAACAATTCTCATCTCAAAGGGGGTGTTGGAAGGCCATCAATCCATAAATAACAAATCTGACTAATTTGCAGATCTTCAATCACCATTATTCACCAGGAATTCACCATTATCTCTACTATTGTTGGGGCATGTGGTATCTGGAAGTTGTCGGTCAGCCCATAATGAGCCATGAGAAACCAGACATGGGTTATGAGCTCCCCCGGCCGCATTTAATGAGCATGATCCATCGCTTTGCACTTGCTAGCCACGTAGATCAGCATTTCTGCCCAAACTTGCCTGATTACACCCCATTTTATAAGCTCGGATGAGATGCTCTCCGGCTCCAACACGAGCCGGCACCCATTGAACAGCACATACTTCACTTTGTCTTCCTTTATCACACTCAGATTGAATTTGGTGTTCACTTGGCTGCGCAATACATCGCAAGCCTCTTTGATCTCAGGATTATACTCTCTTCTTGTCCCTGGGTCCTCCCTTTCTGAGTCGTTGCGTATGCGCTCACCCTCATTGTGGCCATGAGCTGGTCTCTCTGAAGTGGATTCACGCGTGGCAAAGTACCTCTCGGTCTCTTTATAAATGTCTCGGAACCTGATACTTGCTATTCCAACTAGCAACATCGAAGGATACATTACTAGGAGATGTACCATGTACCGAGACAGGTGTAAACTTGTCAAGGAATAACGCTTAACATGGGTCTAGCTATTCCTATCTTGCGCCTAAATGCTGTTTGGTGTGCTATCGGGATAGTAGCAAAGCTCCATCGCTATATGTCAGACTAGGATGCTCATGTCAAAGTCCAGCTCGATGCTCCATTTCAACTGATCTAGCAAATTATGTGTGCTCAACACGTTGCCTCCCTTGTCGATCCATGATGAGGGCAGTTTCTGCTCACCCTTCGCTTCCTTACCTGTGATCGTCTCAAGAATTAGTTCCCTCATATAGCCTGTCACGTCCTCACAGCCATGGTAGAGAAACTTCACCCCCATCTCATCAATGTGCAATAGCTTAAGGAATTTCCACCAGCAGCAGTCACTTTTTTTGAAGGAGCACCTCATTAGGCTGTATTAGCCGATGGAATTGGACCACTTGCACTTTTTAGACAGCGGTTGGATTCGGTTGACAAAAGAACAGAAATCGGGAGAGATAGAGACGTTACCATACAAGCCCTTAAGTGCCACTTCGGCCAAAATTCGATCAAATTGCTGACATGGCAATTTTCCGTGCGAGCTGAGTGCAAAACGACGCCATTTTGCACACTAACGTAGCGAGAAAATGCAAAAATGACGTTGTTTTGTCTTTGATCGTGCAGCTAGCGCGACGGTCGGCGGTTGTGCGGCGATCGTGCGGCGATCGTGCGACGACCGTGCGGCGGCGATCGGCGGTCTCGTGAGTAAGAAGAAAAATCAAACAAATACAAAAATTTATAAAGTTTTACCAAACTTATTTCTATTCATCTTCTATTCCAAGAATATAATTTTTATATAATTACCAAACACCTTATTTTACTCAGAAATTATTCCCAGAGTAGAAATAGAAAAAAAAAATCTATTTCTGAAAAGAAATTGTTCCCCAAAATAGAAACATTGCCATGCGCACCCTGAAAACAGCAATTCTCATCTCAAAGGGGGTGTTGGAACGCCATCAATCCATAAATAACAAATCTGGCTAATTTGCAGATCTTCAATCACCATTATTCACCAGGAATTCACCATTATCTCTACTATTGCTGGGGCATGTGGTATCTGGAAGTTGTCGGTAAGCACGTAATGAGCCATGAGAAACCAGTCATGGGTTATGAGCTCGCCCCCCCACCGCATCTCTTGAGCATGATCTATCGCTTTGCACTTGCTAGCCGGGTAGATTAGCATTTCTTCCCAAACTTGCCTAATTACACCCCATTTTATAAGCTCGGATGAGATGCTCTCTAGCTCCAACATGAGCCGGCACCCATTGAACAACACATAGGGCTCCATCAGTGAGTCCATCCTTGCTCGGATCAAATGCTGTATTTACAAGCAAAAGATTAGACAGTAACGCATTCCACGTGCTTGTAAAGATGGATATCAAGTGTATAAACAAAAAATTTATTCCTCCACACCTCAGGAAAGGAGCCTTCATCATCAGGTTGATTAAGACACGATTCCAATTCTGCAAATTCCGCCGGATCATTGGCTCCATGCTCTGATCTTGTGGTTGAATTATCAGCCTCTTCATCTTGTTTAAGCATTAAGTGACACAGAACATAATTTTTACTCAACTGTCAAAAGACCTTGTTATATCAGTTCACACCGTAGATCTTCTATTTTCTTCAGTAAGAAACTGCTCTCAAATTCGGCAAAAATAATATCATTCCCCAGATCTATATAAGATTTCAATCTCCTGTAGTAGAAACCGATCACAAAAATGTTTCTCTGCTTGTTGAGGATTTTTGGAAACTTTTAATTGAGTGTTTTCGCAGATAATTGTAGCTATACTTCTCATACGATATGTCATCAAATTCTCGCATCTTGGGAATCTATCTAATTAATTGCAACGAATAAATGAGGGTTAGATTGAGCACATCTTCGTCAAGTAGATGATATTCATGGATGACCCAGTTGCTCTTGCTGCACTCAGAGCCGCGGCCATCAGGGAAGGATAATATTCTCTTGTAACCCATCCTTTGGCCGTCAATGTTAATATATGTACGACCACTGGTGACCTTCCAAGAAGAACCACATGGTGTTTTCCTGGAAATCTGCGGCTTCTGCGTCTGTGGACAGATGAACCACCATTCTCGATCATTGGATGGGATGACCGATTTCTCTGGATGCACAAGAAATTCACTTTTGAGTCACGAGTAAAGGGGGCTACTGCTCTCTTCCTGAGTCACTCTCCTTGAAGTTGCGAACGACTTACCGCTGAACTTGGCTGGTAAATCCCATGGATCGAAGTCGTTGATGTTTTCCAGTGTCGGAATGATGCAGAAACCTCCTCTGCGTCCGGGTTCTTCCAACTTCAAGTGATTAATCAGCTGCTCCTCGGTTGGACTGAACCTGAACCCGTCTATTGCCTGCTGAAGTAGCAGCATGATCTGCGTGACAAGAAACTCCATTGAACAGATCCTGGCTGCCATATCTCCTTTTCTTCCCTCACACTAGCGAAGTTCAGAGCTAGCTGAGAGTGAGAACTCAGGGAAGGGGAGCCAGGGGTGGCTTTATGGACGTACGTCCCTTCGGCAACAAGGGTCAACCAGGTCAACCACCCCGACCGGAGGCCCCCGCTAGGGGTTTGATTTACATAAATAACCCTCTGTGCTCTTCAGTTTCTTCGTGAGATGTTAGCCGTCTGATTGGGTGCGACGGCTGATGATCATGTAGTAATTATAATCATGTGCAATCTGAAAAGCATTAGCTAGCCATTGCCAGACGTGTACTTATATTTCTTGGAAATTAGGGAATAACAATAGGATATGCTCATTAAAAAGGAGATTATAGATAGAAGTATAACACAAGTGTCAAAACTTAATATGGATGGATACATAAGTGCCAAAACTTTAAAAAAAAAGTACATTTAAGTGTCGTTTAAAAAAAATTGAACACTTAAGTGCCAACTTCAGTGAGCTTGCTAGAAATCCGACGTGATGTCATTTTATTAATAAAATCGGTCTACGTGGGTTGCTAGAATGTTCACTCAACAATCATTGCCTAAAATTATGTTGTCCTTCAGTTCACTTAAGCGCTAGTCTTAATTAAAAAATGATCACTTAAGTGTCAAATTATGATGTAAGTAATCACTTAAGTGCTATTCGTGGTTAAAAGTGAACATTTAAGTGAAAGTAATTACTTAAGTGCTAAAAAACGTCGTTTAGTGTATGCTTGATGTCTACGTGGATCATCTTTAAAAAAATTGCCACGTGAGTTAAAAATCTCGTCGAAAAAAAACCCTATCAACTATTGGAAATATGGTCGAAGATTCTGATTGTGATGTCGATCTCGATTGCGGACTAATTGATTCAGTCAATCAGTGATTAGTTTAGAAAATACTAAAGTTGTAATTCTAGTATATTATTTCCTCTTTTCTCTAGATTTTTACATTATAAATGAACCATGTACACAATGCAGAAGATATATTGCATAGAATATTTTCCCCACTTTTTCTCTTTCAATTTCTATCATGGTATCAAAGCGCGCCTTCTTAGCCTAGCTTCCGCTCTTGTAGAATTGTCGTCGCTTCCTTCTTTGAACATTGAAGCATCCTACAAAATGATTCAATAAACCGAATATGAATTCAAAAATTTTCTTTATCTTGATATCATTGCCAAGAATTCATCAGTGGAGGAAGCACTTGTCTTACCTTTAGCACAAATCCATTCGCATGAACAAGAGCGGATTATCGTTCTGCTTTCTGGCAATAACCACAATCCGGTTAGTTTTGCTTATGGCCTGACCTATATTCCTAGCCCAAGTCAGTGACCCCAAGTCCAGTGGTATCCAATCCGAGGCCAATGGGCCACTAGGTTGGGGGCATGGGCCCAATACCCATTTGGAATTCCTGGAGATGAAAATACCTCTGGATTTGGGACTCAGCCCAACAGAAATGGGTAAGCCCATCTCCCGCAAGAATCCAGCCTGAATGGTGAATAGAGCTAGGTGAATCCAATTCACACAACCCAATATGTATCGGGTCAAGGGACGAATACCTACCCTGCTGCCTGGCTTCATGCGGTATCTCCTTCCACTCCTCAACGGCGACCACCCCGAGCCCGGTGACCCCCTTTTCGTGTTGTCGGTTGATAGACCGGAACTACATTTGATCCACATGCAACTTACCGGACTGAAAAACTATACTGCATGGTCATGGGATCTTCAATGAGCCATTGTCACAAAGGACAACGACGGCTTCCTTGACAAAGTCGTTCCTTTCCCAGCTGAAGATCAACTCTAGAGGCACTGGCAGAAGTGCAATTAGTTGGTCCGCACATGGATTGGCAATTGTCTTGCCCCCGACATCAATATCCAGGAAACTCCCAGGATTTGCTCCTGTGATGTGTCCTTGGTGTCTAATTACAACAGAAGACTTTTCTATTTATTTTACTAATGACATAGTGGGAGTTTAAGTTAAAATCAACCTGATAATAGTCGTTAAACATAAGGATTTTCCATGCACATGTGCATTTAATGACTATGCACTCTACCCGGTCACTTTATGTACCAATGTACCTGTCGGTTTTTTACCTATTATTCTTAGTGTTAGCAAGTTAGGGTTATTTGTGTAATTGTACAAGGATTAACCCTAAGCCTATAAATACTTCTTTTAATCTAAATAAAAGGAAAAAAAAAATGCTCTCTCTTTTTCCAACAGCATGTGGTATCAGAGCGTAACATTCCTATGTGAAAGAAGACAACAAGCCTCGATTCTCTTGGTTAGCCGCACCAAGGCGTCGTTTTCGCTGCTTGCTATCCAAGTCGTTGTTTAATTTTTTTTCTTCTGCTGCTATTGAGGCTCCTGTTGCTGCACCACAACAATTTGCTCCTCTCCCTTTGTTCCACCATTGGCGATGAAGCTAATGTCCCATTGAAGTCAACACCCCTAAAACATTACTGGCCCGTACTGTTCCATCGACGTCCACGCCCCTGCTTCAGCCAGACGGGTGTTTTGGTTGGTGTTGAGTTGTTTATGGTGATGTGATAATTAAATCATAAAGTTGTGGTGGTTTGGGTAAGATTCTTGTATGTTCGTGGTGTTATCATTGTGGTTCCCAACTAGTCAACTGGCTTTAGATAGTTGACTAACAATATGTTTGAAAAGCAAATGAATCTCACCCTCATGTGCTCTCGGTGGTGTTGTGGTGTGTTTCATTCTTGGTTTGTGGATGTCTTCTGATCAGCAAGCTCTCCGTCTATTGTTTCGAGGGTGATTCGCTCTAACGTGACTCCTAGCTCAAGATCTTTTGGCACCAATCATAGCGGTACTCATGGTCTGATAGGCTTACACACTACTTGGTTAAATTGGATGGTACTAACTATCCTCCTTGGTCAATAGCTCTTTCTACTTTTGTTTATATTAATGGCCAATCTAGATGGCCTGAAGAAGAACCACCTGCATATTCAGCTAGTCAAGAAGAATCGAAGGTCACTGACGATTGATTGCGTACTCTTTTATGGGGAATTATGGCTGAATTTATCCACCATCTTTTCATGGATTGTGCGACAGCACGTGAGGTGTGGACAAAATGTGCTTTACTCTATTCTGGACAAAATAATATGTGTCGAGTTTGCGATATGTGGAAAGCTTTATTTAAAGCTAAAATTTGTGATGTTTGGTCGACAGAGTATTATGCTTGCTTTCCATCTTTGTATCAGCGTCTCAAATCCTACTTTTCACCAGATATCACGGTTACTCAGATATAGAAACGAGAAGCGGACATACTAATAGTCATTTTCCTCCGAGGTCTTAGTCCAGATCACAGTGCTCTTTGCCAATAGATTACTTCTCTTGGCTCTTTACCTTCCATAGAAGAAGTGTACTCTCGGGCTACTCGTTAGACTCCCATTCCCAAAACATCGGCCATATCAGACAATAATGCTATGGTAGCCCGTGGCGGTCAAGGAGCTCATGGTCACGGTAATGGTCGTGGAAATTGGACTTTAAATTATTTTAACGGTGGTCGTGTCCATGGTGTTCAGGGCCGAGGTGCCCCTCATGGTCGTGGTAATAATGGTTCTAAAGGAGCTCGTGGGGGTCGCTTTTGTACTTATTGCTAGCTTATAGGACATATTATTGATTATTACCATGATCTCCATCTTGAGCTGTAGGGTCTACACGCTTCTATCGACACTGAGCCTTGGTCTCCTTCATCTGGACCTCCTTCCGAACAGAGTATGGTGAATTTAACTCATGCAGAATATGATGAGCTGATTGGTGTTCTTGCGAGCCTCGTTGCTACTTTGGCGTAGCACAATGAGCCTACTTGTCTCTTGTCCATTATAGCTACTCCTCGTCCTTGGATTATTGATTTGGGTACCACTCATCATATGACTGGTGTTCAGTGTCTTCTTAATTTCATCTCATCTGTTCCATCCACTTTAATCACTTTGGCAGATGGTTCTCAGTCCAAGGTGAAAGGTTCAGGTTGCGCATCATTGACTTCTTCAGTGTCCTTAGTGATTGTTTACCATATTTCATGCTTCCCTCATAATCTATTATTTGTCAGCTCTATTACCTGTGATCTTGACTATGATATTATCTTTCCTTTTCCTTTGTGTGTTTTTTAGGATCGGAAGACTGACGTCGAATAAGTGCTAGGCGTAAGGCTAGTGGATTGTACCTTCTGGACGTTGAGATTATTGTTCCTGCCACTATTGTCGCCTCGGTCGCCCCTCAACAGATGTACTTCGACATTTTCCTTTTATGTCTAGTTTTAGTCTGCAGTTTGATTGTAAAACATGTTAGTTGGGTAAGCACCAACGTGTGTCCCCACCCAACCCCCCATTTTAAGTAGTGCGTCTTAGCCATTCGAGTTAGTGCACTCCAATTTTTGGAGTCCTGGTCAAGAGTATTCGTTTGGTTTATGCTCTTTTGTCACTTTTATTGATGGTTGTAGTTGTACAACTTGGCTACACTTAGTAAAGATGATATTGAAATGTTTCATTCTTTCCGCCTTTTTATACCAAGGTTACCTTTTTCAGGTAAGAGGTGTATCTATAGTGTTATTGGGTCTATCAAATTCAATATTGGCAGTGCATTCATTACTAAAATCCAAATAGGATTTTCAAGTATTCTGGACTTGAACTTTACTTCTAGGAAATAACGTACCTACTGTGGAGTTAGCTATGACCAATCAATCTCTTAGTGATGACAAAATTACATGCCCTATATTAATATTCTTCATAAATGCTGGAGTCTAGCGTCACCATTATTGTCCTTTTGCTTTTCTCGAAGGATGGTCCCATGTGCTTAACCTAATCAAACTTCAAAACTCGATTATTAGTTCTTGGAAAAAAAGTATACTGAAAATCCTAAAATTTATTAAAAAAATATAATTGAGTCTTAAAACTTTTAAAAATGCAATTAAATCTCAAAGCTTGTCATGAAAATATAATTGAATATTAAAACTTTCAAAAATATAATCATGTCACAAAACTTGTCACAAAAATTCAATTGGGTTCTCAAAATTGTAAAAAATGCAATCAAATCCTAAAATTTGTTTGCATTTTCCATTTATCAAGTCAAACATCAAAGCTAAGTTCACACAATTATCTAACTTAGGCTAAATTTAGAGGCAGTTTGGGAAACATAAATGTGTGAGACAAGGTTAATGTGTATATTGAAATGTCTTATGTATGGCTGACTCTTATTTGGGAATTACCGGTTGTGTTAATGGTAAGGGCATGCAAATTGAATGATTTTGACTAAAAGAAAATAGAATTTGAAGTTATATGATTGTAGAAGGTGGAGTAAAGAAAACATGATTCGGAAATAAATGAAGCAACCGACATAATAGAAGGAACAGAGGACTTAAAAATACTAAACTCTCAAAGAATGAAATGAGGATCCTCTAACAAGAGAGTGACAGACAATCTATTGGGAGAAGCCTTATCAATAGTAGCGGCAACAAATGAACTTGCACGTGGAACACAGTTTCGGGGTTGATTGGCCTTCCTTATAAGTTACTTAGGTTGTAGTTGATGACAATTGGATATCGAAACTTCTAATTTATCCATAATATGCATTTTATCAGTGTCAACATAGTTGATTGGACAATAAATGCTAACTCAAACCAGTACTTGGAAAGCCAATATGGAGAAAATAAGGCCCACAAATGGACTCAACACATCGAAGCACCTTGGAAACCAGTCTACGATCGCCAAGAACTAGTTGAAAAGTGCCTTGGAACCGATCGGACCGGATTGACTAAACCGGTCAATGGTCAATGGTCAGGATGTGGCGAGATGACACGACTCGAACGTGCACATGAATGGCACGTGAGTGACATCAGAGCGGCAGGCACTTGTGGCACGTGTAACGCGTGGATGTCAGCTGCGATGGTGTGTGATGGCGGGTGCGGGCGCGTGTGGCGGAGAAAGCAATACTCTAAAAATAGGCAGAAATATTGATGGGAAGAGAGGTGAACCCAAAATCTCAGGCGACGCCTAAGCTTTTTGCCTACTCCTTTCTATTTTCCCCGGCTTTTCTCAGTTTCTATATCTCTGCGAGCAACCGTGAAGAGGTGGCTCGGCCATGGATGGCCCAACGACTGCGAGCCGCCGTGACTAGATAGTGGCTCGGCCATGGACCCTCGCTCCAAATCTCGCCTCGTCGATCATGAATCAGCGGCGTCACTGGTAAGATCTCCTCAGCTCCATCTTCCCGAGATCACCGTGGCTTCAGCTAGATCTTGTACTGTAGCAACGAAGGGAGACGAGGAGGAAGAGAAAAAAAATATTTTTCAAATTTCACATATTCTATCCGGATCTATCCCATCATCTAGATGAAATTTTTTTATTCATACTATATTCGAGCTAAATCTAGATTTTAAGTCACTCTAAATACCAGATAAAATAAAAGTTACCCTATTCGAATTTTTGTCTGACCTAGTAAATATAGCCCAGATGTTTAAGCCCAAGCAAAAGCCCTACGTACGGCTTCTTCAAGAAACTTTCTGTGCGTTTCCTTTCGCTCTTCTTCTTCCTTCTTTTTTTCTTCTGTGCTTTTCCTTTTGCTCCTCACTTCGTGCAGCTCCCAAAAACAAAAGCTGCTGTGCGGCCTTCGTATATATATATATATAAAGAATATGGGGCCAACAATCGAAGTCGATCAAACTTAATAAGAAAAATTCCTTATGTGATTTCTTAGGCTAGTAGGAATTTATTTCCTATTTCCACCGATCAAATTCCATCGACCATCGGAACTTTTCAAGGTAACACCCAGTCGGAGTTGTTCGCAAGATTAAATTTGAGGCATAATTTAACACTAGAGGTGATGAGTCTAGTTGTTATGTTGATTTGTTGAAACAAGCAATGAAAAGAGTCGGCACAGTACTCGCTCACCTTATAAAGACTCAATAGCTGCTTCCTCGTACAATAATCGCTTGATATCAAATTGAGATTAATAAAGTGGAAAAGAGAATTATTGAATTTTTTTTATATATTTCGATATATGTTGAAAAACAAAACATGTACAGATTCTATATAAAGTAGTAAGCTATCAATTACCATATGATAGGATCTAATCTCCTAATTATATATGTATCTCTAAAAGTGGCGATCAACATGAAAATCCCAATAAGCAAGTTTACAAGATTAAGCAATGGGGGATTTGTGGAACTTTTTGTGCTCTTGGTGGTTAATCTGGTCAACGCAGTCACTGAATTTGATTCTCCTCAGACACGTCCAATCTCCTCCTCTTGGGTGAATTACCAGCTAAATTGTGCTCTTCGTGGTCTAATCCCTGCCACCATAGTGTTTCGAATGGTGAGCTGATAGGGAAAAAGAAAGAAAGGATTAACAGGGGAGAGAAAATTGAAGAATTCCCCTAGTTAATCAAACGAAATGGTCCAACAAGGGACATCAAGACAAGAAGAGAATAGCAAGACAAAATCCGCTAAACTGGGAGCTTCTTTCACCTTTGCTTGTGCAGCAGGTTCGTCGAAAAATGCCTCAAATTGGCTAAAATCCATAAATTCTGGGCTGAATCTACTCAGTAGGATGTCTTCTGCTTCCTCAAGAGGATCAACACGATTGAGTGGTTCGATTTTAGTTTGGCGATTCTCCGTTATAGATGTTTGGCCATTCTGCAGCAACGCATTGCATAAAATCAAATGCATCAACGGAAATAACTGAGGCACTATCTCTATCTCATGACAAACATTCATCATTTTGTTCTCAAATTGTCTGGAAGCTCTAATTACATAATCAGCCTCTTAGTAATCTGCTTCAACCTTGTACAATATCACAGCTGCAATTTCTTTTACTATATTTTCTGCTCCGTAGTTCTTCATCATTATTCTTATTTGAATCAAAATTTATAATGCACGAGCATTTCAGAGTGAAATTTCACTTCCTTTTCGTAGAGGACTGATAGAATCCACTTGATGTTTTCTCAAAGCGGATTTTAACAAAATAAACCGTTTTCTAAAGTGTCTGTGAATCACATCTAATTAACTTCCGAAGCAATGCACGTCAACATAAAAGAATAGTATTAAGACGAAATGGGTAAGTTTAGGAGCTGCTTTCACCTTGGCTCCGGCTGCTGCTTCATCTTCGATATTTCTGGCTCCAGTTTCCCGCTGAACCATTTCGAGCCTTGGCTCTTCACCTCTCTGTACCTTGGGACACGAAAGATCTGCATCTGGCATTGCATCAACCCATTCATCCTCATTAGTTGTTCCGAGCGAAGATTTCAATTCAATAGATTTATCAGTAAGACTGTCATCCAATGAGAAGTCCTTACCAGAGGAATTTCCAACATTCGTAAAGTGATGTGTTGTGGAGGAAGAGTTATTATTTGGTGATTGTAGCCCATGCGGAAGCAGCTGCAGGAGGTGAGACAAAAACAATTGAACACAGTTCTCCATCAGTAACTTCATCTTTTCTTGGATCTCATCCTGTATTTACAAGTAATAAGACGCAATGGGTAAGTTTAGGAGCTGCTTTCACCTTGGCTCCGGCTGCTGCTTCATCTTCAATATTTCTGGCTCCAGTTTCCTGCTGAACCATTTTGAACCTTGGCTCTTCGCCTCTCTGTACCTTGGCACAGGAAAGATCTGCATCTGGCGTTGCATCAACACATTCATCCTCTTTAGTTGTTCTGAGTGAAGAGCTATTATTTGGTGATTGTAGCCCATGCTGAGGCAGCTGCAGGCGGTGAGACAAGAGTAATTGAACACGGTTCTCCATCAGTAACTTCATCTTTTCTTGGGTCTTATCCTGTATTTACAAGTAATAAGACGCAATGGGTAAGTTCAGGAGTTGCTTTCACCTTCGCTCTGGCTTCTGCTTCATACGAAGAAATGCATGGTCCGATATTTCTGGCTGCAGTTTCCTGCTGAACCTTTTCTAACCTTGGCTCTTCACCTTTCTGGACTTTGGCATCAAAAAGATCTTCAGTAAACAATGACTCAACCCTTCGATCCTCTTTAGTTGTTCCGCGTGAAGATTCGAATTCGATAGATTTATCAGTATGATCATTGTCCAATGAGAAGTCGTTAGCAGGTGAACTCCCAATATTCGTAACTTGATTTATGTTGGAGTGGAAGCTATTATTTTGTGAGTGCAGCCCACGCTGAAACAGCTGCAGGAGGTCAGGCAAAGAAAATTGAGCTCGGTTCTGGTGCTGGGCGGACTTTCTCAGTGATTCCATCGTTTCTTGAATCAGAAGCTGTATTTACAAGTAAAAGATTAGTCACTAACACATTCCATGCTCGTTAAGACAGATATTGAGTGTACAAACAGAACATTTAATTCTCCATACCTTAGGAAGGGAGCCCGCATCATCAGTTTGAAGGAGGCACAATTCATCTTGTTTAGGCTTTAAATGACACACAACATAATCTCTATCCGACTGTCAAAAGACCATGTTATATCAGTTCACACCAGAAGTCTTATATTTTCTTCAACAGTAAAAAGCTGCTCTCAAATTTGGCAAAATTAATATCATTCACCATATATGTATAAGATTTCGATCTTCTGTAGTAGAAACCGAGCACAAAAATGTTTCTCTGCTTCTCTAGGACTATTGGAAACTTTAAATCGAGTGTTTCTGCAGATAATTGTAGCTTTACTTCTCACATGATGTGTCATCAAATTCATGCATCTTGTGAATCTAATTAATTGCAAAGAATAGATGAGGGATACCTTGCATATATTTTCGTCGGGTAGACGATATTCATGAATGAGCCAGAGGCTCTTGGAGCTCTTGGAGCTCTTGGAGCCCTTAGAGCGTCGACCCTCAGGGAAGACTAATATTTTCTTGGAACCTATCTTTCGGCCGTCAATTTTAATATCTGTACTTTTACCGGTGATCTTCCAAGAATAACCGCATGGTGTTTTCCTGGGAAGCCGTCCGTTCTGCATCTTTGGACATATGAACCACCATTCTCGACCATTGGATGGAATGATCGATTTCTCTGCATGCACATTAAGAAACTCTTTAGAGACATGAGTGAAGAAGGGGCTACCGTTCTTTTCCTTATGCCTTTTTTTTGAAGTTGCGAAAGACTTACTGCTGAACTTTTCTGGTAAATCCCACGGATTAATCTCGTAGATGTTTCCCATTCTCGGTATGATGCAGAAATCTTCTCTGTATCCGGGATTTTCGGACTTCAGGTAATTGATCAGTTCCTCCTCGGATGGACTGAACCCGTAGCCGCCTATTGCCTCCCGAAGTACTAGCGTGATCTGCATGACAAAAGACTGCATCGAATGGATCCAAGTCGCCATATCTCGATTTCTTCCCTCACACAGGCGAAGTTCAAGCTAGCTAGCCGAGAGTGAAAAAGGCGGGGCCAGCTGCGTGGGAGGATAGGCCCTTTTGAAGGGCTTTCCCCTTGGTCGAGAAGGCACAACTCACGTGCCGTCCATTATAATTGTGCGCAAGTAGGCCGGATCTATCTAATAACGACAGGGATACACGGGAAGGCAATAAACTTGCAATATTTAATTTTACGATCATGGGTTTTGTCCACAGGGGATGTCTGTAAGCACCAACATGATTGCGAGCTACTTATTAAATAAGTTCAAACAAGAGCTTTTTAAATAAATTAAAAAAACAATCCAGAAAACAAAGCCGAAACACTCACGTTTCATCAAGCAAAATTTTGCACAAATAGGATGGATCTATCTAATAACGAGGGGGAGATATGAGAAGGCAATAAACTTGCAATATTTAATCCTAGAAACTGAAGATAAATTAAAAGTTTTAAGCCTTGGAAAAGCTTGAGCCAGAATTCCACAAGCCTGTATTAATTTAATTTGGCAAAAGCTTTTTATCTGGCTTAGTATCATTTCCTTAACTCCCCTCCACGAAGCGACATTTATAGACATAGAATTGGATTGGGTCAGCTCCTCCGTCCACTCTTCGATTTTCTTTCTCCTTTGCCTGCTTTAATTAATCTTTCAGGAGCTTAATACGGTTTTATGATTGGCATAATCATAATCAGGCCGAGTTCAAAGTTCGATCAGACAGTCGTGGGGTACTTCGCTTTTCCCATGATTTAAAAGCGCATTTGTCCATAACCCTTTTTCAGATCCGAAAAAGCATATAAGGATTGAAATCGATCGGTTTTAATTTGTCAGCAATAATCAAATTGCAGTTCCACAGCATGTTTTGGATGATGAAATTTTGCTTATCTAGGAGATATGTATGGCCATCGTTTTGATCAGCTTAAGAAGATGTTACCAATGATCTCTTGGGCCAACTCCAGGAGCTTGATCATCAGCTCTATTTTTATTGATATATGTCCGATTTTTTAAGGAATTATTCGATGGAGCCCTTTTATTTTATTTTATTTTGTGTCGCTGAATATGTCAATCCCACATGAAAAAGAAATATGAATGCGAGATTTATAAATGGGAACAGAAAAGCAAGTACAAGATGGGTGTGGAAAGATATAAATGCGTCTGATCATGGATTATTTAACACGCAATCTTTTATTAGTAATAAATTTGTAAATAAAATAATTGGCCGTTCTTCTTGTTGCTAGTTCTCGTCAAATCATTTTCTTCTGTTTATTTACGAATAAAGTCTCTTTGCCAAGCATCTGGTCAAAGTAATTCTCTTTTCGATTCCTTCGAGTCATTTAAAATGTAACACAAGTAAGTGTGTTACTACTTATTTTACATTAATTATATCCAAATTTGTGGGGTTGCAATGTTCCTAATTGTAATATCGACCGTTGTGAAATAATGCGGTAGTTCACCAATCTTACTGTTCCAATTAAAGCAAGAATGAAAATTTATCAGAGACATTAGCAATAAATTGTAAAAAAAAGGCTAGAAATTTACATAGTTCAATTTGAGAGTCTATACCTCTTCTATAGGGAGAGTCAGTCACAAAAAAATCACGATCAATTGGAGAGTTGCAGATTTACAATCGATTGCCCATATGTTTCCCAACACCTAAGACACAAATCCTCATAAACTAGTGTATCTATCGCCAAGTTTCGCTAGAAAACCATAAAAGACCCTCTAAACAGATTCTATCCATATTCTATACAAAATAAGAGAGAAAAATTACTTTAAAAAATGGAAAACCGCGTCAACCAGATTTATGTAAGTGGACAAAGCTCCATGTACAAGAAAATAAAAATAATAAGTGAGCCTAGTGTGACGAACATGGCTTAAGATTTTTATACAAAGCCCTTCTCTTATCCACGTAAAGAGGCAATGAGCTTGGTGAAAGGGAAGGAGGTCCTCATACATAGTCGCTCATGTTACATCGAGGTACTGCAGAAGAGAAAATGAATAGGAAGTCTATCCAATGTAAATGTTCAGATTTATTACGACATAGCCATGAGTCTACGCAACAATCCATTTTAATCTTTTGCAATTATTCAAGTGCTACTGATAGCCTTAAGTTTGTCCAGTCAAATCGGGGGTAAAGAAAAGGCATCAAATTTTTCCATCATTCGCAACTTTCAACCGGATGTTTTGGTGAGGTGCATTTAGCCTTTTCTCGTGCTTCGTTTTTGTGCTAAAAGCTCTCTAGAAAGCCACCTTCAGGGATGATAAGCTTAATGAAGAATCCTGTACGAGTCATATGCTTCCGATCCTTTTCACATTCTGTCTACAGAGAAGATGCTTTTGTGATCCATATTGCCATCCTATTACCATTGTCCACTAATTGGGAGTAGCTTGGAGTAGTAGTATCGTGACCCGACCTTGGGGTGAATGGCCGAAAAGTCGAGTTTAAGGGCACTTGACCATGGAAACTCCCTCACGATATGTGCCCCGAAAGACGTCATTAACTCATCTTTCGGGATTGACCATGTGAGTTCACTCAATCATGGTCGTGAACTCTCACAAACTTGTACCTCGCGTGTTAGTGGAAGTTGTGATTCGTATCCACACGAATGATACTCCCTGAAGAAAGAGATCATATGTGAATATCGATTTTAGGTGTATTGTCAACATAGTAACCCTCTCATTAGTATTCTCATCCATAAAGATGGTATCACTTTATCCTTTAAAAGATTTCCACATCGAGTATGTTAAACTATGGTAAGTCTCGTCGAGACCTATATCCCTCACAATGGATTCATTTATTATCTATGAGTTGTTTACGACAACCTAGATAAAAGTTATGAGCCACCACTAGCCTCGTCTTTTCGGATTGGCTAGAAAACCCAATCAACGGTTAGGATTGATCCCTCCATATCTACCCAACTAGAGATTTTAAGGTTTGGAGACTTGGGTTACACTAAATTTTTCTATTAGCGTTTTTTCAGTACCTAATAATTTGTCGTGTTTCCTAAGGTATCCATGCATGTCTTTTTTTACTTTTTTCTTGCCAATAAAACTAATTAGGTGATCATGCATGGATGGTCAATTTCAGACCATTTTATTTTTATTAAAAGAGAGAAGAAAAAAAATCAATTGAAATTCAAAGACAATGTGGTAAGTAAACACCCAATAAGCAATTTAAGGAAAATAGTAAATCTAACATGCAATTGTAAAAGAAAATTGAATTGAAAGAAAGAAACTCGCAACTCATCGGGCATTTATACAACACAAGACAAACCAAAACATATGTGGGGAACAAATGGTACAAAAACAAGGTTGGATTGGACATTGACCATTCATTGTCTTCATGTCTTGTGGGGCCTCCACCTCCATGGACCAATTCTAAGTCTAATCTAATGCTAAGGCTAGGTACACACAATGTGAAAGAAACAATCATCGTCACAAACATACAAAAACAATCACAATCACAAAAACAATCAAGAAACCAGGATAGGGTGCATAATTGATCAAATTTGGCCATGGGGTCGGCCTTTGTGTTTCATGCAACAACCCACCTAGGACACCTACCTAATCAATTTTTTGTGACTTATACCTATTAGTCAACATTTGTATTCTTGCATGATAATGAACACTAAAAAGTCCCTAAAATGAGCTCTAAGTATGACCTAAAGGTATCCCATGAGCTCATGCATCATACCTATGCATACACCTAAATATCACATGCATATTTGAAAGTAACTTGGGCCTTTGTTTTCAATCAATTAAACAATTTTAGTGAGCTAACATTGGATCACTTAATCAATCAACAAACGCCAAACACAATCACAGACATTTAATGAAAGTAAATATATCAACAGCTAACAGAAGTTCAAATGATGCCCAAAAACTATTTAAAGAATAATTAAACAGTGCATTGTAAGGAAAAATTGTTAATAGTGTAGCAAAGTTTTATCATGGCTATGGAACACATTTAATCATTAAGGCTAACTCGGGTGCATCCTGTGCACACCCATTGACTTTCTCAAACACCTTAAATATGGTACAAGCCTAGACAACATCAATGTTAGGCCAAAACATGATTTGGAAATTTGAGACATAAAGTACAACATGAAGATTTGAGAAGTTTGTGCATGAGCATCACTTGAACAAAAGTCAAATTCAGACCAACCAAGAATATGAAATTTTAGATGGTTTCACAACATTCAAAGGTCTGAAAAGCATGGTAAAATGCTTTTTATTTTTCAGGAATTTTTTTGTACGAATTTCAGAAAATAAGGATCAAAACTCATGAAGACATATAAATTCAATTCAGCATGCAAAATGTCCTAAAAAATCCTAGAAGAACATCACAGTAGAGAATCACAAGAGAAATCATTGAACATGACAAATAAGATCAAAGCATTTAAAGAGGAATCCGTGGAAAATCGGCTCCAAGAAAATTATAGAACATCAAGAGCATCACAATAAACAACTTTCATGTAGAGAGTTTCCTAAAATGAGCTATGTAGGAATTTATAAAAATTCAAGAACACATAACATTTCATCAGAAATGTAACAGGACATCAAGGTATCATGGCATATCAATAATGATTTGTCCTAGTACACAAAGTCTAAAAAATCTGAAATTTTACCATGAAATAGATAAGAGAAAGACAAACAAACTTCATTAAGGTCCTGACATCAAATCCTTAATAAGAAAACCATACAAAAATAACAAAAGGTTTGACTCAAGTACGGCAGAATAGGTATTCCGAATTTCACTGGAAACTGATTTCTAGGCAATCTTGACAAAAGTAGAAAACAGGTCAAATGACATGCAAATAGTGTAAAATTAGCGTCATTGGAAAGATTAAGATGTAAGATTGTGTTGATGGTTTATGCTCTTGTCACTGTGGATTGAGCTCATTCAAAGGTTGTTAGTATGCATATGTTCTCAAGACGCCGTGTTTGGGCCAAACCACGGAATACTATAGGTCGAGAGCTATGCCAAGGGGGAATCTTGATAGGTCTTGTCACTGGACGTTGACCGTTGATTGTTGACATAATTTAATACTAACCACTCGATTGATCAATGGATTGAACTATTAATTTACTTTGATATTGTTGATTGAATGAGTATTTTTTTATGAATATAACGCTTTGCTAAAGTGATATATCATGTTTGATCTTATACCTATTTTTATATTGGATTTAGATAAATGTATTTATGGTGTGGTTTTATAAAAATGTATTGTGAATGCTCAATCTCCATAGAAAAGAATTGTACTATTCACTAAGTGGTGGTTTGCATATACCATTCATCTCAATTATTTTCTCAAGTTACACACCTACCCAGAGATAGAACGAGAGTGATATCAACAGGGAATTTGTTTACGAGTTGGATTTTGGGTATGAATCAACATTGTTGTGTGTATGTCCAAAATGATATTTGTTAGATTTAGTTTGTTAGTTTGGAGAACTATATATTCTTTTTAGTGGATTTAAAACAATAATCCTGTAACCAGCTTGCTGTTTTATCATAAATATAGATGAATATATTTTTTGATATCATATCAATGTTAGCTATGTGTTTGAGGTTCCTTCTTTCGGGTAAGTGGTGTATCTATAGTGTTTTTTGGTCTGGCAAATTCAATATTGGCAAGGCATTCATTACTAAAAGACAAGTAGGATTTCCAGAGTATTCTGGACTTGAACTCTACTTCAAGGAAATAACATACCTGCTATGGAGTTAGTTATGACCAATCAATCTCTTATCGTTGACAAAATTACATGTCCTACATCAATATTCTTCTTAAGTGGTGGAGTCCAGCGTCATCATTATTGCTTTTCCGAAAGGATAGTTCCATGCGCTTATTCTCATGAAACCTCGCATCAAATCATGGCCAAATCTTTTTCTTGCCACCTAGGATGATGAATCATTGTTTCATTAAATGCCTACATTAATTGCTTAAAATTTGGTTATCATTGATTTTAGATTATGCCACTTATTTCTCGCCACCTAAGTTGATGATTCAGCCTCTTAGGCTAACATCCAAGGAACATAAAGTAAGCATGAGAGAGAAGTCGCACCGACATCATCGAGCGAGAGTTTCTCACGTCATCTATAGTTGACTACACGATTTGGATCGAGGTTAGTAGGTGGCCATGGTTGGATCCATGGTCGAGACTAGTCAGGTGCTGGCTTGGGTGGCCAAGTTGAATGGATCAAGTGATTGGATCGTTGAATCAATCTGTGACCGATCCATGATCTATTGCAAATGCTCTATAGTCAATTCGTAACCGATCAATGGTCGAGAATAACTGATCCGTGGTCAATCCTCAGTTGACACATGCTCACGTGGGATCGATTGATTCCACGATTGACGCATGGTCACACAGGATTGATCCATATTTACCTATGGCCGGTGCATGACCAATTTGAATTACCTATGACTGGTGCATGACCATGCGGGATCGATCCAATGATTGTCCATCGATAGATCCATGATGGTGCGTGATCATTCCACAATCAACTCTTATGGCCGAGCGGTCGATCCATGACTAAATAGCTTTGGTCAACTTGCGTGATTAGTGGATCGATCAAATCGATTCACTGTCAATCTCTTGATCGATCATTTGATCGATCCATGACTAATCCTTTGATTGGACCATCGTTGATCCCTCGATCACCCTTTCCGATTGGGCCGATCCGTTCATAACCAATGCTTGGGTTGGTCCATTGCCGATCCCCACTATTGGCGTACCGATCTTATGGCCATTTCTCGTGATCAATACATGGGCCAAAACCGTGGATGTCACATTACCAGTTTCAACATAGTAGATTGGACAACAAATGCAAAGAAACCAGTACCCAGAGAGTCGATACAGAGAAAATAGGGCCCACAAATGGACTCAATATGTCGAAATACCTTGGAAAATAGTCTGTGATCACCAAGAACTTGTTGAAAAGTGCCTTGGAACCGATCGGACTGGTCTAATTGAATCGGTCGATGGTCAATGATCGGTCAATAGTCAATGGTTAGCTGTTGATCTTGATGTGGCGAGATGACAAGATTGGAACGTCTACGTGGATGGCATGTGAGTGACGTCAGCAGAGCGGCAAGCACTTTAGGCACGTGTAACGTGTGGATCTAAACTGCAATGGTGCGCGATGGCGGGTGCGAGCGGGTGCGGCGGAGTTTGGCGGCATGGTTTCTGGTGATGAACTTGTCGTAGGATGGGAAGGTGGATGGTGGTGTTTGTCTGCCGAGCAAGCCACCGGTAGAGCTGGAGCAGCACTCAAAAGTGTTAGCTCGTCGGAGGCCGCGAAGGAACAGGTGACGGCAAAATTTTGAAATCTAGCTATTCTAAGTGTTGTAATATTAATGCGAAAACTTATATGAAACGATGGACAATAAATGACACAAAATATTTACGTAATTTAGTTCGAATATTGAGAGTCAGCAACAAGAATTCATTGTAATATGATAATCAAAATTACAATCACTCCAAATGTTTACACACTTAAATTAAGTCTAAACTCAAAAGTGTTTATAAATAAATACCTCATTTGGATATAAAACACATGACACAAATCATTAGGATGTTCGAGCCCAAGCAGAGGCTCTACGTATCAAGAAACTTTCTGTGCGTTTCCTTTTGCTCTTCCCTTCGTGCGGCTCCCAAAAACATATATATATATAGCACGGTCAAAACCCTCGTGCCCCGAAGGCCACGGAGCATCAACTTCCCTAATATAATTATATACTTCTTTTCTGACACGCATGCTGGACTCCACAAACTAATGTTTATTATATAAAGAATGTGGGGCCAACAATCGAAGTCGATCAAACTTAATAAGAAAAAATCCACATGTGATTTCTCGTGGGGAACTCAAGCGAGGCAAATAGGAATTTATTTCCTATTTCCACCAACCAAATTCCATCGGGCCATCGCAACTTTTCAAGTTAACACTCGGTCGGAGTTGTTCGCAAAATCAAACTCAAGACATAATTTAATACTAGGAGCAATGTGCCTAGTTGTTATGTTGGTTTGTTGAAAAACAAACAACGAGAGGAGTCACCATAGTACTCAAGATTGGGGGCTCGGCAAAAAATTGACATCGGCGTGGCTATTGTAATGTTGCTACAACCATCACCTCATAAAGACTCAATAGTCGCTTTCTCGTACAACAATGGCTCAATATCAAGTTGAGAGTAATAAAGTAAAAGAGCGACGTTGAATTTTCCGTATATTTCGATTAATGTTGAAGAATAATACATGAGCTTATTTGTAAGCTTTACAAGTACCATATGAATAGTCAGATCTCAATTAACATATGTTAGAATCAAACAAAGAAAAATCTCCTCCTCTTGGTCGTTGATCTGGTTAACAGTAGTGATCAACGGAAGAGCAAGTTCACAGGATAAAACTGGTGAAACTTTATGTGCTCTTGGTCGTTGATCTGGTTAACGCAGTCACTGAATTCGATTTTTATCTGACACGTCCAATCTCCTCCTCTTGGGTGAATTACCAGCTAACTTGTGCTCTTCGTGTTCTAGTCCCTGCCACCACAGAGTGTTTCGAATAGTGAGCTGATAGGGAAAAAGAAAGAAAGGAACAGGGGAGAGAAAAATGAAGAATTTCCCCAGTTCTACAGTTGATACTCCGAAAAATATGGAACCTCGCTAATCAAACTAAATGGTCCAACAATGTGCATCAAGATGAGAAGAAAATAGCAAGGCAAAATCGTCTAAACTAGGTGCTTCTTTCACCTTTGCTTGTGCTGCATCATCCAAAGATGGGGAAGATCGGCGATTCTCCGAAAGATGTGAGCTGTTGAATGTACTCTGTTTGATGCCTTCTGTTTCCTCAAGAGAAGCAACATAATCGAGTGGTTCGAGTTTACTACGGCAATCCTTCGTTGTAGATATTTGGCCATTCTGCAGCAAAGCATTGCATAAGATCAAATGGATCGACGGAAATAACTGAGGCATTATCTTGATCTCATGACAAACATTCGTGTTTTTTTCTCAAATTGTCTGGAAGCTCTAATTACATAATCAGCCTTTTAGTAATCTGCTTCAACCTTGTAAAATACCTCAGCAGCAATTTTTTTTATTAATAAAGCATGACCAAGGTAGAATGAAATTTCACTTCCTTTTGGAAGAGGACTGATAGAATCCACTTGATGTTTTTCTCAAAGCGGATTTTAACAAAATAAACCGTTTTCTGAAGTGCCTGTGAACCACCTATCCTATATATAGGTCGCTGCAGTCAAAAATGGAAGCCCAACATTTAATTAACTTCCCAAGCAATGCACGTCAACATAAAAGAATAGTAATACGATGCAATGGGTAAGTTTGGGAGCTGCTTTTACCTTTGCTCTGGCTGCTGTTTCATCCGAAGATATGCATGGTTTGATATTTCTGGCTGCAGTTTCCTGCTGAACCTTTTCTAACCTTGGTTCTTCACCCCTCTGAACTTTGGTATCAGAGGGATTTTCATTAATCAATGAGTCAGCCCATCTTCCAAGCGAAGATTCCAATTCGATAGATTTATCAGGCCCTTCAACATTCTGAACCTCGGCATAGGAAAGACCTGCATTTGGCACTGCATCAACCCATTCATCCTCTTTAGTTGTTCCAAGTGAAGATTTCAGTTCAATAGATTTATCAGTAAGACTGTTTTCCAATGAGAAGTCCTTACCACGCGGAATCCCATTATTCATAAACTGATGTGTGGAGAAGGATTCTAGCTCACGCTGAAGCAGATTCAGGAGGCGAGGCAAAGAAAAAGTGTACAGTCCCGGTGATTCCATCCCTTCTGGGTTCATAGGCTGTTTTTGCAAGTAAACGATTAGTCACCAACACATTCCACGCACTCTTTAAGACAGATATTGATTGTATAAACAGAACATTTATTCCTCCACACCTCAGGAAAGAAGCCCTCATCATAAGATTGATTAAGCAATTGCTCAACATCGGCTGAGGTGATGGCTTCATGCTCTGATCTTGCAGTTGAATTGTCGGCCTTTTCATCTTGTTTATGCATTAAGTGACACAGAAAATTATTTCTACTCGGCTGTCAAAAGACCATGTTATATCAGTTCCCACCATAGTTCTCAGATTTTCTTCTACAGTAAGACACTGCTCTCAAATTCGGCCAAAAATAATATCATTCTCTACGTATGTATAAGATTTCAATCTTCTGTAGCAGAAACTGAGCACAAAAATGCTTCTCTGCTTGTTTAGGACTATTGGAAACTTTAAAATCTAGAGTTTCTGCAGATAATTGTAGCTATACTTCCCATGCGATCCATCATCAAAATTCTCGCATCTTGTGAATCTAATTAATTGCGACAAATAAATGAAGTTTACCTTGGGTCCACCTTCATCGATTGGATGATATTCATGGATGATCCAGTCGCCCTTGCCATTCTGGAAGGTTAATATTCTCTTGTGACCCTTCACTTGGCCACCGATGTTAATACTTGTACGAGCACCGGTGAGCTTCCAAGAAAAACCACATGGTGTTTTCCTGGTAATCCGGGCCTTCGGCGTCTGTGGACAGATGAACCACCATTCTCGATCATTGGATGGGATGACCGATTTCTCTGGATGCACAAGCAACTCACTCTGAGTCACGAGTAAAGGGGGCTACTGCTCTCTTCCCGAGTCACTCTCTTCAAAGTTGCGAACGACTTACCCAAGAACTTGGCTGGTAAGTCCCATGGATCAAGGTCGTTGATGTTTTCTAGAGTCGGAATGATGCAGAAACCTCCTCTGCATCCAGGTTCTTCCGACTTCAAGTGATTAATCAGTTGCTCCTCGGTTGGACTGAACCCGAACCCGAACCCGTCTATCGCCTGCTGAAGAACCAGCATGATCTGCGTGACAAGAAACTCCATCGAGCCGACCCCAGCCGCCATATCTGGTTTTCTTCGCTCACACTAGTGGAGTTTCGAGCCAGCTGAGACCGAACACCGCGGGGAAGCGAGCTTTCTTTCTTTGGGGTTGCAGAGAGGAAAAACGATGTGGGCTGGGAAGCAGGGGTGGCTTTGTAAACTTTGATCCCTTCGGCCACAAGGGTCAACTACAGGGGGATTAATATAGTTGTGTGATTTACAGGAATAATCCTCTGTGCTCGATCGGTTTCTTCGTGAGATTTCAGCCGTCTGATTGGGCACGACGGCTGATGATCATGTAGTAATTACAATAATTTAATTACAATCATTTACAATCTGAAAATCATTAGCTTTCTACCGAAATTCTGCACTTCTTAAACTAGCCATCACCACGCCAGCTACGTCCATATGTATACTTATATTTTTTGGAGATTAAGGAAACTAAATTATTAATAATAGAAGTGGCTTATTAAAAAAGAGATTACACGGCTTATATATTTCTATATGATGTACATGTTTACTGATAATCGACGAGATTAAATTTCATTATAACTTAATGTCAATTTGAGGCCTCGAGTTGAGCTCTTTAAGAAAACGTAATTGCAATAGCAGACACTAAATTTAAAGCGCGCATGACAAAATTTCTGAAATAGAAATCAATTTCGGTCATAAATTGATTTCTCAATTTCTATTCCATTGACGAGTTTGAAGAAAGAAAGTGTTTGATAATAATTCAAAATTTCTATTTTTGAAATAAAAATTCGTTTGATAATATAATAAAATTTCTATTTCTAGGAGCGGCAACGACCGGCGTCCGGTGGCCGGAGTCCGATGTCCGACGACCGGCGTTCGGCGTCCGATGACCAGTGGCGAGCGACCGAAGTCCGAAGTCCGACGTCTGACGTCCAGCACCGAAGTCTGGTGACCGGCGACGGGCGTCGAAGTCCGGGAGTCGCGACCAACAATCGGCGTCCAACATCCGAAGTTCGACGTCCAACGTTCGACGTCAGGAGTCCGGCGACCGGAGGCCGGCGCGGGTGGCCGGTGGTCGAAGTCCGGCGGCGAGCGGCCTACATCTGGCGGCCAGTGGCGAGCGGCAGACGGTCGGCGGCGGACATCCGATGGGTGGTGGTGAGCCTCTAGCATCCGATGATTGGCGATGAGCGGCCAACGACTCGTGAGTGTCTAGCATCCGGCAACCAACGGTTGGCGAAGGGCGGCCGGAGTTCAGTCGCCGGCAGTTGGCGTCTGGTGGCCGGGGCCAGTGGCGAGCGGCCGGCTACTAGCGGCGGGCGTCCGGCATCCCACGAGCAGCAAGTGGGCGACGAGTAGTGATGAGAGTGAACGATGAGAAAAATTTTGATTTCTCATTTACGTTATAGAAATTGAAAAGCAAAAATTTTAACTTCGATTCTAAGCCCAAATCTATTTATGGAATAGAAATCTATTCCAGAAATAGAAAAATGAAATTGTGTTACTAAACGGATTTCTATTCCAAACCTGTTCCGTGGAACAGAGAAACAGAGAAATAGAGAAACAAAAATATTGTCATGTGCACCCTAAATCTCAAATCTTCCTTTTTTATAGAGATGATAGCTAGGTTCCTCAACAAAATGTTTTGTTGAGCTTCGATTTAATCCAGCTTGAGATGACCTGACTTTACCATAACAGAAAAGAGAAGGGGAAAAAGAAGCGAAAAATAATTTTTCAATTAGTACAAGTGTAAATTTGATCGCCCCTAATCTTATAATCAATTATATTTTTGCTGCTACTTAGAATAATGGCTTGGCTCTTCAATTACCATATGTATCGAAATTCAATTGGGTTTCGTCGTAGAGCATCTCACCTAACTTAGTCCGTTTCCATTTTCAAAAGGAATCTCGGCCAATAGTTGTAGAGAGGACAGTGAGCAAACTGGTGAAATATTTTAAGACTTTTTCCGGGGATTAGGGGGAGTTCTCTTCTTTTGACTCCTCGTTCTTATCCTCGCGCACAAGCTGACAAAAGGCCATGGCTTCAACCATCATCTTCTCTCAAATCTTGCCGACCAGCTATTTGCTTGTCGCTGCTTTGGTTTTGAATCTGCGACTCCACGAGCCCATTGCCTCGCCGGTGGATCAGACCGAATCTTCACCTCTCATCGTTTTGCCACAGCAACGCAGCTGCAAAGTACCCGCACTAGCTGGTTTTATTTCTGAACAAGTTTCCGGGGTTGATGTCATCGCCGGTCCAAATATTTATCGTTGCTGTTTGCCCTTTTTTCCCGACCAAAGTCGTTTGTGTACTCGAGTTGCTCAGACGCATAAGGTAGAGAGCCAAGGTGGGTCATGGCGAAGTGAAATCATAGTTGTCATCGAGGTCTGAATCGTTGAGTTGAACTTCATCGCTGCCAAACTCATGAAGGAGAGAATTCTTCCTTCATCTTTGAGAAGAAGAAACATTCCTTATCTTCTTGTTTTCTTTCATGGTCCAAAAAGGCAATAATAATGTCTCTTTTGAGCGCTCATCATTTGGTCATTTGACCACGGCAGGTGCTCCCTTCTCTTGTGGTCATGCTGGGACATAATGATGAGCCACATGAAGGAGAGAATTCTTCCTTCATCTTGGAGAAGAAACATTCCTCATCTTATATTCTTGTTTTCTTTCATGGTCCTAAAAGGCAATAATAATTATTCTCTTTTGAGTGCTCATCATTTGGTCATTTGACCACTGAAAGAGAGTGACGCAATAAAGACATGATCAATTTTCAGAGGCATTGTTTTACCGGCACAAATTCAAGACATAATTTCAATAATTCTACACCTTGACTCAACGTTCACCATCAAGTCATAGTATTCATCAACTAAGCTAGCTCTCCTAAAGCCTCGATAGGTGCTTACTCTCTATAGATAAATAAAGACGCATCCTCCAATCTCCTTAAGTAAATACAGCTATCCATGTGACATTCATATAATTTCGACTAGCCAAGAAAGAATTAAAACGTTTATACCATTATCTAGGAGATTGTTTCAATCCATATAAAGATAGATTGTTTCAATTCATATAAAGATTTCTTTAACATGTAAACAAGACCTTCCCTACCTAGAATAGTAAATCCTTCTCATTATCTCATGTATATTCACTCCTTGAACTCACCATGAAGAAATGATGTTTTCACATTTAGTTGCTCCAAATCAAGATCTTTTGTGGCAACTAAGGTAAGTAATCTATGAATAGTAGTATGCCTTATCATAGGATAGGGCACCTCATTATAGTCAATACCTTCACAATAAGTTGCACCTTATAACTTGGTACCTCGACATTTGGAATGCCTTCCTTCGATTTGTAGAACCATTTGCATTGGGCATTTGGCCTAACTCCCATGTCTAATTTTAATAGAGTGATTTCATCTCCTTATTCACTATCTCTAGCCACTGCAATGACTTGGCATTAGCCCATCCCTTTAGAGTATGATGAAGGCCCATCTGTCTCTACCTCAGCCCTGTTTGATTCGACTTTGGGAAAATATCATTGGGATTATGCAAATACCTTTGGGTTAAAAGGGTTTTCCCAAATGCAAAGAGCATTTGGTTAATTGTAATTTTAAATTGCTTTGAGAAATAACTTTAGCTTAAATACCGTTTATGCAAAATTACATTTTGTAAGGGACTTTTGCTAATCTTTTTTTTAAAAAAAGGTTTTCAATTTTTTTTGGTGGAATTTGCCACTAGCAGCTAAAATAGCTGTCGGAAAGTCTTGCCTAAGGTTGAGCGACCTCGAGCAAGGCTGCCTAAGGTGCAACCCAAGCTTCGCTTGAGGTCCCGTGACCCAAGCATTGCCTAAGGTCCAGTAACCTAAGGAGGTGTTGATTGGATCGCGCGACCTCAAGCGGCGATGCCTAGGGTGCTACTTGGGTTGCATGGCCTAGGCAATTGTTGGCTTGGGTAGTGCAACCTAGGCGGTAGTTGCTTGGGTCACCGGCACGTAACCCCTTGGCCGACAATCGTCGGCCTCCATTCGGCTTCTCCATCCAAACCCTTGGAGAAGATGAACGGTGATGTATGAATAGTGACACTTGCATTCCGATAATGCAATTTCCCAAAGGACATCAAGACTTATTTGGGTGAAAGGCTCTTAAAGCCCTCCAAAGATGCAACCATATTTCTCAAAAGTTGATCAACAAAACGAAGCAAACACTATTTGCATTTGGCCAAGAGGCTTTGGAGTCCCAAAGCCCATTTAGAATACTGAACCAAACGAGGCCCTCATTACCTACTGTCAATGCATAGGCAATATCAAGAAAACTATAGCATATCAATATTTTGATTTGCCTTTTTTGTCTACTCATGACTCTACTATGTCGTAGCTCTATTGGTTGTTCTTATTATTGACTTCAAGAATTATGGCCGTATCTATGGTCTCTTCCTTTGTTACCTTTAGTGGTCGTCTTAAAACTCCACTTCACTATTGACATCATGATCTGTTTGCTTTGTCTGTGGAGTCTTAAGATTTCTCTTTTGAAATATAACAATCTCGTTCTTGACTATAAAATTGAATGAATTGGGATCAATGCAACACGGTCAATAGCATTTCATCACTTGTTAATAACCTAGAAATATACAATTCTTCACCCTTGGCTCAAGCTTACCATCTCTCGCATAAGCATATGGAGGACATCCAAATACTTGTAATTTGGAGGTAGTCAATAAGTTTCCCCGAACATTCTTCCTCAGAAGTCTTCCACTTGATAGCTGAGTATGGAGATTGACTAAGTAATTGACATGACATGTTTACTACTTCAGCCCAAAAGTCCTTTCTCTGTTTGCATATGAAGGCATGCACTGAGATCGCTTAAGAAGAGTTTTGTTCTTTCATTTTGCAATGTTGTGCTATTGTGCTGTCCCGAAAATTGTATAGTGTCTCATAATCCCTTTTTAATGGTAAAACTCAGTAAAATCATTACCACAAAACTCCATGTCGTTATCGGTTCTCCAGCATTTGATATGCTTACCTAATGTTTCTCAATCAATGCCTTAAATTTCTTGAAACAATTGAATACCTCGGATTTGTGCTTCAGCAAGTATATCATACATTCCATGAATAATCATTGATGAATGTTGGCATATATTGAACATTTCCTTTTGAAGAATTAGAGATGGGCCCGAGACATCTGAATGAGTAGCTATACTAAATTTATTTTGGCATTGCTTCCCAAAGATACAATGTTCACGTTGGTCTAGCTTCCTTGATTCCTTAAGTAACTTCCTCTCACTCAAAATCGTCATACTTACCTCACTCAAGTGCCCAATCGCATAGGTGACAATTGATTCATGTTTGAGTCTAACTCACCCAAATAAACTGTAACAACTCCTTTATGGTCTCTCTCAATAAATGATAGAGAAAATTTATCTTCTTACCCTTCATCATTGTCATGGTAAATTGAGGGATTTTTAATACTCCACTTTCCCCAAAGAAATAAGGTTCTTTTGAGCTCTGCTACATCCCTCATATCTATCAATGACGCTCTATGCCATTGTGCATCTTAATTCGAACTGTTCCTATCCCCACAACCTTATAAGAGGCATTATTCCCCATCATAACTCTATCACCATCTGTAGTCTATCAAGTAGTGAACCCGTTCCGATGAGGCATCATATGATAAAAGCACCTTGAATTTAGCACACATTCATCTCATGATGTACCAATACTCACACACAAGATAGCCTCGGGATCTTTGACACTCTTCTCAGCAATGTTTGTCGCACTTATTGTGGCATATTGCCCACTACTTTTATTTCTTTGCTTTGGATATTATCTCCTTATGTGCCCCTTCTCATCACACTCAAAATAATTCTGCGACCACTAGACTTTCTACATCGCAACCTTGACTTGCTTTTACCTCTGTTGCTGGCCCCCAATGTTGTTCTCTATCTCAAATAACCAGTCCCCACACTAAATCTTGTGCTAGACCATCATCTAACAACTTTCTTTGCCACTCCTTAGAGAATAGGGCAGTTTCTACCTCTTTAGAGGTAATCATAGTGCTCCATTTTAATAGTGAGTTAGTGAAGTACTCCCATAACTCTAGTGGAGACGCGAACAACATCATACATTTTTTGTAACATCCCGGGTCTCCACTGATACGCGTTTTCTTGGGGTAGCATGGGCTGCCCTGAGAGGAACAAAACCATGAAGACTTTGTGTCCAAAGCGGACAATATGTGTACAGTAGAGATCCGGGATGTTACAAGTGGTATCACAGCCGACTCCCGACCGTGTGTGGGGCCACAGCGAGGATGCTGTCCTGCTAAGAGGTGGAGAGTGTGACGGCCCGAGCGACGTTGCGCGGGGAGGAGGGATGGCGTTGCGTTCGCGCCTCGATCCCCGGACGTGTGCAAGGAAGGGGTCCCTCTTTTGTCCCACATCGCCTAGGGAGGGAGTTCTGGGCTAACTTACAAGGCTTAGGTCCCTCTAACTGTACATACGCGTTTTCTTGGGGTAGTATGGGCTGCCTCGAGAGGAATAAAACCGTGAGGACTTTGTGTCCAAAGCGGACAATATGTGTACAGTGAAGACCCGGGATGTGACATTTTTTTTTTGTATTGGCTAGGATCTCATTGACCGTCTTCAAATCCATCATGAGTTTGTTAAACTCATTCAGGTGAGCTTTAATGGATGTACCTATAGCATATTGGAACTATAAACATCCTCTTCCTCGGCCTTCTATGCTGAAGAATTATGGGCTGAAAGATAAGAATGGGCAATCACTAGGTGGTCCATTAAACAACTATTTGGCTTTCCTCTTGATTCCCATCATTGCATTGCAACTGGTTTCATTGTCTTTCAATGTGTACTAACTCCATTCTTGCAAGAAATTTAAAGTTAAAAATCTATGAATCCGTTTGTTTCGAGAAAAATCTATAATTTGGAAAATATTTTCCTCACTTTAATCATTTATATCTATTAGGAAAAGAGGCAATGGAGAATATTCTCATTAGCAACAAAAATATTTTGGCATGAGTTGTTATTAATAATGAAAATATTTTTCATTGACTCAATTTTGTAAGTGGTGACAATGAATAAAATTAGAAAAAGATATGCAAGATTGTTCAGCATTTAGTTTATTATTAGGTTTTGATTGGTTTTGATTATAAAATAGATGGAAAGGATAAAAATGGGTAAAAAGAAAAAGATGAAAAAGGCATTCGAATTGCATTTATGTAGAAATTGCATTAGAGTAGTCTAATTTGAACTAAGCTTTATTTCACTTAGTTTAGTATTTCATTATCATAATTCAGATTCATTAGATTGGTGCATGTTTAATTGTATGCATAGCTCATGGGATCCTGTCCCGTCTCAGGCCTTAATGACAAGGCACTATTAATTTTGCATTGGCTCGGGTTCTTTCCTTTCTTATATTTTATTTGCTTTGATATTATATGATTATGTATATGAACTTGTTTGGATGATACGCACATGGTCACCTATTTTGCATATTCTAGGTGATAAAATAGGAAAAAAAAAAATTGAGAAGATTGCATAAGTAATCCTTTCAGAAAATACTTTTGCCCAATATAAAATGTCATCCTTTGATTTCTCATTCATTTAATGTGGTCCTTCAACTATTTCTAAATTTTCTATATGCTCCTTAAACTTTTATATATTCACTTTAGTCCCGTAACTATTCATAACAAAGTTAAATTAGTCCTACGGTACTATTAACAAGTTTTCATACTTATACTCTTACCTAGATTTTAAGATTTTTTTTTTTTATTTCAATCAATTTTCCATTTGTGTCAATTCAGTTTAAAAAGTCACAAACTTATCGCAATTGTGCAATTCGATCGAGGTCTAGGCAAGGGCCGTCCTCACCTAAATTAGAACAAATATAAAAGGTTTATGACTAAATTGACTAAATTGAATTGACACAAATACAAAAGGTTTATGACTAGATTAGCCAAAAAAAAAAAAAAAAAAAAAAATTGGAACTGAATTGGCACAATTACAATATATTTATGACTTTTTTAGTAATTTTCCCCACAAGTTTTCAAAATTATACTCTTACCCATATCTTAATATTTTTTTTTTTAATTTTCCTTTACCAAAAAAAAATATTTTTTTTTAATTTTCAATCAATTTCCTAAATTACACAAAAGATATGCTATCTTTTTATTATCTTTTTACCTTTTCGGTCTTTACAAATATATTATAGTTCTATTTGAGTATATTTCAACTTATAAAAGCAAAAATAGAACCTCATTTATAGTATTATCATATCCATATTCTTTTATTGAAAAAATAAATGTTTTTAAAAGATTATTTAATATCGATATTAATATATCTATAGATGTGCTTACATTAATCTAAATATTGTTCCTAATCTTTTAGATAGATAAAATTTTCAAGTTTTTGTGTTTTTTATTTAAATTTAGTTAAATGTGTATATTAATAAATAAAATTAACTAGAGCATCGACCCGATATAACTCTAAATGAGGTTATGCTTTTACTAATATATAGAGCATAAGTTGAAGTAGACTTAAATTGAACTACCGTAACAGTTATAAAGACCAAAAAGTTAACAAATTAATAAAAAGATAGCCATATTTTTTTGTTGATCTATGAAATGGATTGCAATAAAAAGATATTTTAGAATCTAGGCAATAGTGTAAACTTTTGACATTTTTTTTATGGAAAGTTTAGGGGATTCAAGGACTAATTTGCATATTTATGAACAGTTCAAGGACCATATTAAATAAATTAAAAGTTTATGGATGACATTGCACATTAGGCCAAAGTTTAGGAATCATTTGTGACATTTTCTATAATCTTTCTCATAGAAGTTAAAAAGAACTAATAACAGGAGTTACTAAAACTAGTGTACCCAAGTTAACGGACCCAAGAATCTCTAGTTCGCCGAAGTAAGATGGAGTATCACATCTTACATGGCCTATAATTGATGCATAATAGATAATTGACAATTCCTAAAGCAAAAACCAAATAAAAACTTTTATTGAGAAATCAAGATGCAATTGAGAGAGTCCGTGCTAAGCAAAAGCGCCACCTTGTAAGAGAGATTGTTCACGCCCGCTTGGCAAATCCCCAAACTCCCTCGAGTTTCACATCAAAAGGGTCGCAACATATGTCATTCAAGAGCTCTCCCATTTTTATGTCTTTTTTTTCAGCTGAAGTAAAGAAAGAAATAACGACATCTGGCCTATGGTTGAGTGAAGAAGATTCAGAATGGAGATACCGGAATTTAGTGTCACCAAGAACAAAGCATCATCAAATTCGTTTATTTGAATTAATTACCGAGCCACCGCATCAAAAGCACCATTTTCCCCTGCCACCATGCCACGGTAGAGAGCACCAAACAAAGCAAAGAGTTGATCGAAATGCAGGCAATTAACTTGGACGCATGGCGGGGCATCATAGTGTTATTTGCTATTCACTAAAGTTTGTTTTCTTTTTATTGGAATGTTCCCTCATAGATAGGTTAAATATAGCTGAGGAATCCAATACAGTGAAAGCATCCTAAGACTACAAATGTGAAGATTGGTTAGTGAAATTGATAGAAGATAACACTGTGATTCAGTAATTAATGTATTGCTAACCTGCTTTGAGCTGATTGATGAACTCATTCATACTGATCTGGAAAAGAAAAAACAGAGCAGGGAGTGCATATATACTGTGAATCACCCTCCCGTTCAGTAGATAAAAACTGATTCCCATCTAATTTCCCATGAAAAAATCTCAATTCGATTATCCGATTAATTATCAAGATAGTTTACCAAAAGAAAGAACTTATAATAGCAGAATTAAATGTTTAAGAATACCTCATTTAGTTTTGAAAACACAATTAACAATAGGCAGGAGTCCTTTCTTGTCTAAGGTATGGTATCCTTCCAATACGCACTTGGTGAAATGAACTACAATTCCTCATTAAATATATACACAATACATACCGCAAAAGATATTTAAAGGGTCATTCATTTATGTTTGAAGAAAGTGATTCATTAAGTTCTAGATGTTATGACATTGAAAATGTATACTTGCAGCATGAATATGTAAAACCGAGAACATAATCAGCTTATTTTGTATCTTTTTGTATCAGAGAATGATCTTTAATATTTTTGTTCAATCTGCACCCTGAAAAATAAGAATTTGTGACTTTTGCTTGTAACTAGACTTTCTCTTCTCTTGTATCTTTATCCACTGACTAATGATCCAAAACAAAGTTGTGGAGTATTGACTCAGAGAATTGTTCATGAGTGCGTGCGCGGAGATAAGTAACTTCTAAATCAGTTCAAAATTGACTAATTTGCAGTCAAATTATGAAGCACAGCTTGATTTTATGCATCTTTTGCTGAGCCTGAATCGCCACACTTTGAAAACTACAAACGCTGTTTGTCAAACTAGACAAAAACATTGTGAGAATGGTGATTGCATACATCAGTTCATAGAAGCTGACCTAATGAATCATCTTATTATAACACCCACTAGATGAAGCTCAGATCATTAATCAGATCTATTATTTATCCTTGTAACATACTAAGAATCTTTAAAGAATATTAACCAAGTAGTGGGGTACAATGATAACTCTTCTAATGTTGTAACAATCTGCGTGCCAAAGTAACAACATTGGTTAGTAGGTCTGGGTAAATGTTCAATCTGTCAGACCCCTTATAATGTAGGAAACAGTTTTCATTTGATGATGAAACAGATGATGGACTTGCACATTATTTGATGTAAATCATGAAGTAATTCTTTTATTGTTTTGAAAGAAATCATGTCGATTATAAGCTAATTCTGTTCAAAAGTTGTAGATTCAAAGAGCAGACGATATGATAGCCACAATGGAATTACATGAAGGGACTTGGTAAGGGTTTGATATGTTTCCTGACAACACATTTGATAATTTCTTTGTCAAGGCATCATGTCTTGTGATGAAGCTCACTTGTGTCACCTATGGTGAAGCAGTCTTGTCTTTTTAGTACGATCATAATCATCTGCGTCCTTCTCATCTACTGATTCCTCTGAAAGACTAACCAAAACAGCATTCTGCTCACAAAGAGAGACAAATGGGCATAAGTAGTTGTTACATTAAGATCAACAACAAAGTACAACATAAATAATGATGAAACTAAAAAATATACAATCGTACTTTGATCAGTATAGCTAAACAGCGACTCATATCAAATCACATCCTAGTAGCACAATCTGTATCATACTAACAGGAACATATATGTAATTATCAGGGTAAATTCTAGTGAAAACTGATTCCACAATTCTGAACTTCAGTGTATACCAAAGTACTAAGTTCTTTCTGTGACGGAACACTTCCATTTTAATAAAATGAGGGAAGAGGCCATTGAATGGGTTAATGAGCTCTTTGAGAAAAATTAGAGGACTGGTTTTTCAGGATAGAGTTTCTATCGGCAAAAAGAATGGTGATGTTCGTGCATGACATCCAAGCTTTCTGGCATGACCAATTAGGTTATATCCGTGCATGGAAATGCATTAATAGTCTTAATCAGGGACCTATAACTATTGTGAAATCAGCAATTCTCGTGAAATTGCCAACTTCAACTAATGTGAACGTCAAAGACAACTAGCTGAATTGGTAAACCAGACTCCATTCCTAATTGCAATACCTTTTTTCTCCATCGTGTGTTTTCTGCAGCAAAAATTAGTTTTGTTCTTGCCTTACTTCTAATCATCTAGGGAAACACCAGAGGAAAAAAAACAAAAAACGAAGAGATACAAGAAGCGCGGACATGTTGTCATCCCTATTCTACACATCTTTTTTGGGAGAAGTGCCAAAAAAGTCCTAAATCCTTTTTTGTGCTTGAAAAAGTCATAAACCTTTTTTTCTTTCATCCTAAACCTTTTTATGTGGTGCCGATTCGGTCCTAAACCTTTTTTTGGTGCCGATTCGATCCTAAACCTTTTTATGTGGTGCCGATTCAATCCTAAACCTTTTTATGTTGTGCCAATTTAGTCCTTTCAGGCCAAAATTGGCCGGATTTGTGGGCGGACGCCCGCCGGGTGGCGTGGCGATCGGCGACGTGGACAACTTTTAATAATATTTTAATATTTTAATATTTTTTATTTTTTTTTTTTTTTATTTTTTTTTTTTATTTTTTTTTTTTATTTTTACTTTTTTTTTGTCTTTTTCCTCCGGCCGGTCGCCGGACCTCGGTGACCGGCCGGAGGAAAAAAAAAAAAAGTAAAAATAAAAATAAAAAAATAAAAATAAAAAAATAAAAAATAAAAAATATTAAAATATTAAAATATTAAAATATTAAAATATTAAAATATTATTAAAAGTTGTCCACGTCGGCGCCGATCAGCCACGTCGCCGCACCGGCCCAGCCAAGAAATCCGCCAATTTTTACCGGAAAGGGACCAATTGGCACAACATACAAAAAGGTTTAGGATTGAATCGCACCACATAAAAAAGGTTTAGGGCAATCGACCAAAAAAAGGTTTAGGACTGAATCGGCACCACATAAAAAGGTTTGGATCAATCGGACCAAAAAAGGTTTGACTTTTTTTTTTTAGACAAAAGCGCAAAAAGGCGACTTTTCAAGATCTTCCATCTTTTTCATTTTAGTCACTCACTGACTGTTTTGCTTTGTCACTGCACTTGTTACATCATACATGCTTCTTTTATGGAACTTAAAAGGCAGTGAAACAGTATAGATGAGAGACAAATCTAGTAGTGAAAAGTTAGAGATGGACTATAATGAAATAAGTGCATGGTACGTTGATGAAATGAAACTTTGTACCAGGAGGAAAACTTCACTTATAATTTCTCCCAGTTGGTTAGCCAAGTCCTAAACCACCACGGTGTGTTTAGAGGTCGCGACTAAATTTTGCTTATCTAACAATCGTCAGCCATAATAGATGCAGAAAAATGAAAAGAAGTCACATTGTTCTAAAATCTTTTAAAGTTATCTTTAGAACAGCATCAATCACTATAATTAACAATCAAAAGATGAGTAAAATGGCATAATTAGAAGACTGCCATAAGAAATAAAAAAATCCCAATAAGGTAGTAAACAATAACTAGGACACCAAACAAAATTATTCAGACACTATACTCTCTTGGTGATTCTTAGCTAAGCTGAGAGAGAGAGGGGGGGGGGGCGGGTGCTTTGGTTAGAGCTGTTCGTTAAATTTGAGCATGGAAGTGCTAAATTTATAGTATAAAATTACGGAGAGCAACTTCATCTGGTGAAGTCTCCCCTTGCTTGAGAAGTTAATCCATAGTGCTTGATGGATTCCCACCTGTCCTCGTTTATAATAGACGCTTGACTCATGCCAAGCAACTTTGTCCGATGAAATCCGTCCCTTGCTGGAGAAGTTAATCAACAGTGCCTGATGGATCCCACATCTAGCCTTGTTTATTCCTCCCCTTTTGTCCTCTTTCCAGAATTCTACAAGACTGTGTTCGCCTTCTTGAGGAAGTTTTATAGCCATCGTTATCTTCTTTTAGTCTTGTGAATGTCCTTTTCCACTCCTCTCCTTTTCTCTATCCCTCCCAATATGTGGACAGAGTCCTCTTGTGGGGTCATCCTGCCAAAAGAAAGGAGTAAAAGATGGCAATTTTATGGGATTCTTTTTCTATCTTTTTCCTTCTTATTTGACCAAGTCACTGTAACACGCCTGTTTTTCCAAAATCCTACTTTAAACACCACTCTAATTTGGAGGGAACGCAATAACACCGCGAGTACTTTTTTTATATCTCAAACAAATAGGACTAGATCTCCCCCAAATCACCAATTATTTCCCTTGAATTGTCTCACGGGACTTGATAGAGTGAAAAGTCTCCCTAGTTAAATACTTTCTAATACTAATATTTTTGGTGAAAATACAATGGCAATTTGGTCGAAACTAGTGTGGTATTGGCGTAAATTAATCTTTTTAAACGGTCAAGCCTGAATATGGTCTCTAACTTGCACTGTTCCTTCAACATTGTCTTTTCATCTTTTTCATTGTGCAATCGAGTCACTCAATCTGTTCCGTCAAGATTCATCATCAATTGCCTTTAGTAACAGCACTGTAATGCTGTGCTCGCGTGACAAATTGTCTTACATGGTGAGTGTGTGTGTGTGTGTGTGAGAGAGAGAGAGAGAGAGAGAGAGAGAGAGAAAGAGAGGCCATTATGTTGGAAATCCTCTTGTGAACTGTCATCTATTCTAGGACATTCCTAATTTGCAAAGAATGCAGGTTATTGTTACATATATGAGAACGTGCCACGGTGGACCTTGTCTTAAGGTGATCCAAATGTTTATGGCCCTCCTCACATCATAAATTATGTTTTGGATTTTGTTGGGCAGCTTGACATAGGTCACCGGTGTACCGAACGTCTCTAAATATAAGCTCTCCCCTGTTTCTCACTCTTAAAATTCAGTGTCCGTTGAAATGTATTCTGGGTCTTCATTTGTTGTTTTTAGTGTTCTGAGTACATGTGTGTGATTCTAGGAAGACTCAGATTTAACTTTACAAAGTAGGCTTTGCCTTATGTAGACTGATTAGTTTGCATGCTGTGTCCATGGACCGAGCCCACAAAAACAACCCATCTCATGTGATCAATCCTTTGTTGAGTTTGATAAACTAAAGAAATACATGAATGATGGACTGAAAGTAAATTAAAGGAGACATCAACATGGCAACTTGTTGATTCCTCACATTATATGCTGCAGAGAGCGTAGAAAGTAAATTACAGAGCAGTCTCACATCTAGTGAGATCTTCAAATTCCGTTAATGCAAAAAGAAGTACGAAGCATTAGCATCAAAAGGAGGACAAGCTACATACACACGAATTGTGACACGACGTACAAAACCCTTTTTGACAATCTTACTTGTCAATGATACTGCATCACACTCAGGGAAAATAGTAGTGAAAATCATAAATCAAATACTTGGCAGGTGAAGGAAAGTGATGGCGATCAACAGGAGAATCCCGATGAGCAGGTTCACAAGATTACGCAGGGGAGCATCTGTTGAACTTTTTGTGCTCTTGGTGGATGGTCTGGTTGATGCAGTCACGGAATTTGAATTCTCTCCGGCATGTTCAATCTCCCTGCTGCTTGTCTTCCTTGGTGAATTGGGAGCTTCTTTCACCTTCGCTTTTTCTGCAGATTCATCCAAAGATACACATTCTGTTTTAACATTTCTCAATGCAATTCCCTGCGTCTTAACCTTTACGAGCCTTGGTTCTTCATCGATATAAATTCTTGGAGACTCGGGAATTTCTGGATTCTTGGGCTCTTTCAGAAGCTCCATAGATTTGGTGGAGGAAACATGTGAGCTGTTGAATTTAGTCTGCGTGAAACCTTCCTTTTGCTCAAAAGGAGCAACATCATGGAGTGACTCAATTGTTTGTGTTTTGCTATTCTCCATCATAGATATTTGGCCATTCTGCAGCAAAGCATTGCGTAAGATCAAATGGGTCAACAGAAATGACTGAGGCATTATCTTAATCTCATGACAAAACATTGATTTTTTTGTTCTCAAATTGTCTGGATGCTTACATAATCTGCCTTTTAGTCATCTACTACAACCATGTTCAATATCTTGGCTGCGACTTCTTTCTGTACATATTTTCTGCTCGCGGTTATCCACCATTCTAATTAAGTTGAATCTAAGTTATCGTTTCGAGGATCTACAAGCAATTCAGAGTGGGATTTTACTTCCTTTTAGTAGAAGAACGCTAGAATACATTTCATGTATTTCTCGAAGCAGATTTTAACAAAATTAACCGTTTTCTTAAGTGCCTATGAACCACATATCCAATATAGTTCGCTGCAATAAATAATGGAATCCCTACCATCTAATTAACTACCCAAGTAATGCCTTTAATGTAGAGTAGTAATAAGACAATGGGTAAGTTTAGGAGCTGCTTTCACCTTTGCTCTGGCTGTTGTTTCATCCAAATATACACATTCCGGTTTGATACTTTCGGCTGCAGTTTCCTGCTTAAACTTTCCAAACCTCGGCTCTTCATAATAATTTGCACTTGCAGTGGATACAGGAGGCGCCATAGGTTTTTCAGGGGCGACAAGTGACCCGTTGAACTTATTCTCCACCAGGCCTTTCTTTTCCTCAAGAGGAACAACACCATGGAGTGAGTCGATTGTTCGTGTTCGCCGATTCTCCATTAGAACAGGATGCTCATTATGCTGGTTAGATGTTTGCCCATACTGCAGCAACAGATTGCATGAGATAAAATGAATCAGAGGAAAAAACTGAGGCATACACTAAATTTCATAACAGCACTTCAAGATTAAGCATGAGTAACGCATCATGGAAGTCCACTTTTCTTTTTTCCGTAGATAGATTCTATAATGAACTTTCTGTTCTACACAACGATGATTGAAAGAAAATTATCCATCTTTTTCAGATAACATGGAAAAGGAAAGTGCCCTTCCAATGCATTATAAACCACTTTTACTCCTAAATTTACGAGAAAAGTAATCACAACAACCCAATGAAATTTCAAGGGAGAAATTTTGACCTGTGTTTGCATTTGGTCTCCATCAAGGAAGTCGGCATCAAAAAGATCTGCATTTAGCATGTCACGAACATATTCATCCTCTTCAGAAACATCTGCAATTAGCATGTCCCCAGCATCTCCATCCTCTTCAGAAACATCCTCTTCAGAAAGATCTGCAATAAACATGTCACCAGCATCTTCATCCTCGTCACTTGTTGTGAACCAACCATTGTCCGATGAGAAGTCCACAAAAGGATTCTCGGTATTCATAAACTGATGTATGTTGGAGGGGAATCTATTTTGTGATTGCAGTGCAGACTGAGGCAGCTGCAGGAGGTCAGGCAAAGCAAATTGAACTCCGTTCTGGGGCAGAGATGAGGCATCCATCAGTGACATCATCTTTGCTTGGATCAAATCCTGTATTAACGAGCAAAAGATTAGTCATTAACACATTTCCCATGCTCGTTAAGACAGATATTAAGTGCACGAACCAAACTTATTTTCCTCCACACCTCAGTAAACAAGTCCTCGTGATCTGGTTGACGAAGAATTGATACCAAATTTTCTAGGCCACTGGCTTCATACACTAATTCCATGGTTGAATTATCAGCCTTCTCATCTCCTTTATGCTTTATGCGACACAGAACATAGTTTCTATTCAACTGTCAAAAGACCATGTTATACCAGTTCACACCATCAGATCATGTTTTCTTCAACAGTAAAATTCTGCTCACAAATTTGGCAAGAATAATAACAATCTCTATATCTGTGTAAGATGGCAAACTCATATCGTATATTATCAGGTTCATGCATCGTGTTAATCTAATTAAATGGAACAAACATACAAGGGACAGATTGAGTACATTTTTGATGAGTAGATGATATTCATGTATGACCCAGTTGGTCTTGACGCCTTTAGAGCCCTGACGTATGTGGAAAACTAATGTTTTCTTAGTGCCGATTTTGATATCTCTGGCCTTGACATTCCGGTCTGGACCAGTCTTCTTCCAATAGCCAGAGGGAGTCGATCTTTTAACCTGTTGGGGTGTTTGCAGACAGTAGAACCACCACTCTTGTACTCTGTCATCCGGGCGGATAATTGATTCACCTGTCATTCCCTCGAATTTTCACCGATTGATGATAAATATTATGACCCAAAAGCCCATAAACTTGAGGTTCTAAATTTCTGAAAATCATGGCTGCAAAGAAATTGTATCAAAGGAGCAAGCAAAGTGATAGTGGTATCTGTTCTCACCATGAAACTTCCGTGGTAATTCCCAAGGATCCCACCTGCAGATGTCAACATCTGGAATTATGCAGGGATCCTCAACGATCCCTAAGACTCGGTTCGTCAAGTAATGATCGACGAATTCCTCGTCAGTTGGATGGAATCTGTATCCGACGGGCAAATTCTGTGGGATGATCACAGCTCCCATCTCCTTCCGTTCTGTTCTTCACTCAACACACAAGTTAGTAACGAACTCACTACAGTTTGTGGAAGCAGAAAAGTGAGCGTGAACCCATTACCATTTGGGAGGGTCTTTATTGAAGTCTTCCCTTCTTTGAGAAGTTACCAACTTTTTGTACGTGGATATCAGAGAAATCTAGATCGTGATTGATAGCTGATAGGGATGGTTTTTCGTCTGCTTTTGCTTGCCCTGATGGATCCGATCACTTGAATGAAACTAATATTACTTTCCCCTCGTACTGAAATTTGCACTGTTTTCTCACATGGCAATGACAATATCCAGGAAATTGCCGGGATTTGCTCCCGTGATGTGTCCTTAGTGTTGCCTCTAATCACAACAGGAGACTTCTCTATTCATTTTACCGAGGTATGGGTGCATTGAAAATTTTAAAACTTGTCATATAAGTGTAATTGAGTCCTAAAATTTTGAAAAAGTGCAATTAAGTCAAAAAACTTATCGCGAAAGTGCAATCGAGTTCTAAAACTTTTTTAAAATTCAACCAAATCCTAAAATTTGTCAAAATGATTCAATCAAATCCTTAGATTGATTTCATTTTTTAAAAAATTTTAAGACTTAATTGTACATTTTGATATTTAGGACTTGATTGCACTTTCATAATAAATTTAGGACTTAATTTGCACTTTTTGAAAGTTTTAGGACTCAATTGCATTTTTGTGACAAATTTTAAGACTTTAGTGCACTGTCTCCCTTTTACCAATAACATAGTGGGGATTTGAGTTAAAATCAACTTGCTAATGGTCAGTTAACATAAGGGCTGTCCATGCACATGTGCATCTTCTTTAAATAACGAAGGTACACTCTACCTGGTCTCTTTATGGACTAATGTACCTGTTGGTTTATTACCAATTATTCTTAGTGTTAGCGAGTTGGGGTTATTTGTGTAATTGTACTAAGACTTAACCCTAAGCCTATAAATAATTCTTTTAATTTCAATAGCAAAAAGTATTCTTTCTTTTACCAACAACATAGTATCAGAGTATGACATTTCTACGTGAGAGAAGACAACAAGCTTCGGTACTCCTGGTAAGCTGCACCAAGGCGTCATTTTTGCTCTTTCTATCCAAGGCATCGTATTTTTTTCCCCCTTCTACTGCTGATTGGCGATGCCTCCAATCGAGCAGCGCTGCTTCATCTGCTGCACTACAACGATCTGCTCCTTTACCTTTGTTTCATCATTGGCAACAAAACTACTACCCCATTGACGTCAATGCCCTAAAAAGCTATTGTCCCATATTGTTCCATTGACATCAACGCCCCCCACTTGATGTTGAGTTGTCTGCGGCGATGTGATAATTAGATCACAAAGTTGTGGTGGTTTGTGTGAGATTCTTCTATGTTTGTGGTGCTATCGTTGTGGTTCCTATCTAGTCAACTGTGTTTCATATAGTCGACTAACAATAAGTTTGAAAAGCAAAGATTTCTTTGAATCTCACCCTCTAGTGCTCTCAATGGTGTCGTGGTAGTGTGTGGTGTTTTATTCTTGGTTTGTGAATAAGTCTATAGGTCAACAAGCTCTTCGTCTATTGTTTCGGGGGTGATTCCCCTAATGTGACTCCTAGCTCAAAATCTTTTGGTACCTATTATAGTGGTACTCATAACATGACAGGCTTACACATTACCTTGGTTAAATTGGATGGTACCAATTATCCTACTTGGTCAACAGCTCTTTCTACTTTGATTCATGCTAATCACCCATTGAGATGGCTTGAAGAAGAACCACTTGCAGATTAAGCTAGTCAAGAAGAATGGAAGGTCATTGATGCTACATTGTATACTCATTTTTGGGGAAGTATGGCTGAACTTGTTCACCATCCTTTCATGGATTTTGCGATAGCACATGAGGTGTGTACAAAATGTGATTTACTCTATTTCGGATAGAATAACACGAGTCAAGTTTGCGATATGGAGGAAGCTTTTTGAAGCTAAAATTAGTAATGTTGGGTTGGCAAAGTATTGTGCTTACTTTTCATCTTTATATCAGTTCTGAAATTTTACTTTCCACCGGCTACTACGGTTACTCAGATGCAAAAACGAGAAGTGGACGTGGTGGTAGTCCTCTTCCTCTAAGGTCTTGATCCAAATCATAGTGCTCTTTTCCAAAAGATTACTTCTCTTGGCTCTCTACCTTCCGTAGAAGAAGTGTACTCTTGAGTTGCTCATTACACTCCTATTCCCAAAACTTTGGCCATATCAAATAGTAGTGCTATGGTGGCCTGTGGCAGTGAAGGAGCTCGTGGTCGTGGTAATGGTCATGGAAATTGAAATTTAGATAGTTTTAACCGTTGTCGTGGCTGTGGTGTTTAGGGTCAAGGTTCCCCTTGTGCTGGTGGTAATAGTGGTTCTAGAGGAGCTCGTGGGAGTCGCTTTTGTACTCATTGCCAGCTTACAAGATATATTGTTGATTATTGCTATGACCTCCATCCTAAGCTATGGGTTCTAGATGCTTTTGTTGACACTAAACCTTGGTCTCCTTCATCTGGACCTCCTTCCGAACAGAGTATGGTGAATTAAACTCGTGCAGAATATAATGAGCTGATTAGGACACAATAGCTCGATGTTCCTTCGGGTCCTGTTGCTACTTTGGCACAGCATAATGATCCTACTTGTCTCTTGTCTGCTATAGCTACTCCTCATCCTTGGGTTATTGATTCGAGTGCCACTCATCATATGACTAGTGATATGCATCTTCTTACTTCCACCTCGTTCGTTCCATCTATGGCAGATGGTTCTCAGTTCAAGGCGACAAGTTCAAGTTGCGTATCATTGACTTCTTCCATGTCCTTACCGTTTGTTTACCATATTCCATGCTTCCCTTATAATCTAATACTTGTCAGCTCTATTACCCATGATCTTGATTATGATATTATCTTTTCTTCCTCTTTGTGTGTTTTTTAGGATTGGAAGACTAGACGCTGAATAAGTGGTGGGCGTGAGGCTTGTGGATTGTACCTTATGGACCTTGAGATTGTTGCTATTGCCGCTACTATTCAGAAAAAAGGCTGTGGATGACTCTTATCAACTACATTGTCGCCTTGGTAACCCTCAATAGACATACTACGACATTTTTCCCGTTATGTCTAGTTCTTGTCTTCAGTTTGATCGTGGAACATGTCAATTGGATAAGCACCATCGTGTGTCTTTTCCCCCCTCATGTTTTAAGTCGTATGTCTCAGCTATTTGAGTTAGTCCACTCCGATGTTTGGGGTCCTAGGCAAGAGCCTTCATTTGATTTCCGCTATTTTGTCACTTTTATCGATGATTGTAGTTGCACAACTTGGTTATATTTAGTCAAAGATCATACTAAAGTGTTTCATTCTTTCTGCCATTTTTATAAAGAAGTTTGTACTGAATATGACTATCCTCTTAAGTGCATGTGGTACTCAATATGGCTATCCTCTTAGGTGCGTGTGGTACTCAATAATATGGCTATCCTCTTAAGTGCTTGCGTACAAACAATGTTCGTGAATATTTTTCTTCTTCTACATTCATTCCATTTCTTTCTCCGAATTGGTCTCTCACATCAAAGTTCTTGCACTCACACTTTGCAACAAAATGGGGTTGTTGAATGAAAGATTTGTCATTTGTTGGATGGTGCTTGTTGTCTACTTCTCACACTTATATACCTAAGTCATTTTGGAGCTATGCTCTTTTTACAACATGTCATCTTACCAACTGTCTTTCGTCTTTCATGTTGAAGGGAGATATCCCTTATGCTCCTTCTTCATCCCGATCATCCGTTGTGGTCTATTCGTCCTCATATTTTTGGGTATATCTGTTTAGTCCATTCTTTGTCTCCTGAGTTGGACAAATTATCACATTGTACCGAAAAATATGTATTCATCGGTTATTCCTATAGTCAAAAGGGGTATGCTTGTTATAGTCCTACTCATCATCGGGAGTATATTTCTACTAATGTGACTTTCTTTGCTAATCAAGCATATTTTGACAATGCTTCTCCTCAAGTGCCATTGGCGATGAATCTTCAACCACCTTCCACACCTTATCAATCGATGCCATTGACTCCGATTGTATCTCCCACTACGTTCCAACTGAAGCCATCGCCTGTTCCTTTTACTAGTGCTCCACCCGATTTAGTATCACCTGCACCAACTCCTCTTTAGGTATATACATGTGGTCCTTGCCTTGTTTGGGGTCATGCCTCTCCACAAGTGGATGTCCCACCATCTCCTCTAGCTTCGACTTTTGATCCTCTTCCACTAGCTCTTGTAAATTTTCCTTATTGCTCACCGTACTCAATCTTGGTATCCTCTTTCTCTTTTTGTATCTTACCATAACTTAACCCCTCAAATGTCTCTCTTCATGTCGTCCCTTGCATCTATATCTATGCCCAGTAATGTGCAGGAGGCCTTGACCCATCCAAGTTGGGCCCATGCTATGGAGGACCAAATGGCTGCATTACATCACAATAAGACTTGGGAGTTGGTCCCGTTGCCTCCTGATAAACAATTGGTGGGTTGTCGTTTAGTCTTTGTCGTCAAATACTATCCTTATCGTTAAGTTGAGCACTTAAAGGCGCTCCTTGTTGCGAAAAGCCCTTTATGGACTTAAGTAGTCTCCTCATGCTTGGTTTTCAATGCTTTAGTGATGCGATTATTACTTTTGGCATGGATCAATCCAGTGCAGATCACTCTGTGTTAGTATGTCCTCTTCAAAGGGGTGTGTTATTCTTGTTATTTAAGTTAATGATATTATTGTTACTGGGAAGATATACAACAACTCAAGCAGTTTTTACAGAAGAGACTTAACACTAAAGACTTGGGTTGTCTTCAATATTTTCTTGGCGTAGATGTTGCCTATATTGATGACGATATTTCTTTCTATCAACGAAAGCATTCGCTTGACATTCTTAAGAAGGTGGGCTTGCATGACATTAGGTGTGGTGACAAATCTATGGACCTTAGGATGAGGCTTGATAATAAAGACAGAGAGCTTCCTTATGATCTAGAGAAGTATCGCCGATTAGTAGGCAAGTTAAATTATCTTACTATTACTCGTCCAAATATTTCCTTTGCTGTGACGGTGGTGAGTCAATTCATGAGCTCTCCTTATACTACTCACTGGCTAGCCGGTTTCCAAATTGTTTGCTATTTGAAGGGAGCTTTGGGTCAAGGACTTGTGTTCCATCGGGGTCTACCTTTGGATACTGTGTCTTTCTTGATGGTAATCTTGCGTCATGGAAAAGTAAGAAACAATCTGTTGTTTCTTGATCAGAGGCCGAGTATCATACTATCGCTAATGTTAAAAGTGAACTTCAATGGGTTCATATGTTGTTGGCTGAGATTGGACTGTCTATGATTAGATTATCTACTCTTCTTTGTGATAATCAATCTTCCATTCACATTGCTAGCAATCCTACGTTTCATTAGCGAACGAAGCATATATAAGTGAATTGTCATTTTGTTCAGGAAAAGATGAATTATGGAGATATATTGGTGCACACATATTTTGAGAAGCAGCTAGCAGATAGTTTCACGAAGTTTCTTCGACGTAGGTGAATTTCTTACATTTGCCACAAGTCAGGCCTTTTTGATATGTACGCCCCAACTTGTGGGGAAGTGTCGGTTTATTATCTATTATTCTCAGTGTTAGCAAGTTGGAGTTATTTATGTAATTGTACAAGGTTTAACCCTAAGCCTACAAATACTTCTTTTAATCTCAATAAAAATGTATTTTCTCTTTTACCAACAACAGTACCAACAAATTACGTACAATGGGATTTTTGTAAGTGCTTTGGTTAACTGAAAAAAAATAACTTCCGTGGTTCTATAACAGAGCTGCATGATAATTGGCTTCATCTCCTTTGAATTTAGGTAAGACTAAACAATGACTTGTATTTTGATGCAACTGGGCATAGGGGATTGATAACTGGATTGATAACTGGCACTTTTCGACTAATTTTTGCGTTGAGGCCAGATTAACCGATTGCTCCCAGGACTTATTCATCTTTGACAGCAAGTGAAAATGAATGTTCTCTTCTTTCATTGTGCGCGTCATTATAGTTCCACCGTTGAAATATGCTGATAGATGGAAGTTCACATTACAGAACAGCGCTGAACTGCAGGATTTTTCTAAGATGCCTGGCAACTACGCCTTAATTGTATAAACCACGGGACTCTGAAAACAACCCTCTGCTTTCAAAGACCAAGTGAATGTGAGCATAAGCCCTTACGTGTGATACATAAATAAGATTGCAAGCAATCGGTGGTTGCAGAGAATCAAAACTGTGTCATGTAAACTGTACGACACGTAAGTCTCTTCCTGAACCCTGGCGTCGGGTCAAAAGATCGGTGTCACTGCCGCTTCCTTTTTCTGGGTTAAACTTATGTGCTCACTGATTCTGGTGATTATCTCCTTTTTTCACTGAAGGGAGGAATTCATTTACTCTTTTTCAGTTACCACTTCCATGAAGCAGAGTCTGCTTGCACTTGTAGCAGGTTACTTATATTTAGTACGAGCCATTCTTCCCATAAAAGTCATAAATTAGGCCATCATACATCATTTAGAGACATTGTGAGTTCCAAAATGATTAATTCAGCAAAAGATAAATGTTCATCACTAAAATGACCACACCATCCAGCATATTCCAGGCAATAACAGAAACTAATGTGGATCTCTTATTATCTTGTGAACAGATATACTATAACAAGGATTAAAATTCTCGTTTGTTCTCTCCTGATTTTCCTGGAGCATTGACCTGGCAAATTCTGTTGTAGAGAGTACAGAGGGAAATTATAAGAAAGAAACACAGATGACCATCAAATTATAAAAACATGTGACAAGTGCTTAAAGACCGTGGCCTTGAGATGCTGGGATCTCAAAACCAGAAGTCTCCAGTTTTTTTCTAGAGTACTTCCTTTGCATCGGGGTATTCATTTACCGATTTCTGGGGTCTGGTTGAGATCTCTAAGATACTTTTGTGTTGTCATAAGCTCATAGTAGGAAATAAAACGTACTGTAGGCAAATCATCAATCTGCTGAGGATACCCGAAGCCACGTGCATTTTGAGTTGGAGAAGTACAGTAATTTGGGTCGAAAAATCTATGAGCAATTGACGTGAAATAGAAAAGTACAGTGAAATGAAAGGCTTCTCAATAAGAAAATACACAAAGCATATTGTGAATCCACAATAAGCATGTAAAAACTTGAGTGGAACACAACTCCACAAGTGTCTTTGGTCACTTGGATTGTATTGATTCAATAAGGTATTAGAAATACGTGAATCACCTTTTTTAAGACATCTTTACCCTGCATTCAGACGAGGGAGCAGAATCTTACTAACAATTCTGAATTATCAGCCTTCTCATTTCGGGTACCTCTTAAAAGTTGAGAACAATATACCTGCATACATTCCAAGATAAAATGGGACATGAGTTGGATAACATGAAAAAAGTAGCAAAAGCCAGCAGCATATCTTCATAGAATTGAGATGCACGGAACAATATCTTAATCAATAGATGGCAATTGATGTGCATAGAGTATGCTCATATATCCTTGGCATAAACAAAGGATCTTCATAGCAACAGCTTAAACTGCAAAGCTAAGCAAAGCATGGATATCAAGCGAATTAGATAAACTTATCTTACCTAGTCTCTAGAAGTGTACTAAAGAGGACTCGTATTTAGGTGATATTCGTGCATGACTCCTATCCGCTTATTCCGATCAGGAATCAAGAATGATAGGGCTATCAGCACGTAAATTCTTCTTTCAGTTTCAAGTAATGATTGACGAGTCCTCCGATGATGACGACGGGCTTCAACTCCGAATCCCAGTGGCAAACGCTGCACGGCTATCTCTTCCATCTCATGTTCTCTGCAGAAGAAGCAGAGTAGGAGGACGGTCTAGGGTTTGGCCGGAGACAACTTTTGATGCTGGAACCTGTGAGAGGAGACGAATTTATGCTGCACTTGCCTCGAGTTGGGGTCCAGCCCGTGCCTTGTCCGATGCGCTCTCCTTTACCTTCCTTGGGAAGTTATGCTGTCTGGCTTTTTCGTGGATCCCACGTCTTTTCATGTTCTTATTAGTCGCAAGTATTTGTGGGATTGATTGGACTTGTTGCTCAAGTCCGACAACTTCCTGTAGTGGTTGAGAACGAGGGTCATTAATGGTCCCACCAATGCTTTCTCTAGTCAATTTATTGGCCCACTTTATTGGACCTTTGTTCAATTTTTCTGGTCATTGCTTTACTTATTTCTTTTTTATTTTCTCCATCCTTGTCAATGACGTTATTTTCTACCGGGCTTCTCTGCTCAACAAAAGCAGAATTATGGCAAGAATAACATAATTAATTTACAAAAAAATAATTTAAATATAACACAACTTTCTAGGGGATGATGTCAAGGTGGTATATATATTGATCCGTGTTCATTGTAAAGTAACAAAGCATCTAATGTAGCTTAGAGATCCAAAGGACATCACTATTTTGGGCAAATTACATTCTTACCCAAGCTAGATTCGAAAGTACCATAACGGTCTAGGTATACCAACCGCAAAAAGAATTGGAAGGAAACAAAAAGCCTAGCCTTTTTTTTTTTTTTTTTTTTTTTTTATAACCTGAATAAAGTGGCGAAGCAATGACGAAGAACCCCCGAAGGATTTGCTGGGGCCCACCACCATAGTATCAAAAGTAGCTGCAGCTTGGTAGACTATAAAGTAGCTATTGATTATGTTAATCACTTGTGAAGCCAACAATTTCTAAAAATGTGATTCACCTGCCAACATTGAGGCCTAATTTCCTAAAAATCTTCAATTTTAAAGTCTAATCTCAATTATATCCCAAACTTTTCTTTATATAAAAAAAATAAAAAATCTCCAATCAAAAATCTACCTACGTGTCCAATTGCTAATGTCATAAAAAATTGTCAACCTCAGGGTTATTAATTTATTGTCGAACTCATTTATTCACGAACGCCCTTACCTTCGTATGAAATAAAAACAATTTTTCGATGTTGATAATCTTATAATTACCAGTGGCAATGCATGGAGGCAGGGGCAAAATTGGAGCTAGAATGAAAGTTAAGAATTTTTAAGCCAAAAAAAAAAAAAAAAAAAAAAGATCTAGATAGAATTGAGATTGGACCTAAATTTATGGGTTTTTTTTTTGGGGAATTAGCTCTCAATATTGATGAGGTCCACCTCTTATAAGCCTTTTGCTATAATTATTATTTAATTTTTCGCAAGATATCCAATCCTTCCCAACGTGGCGAGTAAACTGTTCTAAGAAAATATTCTCTATTACTTGTTGCCAAACTATGCCAAAAGGAAGGATAACAATTTAAAATCATCTGGTTTTATTACTCAAAGGCGAATATTTAACAGAGAATAATTTTAAGGGATGCCTAAGACAAGTGATAATATTTGTCTGGCTTCATATCAGCCATTTTTCATTTATAAAAAAATATTTTTGAAATTTCTTGTGTGAAGAAAAAAATGAAAAATCAAGTTCTTCTGAAAAATAGTCTTAATTTAAGTTATATACATATTTAACGCTAATGAGGGAAAAAGGGAAATTAATAGATAATTTTTGTAGGGTGTCTAGTTTTGGGATAAACTGATATAAAAACAGAGGATCTGTTTTGCCAATTCAGAAAGGTGGTGATAGAATTTAGAAGTGGAGAACAACCTGAGGATTTTTATTGCAGTTTGGCATTTAATCTATTGGTTATGATTATGTCGCGAAGAGACTGTCAATCTGCTTGCTTGTTTATCATACCCAGGTTTAGTATTAGCTCCCAGCAATGAAAGGTTAAGTCACTCAAGAAAGATGAACTCTGTATATCTTCAGGAGATCCCGAATGAGAATCGCAGCAGCAGCAGCAGCAGCAGAAAGGAGAGAGGTTTACTCACTTAAGAAAGATGACCATACCCTCAAGCATGTTCGAAGTAATTACATATATTCATGCGGATTTTTGTATTGTATCGTGAATAAAAATTGTAATCAGTTCTCTTTACCAAAAAAAAAAAAATTGTAATCAGTTCTTGTTTATAATCTCTCTGAAGTATACTACAGAATTGCACGACATATTCTTTCATCGAGATTTAGGAAGAAAAACAAGAATCATGAACAATTTATACACTATCTAAAAGCTATAGTGCTGGAACTCTGGACGATCTTAAATCTTGAAGTTTGAGTCTCTGAAACTGTTCTCCTGCATTTTCTTCCCACCAGGGTCTTCAGTGATGCCTTCTGATCAAGAACTCCGAGACACTTGTACACTTCATGGTAGGCAAATTATCAATTGCATGCATATAAAGTGCCCTTGTATCTTTGCCATCATCAATCGAATGGGAAAACTCGTGAGGCACGAATGATTAACAAATGGTGTTTCTCTGTCTCTCCAGCCAAGCTGACGCTGATGAAATTCATTGGTGCACAAAGATGTGTTCTACTGTATGATACAAGGGGATGAAGAAGAGACGAACATAATTACCTGGTCGGCTGAAGTATATGCAGAGGCAGAGGACGTTTAAGTGATATTCGTGCATAACCCTCTGTACGTGTGCACGGACCCTGCCTGTGTGTTCCGATCAGAAACCAGGCATACTCACATTACCGACAGCTTTTAGGTGATATTCATGCATGCCGACCCTGTCCATATGTGGGACACTTCCAAAAAGGAATTAGGAGCATTCAAGATGTTAGAAACCCTATCCGTGTGTGCAGACTCCCACACGTGCATTTCAATCAGGAACTAGGAGTATTCGGGGCACACATAGAGTTTAGGTGATATTCGTGCATGGACTATTGTCCGTGCACGGAGTTTAGGTGATATTCGTGCATGAACTGTTGTCCGTGCACGCAGATACCTACTCCAAGTAATGATTGACGAGTCCCGGGGCGGGCTTCGCTCCAAATCTCGCTGAAACACGCTCCAAGGCTATCGCAATCTCTTCCATCTCACGAATGCTTTCAACTGGGTCGGGGCCGGCGGGTGTCTTGATGTCCAAATCTCCATGAGAAGAGATGAATTTATACTGCAGTCGCCCTTGAGCTGGAGTCAAGCTTTTGTTCTGTCCGATGGCTCCTCTCTTCATTGCTTGGTTGGGAAGTAAAACTGGCCGGCCCTTTCGGCGGATTCGGTGCCCACCCTTTTCTTCTTGCTTGTTTATTGGTTTATTTGTCTGGAGAATTCAAGACTTGTTTCTCAAGTCCGAGAACTTGCTCAGGAAGTTGAGACGCCGAGTCATTTCTGGATCCTACCAACGCCTTTTTCTAGTCAACTCATTTGCTTACCATGTTAGGCTATTCTAGGGTCAAGTCATTGGAAAGACCCGCGAAATTTTCCGTCATTGATAGATTTCTGATTTTGTTTGTAAATTTCTTGGATTAATACCACGAAAATGTTTGGAGTATATTGGTTTATTGGTTGGAGAGTTCAAGACTTGTTTCTCAAGTCTGAGAACTTCCTGAGGAAGTTGAGACACTAATTCCTAGAAACTGAAGTTCCTTTTGGTTCTCCCAGAAAACAACGTTCATTTTTTGAACCCATTTTTAAAGAACTCAGAAAAAAAATTATAAAATTACAAAAGAATCCTTTTTTAGTTATACAGGTTTTAAAAGAAAGAATAAATCTTTTTTTAAACCTTTCAAAGGAAAGAAAAAAATCGGTCATGAAAACCATTCTATTTTTAAAAGGAATAATAAAAGAACTTTCCAAAAGAAACCCAATTCCATTATTTGGATTAAGAAAAATAGATGAATTGAGTGAAACTAAAAAAGAAAAAAATGGGGTAATCAGTAATGGGATGATTAATGAATCGTCCATTCAAATTCATGTCCGGCGAGATTGTAGGGTTGAGTCATTGGAAAAGCCATAATTTTTTCCGTCATTTGTAGATTTCATATTTTGTTTGTAAATTTCTAAGATCAATATAATGAAAAAGTTCGGAGTTTTTAGTGGCTAAAAATTAATTTTGGGTAACTTAGTTTATAGTTTTTTATGATTAAAAAATTAGTTTATGGTAAATTTATCGCGAGATATATCAATTTAGGATTTTTGTGGTGTTAACATAAATTTCTAATACGTTGATTTAAAAAATACCGTGACAGATAACTCTAAAGTTCCATAACTTTTTGCTAATGAGATTGAAAAAGCACCGGTACCTTTAAAATTCTACCAGGGAGGAAATCTTCCAATTTTGAACCCCATGGGACCCTACGATTATGCTGCTTTGTTCGATCCCATAGAATTGACGGCTCCTCTTTCTTCTTTTCTCTTTGATTTTCCCCGCGCGTCTTTGTCAGTGAGGTCCCGTCGCTCTCTTTTATTGGTTTCATTTTCTTTTTCTGCATCAAATAGTTTGATGGCATAAAAAAATGAGGGATCCGATAGTGCCTCAAGAAGTCGGTCCATTGTCGAAAAACCGCTGTACTTTAGTGCATTTTGTCATTTTTTGTTCATATAAAATGTCCTAAAGTATAAGCACTATGGACTTTAAATAGACGACTGAGGTCTATTGAGAGGTCCACTAAGCGAATAATAGAGGATGAGTCAATGTCGCGTGGCCACTGGATCGCGCTGCAAAATGGACACGTATTACCCCCAAAATTTAGTGGTCATGATGTAATTCATTAAGCCAGTTGAGTATTAATATTGACTAAATATAAATATGTCAATTTCTTTTTGTATGAAAATGTACTAGTCACATGAATAAATTAATTTAGGGCACAAGTTTGTGGAGCTTGGAAACGGATGCCAAATTTCACTAGAAATTGTATTATAAAGGATGGCTGGCAAGAACTAAATCACAACGTTAGCGATTTTCATTGAAAATTGACAAGAATGATTATATTGGAAATCTGTGTAAAAATTTAAGACTAAATTGGCAAAATTAAAAAGTCTAGAGTTGAACATCAGTACAATAAGTTTATGACCAATTGGAGAATTTTGCCCTATAGCACCCAAGGTTCATGTTAGATGGCAAAGAGAGATCCAGCTCCAAAACCACCTCTCAGATTGCTCCTTTTAGCGGCTTAGTTCGTATGGATTGGGTTTGGCCGTCATAAATGGTACGTATTTTAATTATCTAGTAAGGTTCTTTTGGTTTATATGGATAGACATTGAATGAGCGTTGGGGTTTGTACTGATCCATCTGCTACATCAGATGAAAGAGATCTAGAGAAGTACTTATGCAAAGATCCACCCTGGCCACCTGGATGAGTTTTTAAAACATGTTTTATGTGAAATTTGAACCGAAATTTGGATACATTTGTGCCTTTCCCTCTAATTTTGAGTGTCATTATAAGTTGGATGGAGTACTTGGAGCTAGTTCTTTTGGGATGGCAGGCAGGCAGATGCAGGAGGTGCATCTAAAATTGGAATGGTCCTGGATCGTCCACTCATTAGCCAGAAAGCACAAGGTAATAAAACCACTCATATCGCAGGTATAACTTCCTATGCTTGGAATGCACAGTAGTGCTACACAGTGGTTTTCCTTCACTCGCACTGAAACCTACACAAAACATATACTGACGTATCTAAACTTTCACGACCTGATGTATATAAGCCACACCGTACAGTTTGTACCAAACACGCACACTATCTCTTCTCACACAAATGCAGTTTTTACAGTACACCCACCTCCCACGCTACTTTGTCAACAACATGGTAACTAGGAACAAGCAAGGCCATCATGCAGCTATGTATGAAAGATAGTTTGGCATACTAATCCGTCCCTAGCCGACATTCCAGAGATCCAAGGTCTCAATACCATCGCTCGGAGAACATGGCATAGCATAACATTCGTCACTATGCCGTCTATGAACGGATAACCATTGTAAAGCCAGCTCTGCTCTTCGTGCATCTGGGTCTGCTGAGGAATGATAGGCATGATACTGTCTGGCATTCTGGAAATCGGCATCTCGTTCTGATTTTCATTTTCGATCGTAATTTCCTCAGATGCTGAATGAAGAAAAGAGGGAAAAAAAGTGAAGCTTTAGTTTAGCTAGATATGACAGTAGATCATATTGCTTTCTGTCAACATAGAGTAATTTCTGGTTACCTGTGCACTAATTACGTGAGCTTGTCCAGTTCCAGAGTCATTAGGAGTACTGCTGGTGCTTGAACTGGCCAAAATACTCGGTTTCTTACATTTCCTGTCGATTATGTGAAAGAGAACATGGGCCATCTGCAAAGATGAAAGGATGAGGATCAGACTTCTATAGTCAAAGACCATTTTAACCATATATACATGAAATATTGTATGCATAAGATGGATGACGAATCTCAAACCAAAGATATTCCTCGATGTCTAGACCGGATTTAACCTTACCTGCATTGGTAAACACACTAAATATGCTCAATTAGAGGGATCAAAAGAGGAAAATATCAATTAACGGGCCGGAGATTTTACTATCGAAGACTTCTGAGTTTAGGTGATATTCATGCATGACCATGTCAGTGTTGCGGCCTTTTGTTGTCGACCTTCATGGTAGACCAAAATCTTCTTGATCCCTATTTGCTTTCCCTTGGCTGGTGATCGTATGGTACGTTTCTTACAGGTATCTTTCCAATATCCTAACTCTGTCATCCTGTTATTAGAACCAAGAGTGTCCGGTAGTATCTTGTCCTCGTGGGGACAGAAGAAGAGGCACTCCCGTCCATCTGAAGGTATTGATAATTCTACAAACGAAGAACTCTCAAATGAACTGATGAATGATTACAAAAAGCATGGATTTTTGGAAAAATAAAGAAGACTAAAAGGACTAACACCACATTGCGAAGTTACCATTGTATGAAATGAACAGATCCAGAGGCTCGTGCTCGTAGATATAAAGCTCTGGGATTAGGCAAAATGCTTCCAGTTTTCCCTTGAGCTTCCCTCAAAGGTGATGATCGACAAGTTCATCCTTGGTTGGTCGGAATCTGAGTCCCATCGGCCACGTCGCCATTCGATCTGATGATGCCTGTCTATCTCAACTTCAACCTGCAATAGAACAATAGATGAAGAGCGTTGACCAGTTACAAGAGCAGGGAAAAAAAAACAGACGAAAGGGATACTGTTTGCTCTGCTTTGCTTGGGACTTGAGATAGGGTGACTCCAAAACCCTTCAACTGGCTCATCCTTATAGCAAAAGGGCAGTCACTTTTCTTCGCCCTCGTTTCAAAAGGCATTGTACTGTTCAGCGGATCCCACTTAAAGCTCAAGACGACGCTTTTGCCTACGCCCGCAATTCCTCCACCAACTGTATTAACTGTTAACTGGGTTCACTCTCATGTGAAAGAAGTCCAATGAGTTTTTTGGGCTTGAGCCCTTATAATAAGTTATATGAAAAAATAGAGTTTCTCATTATCTTTAGAGTGGTAGCCGCAAAAAGACGTAGTAACAAGAGAAAAAGATAAAGCAGAAAATCTAGGGGTTAAAGCAATATCTAATTTACATCAAGCTAGCATTGGAGGTCGATTTGTGGTCCGATTGAGCTGAAATTTTGTCAGTATGTTTGTGGCGCAATTTTCTCGAATCTGAACAGTTTGATTTTCGTTTGAAGCTCCATACATCAGGTTTTTCGTGGATTGATCAAACCCTGCGTTTTTGGTTAGATTTATCCTTGATCTCTTGTGAAATTCATGTGTATTTCCAAGAATTATATTCTTGAGGTATTTGCTGCTATGTACCTCTAGTATTCGCTAGAGAAAAACATTGTTCACCTAATTTTGTTGATAGTGAAGATTTTCGAGTGGACTCCGATCCGTGGAAGTTTTCCACATAAAAAATCGTCTTGTGTTCGCGTGCTTGGTATTTATTTTACTCTACTATATCGATTCCTATTAGGTTTACACAAGATGGAAGATTATTTTATTCCGCTGCGTTAATTCGATATTGTTCGAATTGTTACTATTCTCTCGTCATTAACTTTGTTGGGTAAAGTTTAAAAGATTATTAATATAATTTTTTATCTGTCTAAAGTGACTTTAGTCACCCAACAAAAATAACAACAAAATGATATGTCCGACTTATATTAAACCATTGAATATGGCTCGCTTATGTATCTGGGCACGGTGGTAGGCGAATTCTTTGCAAATCACATTGCGTATTACTTACCACGTGCATTGCAATATCAACTTCCTACATGCATGAATACCGCCCATCTTGAAGTGAAGTTGAATGTTGGAAGTGTTTTGCTTGATGAATAGGCTAGAATCTCATGCAACATGCCTATGATGTTATGGAGTTACTATTGGATCCCAGTTAGGAAGATTTTAGTATTTCATATGACATGGAAAAAAAGACACTAGAAATGTCAAAAATTGTGTCTCGTGCTCACTTTAATGCTAATTTTTTTTTCTAAGTACTTAAGTTCCACTTTTTTAAACAATAATCATTTAAGTGCCAACTCAGATCTAGGTTACCGGAAATTTAACATGGCTATATTTTATTAATTTCTCAATCATATGTAACTTGTCAGCATACCCAATCAACATGTAACCCCTAAACAACGTCGTGTGGCAAATTAGAAAATGATCACTTTAGTACCAATCGTTGTTAAAAATGATCACTTCAGTGCCAATCGTCGTTAAACACTTTAGTGTAAAAAAAAATGTCACCTTAGACAAAATTTTCAATTATAAAAATCATGTAACTTCTCTGGTCAGAATTTTTTGCCGGAGGCACTTAAGTGATCATTTTTTCTCTAATTTTGCATTTAAGTGAGTCGGTAAAATCTTTTGGCATTAAAGTGAGCGATGTATATAACTTTTGACACTTCTAATGTCATTCTCCCTATGATATGTGTGCACTAAAACAACGGTGATAGCTAAAGGTAAAAACAAAGGCTCGCATTGGTACAATATGACTTTAGGGAAAGGTCTAAAATTTTGGAATTGACATGGTAGGGCTTGATCTTTCTATCCATGCTCAACACTGAGCTCTTACTATATTTCCAATTTAATGAGGGTAATTCTGTAGATTCCCCATGTTCAAATGCACACCCATCTTTTTAAAGTTCAGGTTATCCTTTTTATGGTAATTGACTCTTCGGCAAAAGGATGTGATGGGGAAGAAAGCATTTAACTTGGGTAGTTGGCTCAAAACTCCTCCAAATTAGGGCTTCGACTTTAGTCCCTCCCTCCAAAATATCCTTCGGATGAGATATCCAATGCTCGCTAATCGTCCTAAGAATTACTAGCTCTAACCAGCTGTTGCTGACCATGAGTATTCAACAAATGTGGGTCGATCATAGACCATGTGCTCATATCGAGTGCATCAGATTTGTCAATCATGTTTCCCCAAAATCTCATCCTAGTATTAGAGAAGTCTCACATCAAATAATTGATGTGGTGTAAAATAGTTAATATATCATAGTTGGTTTATAATTCATTGGATTAAACTTTTAAGTAAAGGTGTATCCAACTAGATATATTGACGGGCTCGAACTTGGGCTCTCTTTTGACGATCTCCCCAACAAAAGATATCGGATTTCTACTACGCACTCCCTACAAATGGCATCAGAGCCAATGGTTACGGTTTCTGAATAGGTGGGCATTGTGGTGTGGCAATGCGGGCCATAAGGATGAAGTTGGGCTAGAAGAATACCTTAATTAAGGGGGAGCAGTTCTAATACTAGAGCTCACACATGAAAGGGAGATTGTTAGGACATACGTGTGGATTGTGCTAGAGAAAGATTATTAGGATACACATATAAGTTGTGTTAGACAAATCTCACATCCAAGAAAGGATGTGGTGTGGAATAATTAATATATCATAGTTGACCCATAATTAATTGGCTTAAACTTTTAAATAAATGTGGGCTATACTAGATATACTGATAGGCTTGGACTTAAGCTCCCTCTTAGCGATCTTCTCGGCGAAAGATATCAGATCTCTATTGTGCACTCCCAACATAACAAAATTTCACTTTTGCTTATCATTTTTATTTACATAGGCTTTTTTTTGCTTCGTGAAAATTTTGATACTTATCCATAATATTTTCAGCGAAGGCATTTTTCTATAAAATAGTAATACTTTTTTGTGTTTGCTTGAATTTGAGTTGAAAATTCTTCTTCACCATTTGGCAGGAAAAATGGCTTTATACCAATGGATTTTCTTTCTAGACAAGTCTCTCATTTACAAGGCGTGATTGATTCCAAAATGGGTAACCAACCCTGTTAGAATCGATTTATAATTTTTTAACCATGAACTTATCTTGTTAATCCTAGAACTTGCCTAGAATTGAACTAATAAAGGCTCTTTTTTTTTTTTTTTTTTTTGGCGTTTCTTTAAGCTCCACACCTACATAAAACCCTGGATAATGTGACAAGCAAGTCAAGACTCCGGTAGAGGATCTCCAGAAGAACACTATCAAATTAATAATATGGAGTGCAAGTAACTTCCTGAATGGAATCTTCAGCTCCTTGGAACATAATAAAATCTTTGGCTCCTTGCAAAGAGTTATATGACAGACTCAGGAGTGTGGGACGAGCTATGGGATGTTATCAATTGATATGGATAGGCAAGGTCAGAAAACACAATTTTATTGGATGGCTAATTTTTAGAGATAGACTACCAACAATAGAGATCTTATCACGTTGGATGCCTACAGTAACAATCCATTGTAATTTCTGTTTGGTTGGCCTGGAAAATCAAGATCATTTATTCTTTTACTACACATGGACTAGAAGCATATGGCGTATTATCCTCGCATAATATGGAATCCATCATTCTTTAGGACGATGGAAAGATGAACACCAATGGATAATTAGGTCTACCAAAAGCAGGGACTTGACGGCAAGGCTTCTCAAGGTAAAATTGTAGATATCTCCAAAGCAAGTCAAATGATGTCCCCATCATCGTGGCTAAAATTCATAAACTTGTTAATGAAGACTCCCTCACTCCATTTTTTTCATGTTCTTAGTTATCTTCGTAATGTTGGGGAATGCCCCCAAGCTCCTGTACGTCATCGTATAAATGATACATTTCAAACAAGAAAAAGAAAAATAGCATCCGTAATGAAATCTACTTTCTTATAATCAAGCAATTAATTACTCAAGGAAACAGATCAGCTGCTGAATAAGGTGAGAAGTCTTCGGACTTACTAATTGTCAAACCAGCAAATATAATACAGGGAAAGGTCGTACTTCTACCGCACCAAACCCCAATTTGCGCATAGATGAGCATGACACAAGTGCACCTTAAGTTCTTAACCTGTTGAAAGATTTATGACAGTCAATATAAGTGGAACATCAGCCATGATGTTGCGAGAAATGACGTTAACATCGGGAGCAAAACCAGCATCATGCAATCTCCTGTTCCTAGCTCCACAAGTATTAATATACTGCACCAGTTGAGGACTTTATCTAGGCAAAACGAGAACCAACAGTAGATCACCCAGCGACAAAGCAGCAGCTGCATCACTTATCTAACTGTTGAAATTGGAAAATTGACTAAACAAAGCTTGAACCAGGTGATCCTCCTGCAATTACTTGATCTAATTCTCAAGAATACAAAGAGTAAGCAAAATGGCTCGATTAGAGGACTGAGCTCATGAGCCACTGAAGTAAATCAACTTCTTGAGCTTTGAATCTGGAGCCAACTAAGTCTGCGAAGGATTCACAAGCGATCTCCAACTTAGAACTTGATTATAACTTTCATCCATAAAGAGCACTCCAAGTCTCAAAACTTAACCTAGGGTACTGGTTCAATCCAGGTTCAACTTAGAAACCAAACCGGTGAAACCTATTCCCAAGTAGAAACGGTGGTTCTAGCCTTGGAACTAGTAAATGAACCAATCTTACTCCAGTTATAGGTTTGCAGAACCAAGAACTGAACTGGTTTTCCATTAAACTGCCTTCAACAGGTCAGTTCAAGCTGATTCAGTTCAATTTCCAGATTGAATCGGGCCTAATGCTCCCCCTGACGCTTATGCTGATTATTTGCTTTGAAATCAAGTTTAGGCTGCAATATTTACTCACTTTTTCCGGTCCAGCTCACAATTTCCCATTTCTTCTTTCTTTGGTCATCCTTGTTTTTCCATTTCTTCTTCGTTACTCAAAATCCAGTCACAACCCAACCACGATGGCCATGGGATTTCTTGGATGGTTGTTTTCCAACGATGTCTGAGGTGGTAAAAGAATTACTTTCAGGTCATGATGAAGGTTCATCCCCTTTGGCATCGTGGTTGGTGGTGGCTGTGGATTCTTAATGATGGTTCCAAGGTCGGTGGTGGTGGTGGTGGCGGTGTCATGGAGGGTAGACTGCAGCAGATGATGATGGCAATCAAAACAATGTGAGTGGCTGCAAAAGGGGAAAAGTCTACGGTGGCGGTAATTTGTTTCTTTAATGTAGAAGATGGTGATGATGGCATGTGAGTCTGTTGGTTCAATGATGTGTAGTGGCTGGCGATGGTGTTGCTGTGGCGGTTGTAGTGGATGTTCAATGTTTAAGGAGAAGATAGATGGTGGTGAACGATGGTATGCCGTGGGAGAAGAGGTAGCACTTCAGCTTGTTCAGGGTTTAGACAATTGCATCAATACAATTTGATCTGCAATTGGCGTGCATAGCTGAGATGCAGACTGCATCCTCAACCATAAGTGAAGTACAAGGGAAAAAAAAAAAACACCTGGACACATTTAGATTTGCAAATGATAAAGCTTTGAATGCAATTACAGATGTGTACAGGATTGAGAGTACTATCAGAAGAACTCTCACGGTTGGCTTTTCACTTACAAGATCGGTGAAAATTTTCCAGCAAGAGTGGAAATCGGAGGGTATGATCAATCTAGCGCTTTTGGGTTGCCAGGCAGTTTAGATGGAGGGGATGCATCTAAAATTAGATGAATTTTGGATCATCCACTCATTAGCCAGAAAGGACAAGGTAATAAAACCAGTCATTTGCAACCAGAACAAAATAATTTTAATTCACTCACGCTGCAACCGCCACAAAACATATATTGAAGAATCCATACTTTCACAACCTGATTGTCATAAGCAGTACTACATAGTTTCCAGCATACACACTCACAATCTCTGTTCTCCCAATCACAGTTTTAACAGCACACCCATCTCCCATCCCTCCTATGTCAGCAAACTAGGTCAGGCTAGGCCATCAAATGCTTCTCCATGAAAGATACTTTGGCATTCTGGTCCATCCGTAGGGACATTCCACATATCCAAGATCTCCATACCATTGCTTGGAGAATATGGCGTATCATGCAATTCGTCGCTATGTTCATCTATAAATGGACAACCATTATAAAGCAGGGTTTGCTCTTCGTCCATCTGGGCCTGCTGAGGGATAATAGGCACGTCACCATCTGGCATCCTGGAAATTGATATCTCAATCTGATTCTGGGTTTCGATAGTTTCTTCCTCAGATGCCTGGAGGGAGAAAAGAGGGGGGGAAAGAACATTTTAAAGCTTTAGCTTAGCTAGACAAATCAATAGATCATACTGCTGTATGTCAATCCAGAGCAATTTTTGGGTACCTGTGCACAAATTTCGTGTGCTTGTCCATTTCCGGAGTCATTAGGAATACTACCGGTGCTTGAATTGGCCAAAGTACTCGCTTTTGCTGACCTTGCTTTCTTACGTTTCCTGTCGATTATGTGACAGAGAACAAAGGCCATCTGCAAAGATCAAAGGATATGGATCAGAGTTCCATAAACAGAGACCATTATAACCATACACACATGAAATATTCCAAGATGGATCACGGATCGCCGATTAAAGTGAAGCTATTCTTAATATTCTAAACCATATTCAACCTCACCTGCACTGGCAAACACGTTACAGATGTTCAGTTAGAGGTATTAACAGAGGGAAAAATCGAGTACCGGGCCGGAGATTTTACTGTCAGAGACACTTGAATTTAGGTGATATTCATGCATGACCACATCAGTCTTGCGGCCTTTCGGTTGTCGACCTTCATAGTAAACCAAAATCTTCCTGATCCCTATCTGCTTGCCAGTGACCAGGGATCGTATAACACGCTTCTTACAGGTATCCTTCCAATATCCCAATTCTGTCATCCTGTTATTAGAACGATGATCACTCGGAATCTTGTCCCCGCAAGGACAGAAGAAGAAGCACTCCCGTCCGTCCGACGGTATGTCTGATAATTCTACATACAAACAAAGAACAGTTGAATAAATGGATTGAGTAAACATGGGAAATTGGAAAAATAGAGATTACTAAAAGGAGTAGCACCACGCTGCGCAGTTACCATTGTATGAAATGAACAAATCAGGAGGCTCGCAGCTGTAGATGTATAGCTCTGGAATGAGGCAGTATGCTTCCAGTTTTCCCTTGAGCTTCCCTCTAAGGTGATGATCGATGAGTTCGTCCTCGGTCGGTTCGAACCTGAGTCCCACCGGCCACGACGCCATTCAATCTGATGATGCCTATCAGTCTCGACTTCAACCTGCAATAGACCAAGAGAAGATGAGTGTAGACAACTTGCAAGAGCAGGGGAAATAACAGAGGAAATGGAGTTCACTATTTGCTTTGCTTCTCTTGGGACTTGACAGTGTGACTCGAGTCCATACCAAGTGGGTCGACTTTATAGGACAAAAGCAATCAATTTTCTTTTCCCTTGCTTCAGAAGGCATTGCACTGTTCAGTGGGATCCCACTTCAATCTCAAGAAAGACGCTTTTGCTGACGACAGCCGCCTAGAATTCCGCCATTACCTGAATTAAGGGAGAAGGACGGTAGAAATGTGATAAGTTGTGCACGATATTCATTTTAATGATGAAAATTTTCACCAACTCATTAAGTATCAAAATCAAAGAAAAACAATCATTTAAGTACTTTCGGTGAGAAATTTCGGTCAAATAAATTATGTGGCTTTTATAATTAAAAATTTAATCTAAGGTGGCTTTTTTTTTTTTTTGGCACTAAAGTGATTACTTTTTATTAAAATTGGCACTAATGTGATTAATTTTTTGCAATGACTAGCACTAAAGTAATCACTTTTTAACCTGCTAGACGATATCATTTAAGGGTTATATGCTGATTGAGCTAGCCGGTGAACCACGTAAAATTAAAAAATTAATAAAGTATGGTCACGTTAGATTTTCGACAACCCAGATTGGCACTTAAGTGATCATTTAAAAAAAATAGCACTTAAATTATCCGGAAATTTTTTTTTGGCACTAAAGTAAACATCATACCCCTTCTCCCCCTAAATTAACTTTGTTAGGTACAATTTTGAAAAATGGGCAATACCACAAAAAATAGAACTCAAATTAATTTTTGTGTCCCAAAAAGTCTCAAGTTAGTATACCCTTACCACACTTACCTCAAACTATATTTCATCACAAGAAATCTTAAATCACCAAAATATTATATTGGAAAATCCCTAAAATTCCTAATTTTTGTGATTTGGGATTTTCTCGTAATATTAAAATTAGTTTTGCATAAATGTGGCATGGGTGTACCAATTTAAAATATTTTGTAACATGAAAATTAGTTTTGTAAAAATGTAACACGGTTTATCAATTTGAAATTTTTAATGATATTAACTTTTAACAAATATTCGTAGAATAGGACTATGAGCCTAAACTGGATTTAGTCACTCCTCAAAACAAAAAGAGTGAGGGTATATTAATTGTTTGAATATATCTCACTTATTTATTGGAATATGCTGGTTCCTGAATGCTTTGCAAGCCACATAGCCGATAGCACATCACCAGTTATATACAATGCATATCAACTACTGCAGTCATGAATAACCACGTGATGATGTGAAGTTGAAAATTGAAGTGTTTCACTATGAAGAATAGTCTCGAATCTCATGCGATATGCCGATGATGATATGGAGTTGCAAGTGGGTCCCAATCTAGGAGACTTAAGTCTTTCACATGACATGCGTACACAGAGCATTGGCGATAGCTAAAGTGAAAAGAAAGATTCGCATTGGTATGATTCTAAACTGTAGTTGATTCTCTAAAAGACATAACCTCTAGGAAAGGTCTAAAATTTGGGAAAATGACATGATAGAGCTTGATCTTTCTATACACGCTCAATGTCTCCTCAACTTTGTTATGGTTTAATGAGGGTAATTCTGCAAATTCTACATGTTCGAGTGCAAACCCATTTTTTAGTGTTCTGGTTATCTTTAGCAAAAGGATGTATTGTTGAGGGGGATAATCTCAACTGCAGATATTAGATATCAGGTTCGTATGGCGAGGTATAATCATTAAAGTAATTAGTGCCGCACCCTAATTTCCACTAGGAAAGGGGAACGACATGGTCATGGTCTTACCCAAAAGGAGCAACCTAAAACAAAAACAATACATACCTACTAGCACAATATATATGATAAAATATAAGGGTGATCATGGTTTGGGTTGGGCCAATCTAACACTTAACCCAGGACCAATTCACACAGTGTTGGTCCTCAAATTTTAGGATCGATGACTGACCCAATTGAGCCTATGATCAAGGATTGGACCAATCCTATGGATTCGGTCTGGTTTCAAGGTCAATTAGGGACCAACCAATAATTTTTTTGTTTCATTTTTGTAATCTCTGAAAAAGACAAACATATTATTTTAAATTACAATATCCATCAAGAGGGACGAGCCGTGAGACGAGAGCAAGCTGTGAGGCGAGGAATAAAGGCAAGCCGCAAGGTGAGTGGCAAACAATGAGCGTTGCTCATGAACGAAGAGGGTTTCTAATTAGGGCTTTGTTTCTTTCTGATTTACTCGATAAAAAACAAGACCAACGAAGAGAGGCGAGCAGCGTGAGTGTTGAGCGGCGAGCAGGGTGAGCATCTAACGGCCAGTAGTGAGTGACACGAGTGTCGAGCGACAAACGGCTCGAGCATTGAGCGATGAGCAGTGCGACAGTCGAATGGCAAGCAAGGCGAAGTTGCTCACCAAGTGAAAAGTTATTTCTTTCAAGTAAAAATTGAAAAGGATAAAGAAGAAAGAAGAGGATAGAAAATAAAGGAGAACAAGAGTACTGGAGGAGGAGGAGGAGGCCATTTGATGCCATTTAAGTTAGAGTTTGCTCTTTAGAATAGATATATTCTATAATATTAGATATATAGTATATAATATATTTAAAATATATTACATATAAATATATTATATATAATATATACAGTCAAGGTTGGTCCAAGTTGGACCAACCCTAAACTCCCAAGACCGAAGACCAACCCGCATGATGCTAGTCTAGGGATTTCAAGGCTAAGGACCAACCAATCCCCTTGGGAACCGAACTAGGATCGACAGGTTGGGCCAGTCTAGGGTCAATCTATGGTGGACCCTAGATTGATGCTCACCACTAATAAACAAGGGAATTGGTTATAGGATCAAAGTTTCTAAAATCCATCAAAGAAAATATGTACGACTTCAAACTCATTTAAACCCAACAACTATCATTAGACATTGAAAGCTCATATCCAACGGTGTCTAAAATCCAATTACCAAAATTCCCATTGATATCACTCTTATCCTAGTTGTCACTAGTTGAAAATCTGAAAAACCTTAGAAAGAATAGGCAGCTCAATAAGTAGTGCATATATCTTCCAAGTAGATCGAGATCCCATTATACATATTTACAAAACTATACCGAACTAGTTGATTGATATCATAGCAGAAATACTCATTTAATCATTAATATCATAGCAAACATCAATGATCTAGTTCATTGATCAATCTCAACAACTCACATAAATATTCTATTCTATTGATTAATCTCATTAAATCACACGTCGATAGTCCATTTCATCGACCAATCTATTGTTCAATATCTAACTATGGTCACACTTAAAACCCGTGACAAAAGCAACCAAGTTTGTCCCCATTGACTAGGTCTACTACTTATATAAGCCAAGGTTCATCCTAGAAGGACGTCCTGAGAACAATATATGCATACTCCCCCTTCAATGGGTTCTAATCATAGCGACATGAACATTAACCTCATTCTCTAATATTCTCACAATCAAAACCATAGTTTATCTTATAAATCGGTTTTACAAACCGAATCATATCACCTTTCACAACTCAATATATAACATATAATGCATTTTGTAAATCATTTCACACATCAAATATATATAACCCTTCATAAACCATACTCAAAGTTAGCTTCTCCTAATTCATTCACAAAAACGTTTCACAAATCCAAAATACATAATCTTTCTCAACTCTGTTAATCAAACAAAATATATGTTTCACAAGACATTTCTCACACATTTTGAAATTCATCTCATAAACCGGTAACATTTTGAAACACTGTTCATAAAACATTTCTCAAACAATTCACAAATAACTAAAACATAGTAAATGCCTGATCTAGATCTTTTGCAACAAACATGCTCTTTCAGAATTTATAATAGAATCCCTATCACTTTCAAAACATAAGTTTACAAATTCATAGAAGAGATAACATTACTTACCTAGAAATGTCTAAAATCAAACTACGAAGGTTACTTGAATTGAACTCGCAAACCTATCAAATAAATGAGTAATAAAATCAAAATAGAGTAAAACGCTACGTCAATTATGATTTGCTAAACCAAGCATTTTTATTTTTATTTTTTGAAAGCTAAACTAAGCTCACTCAGTAACAAAACGGTTCTTAGGTGCTAACAAAACTCTTGTTTGAAGAGGATATTCAAAGCTATCTGCAATGTAGAGCTTGAGCATAAAACTTAGAAAATTCGTTCCAATCAAATTGAAATCCAAGCTGGCTCTGTCCGGTTTCCAGATTGAGCTCCCCTAACACTTAACGCTGTTGATGGGATTTAAAATCTAGTTTGGGCCTGAATAGTTTACTCACTATTGGCGGTCCAGCTCACGATTTCCCATCTCCTCTTTCGTCCTCTTTTCCCCCTTGTTCGTTCATTTTATGTTGCGCGCAGTGAAACCCAACACCTCAAATCCAGTCACAACCCAACCACGATGGCCATGGGGTTGCTTGGATGGTTGTTTTTCAGCAGCGTTGAGTTGGTATAAGAATTAGTTTTAGGTCGCAGTGAAGGTTCATTGCCTTTGGCATCGTGGTTGGTGGTGGCTATGGATTCTTCATGGGGGTTCCAAGGTCAGTGGTAGCAGCGTCATGGGCGGTCGGCTGTAGCAGACGTGATGGAACTCAAAACAATGAGTGGCTGCGAAAGAGGAAAAATTTATGGTGGCGGCAATTTGTTTCCATAATTTAGAAGAAAATGGTGATGATGGCATGTAAGTATGCCGGTTCAATGATGTGTAGCGGCTGGCGATAGCGATGCTGCGGCAGTGGTAGCGCATGTTCAATGTTTACAGAGAAGATAGACGATGGTGAACGATGGTGTGCCGTGGAAGAAGCCGTAGTGCTTCAGCTTGCTCAGGGTGTTGACAATTGTATAGGTACAATTTGATCTGCAATTGGTGTGCACAGCTGAGATGCAGAATGCATCCCCTACCACAAGTGAAGTACAAAAAAACAAATGCTTCAGACATATTTGGATTTGCAAACGGTAAAGCTTCGAAAGCAATGACAGACGTACAGGATTGAGAACACTGTCAGAAGAATCTTTACGGTTTGGCATTTCAGTTGCAAGATCGGTGAAAATTTTCATCAAGAGTTGAAATTGGTGGCTATGACCTGTCTTACTAGACAAGTCACGCAGTTTAGATGGAGGGGGTGCATCTTAAATTGGATGAGCCTCGCATCATCCACTCATTAGCCAGAAAAGACAAGGTAATAAACAAGTCATTTGCAACCAGCACAAAATGGTTTTCCTTCACTCATACTGCAACCAGCATAAAACATAATATTGATGTATCCATACTTTCACAACCTGACTGTTATAAGCAGCACTACGTAGTTTGTACCATACACACACAATCTCCACTCACCCAACTACAGTTTTTACAGCACCCCCATCTCCCATCACTCTTATGTCAACAACATGGTAACTAGGTAAAAGTAAGTCCATCATATTCTTCTCCAGGAAGGATACTTTGGCATACTAGTTCATCCGTAGGGACATTCCAGAGGTCCAAGATCTCCATACCGTTGCTCGGGGAATATGGCAGATCATACAATTCGTCACTATGCCCATCTATAAACGGCCAACCATCATAAAGCGGGCTTTGCTCTTCGTGCATCTGGTCCTGCTGAGGGATAATTGGCCCATTACTGTCCAGCATGCTGGAAATCAATATCTCATTCTGATTTTGGGTTTCGATCGTTACTTCCTCAGATGCCTGGAGGAGAAAAGAGGGGGGAAAAGAACATATAAAAGCTTTAGCTTAGATAGGAATATTGGTAGTCATATTGCTTTATGTCAACCCACGGCAATTTTTTGTTACCTCTGTACTAATTTCGTCGGATCGTCCATTTCCGGAGTCATTGGGAGTACTACCGGTTCTTGAACTGGCCAAAGCAACCGCTTTTGCTGACCTCGCTTTCTTACGTTTCCTGTCGATTATGTGACAGAGAACAAAGGCCATCTGCAAAGATGAGAGGATGTGGATCAGAGCTCCATAAACGGAGACCATTATAACCATACACACATGAAATTTTCTAAGATGGATGACAAATCGCCGATTAAAGTGAAGCAATTCTTAATATTCTAAACCATATTCAGCCTTACCTGCGCCGGTAAACACATTACAGATGCTCAGTTAGAGGATTTAACAGAGGGAAAAATGGAGTACCGGGCCGGAGATTTTACTGTCAGAGACACTTGATTTTAGGTGGTATTCGTGCATGACCACATCGGTCTTGCGGCCTTTTGGTTGTCGACCTTCATAATAAACCAAAATCTTCCTGATCCCTATTTGCTTGCCAGTGACCAGGGATCGTATAACGCGTTTCTTACAGGTATCTTTCCAATATCCCAATTCTGTCATCCTGTTATTCGAACGACGATTATTCGGAATCTTGTCCCCACAGGGACAGAAGAAGAAGCACTCCCGTCCATCCGAAGGTATGGCCGATAATTCTACAAACAAAGAACAGTTGAATAAATGGATTGAGTAAACATGAGAAATTGGAAATATAGAGAAGACTAGAAGGACTAGCACTCCACTGTGCAGTTACCATTGTATGAAATGAACAAATCCGGAGGCTCGCAAGTGTAGATGTATAGCTCTGGGATGAGGCAGAATGCTTCCAGTTTTCCCTTGAGCTTCCCTCTGAGGTGATGATCGACGAGTTCCTCCTCGGTCGGTTCAAATCTGAGTCCCACCGGCCACGATGCCATTCGATCTGATGATGCCTATCAGTCTCGACTTCAACGTGCGATAGACCAAGAGAAGATCAGTGCAGACAACTTGCAAGAGAAGGGGAAAAAACGGAGGAAACGGAGTTCACTATTTGGTTTGCTTTTCTTGGGACTTGAGAGTGTGACTCCAAACCAATCCAAGTGGGTCGACTTTATAGGACAAAAGCAATCACTTTTCTTCGCCCTTGCTTCAGAAGGCATTGCACTGTTCAGTGGGATCCCACTTCAAAGCTGAAGACAGACGCTCATGCTGACGACAGCCGCTTAAAATTCCTCCATTAACTATATTTAACTTTGTCGGGTACAATTCTGTAAAATGGGTAATGCCACATAAACTAATTTAAGTGTAACAAAAAATCCGAAGCTAGTATAATGATGTCACACTTATCACAAACTAATTTTCATCACAAGAAATGCTAAATCACCTAAATCTTAGAATGGAAAATCCCTAATTTTAGTGATTTGGGATTTTCAGTAATATAAAAATTAGCTTCGAATAAATGAGATACGGGTGTACCAATTTGAAATATTTTGTTACATGAAAATTAGTTTTGTGTAAAATGTAAGCTAGGCCGGTGAGCTAGGCCGAATCCTCGCATCAAAAAAAAAAAAAAAAATAGTTTATCAATTTGAGATTTTTAGTGATATTAATATTTTAATGAATATTCATAAAATTGGACTATGGTCCTAAAGGGGTTAATTCCAAAAAAAAACACCAACTTTAGGTCGATGGACAAATCTAGCCCAAATTTTTTTTTTGTATTGTAAAACAACACCAACTTCAGGATCGGAACCACCCGCCGTGGTGGCGTTGCGCTTCGGGCCTTCTCCCCTCACGAAGGGGAGAGGTTCGAATCCCGGTGCGTCATTTGGTGATTTACCCGGTGGCACGTGCGTGGTGGTCGTGCGTGTTGCCCCTGTTCTTCCCGCCGGCATTGTCGGCTTTCGGGGTTTTCCCAGGGTTACCAAAAAAAAAAAAAAAAAAAAAAAAAAAAAAAAAAAAACTTTAGATCGAATGACAAATTTGACCCAAACTTTTTTTTTCATGTAAAAAAACACCAACTTTAGGTCAAGTGACAATTCTAGCCCAAATTTTTTTTTTTTTCATTTTGAAAAAAAATCACCAACTTTCACTTAAATTTTAAATCTGGCCCCCCTTAACTTAGATTCATTGATTGTCTTGCACTTGCTAGCTAACACCATCCATTGTCTTATTGTTTGAGCCATAGCTCGAAGAATAACAGTGAAACTGTGTCATCTCCTATACTTCACTAGCAAGTAAAACAATCTCAAGATTGAATTTCTTTGGCTATATTTTATCATTTTGTCGTAATATGAAGCTGTTGATCACCGCCCATCAAGAGAAACCATGGATGAGATCCACCAACCTCACGGCTAGAACCTTTTCTCCTGAAATAAGTTTAACTTCAAATAGAAAGTTATGGTAGGGGTTAGATTTTGGATAGGAGTGAAAGTTTGTGATTTTTTATAAGACAAAAAAAAAAAAAAAAAAATTGGGGCCGAATTGTCACTTAACCTAAAGTTTGTGCTTTTTACGAGACAAAAGAAAATTCGGGCCCCGATTTATCTCGACCTAAAGTTTGTCTTTTCATGAGACAAAAAAAAATTTTGGCTAGATTTATCCATCGACCTAAAGTTGATGCTTTTTTATGGAATTAGCCCGGCCCTAAAGTGGCCTCATCACCAGCTATATACATTGCATATCAACTGCTACGGTCATCAATAGCCACTCTAGAATTTCATGCGACATGCCGATGATGATTGGGAGTTGCAAGTGGGTCCCAATCAAGTAGACTTTAGTCTTTCATATGACATGTATACACCGAGCATTGATGATAGCTAAAGGGAAAAGAAAGATTCGCATTGACGTCATTTTGCGAAAAATATCACGTTTTCAAAAATATTTTCTAAAAATCATCTTCTTGAAAAATGACTATATTTTTCGGTATTTGGTAAAACTTAAACTTTGAGTGAAAAATATTTTTCAGTTCGTTAGCTAATTTAATTGTTTGGGAAAAATTATCAAAAAATTGAATTTTAATATTTTAAATTGACCAAAAATTATTTTTATTTTTTATTTTTTTTTAAATGAAATTTTAATTATTTGTATCTTTTAAAAATCAAAATTTTTATTTTTTTTTTTTTTTCCTTTTTTTTCTTTTTCTTTTCCTTCCTCTTCCTCCTCCTTCCTCCGACGCGGAATGCCTGATGATGGCCAGATGCCCGGCGGTCAACCAAGACGCAGTTGCCAGATCTAACGAGCTCGCAACTCGCCAAAGCCCGGCAAACCTCTGGCGAGCTCGAACAAGGCCCAAGCTTTGCCCCAGCCGGTGAGGCTCCCGCCTCTCCCGATGCGGCGAGGCCCAAGCTCGTCGGGCTCGGATGAGCTCGGCTTCACCCCGATCGGGCTAGGCGAAGCCTCGCCAACTTGGGGCAAGGCTTGAGCGCTCGTGGCCGGTCGCCGGCCACGCCATGGCCGGCGACCGGCCAAGGCCAAGGAATAAGATGAAAATGAAAGAAAGAAAAGAAAAAAAGAAAAGGAAAAAAAAAATTAAAAACTTGATTTTTAAAATAAAAAATAAAAAACAAAAAGTAAGCAGAAAAATAAAACAAAAATGTGTTTGGTGAAAAGAAGTAAGGTGGAAGAAGTTATGGAAAATATTATCCATTTTTGAAAAGTAGAAGATATTTTCCTCACTTTTAAAGATTGTTTTTCCAATAATGGTAAATATTTTCCTTAACTAGTTCATTTTCCGTGAAACGAACACTAGAAAATCTGGAAGACGTTTTTCTGGAAGTCATTTTCGGTGAAACGAACGGAAACCGTTGTTGATACTCCAAAAGATATAACTTCTGCAAAAGGTCTAAAATTTGGGGAAATGACATGATAGGGCATGATCTTTCTATAAATGCTCAATATCATCTTCAACTTTATTTTTGGTTTAATGAGGGTAATTTTGCAAATTCCACATGTTCAGATGCACTTTTTTAGTGTTCAAGTTATCCTTTTATGGTATTTGATATCTTTAGTGAAAGGATGCGACCCATTATTGAGGAGGTTGATCTCAAGAGCAGATCTTAGAAATCAAGGTTCGCGTGGCTAGGAATAAGCATTTGACATAGTTAGTGTCACTTCCTAATTTCCATTAAGAAAGGGGAATGACACCACTGTCATCTTACTCAAAGGACGTAACCTAAAACAAAAACAACACATACCTGCTAGCACAGTATGTATGATATAATAAGGAATTGGTTACGGAATCAAAGTTTCTAAAATCCATTAAAGAAAATATGTACAACTCAACTCCGAAATCAACTAAACCCAACAACTATCATTAGACTTCCACAGCTCATTTTCAATAGTGTCCAAAATCCAATCACCAAAATTCCCATTGATATCATTCTTATACTAGTTTTTTTTTTTTTTTTTGATTGGAAGAGGCCCACGCCTGACTGGTGACCAGCGCGACCCACCACCCACCACCACGGCATCGCAGTAAACCCCTGTAACCCGTCCCCTTGAGGGGGATGGAGCGCAGGACCCTTATACTAGTTGTTGCTAACTGAAAAATCTGAAAATCCTTAGAAAGAATGGGTGGGCAACTTTAGCTCAGTAAGTAGTGTATATATCTTCTAAGCAAATTGAGTATCCACTATACATATCAGAAATACTCATTAAATTAGTAATATCAAAGTAAATATCAATAGTCCAATCCATTGATCGATTTCAACAATTTATTTATCAATGTTCTATTCCATTAATTATCTCATTAAATCACATTTTGATGATATCGACCAATCTATTGTTCAATATCTAACTATAGTCACGCTTAACACTCATAACAAAAGCAACTAAGCTTACCCCTATTGACTAGGTCTACCACCTATATTAGTCGGTGGCTCAACCTAGGAGGACATCTTGAGAACAGTATGCATACTCTGCCTTCAATGGGTTCTAATCATAGCAACATGAGCAAAAACCTCATTCTCTAATATTCTCAAAACCAAACCATAGTTTATCTATCAAACCATATCGCCTTTCACAACTCAATTTATCAAATAGAATGCATTTCATAAATCATTTATTAAATCAATACATATAATCGTTCATAAACCATACTCAAAGTCAGCTCCTCCTAATTCTTTCACAAAATGGTTTCACAAACCCAAAATACATAATTTTTTGAACTCGGTTCATCAAATAAAATATTTGTTTCGCAAGACATTTCTCACATATTTCCGAAAACCATTTCATGAATTAGTAATATTTTGAAATGCCTTTCATAAAATGTTTCTCAAACAATTCACAAATAACTACAAAGTAGTAAATGCCCAATCTAGATCTTTTACAACAAACATGCTCTTTCAGAACTCATAATGTATGGAATCCCTATCACTTTCAAGATATAAGTTTATAAACTCACAAAAGAGATTGCGACACTTACTTAGAAACACCTAAAATCAAACTACAAAGGTTACTTGAACTATCAAACTCGTAATCTTATCAAATATATATGGAACAACATCAAAATTGAGTAAAATGCTACGTCAATTGTGAGCCGCTAAACCATTCTTTTTTTCTTTTCTTTTTTTTTTTTTTTTTTCTGAAAGCTAACCTGAGCTTACTCAGTAACTAAAAGATTCTTAGGTGCCTACCAAAATTCTTGCTCGAAGAGGATAATCAAAGTTATCTACAATGCAAAACTTGAGCACGAAACTTCAAAAATTCATTCCGATCAAATTAAAATCCAAGCTGGTTCCGTCTGATTTCTGGATTGAGCTCAACTCGGTGCTCCCCTAACACTTAAGCTGTTGATGGGATTTGATATCTAGTTTGGGCCTGAATATTTTACTCACCGATCGCGGTTTAGCTCTCAATTTCCCATTCCCCCTTTCTTTTGTCGTCCTCTTTCTCCCCCTTCTTCGTTCCTTTTGTCTTCTTTTTATGGTCTGTTCGTTCCTTTTATGTTGCACGCGGTGAAACCTAACTCCTCAAATCCAGTCACAACCCAACCACGATGGCCAAGGGATTGCTTGGATGGTTGTTTTCCAGCAGTGTTGAGGTGGTATAAGGATTAGTTGTCGATTGCAGTGAAGGTTGATTACCTTTGGCATCGTGGTCAGTGGTGGCTATGAATTCTTGATGGTGGTTCCAAGGTCAGTGGTAGCGGCATCATGGATTGTGGACTGTAGCAGACGATGATGGAACTCAAAACAATGCGAGTGGCTGCGAAAGAAGAAAAATCTATGGTGGCAACAATTTGTTTCGTTAAATTAGAAAGAAGATGGTGATGATGGCATGTGAGTATGTTGGTTCAATGATGGGTAGTGGCTGGCAATGGCGATGCTGCGGCGGTGGTAGTGCGTGTTCAATGTTTACAGAGAAGATAGACGATGGTGAACGATGGTGTGCTGTGGGAGAAGCCATAGCACTTCAGCTTGCTCAGGGTGTTGACAATTGCATAGGTACATTTGATCTGCAGTTGGTGTGCACAGCTGAGATGCAAAATGCATCCCCTCCCACAAGTGAAGTACAAGAAAAAAAAAATGCTTCAGACATATTTGGATTTGCAAACGGTAAAGCTTCGAATGCAACGACAGACGTACAGGATTGAGAACACTGTCAGAAGAATCTTTACGGTTTGGCATTTCAGTTGCAAGATCGGTGAAAATTTTCATCAAGAGTGGAAATTGGAGGCTATGACCTGTCTTACTAGACAAGTCACGCAGTTTAGCTGGAGGGGATGCATCTTAAATTGGATTAGTCTCGGATCATCCACTCATTAGCCAGACAAGACAAGGTAATAAACAAGTCATTTGCAACCAGCACAAAATGGTTTTCCTTCACTCACACTGCAACCAGTACAAAACATAATACTGATGTGTCCATACTTTCACAACCTGACTGTTATAAGCAGCACTACATAGTTTGTACCATACACACACAATCTCCACTCACCCAACTACATTTTTTAAAGCACACCCATCTCCCATCACTCTTATGTCAACAACATGGTAACTAGGTAAAAGTAAGTCCATCATATTCTTCTCCAGGAAGGAAACTTTGGCATACTAGTTCATCCGTAGGGACATTCCAGAGGTCCAAGATCTCCATACCGTTGCTCGGGGAATATGCCAGATCATACAATTCGTCACTATGCCCATCTATAAACGGACAACCATCATAAAGCGGGCTTTGCTCTTCGTGCATCTGGTCCTGCTGAGGGATAATAGACCCATTACTGTCCGGCATGCTGGAAATCAATATCTCATTCTGATTTTGGGTTTCGATCGTTACTTCCTCAGATGCCTGGAGGAGAAAAGAGGGGGCAAAAGAACATATAAAAGCTTTAGCTTAGATAGGAATATTGGTAGTCATATTGCTTTATGTCAACCCACGGCAATTTTTTGTTACCTCTGTACTAATTTCGTCGGATCGTCCATTTCCGGCGTCATTAGGAGTACTACCGGTGCTTGAACTGGCCAAAGTAACCGCTTTTGCTGACCTCGCTTTCTTATGTTTCCTGTCGATTATGTGACAGAGAACAAAGGCCATCTGCAAAGATGAGAGGATGTGGATCAGAGTTCCATAAACGGAGACCATTATAACCATACACACATGAAATTTTCTAAGATGGATGACAAATCGCCGATTAAAGTGAAGCTATTCTTAATATTCTAAACCATATTCAGCCTTACCTGCACTGGTAAACACGTTACAGATGCTCAGTTAGAGGATTTAACAGAGGGAAAAATGGAGTACCGGGCCGGAGATTCTACTGTCAGAGACACTTGATTTTAGGTGGTATTCGTGCATGACAACATCGGTCTTGCGGCCTTTCGGTTGTCGACCTTCATAATAAACCAAAATCTTCCTGATTCCTATTTGTTTGCCAGTGACCAGGGATCGTATAATGCGTTTCTTACAGGTATCTTTCCAATATCCCAATTCTGTCATCCTGTTATTCGAACGACGATTATTCGGAATCTTGTCCCCACAGGGACAGAAGAAGAAGCACTCCCGTCCATCCGAAGGTATGGCCGATAATTCTACAAACAAAGAACAGTTAAATAAATCGATTGAGTAAACATGGGAAAATGGAAAAATAGAGAAGACTAGAAGGGCTAGCACCACACTCTGCAGTTACCGTTGTATGAAATGAACAAATCCGGAGGCTCGCAAGTGTAGATGTATAGCTCTGGGATGAGGCAGAATGCTTCCAGTTTTCCCTTGAGCTTCCCTCTAAGGTGATGATCGACGAGTTCATCCTCGGTCGGTTCAAATCTGAGTCCCACCGGCCACGATGCCATTCGATCTGATGATGCCTATCAGTCTCGACTTCAACGTGCGATAGACCAAGAGAAGATCAGTGCAGACAACTTGCAAGAGAAGGGGAAAAAACGGAGGAAACGGAGTTCACTATTTGGTTTGCTTTTCTTGGGACTTGAGAGTGTGACTCAAACCAATCCAAGTGGGTCGACTTTATAGGACAAAAGCAATCACTTTTCTTCGCCCTTGCTTCAGAAGGCATTGCACTGTTCAGTGGGATCCCACTTCAAAGCTGAAGACAGACGCTCATGCTGACGACAGCCGCTTAAAATTCCTCCATTAACTATATTTAACTTTGTCGGGTACAATTCTGTAAAATGGGTAATACCACATAAACTAATTTTTGTGTAACAAAAAATCCGAAGCTAGTATAGTGATGTCACACTTATCACAAACTAATTTTCATCACAAGAAATGCTAAATCACCTAAATCTTAGAATGGAAAATCCCTAATTTTAGTGATTTGGGATTTTCAGTAATATAAAAATTAGCTTCGAATAAATGAGATACGGGTGTACCAATTTGAAATATTTTGTTACATGAAAATTAGTTTTGTGTAAAATGTAAGCTAGGCCGGTGAGCTAGGCCGAATCCTCAGCATATAAAAAAAAAAAAAAAAACATAGTTTATCAATTTGAGATTTTTAGTGATATTAATATTTTAATGAATATTCATAAAATTGGACTATGGTCCTAAAGGGGTTAATTCCAAAAAAAAGCACCAACTTTAGGTTGATGGACAAATATGGCCCAAACTTTTTTTTGTCTATTAAAAAAACACCAACTTTAGGTCGAGTGACAAATCTGGCCCAAATTTTTTTTTGTCATGTAAAAAAGCACAAACTTTTCAAGTTTTTTTTTTTTTTCATTTTGAAAAAAAATCACCAACTTTCACTTAAATTTTAAATTTGGCCCCCCTTAATTTAGATTCATTGATTGTCCTACACTTGCTGGCTAACACCATCCGTTGTCTTATTGTTTGAGCCATAGCTCGAAGAATAACGGTGAAACTGTGTCATCTCCTATACTTCACTAGCAAGTAAAAAAATCTCAAGATTGAATTTCTTTGGCTATACTTTATCATTTTGTCGTAATATGAAGTTGTAGATCACCGCCCATCAAGAGAAACCATGGATGAGATCCACCAACCTCACAACTAGAACGTTTTCTCCTGAAATAAGTTTAACTTCAAATATAAAGTTAATGGTAGGGGTTAGATTTTGGATATGAGTGAAAGTTTGTGATTTTTAATAAGACAAAAAAAAAAAAAAAAAATTTGGGGCCGAATTGTCACTTAACCTAAAGTTTGTCTTTTACAAGACAAAAGAAAGTTCGGGCCAAATTTATCTCTCGACCTAAAGTTTGTGCTTTTTCATTAGACAAAAAAAAGTTTTGGCTAGATTTATTCATCGACTTAAAGTTGATGCTTTTTTATGGAATTAGCCCGGCCCTAAAGTGGCCTCATCACCAGCTATATACATTGCATATCAACTGCTACGGTCATCAATAGCCACTCTAGAATTTCATGCGACATGCCGATGATGATTGGGAGTTGCAAGTGGGTCCCAATCAAGTAGACTTTAGTCTTTCATATGACATGTATACACCGAGCATTGATGATAGCTAAAGGGAAAAGAAAGATTCGCATTGACGTCATTTTGCGAAAAATATCACGTTTTCGAAAAATATTTTCTAAAAAATCATCTTCTTGAAAAATGACTATATTTTTCGGTATTTGGCTTAAACTTAAACTTTGAGTGAAAAATATTTTTCACCGTTCGTTAGCTAATTTAATTGTTTGGGAAAAATTATCAAAAAATTGAATTTTAATATTTTAAATTGACCAAAAAATTAGTTTTATTTTTATTTTTTAAAAATGAAATTTTAATTATTTGTATCTTTTAAAAATCAAAATTTTTATATTTTTTATTTTTTTCCTTTCTTTTCTTTTTCTTTTCCTTCCTCCTTCCTCCTCCTTCCTCCGAAGCGGAATGCCTGATGATGGCCAACTGCCCTGGCGGTCAACCAAGACGCGGTTGCCGGATCCAACGAGCTCACGACTCGCCAAAGCCCTAAGCAAACCTCTAGCGAGCTCGAGCAAGGCCCAAGCTCCGCCCCCAGGCCGGTGAGGCTCCCCGCCTCTCCTGATCTGGCGAGGCCCAAGCTCGTCGGGCTCGGACGAGCTCGGCTTCACTAGATCGGGCTAGGCGAAGCCTCGCCAACTTGGGGCAAGGCTTGAGCTGGCTCGTGGCCGGTCGCCGGCCGCCGCCATGGCCAGCGACCGGCCAAGGCCAAGGAATAAGATGAAAATGAAAGAAAGAAAAGAAAAAAAGAAAAGGAAAAAAAAATTAAAAACTCGATTTTTAAAATAAAAAAAAAAACAAAAAGAAAGCAGAAAAATAAAACAAAAATGTGTTTGGTGAAAAGAAGTAAGGTGGAAGAAGTTATGGAAAATATTATCCATTTTTGAAAAGTAGAAGATATTTTCCTCACTTTTAAAGATTGTTTTTCCAATAATGGTAAATATTTTCCTTAACTAGTTCATTTTCCGTGAAACGAACACTAGAAAATGCGAAAGACGTTTTTCCTAAAGTTATTTTCGGTGAAACGAACGGAAACCGTTGTTGATACTCCAAAAGATATAACTTCTGCAAAAGGTCTAAAATTTGGGGAAATGACATGATAGGGCATGATCTTTCTATAAATGCTCAATATCATCTTCAACTTTATTTTTGGTTTAATGAGGGTAATTCCGCAAATTCCACATGTTCAAATGCACTTTTTTAGTGTTCAAGTTATCCTTTTATGGTATTTGATATCTTTAGTGAAAGGATGCGACCCATTATTGAGGAGGTTGATCTCAAGAGCAGATCTTAGAAATCAAGGTTCGTGTGGCTAGGAATAAGCATTTGACATAGTTAGTGTCACTTCCTAATTTCCATTAAGAAAGGGGAATGACACGGCTGTCATCTTACTCAAAGGACGTAACCTAAAACAAAAACAACACATACCTGCTAGCACAGTATGTATGATATAATAAGGAATTGGTTACGGAATCAAAGTTTCTAAAATCCATCAAAGAAAATATGTACAACTCCGAAATCAACGAAACCCAACAACTATCATTAGACTTCCACAGCTCATTTTCAATAGTGTCCAAAATCCAATCACCAAAATTCCCATTGATATCATTCTTATACTAGTTTTTTTTTTTAGATAGGAGGAACCAGCTTGCAGCCGACAGCTGTGCCGTAAACCCTCTGGTGACGCTAGCGCAGGACCCACCACCATGGCGTCATACTTAATACCACTAACGGCTGCACGCTGGGGTTTGAACTCGTCCCCTTCGTGAGGGGGATGGAAGCCCAAGCCAGCGCGACCACCACATGGGGTGGTCTTATACTAGTTGTTGCTAACTGAAAAATCTGAAAATCCTTAGAAAGAATGGGTGAGCAACTATAGCTCAGTGAGTAGTGTATATATCTTTTAAGCAAATTGAGAATCCACTATACATATCAGAAATACTCATTAAATTAGTAATATCAAAGTAAATATCAATAGTCCAATCCATTGATTGATTTCAACAATTTATTTATCAATGTTCTATTCCATTAATTATCTCATTAAATCACATTTTGATGGTATAGACCAATCTATTGTTCAATATCTAAGTATAGTCACCCTTAACACCCATAACAAAAGCAACTAAGTTTACCTCTATTGACTAGGTCTACCACCTATATTAGTAGTTTATCTATCAAACCATATCGCCTTTCACAACTCAATTTATCAAATAGAATGCATTTCGTAAATCATTTCTTAAATCAATACATATAATCTTTCATAAACCATACTCAAAGTTAGCTCCTCCTAATTCTTTCACAAAATGGTTTCACAAACCCAAAATATATAATTTTTTGAACTCGGTTCATCAAATAAAGTATATGTTTCACAAGACATTTCTCACATATTTCCGAAAACCATTTCATGAACTAGTAATATTTTGAAATGCCTTTCATAAAATGTTTCTTGAACAATTCACAAATAACTGCAAAGTAGTAAATGCCCAATCTAGATCTTTTACAACAAACGTGCTCTTTCAGAACTCATAATGTATCGAATCCCTATAACTTTCAAGATATAAGTTTATAAACTCACAAAAGAGATTGCGACACTTACTTAGAAACACCTAAAATCAAACTATGAAGGTTGAACTATCAAACTCGTAATCAAATATATATGGAACAACATCAAAATTGAGTAAAATGCTACGTCAATTATGAGCCGCTAAACCAATCTTTTTTTCTTTTTCTTCTTTCTGAAAGCTAAACTGAGCTTACTCAGTAACTAAAAGATTCTTAGGTGCCTACCAAAATTCTTGCTCGAAGAGGATAATCAAAGTTATCTACAATGCAAAACTTGAGCACGAAACTTCAAAAACTCGTTCCGATCAAATTAAAATCCAAGCTGGTTCCGTCTGATTTCCGGATTGAGCTCAACTCGGTGCTCCCCTAACACTTAAGCTGTTTATGGGATTTGATATCTAGTTTGGGCCTGAATATTTTACTCACCGATCGCGGTTTAGCTCACAATCTCCCATTCCCCCTTTCTTTTGTCGTCCTTTTTCTCCCCCTTCTTCGTTCCTTTTGTCATCTTTTTATGGTCTGTTCGTTCCTTTTATGTTGCACGCAGTGAAACCTAACACCTCAAATCCAGTCACAACCCAACCACGATGGCCAAGGGATTGCTTGGATGGTTGTTTTCCAGCAGTGTTGAGGTGGTATAAGGATTAGTTGTCGGTCGCGTTGAAGGTTGATTACCTTTGGCATCGTGGTCAGTGGTGGCTATGAATTCTTGATGGTGGTTCCAAGGTCAGTGGTAGCGGCATCATGGATTGTGGACTGTAGCAGACGATGATGGAACTCAAAATAATGTGAGTGGCTGCGAAAGAAAAAAAATCTATGGTGGCAGCAATTTGTTTCGTTAAATTAGAAAGAAGATGGTGATGATGGCATGTGAGTATCTTGGTTCAATGATGTGTAGTGGCTGGCGATGGTGATGCTGCAGCGTGTTCAATGTTTACAGAGAAGATAGACGATGGTGAGCGATGGTGTGCTGTGGGAGAAGCCATAGCGCTTCAGCTTGCTGAGGGTGTTGACAATTGCATAGGTACAATTTGATCTGCAATTGGTGTGCACAGCTGAGATGCAGAATGCATCCCTACCACAAGTGAAGTAAAAGAAAAAAAAATGCTCCAGACATATTTGGATTTGCAAACGGTAAAGCTTCAAATGCAACGACAGACTGTCAGAAGAATCTTTATGGTTTGGCATTTCAGTTGCGAGATCGGTGAAAATTTTCATCAAGAGTGGAAATTAGAGGCTATGACCTGTCTTACTAGACAAGTCACGCAGTTTAGATGGAGGGGGTGCATCTTAAATTGGATGAGTCTCGGATCATCCACTCATTAGACAGAAAAGACAAGGTAATAAACAAGTCATTTGCAACCAGCACAAAATGGTTTTCCTTCACTCACACTGCAACCAGTACAAAACATAATACTGATGTGTCCATACTTTCAACACCTGACTGTTAAAAGCAGCACTACATAGTTTGTACCATACACATACAATCTCCACTCACCCAGCTACAGTTTTTACAGCACACCCATCTCCCATCCCTCTTATGTCAACAACATGGTAACTAGGTAAAAGTAAGTCCATCAAATTCTTCTCCAGGAAGGAAACTTTGGCATACTAGTTCATCCGTAGGGACATTCCAGAGGTCCAAGATCTCCATACCATTGCACGGGGAATATGGCAGATCATACAATTCGTCACTATGCCCATCTATAAACGGACAACCATCATAAAGCAGGCTTTGCTCTTCGTGCATCTGGTCCTGATGAGGGATAATTGACCCATTACCGTCCGGCATGCTGGAAATCAATATCTCATTCTGATTTTGGGTTTCGGTCATTACTTCCTCAGATGCCTGGAGGAGAGAAGAGGAGGGAAAAGAACATATAAAAGCTTTAGCTTAGATAGGCATATCGGTAGTCATATTGCTTTATGTCAACCCACAGCAATTTTTCGTTACCTCTGTACTAACTTCGTCGGATCGTCCATTTCCGGAGTCATTGGGAGTACTGCTGGTGCTTGAACTGGCCGAAGCACACGCCTTTGCTGACCTCGCTTTCTTACGCTTCCTGTCGATTATGTGACAGAGAACAAAGGCCACCTGCAAAGATGAGAGGATGTGGATCAGAGTTCTATAAACAGGGACCATTATAACCATACACATATGAAATATTCTAAGATGGATGACAAATCGCCGATTAAAGTGAAGCCATTCTTAAGATTCTAAACCATATTCAGCCTTACGTGTACTGGTAAACACGTTACAGATGCTCAGTTAGAGGTATTTACAGAGGGAAAAATCGAGTACCGGGCCGGAGATTTTACTGTCAGAGACACTTGAGTTTAGGTGATATTCATGCATGACCACATCGGTCTTGCGGCCTTTCGGTTGTCGACCCTCATAGTAAACCAAAATCTTCCTGATCCCTATTTGCTTGCCAGTGACCAGGGATCGTATAACGCGTTTCTTACAGGTATCTTTCCAATATCCCAATTCTGTCATCCTGTTATTAGAACGACGATTATTTGGAATCTTGTCCCGCAAGGACAGAAGAAGAAGCACTCCCGTCCGTCTGACGGTATGGCCGATAATTCTACAAACAAAGAACAGTTGAATAAATGGATTGAGTAAACATGGGAAATTGGAAAGATAGAGAAGACTAGAAGGACTAGCAGTCCACTGTGCAGTTACCATTGTATGAATTGAACAAATCCGGAGGCTCATAACTGTAGATGTATAGCTCTGGGATGAGGCAGAATGCTTCCAGTTTTCCCTTGAGCTTCCCTCTAAGGTGATGATCGACGAGTTCGTCCTCGGTCGGTTCGAATCTGAGTCCCACCGGCCATGCCGCCATCCGATCTGATGGTGCCTACCAGTCTCAACTTCAGCCTGCAACAGACCAAGAGAAGATGAGTGTGTGATGCCAAACCATTCCAAGTGGGTTGACTTTATAGGACAAAAGCAATCACTTTTCTTCAACCTTGCTTCAGAAGGGATTGCACTGTTCAGTGGGGTCCCATTTCAAGCTGCAGACCGACGCTTTTGCTGACGACGGATGGCTGGAATTCCTCCACTACACGTGTTAACTTTGTTGGGTACAATTCTAAAAATTATTCATATATTCGATCATAACTAAAGACTAACATGATGTGATAGATTTACATTATATAATTGAACATGACTCAAATGCTATGCTTTGCTAGTCACATTGCATATCAGCTCCTACATGCGTGAATAACTTACATGATGATGTGAGGTAGAAATTTGGAAGTGTTTCACTGTGAAGAATACTATAGAATTTTATGCAACATGCGGATGATGATATGGAGTTGCAAAGTGGGTCCCAGTCGGGAAGAAATTAAGAATTTCATACGACACGTGCAGGATGAGCAATGGTGGTAGCTAAAGGGAAAAGAAAGATTCGCGTTGGTACGATGAAAAGCAGAGCCGATTCTCCGAAAGATATATCTTTTACGAAAGGTCCGAAATTTTAGGGAAATGACATGGTAGGGCTTGATCTTTCTGTCTATGCTCAATACCGTCCTCCAACTGAATTTTTGGTTCAAGGAGGGTACCCGTTTGTGTGTGCACACTCATCTTTTTTCCTTGCAACGGGTATCAAAAAACAGAAAAAAGTAATAAATAGGAATGAATAACGATATAGAGGATTCCATCGTTTCTCAAGTTGTCCTCTTCATGGTTTGTCATATTTCTAGCAGAAGGATGTGACCCATAATTGTGGCAGTTGCTCTTAAGTGTAGAGCTTTGATATTAGGTATGTCTAAAGAGGAATAAAGCATTTCACGTTGATAGCTGGCTCATAACTCCTTTGGATTAGGGCTCCGACTATAGGCCCCGTCTCGAAGATATCCACAAGATGAGATGTCGAATGCTTGCCGCTCATCCCAATATTGACTAGCTATAACCATATGTAGCTGACCATGAGTAGTAGTATGCTCGATGGGCGTGTGTCGATCATAGACCACGGGCTCCTACATGGACCACACTTCGATTGTTGACATTATAATCCGGTAGGTAACATGTGTCAACAAGAATTTTCTATCACGTGCATCATATTTACGAGTTCTCTTCATCCAATGTGTCTCAACTTGACAAAAATTTCACTTGTGCTCATTATTATATACTTAGCCTCGGCTTGTTTCGTGAAAAACTTAGTGCTTTTGAAAAACATATTTCTAGTGTTCACATGAAATTGAGCCGGAAATTTTTGCTCACCATTTTTTTTTTAATGGAAAATGGCCTTTCGCCTATGGAGTTTCCTTCCAAATGACTCTCACTAGGTTGACGGTGGGTTTTGAGATCTGTTACACCCCTCAATGGGCTCACAATGATATTAAGCACCAAACCCACATTCTCCAATATCTAAAAATTCAATTCATAAATCAATCTCATAATCCACAATACATTTCACAAACCAATACAATAACCTTTCATAACCCAATTCATCTGATATAAATACTTTTTCATGTATCATTTCTCATATTATTTCATAAACCAAATTCACAAATTGATATGTATAACCTTTTGTAATAGTTTTCATAAAACTTTTCTCAAATCTTAGAACTCATTCCATAAACTAGTTTGCAAAACTATATATATCATTTCACAATACCTTTCATAAAACCATTCTCGAATCATTCTCAAATATTAAAAGGTAGTAATTGCTTGATCGATACTGCTTAATTACTTGTACAATTCTCAATTTTTTATCTCTTTCAAGACATGAGTTTACAAATCCATAAAATAGCTCCACTCATCTAGATGTTCCCCAAACCAAACAATAAGGCTCACTTGAATCAATGACCTCGCAATTCTAATATAAGCGAGACATAACATCAAAACTATGTAAAACGCTATCTCAATTATGGCATGGCTAAACCAAGCATAAAAGCTAATAAAATAATTCCCACGTGTCAATAAATCGCTTACCTGAAGCAATTATTTGAATCTAAACATATTGCAAAACTTGCTCGCGGAACCTTAGAATCTCGCTCCGACAAAACCGTTACTTCAAATCAATGACTATCAAACCCCACGACTCCAAAATGCCACAATCGACCATCCTCAAGAAATCTCAAAGCTTTACAATTCAAAAATCTAATTACACAATTCAAGTTTCTCAAAATTCCGAATTTAAGCCTTAAACCCACAAACTATTACAATTGGACAAACGAATGGGGTGAACACTTATCGAGTGTTGCATTACGTAGTCGAATTGGTTGGGCGAGGTAGCATTGACGTGCACATAAGATACTTCCTTCCTCTTCTTCCCCTTCCTTTTTTCTTCTTTCTTTCTTCTATTCTTCTTCTCTCTTCCTTTTTCCCGAACTGCTCTCGACCACTCTAAATGAGAGAACCCTCACTTTACTTCTTTTTCTGCAAAAAACGCTTCAAGTGGCAAAAGTTGACACAAAGGGACAGTTGAGTGCCAAAACTTACGAAACTGACACTTAAGTGCCACTTTTTTATGAAAAATGGGACACTTGAGCACCACATTCGGTGAGCCTCGCTGGAAATCCTACGTGCCATTTTTTTATTAATTTTCTCGCTTACGTGGCTCACCGAAATGCCGAATCGGCAAAACACACACAAAAACGACGTCGTTTTGGCATAATTTAAATTTTAATATAATATAAAAATTAATAATAATAATAATAATAATAATAATAATAATAATAATAATAATAATAATAATAATAATAATAATAATAATTTATTTTTAAAAAAAAATGGAGGAAGAGGAGGAGGAGGAAGGTAGCCAGCGGCTAAGGGCCGAGCCCGAGCCGACACTCCCCCACCTCCCCGGCGATGGAGGGGAGGCGGTGGCGAGGGCTGAGCCCTCAACCGCCGGCTGCCTCCCTCCTCCTCCTCTTTACCCCCTCCTTTTTGACCTGTTTTTATTTCTTTTCTTTTTTTAATAGAAAAGGCACCTCCTCTTTGACTTGGTCAAAGAAAATGTCCCGCTATTACAAGATCTAGTTTACTTACTTTTCCTGGTCCAGCTCACAATTTCCCATTTCCTCTTTCTTTGTTCCTCCTCTTCTTCCCTCTTTCTTCTTCCTTCCTGTTTATGTTGCGGCACGGTGAAGTCCAACGCCTCAAATCCAGTCGCAACCCAACGACGATGGCCACGGGATTTGCTTGGATGGTTGTTTTCCAGCAATGTCTGAGGCGGTAAAAGGATTAGTTTCGGTTCGTGGTGTTGGTTCATGGCCTTTGGCATCGCGGTAGGTGGTGGCTATGGATTCTTGATGGTGGTTCCAAGCGATGGCCAGTGGTGGTGGCGCGACGGATGGTGGACTGCAGCAGACGATGATGGCAGTCGAAACAATCCGGGTAGTGCGAAAAATGGAAAATCCCATGGTGGCGGCAGCTTGTTTCTTTCATTTACGGTGGACGCTGGTTGTGGATGAAGGAGAAGATGGTGAAGATGGTATGTGAGTATGGTGGTTCAATGATGAGTGGCGGCCGGTGATGGTGACGGTGCGGTGGTGGCATTGTGTGCTTAATGTTTACAGATGGTATGCTGCCATGGGAGAAGTGGCAGCGCTTCAGCTTGTTTGGAGTGTTGACAATCGCGTTAGGTGCAATTTGATCTGCACACGGTGCACATAGCTGAGATGCAGAATTTATCCTCAACCACAAATGAAGTACGAAGAAAAAAAAATATGCTTCAACACGTTTCGATTTGGAAAAGAAAAGAAAAGAAAATTTAATGCAATGACGGAGGTTTGCAGATTGAAAACACTTCCAGAAGAAGCTTCTCAGTTTGGTTTTTCACTTCCGGAAACGGTGAACGCCTTTAGCAAGAGTTTTTATTCCATTGCAGATGACAACGAAGTACAAGTCATGGCAATCCAACTGAAGATAAGCTATAAGTGATCCTATATACACAAATTATTCGAGAGGCTTGTATCACCAAGGCATGAATCTTTTGGTGAATTTGAAGGCTGAAGAATTGGCAGAAATCTCTGCGTGGTTGCTTGTCGATCCAGCCAATGGAGTAGCTGAAATTGATATCTCTCTGGCTGGTTCACTCTCCTCCCTGTGCTCATTGCTTTCTCCTCTGTGACTATATCAATCACTCTAAAACATTAGCATATAGGATCAATCCAACCAATTCAATACTCTAAAAGTTCTCAAGAGTTTTACCTTTGATCTGGCTGTCGATTTGACCAAAGGTGAACCATCTGGTTTGATTTCTCTCTGGCCGAAAATTCTGGCATCTTGAGCTTTTCTAACCTCGGATCTTTGTATTTGCAAGAAATTCCTGCATTCCCAGCCTTTTTTGGATGCTCTGTCTGTTTTGCAGAGACGATCTCCCATCCATCCAACTCACTCTCGGTACAGCCCTTTTTTCCCTTCAGAACACCATTGAGTGAATTGTTTGTTGATGTCAGCCAATTCTCCTTTAGAATAGATCCTTTATGCAACCTAGATGCTTGGTCATGCTGCAATAACACATTGCACGAGATCAATTGTAAAGAGGGAATAAGCAAGCCATTCGCATTTTTGCAGGAATAACAAGGGGAGGAATGGTGAATCTTTGTTCCCTTGGTGGTCAATCATTTATGGCAGCTTAAACTTTCGAGAAAAGAAAAAACAAAACAATTTGTCTAACACGGTTAATTAGTCATTGCATTCTGCTAGTCTTTTCTATCTTGTCCTAAAGTACAAAATGGGTGCCATTAACTCAAACCACCCAAGTAATTTTATAAAAGCACAAAGTCAAAAAAATTGATACTTAGACACAATGGGTGTAGAAGTTTCTTTTACCTTTGCTATGGCTATTGATTCATCCAAAGGATTATATACTGATTTAATATTTCTGGCTGCCAGATCTTCCTTTCTAAGCTTTTCAAGTCTCGGTTGTTCACCTTTGCAGTAATTTCTTACATCCTCCATAGCATTTTTGTTCTGTGAGCTAGATGTTTGGCCATGGAGAGTTTCAATTGTTGGTGTCTGCCAATTCTCCACCATAGCATGAGCATTAAGTGAGCTGCATGTTTGGCCATACTGCAACCAACATATTGCTTGAGATCAATTGAACCAGAGGAGTCGACTAAGGCATGATTCTTGTCTTATGACAAACATTAGTGGTTTCATTTCTAAAATTGGGTGGAAGCTATATTACATTATGATTTTCTGCTTCTTTGCATGGTCTCGTTTGTTATTTCAGGGCATTAACAAGCAAATCCCAATAAGCACGTTTTGCAAAACTTACCAGTGGAGGAACCATGGAAATCTTTGTGCAGTCAGTGATTGTTCCTCTCAAGTCAGGCATTGAATTTGGTTTCTCTATGGCTGGTTCAATTCCTTTGTTGTGATTGTTCTGGGGTGATTTTGATGCAGCACGGTGCTCTCTGCTTTCTCCTACCTGCCAATGTTTGTAAAACATTCTATCTTATATGCTTATACAGAAGCAAATAATTAAATCAACTGGGGACTCTTGAAACTCGGAATTGTCCTACTCTTTTCTTTTGAATTTCGCTAACAATATGAAAACCTTGCCATTAACTTTACCAGTAAACTCAATGCAGAAAATCCTAACTTGAAATTAATAATTAGACATTATGAGTGAATTTAGAAGCTTGTTTCACCTTTGCTTTGGCTTCTAATTCATCCAGAGTTACACATTCTGGTTTGATATTTCTGGCTCCAAGTTCTAGCTTCTCCACCTTTTCAACCCTTGATTCTTCATCAGTGCTATAAGTTCTTGCAATTTCAGGCTTTTTTGGAGGCTCCATATGCTTCGGGGAGGAGATATGTAACCCACTGAACTTTTGCTCAATGAACCCTTTCTTTTCATCTAGTGAAACTACACCATGGAGTGATTCGATCATTTGTGCTTGCTGACTCTTCATCAGAACAGCATGTTTATCATCTGAGCTACATTCTGGGCCATACTGCAATGCAGGAGATGAAACACATCGAAGGAAAATGAATGGCTGAGGCATAATCTTTAACAGTAAAACTCATGACGAACATCCAAATTTTCATTTAAAATGTGTCTGGAAGCTGTATTATATGTTGATATGTTCCGCTTCACTTCTCTGATGTGATATTATTTATTCTGGCATTATTCTTCTTTGGCGGTTTTTTTGCCATTCTGGTACATGTCCAATTGAAGGTTTATAGGGCATGAGGAATTTCCCTGAGGTCTCTCTTTTCTACCCAAGTTTTTCTTCCCTAAATATAATAAAGGTGAACAAGCTGTATAACCAACGGAAACTTCAGGAATAGAATTTTGACCTGTGTTTGAATTTGATCTCTGTCAATGAAGTCAACTTGCAACTGGTCGGATTCATCAATATAAACAACTAAATCATCGTCTGCAAGACTTCCAAAATTTCTAACATGTAAGTCGGTTTGGGAGTCGACATTTTCTGATTGGAAAGAAGTCTGTGGGAGAATTGATGTAATGACTTGAACTCCGTTGTCCTGCTGAAGTGAGCTCTCCGTTGCTGAGCCTACCAGAATCCATTGCTGTTTTGACAAGTAAATAGGTTAATTATGGACTTACTTCACAAATCATGTCCATGAACAAAACATTTTTTTCGTTCTCACTTCTGGACATGAGTTCTTATGTTCAGGTTGACGAAGGTCTGACCACAAGTCAACCAAGCTAATTGATGAGTTTGCCACTTCCTGAATCCAAGGCTGTTTTCAAAAGTAAAAAAGGCTAGTTATGGACATGCTTCACAAATTATACCATGAACAGAACATTTCTTTTCATTCTCACTTCTAGAAATGAGTTCTCATATTCAGGTTGATGAAGGTTTGAATCCAAGTTGGCCAAGCTAATTGATGAGTTTCCAACTGCCTCACTCCATGGCTGTTTTCAAAACAAAGAAGATTAGTATGGAACATGCTTCACAAATTATGCTCATGAGCAGAACATTTTTTTCGTTCTCACTTCCAGAAATGAGTTATTGTGTTCAGGTTGATGAAGGCCTGAATCCAAGTCCATCAAGCTAATGGCTCCACCATTTAATTGCAGGGCTGAAAAATCAGACTCTTCATTTCCTTTGTGCTTTAAGTGACAGATGACGTAGCTCTTGGTCGGCTGTCAAACAATCATGTTATTGGAATCCATAAGACCTGATCTTATCCTACTTAAATTCCAGAATCCTACTCCATTACAAACTTCAACAACAGAAAATGAGGAAGAACAGAATCATTGCTTTTGGCTAATCGAAACTTTTGAATTGGATGGTTCTGCAGATTATTACAATACTAATGAATGTAGTAAACCAGAAGAAATAAACGAGGGACAGATTGTGTACAGTTTGTGGAAACAGTTCATTGAGATTGTCAGTCAGGAGATGATATTCGTGGATGACCCAGTTGGTCTTGATGCCCTTGGAGCCCCGACCTTCATGAAAGACCAGTGTTTTCTTAGTACCAATCACTCTGTTCCTGTCTCCAGCCTTGATAGTCCTATCAACACCAGTCTTCTTCCAAAATCCCAATGGAGTCGATCTTTGAATTCGTGGCGTTTGTGGACAGAAGAACCACCACTCTTGAACTTTGTCATCAGGAGGAATGATTGATTTCTCTGTCAAGTACAATTTGAATCTAATTAATAATGAACTTATCCCTTTCTTTCCTACAGCCGAAAGATGCACGTCTTATAAAGTGACATTTCATCATTATATACTGTCAAACTTTGATTCCATCAGCACATGCCACAAAAAATTTACTGATTCATAGACTATCTTACTGCAATTGTCATAGAACTTTAGGATAACATGATGCCACATTTATAAGTACGAGGTATCCATTACGATGCCATAACTTGCCAAAAAGGACAGGAAAAATGACAGCTGCTTGTTGTTTACCCTTAAATATTCGTGCTAATTCCCAAGGCTCCCACTTGCAGATATCCACCTCAGGAATGATGCAGATGTTGCCTCTGGATCCGAGCACTTTCAGCTTCAAGTAATGATCGACCAATTCCTCATCGGTCGGGTGGAACCTGTATCCGACCGGCAGATTCTTTGGGATGATCACAGCTGCCATCTTCTTCTAGTCCTGTTACTTCCCTCGCGCGAGGGCGAATTTACCAAAGTTCTGGGAAAACAGAATGAACGAGCTTCAAGGCCTCGCGCTTTAAGTCTTCATCAAAGTCTTTCCCTTCTCTGAGAAGTTGCCTTACGTAATTTTTTTTTCTGCTTTTTTGGGTTTGCCGGTGGAATTCCACCCTATCGCTTAAGGACTATTCAAAGATTCTCCTATCGCTCTCAAATGTCACACTATCCACTAAAACTCTGTCCTAACTTTCTGCATCACGTAGAAAGCCTTTGTTATTTATTTTCTCTTTATTGACAAAAGTATAAACAATGTAATTATAATACCTTGACCAAGTCAAGAGTGGTCCCGGAGAAAAAAGAAAGAAAGGATAAGAAAAGAAATAGCTTGAAAAGTCTACAAAAGGGGGAAAATTGGTGCTTTGAGATGTCATTTTCAAGAAAAATAGCGATATTTTCAGGTGTTGGCTCAAATGGGTTGGAAATCCTTTCTCACCCTTCGGTACGGAAATGGCTTTTTGCCTATGGATTTTACTTCCAAATGACTTGCTAGGCTGATGGTGGTTTTTGAGATCTAGTTTACTTACTTTTCCTGGTCCAGCTCACAATTTCCCATTTCCTCTTTCTTTCTTCCTCCTCTGCTTCCCTCTTTTCTTCTTCCTTCCTGTTTATGTTGCGGCACTGTGAAGTCCAACGCCTCAAATCCAGTCGCAACCCAACAACGGTGGCCACGGGATTAGCTTAGAAGTCGATCTTGATCTCTAAGGTGATTTCAATATATTAGCCTTATAAGTGCATATCTTTGATATTAGGTATGTTTGAAGAGGAATAAAGCATTTCACATTGATAGTTGGCTCATAACTCCTTTGAATTAGAGCTCCGACTATAGCCCCCCCATCTCGGATATATCCACAAGATGAGATATCGAATGCTTGCTGCTCATCCCAATATTGACTAGCTATAGCCATACGTAGCTGACCATGAGTAGTAGTACGCTTGATGGGCGTGTGTCGATCATAGACCACGGGCTCCTACATGGGCCACACTTCAATTGTTGACATTCATCTAATTTGGTAGGTAACATGCGTCGACAAGAATTTCATGTCGTGTGCATCATATTTGCCAATTCTCTTCCTTCAACATGTCTTGACCTGATAAAAATTTCACTTTTGCTCATTGTTATTTACTTAGCTTCGGCTTGGTTTGTTAAAAATTAGTGCTTTTGAAAAACATTTTCAGAGAACTCATTTTTTATAAAAATAACAATATTTATAGTGTTCGCATGAAATTGAGTTGGAAATCATTTCTCATCCTTTTTCATGGAAAATGGCTTTTTGCTTATGGATTTTCCTTCCAAATGACTCTCACTAGACTGATGGTGGGTTTTGAGATTTGTCACACCCCAAAACCAACAAGGGGTATGACAACATGAGAAACTTTTAATCCAACTATTTAATATACATATATAATCATATATGTGTTATTTCATTTCAACAAATTTTATTCAATTTCGAAAATGCTCATTTAAATCATCCCCACAATTAAAGCATCAATGATCAAATTTATTGATTAATCTCTAATCAAAAACCATATAAATGGTCTATTCATAATCCATCTCATATCAAAATATACGTCGATGGTCTATCCATTAAATAATCTTTTACTTAATAGCAAACCATGATCACGACAGTGACGACACAACGCCTATTGACAAGGCGATCAAGATTCTTTCCTTGGTAAGGTCTCCACCTACAAATTCAGTGGCTCGACCCAAAAAGATATCTTAAACTTGGTATGCATACCCACAAGCCTATCAATGGACCAACAGCGATATTGAACACCAAACCTACATCCTCCAATATCTAGAAATACAATCCATAAATCAATCTCATAATCCACATTACATTTCACAAACCAATCATATAACCTTTGTAATTCAATTCATCAGAAATTAATAGTTTTTTGTAAAGCATTTACATATTATTTCATAAACCGAATTCACAAATTGATATGTACAACCTTTTGTAATTTTTTCATAAAATGCTTCTTAAATTATCTTATAACTCATTCCATAAAACAATTCGCAAAGCTATACATATATACTATTTCACAATACCTTTCATAAAACCACTCTCGAATCATTCTCAAATATTAAAAGGTAGTAATTGTCTAATCCAGACTTTTAAACAATAAACATGCTTGATTACTCGTAAGATACTTAAATCTTTATCTCTTTCAAGACATGAGTTTACAAATCCATAAAAGAGATAGCATTACTCACTTGGATGTGCCCTTAACCAAATAACAAGGCACAATCTAATTAACGAACTCGCAATCCTATCATATAAGCAAGAAATAACATCAAAACTAAGTGAAACGCTATATCAATTATGGCACGGCTAAACTAAGCCTAAATGCCAATAAAATAACTCTCACGCATCAACAAATCGCTTACTTGAAGCAATTATTCAAATCTAAATGTAACATGAAACTTGCTCGCAAAACTCTAAAATTTCGTTCCGACAAAACCGTTGCTTCAAATGACCATCAAACCCACTACTCAAAAATTGGATTATATAGCTCAAGTTTCCCAAAATATCGATTTCAAGCCCTAAACTCAAAAACTATTTGTTGACATCTGAATTTTTGTCAACGTTGTAAATATCCATTTATTTTGCAAAAATATATAAATTTATAAAAAAAAAAAGTAATAAATGATAAAAAAAAATGATGAAGTTGTGTGGGCCGTTATGTCCGGCCCACTTAGTGACTTTCAGCCCTCTAAGGGTGCATTTGATTCAGTATTCTCAAAGAACTTCAAAGATCCAAAGCCCTTGAGAAAATCTTTGAGCCGTTTGCGATCATTTTGAAATAGGCTTTTCAAGTGAAAGTCATTATCGGAAAAACTAAAAGCCCAATGTTAATAGGAACTAGCTTTTGAGCTTTCAAAGATTTTACCAAATGCTTAAACTTATTTTTTTCTTCCAAAACTATCTTCACTCATTCTTCAAATTTTTTATTCTGCCATCGTTATTATTTTTTAAAATACCAAATAATGCTAAAAAAAATCACACACACACACACACACACACACACACACACACACACACACACACACATATATTATATATATATATATAAATTCTAAAACAATTAAATATATTAGGTCTTCTAAAAAATTATTTATATATTTGATTTTTTTAGTATTATTGTCAAAATTTATATTTAAAAAGTTGCATACATTATTTTTTTCAATTCTAAACAAATAAAAATTAAAAAATTCCGACGAAGAGTTTGCTATTTTTTTTAAATTATATATATGTATTTGACTTTTTAGCATTATTCTCAAATTTATATTTAAAAATTTACATACATTATTTTTTCAATTTTAAACAAATAAAAGTTAAAAAAATTCCGATGAAGGATTTGAATGAAGGATTTTTTTTTTTTTTTTAATTATATATATGTATTTGATTATTTTTAGCATTATTGTGAAAATTTATAATTAAAAAGTTGCATACATCATTTTTTTCAATTTTAAGAAAATAAAAATTAAAAAAATTCCAATGAAGGGTTTGGTCTTTTTTTTTTTTAAAAAAAAAATTATATATGTGTTTGATTTTTTTAGTATTATTGTCAAAATTTATATTTAAAAAGTTGCATACATCATTTTTTTTTTCAATTTTAAACAAATAAAATTAAAAAAAATAATATTAATCATCCAAAGAGCTTTTCAAATGTATTTTCTACCAAATAGCATTTCTCTCAAAGATACTTCTCAAAGCATAGTTTATCAAACAACTTTTGTATTTACCTAAAGTGCTTTAAGTTAAACTGTTTTTTATTTTCCTAATAAGCTTTCAAAATGTTGAACCAAACGCATCCTAAGCCTGTTCGCCTCTCTTATCTTCGTTTCTTTCTTGGGAAAATGTCACAAATGGTCTCTAAGCTTCTACTTAATGTGCAATCTCATCTCTAAGCTTTCGATTTACTCAATTTGCTCCATGAACTATCGATAAATGTCTGATTTAGTCTCCACTATTTGAAAATTGACAAATTTCGTCATTCCGTTAGTTAAAGTTAACAGAATTGGACATTTTGGTCTTTTTCTTTTTCTTTTTTTTTTCTTCTTCTTCTCTCTTCCCTCCGCCAGCCATGGTGGAGCCAGCGAAGGGAAGAGAGAAGAAGAAGAAAAAAAAAGAAAAAGACCAAAATGCCCAATTCTGTTAACTTTAACTAACGGAAGGACGAAATTTGTCAATTTTCAAATAGTCTGGATTAGATCGGATATTTATCGATAGTTTAGGGACCAAATTGAGCAAATCAAAAACTCAGGGACGAGATTACACATTAAGTAGAAGTCCATGGACCATTTGTGACATTTTCCCTTCATTTATATACATTTATAATGATATGCCGTTTATATTAAAAAAATGTACATGATATGATGTGAATATATCCAACTTTAATACTGCGATTCATCAAACAATGGACATGATATAAAAGAATCCCAAAATTTTATATCATATCATATCCAATCCTATCTCGATTAGAAATCCGGACGACCAAACGTTGCCTACGAAAGAATGTCTTGGGAATGTGGGGCTAAAGGAAAAATGTAAGTGGGGTGAGTTGGATTAATTGAGTTGGGTTTGATTTGGTCTCATGGGCTTGGAATTTGAGTGGACTGCTTTTATTTTCATGGGCCAGTTGGGGATCAATTCAAAGTGGGCCTTGGCGCATTTTTTGCCCAACCCGCATTGATAGGGTCCAGGTTGGTTTGGTTGGGTTGGGTCTCCTGGCCCGGTCCGAATTTCTTTTTATATCAATATTAAAAATACTAATATTAATAAATAAATTTAAAAATTTTAAAATTTTAAAATTCGGAAAAACGTTAAAATATTTGAAAAATAAAGAATTCATGAAAATTTATAAAATTCCAAAACTATTTAGAAAATTCAGAAAATCATTAAAAATCAGAAAATCCATAAAATAACAGAAAATTAGAAAAATCATTAAAATTTCAGAAAATCCTAAAGAAAAAAATCAGAATTTTAGAAAAAAAGGAAAATCCTTTAAAAGTATTAAAACCCAAAATTTAGACAAGCCTTTAGAGCTTTACAATAGGATTCTTTATTTTGGATTATCCTTTTTTCCGGATTATTTTAGGATGCTTGTGTGTGTGTGTGTGTGTGTGTGTTTTTTTTTTGTGATTATACATGGTTGCCCTTTTCAATATCTTGGATGTCATATTCGTTGTTTTAGAATGGTCAGAACAAAACCTAAAATTCTTCGAGCATTAATCTTAGGACTAACGTAATCAAGTTTTCAAGTCTAGAATCTCTAGTTGCACAAATAATAAGATATTTTCCTAGGGGTCTAGTCGACACCAAAATTCTAGTGGCCACTCTTTAGTCAAATTTCTTCAAAGTGAATAAAAATTTGAAAATATGCAAGGTATGAACTTGGGAGATCCTGCGACAATGAAAGGCTGTCAATCCAAAATTAATAATACCTCTAAATCTAAAACTCTTTCCCAGAGATGTTAAGTTGCGACACTACTTTAACTAGATGAACGAGGGGCATGAGTACTTACTAAGTGTTGCATTACATAATCAAATCAACTTGACGATGTCTCATTGACATGCACATATAAAAACCCCTTTCTCTTCTTGACCCTTTCCTTTCTTCTTTCTTCTTCTTTTCCTTTCTTCTCTCTTCCTTTTCCCCGAACCGCCCGCGGCCACTCTAAGTGAGAGAACTCTCGCTTTATGCCATTTTCCCATTTTTTAAAAACTTTTCAACCCCTTTTTATTTCTTTTCTTTTTTAAATAGAAAAGGCACCTCCTTTTTGACTTGGTCAAAGAAAATGTCCCGCTATTACAAAATCTAGTTTACTTAGAACGCGCATGAAAACTATTCTGTCCTGAAAATAGTTTCAACAGTAAATGTATTTTTTTATTTCTATTTATATTTCTAAAAGAGTTTCTAAGCAAAAATAACCGTTTGATAACGACACAAAATTTCTACTCTAAAAATAGAAATTCGTTTGATAACGACATAAAATTTCTTCCTATTGGACGGTGGCGGACCGGCGGCCGGCGACCGCCGGCGCCGGCGGCGGCAACGACGAATTCTCATTTCTGTTCCAGAAATAGAAAAGTAGAAAATTTTTATTTCTGATTTCTACTCCAAACTTATTTCTAGAACAAAAATCTATTTCAGAAATAGAAAAGTGAAATAATTTTACCAAACGGATTTCTATTCCATAAATGTTTTTGGAATAGAAAAACTACTTTTGGAAGAGAAATTTTTTTTATCATGCACCCCCTTACTTTTCCTGGTCCAGCTCACGATTTTCCATTTTCCTCTTTCTTTGTTCCTCATCTTCTTCCCTCTTTCTTCTTCCTTCCTGTTTATGTTGCGGCTCGGGGAAGTCCAGCGCCTCAAATCCAGTTGCAACCCAACGACGATGGCCGCGGGATTTGCTTGGATGGTTGTTTTCCAGCAATGTCTGAGGCGGTAAAAGGATTAGTTTCGGTTCGTGGTGTTGGTTCATGGCCTTTGGCATCGCGGTCGGTGGTGGCCATGGATTCTTGATGGTGGTTCCAAGCGATGGTCATTGTGGTGGCGGCGTGACGGATGGTGGACTGCAGCAGACGATGATGGCAGTCGAAACAATCCGGGTAGTGCGAAAAATGGAAAATCCCATGGTGGCGGCAGCTTGTTTCTTTCATTTACGGTGGACGCTGGTTGTGGATGAAGGAGAAGATGGTGATGACGGTATGTGAGTATGGTGGTTCAATGATGAGTGGCAGCCGGCGATGGTGACGGTGCGGTGGTGGCATTGTGTGTTTAATGTTTCCAGAGAAGACAGACGGTGGTGAACGATGGTGTGCTGCCATGGGAGAAGTGGCAGCGCTTCAGCTTGTTTAGAGAGTTGACAATCGCGTTAGGTGCAATTTGATCTGCACATGGTGCGCATAGTTGAGATCCAGAATTTATCCTCAACCATAAATGAAGTACGAAGAAAAAAAAATGCTTCAACACGTTTCGATTTGGAAAAGAAAAGAAACGAAAATTTAATGCAATGACGGAGGTTTGCAGAATGAAAACACTTCCAGAAGAAGCTTCTCAGCTTGGTTTTTCACTTCCGGAACCGGTGAACGCCTTTAGCAAGAGTTTTTATTCCATTACAGATGACAACGAAGTACAAGTCATGGCAATCCAACTGAAGATAAGCTACAAGTGATCCTATATACACAAAGTTAACACGGTATGGCCGATAATTCTACAAACAAAGAACAGTTGAATAAATGGATTGAGTAAACATGGGAAATTGGAAAGATAGAGAAGACTAGAAGGACTAGCAGTCCACTGTGCAGTTACCATTATATGAATTGAACAAATCCGAGGCTCATAACTGTAGATGTATAGCTCTGGGATGAGGCAGAATGCTTCCAGTTTTCCCTTGAGCTTCCCTCTAAGGTGATGATCGACGAGTTCGTCCTCGGTTGGTTCGAATCTGAGTCCCACCGGCCATGCCGCCATCCGATCTGATGATGCCTACCAGTCTCAACTTCAGCCTGCAACAGACCAAGAGAAGATGAGTGTGTGATGCCAAACCATTCCAAGTGGGTTGACTTTATAGGACAAAAGCAATCACTTTTCTTCAACCTTGCTTCAGAAGGGATTGCACTGTTCAGTGGGGTCCCATCTCAAGCTCAAGACCGACGCTTTTGCTGACGACGGATGGCTGGAATTCCTCCACTACACGTGTTAACTTTGTCTGGTACAATTTTAAAAATTATTCATATATTCAATCATAACTAAAAACTAACATGATGTGATAGATTTACATTATATAATTGAACATGACTCAAATGCTATGCTTTGCTAGTCACATTGCATATCAGCTCCTACATGCGTGAATAACTTACATGATGATGTGAGGTAGAAATTTGGAAGTGTTTCACCGTGAAGAATACCATAGAATTTTATGCAACATGCGGATGATGATATGGAGTTGCAAAGTGGGTCCCAGTCGAGAAGAAATTAAGAATTTCACACGACACGTGCAGGATGAGCAATGGTGGTAGCTAAAGAGAAAAGAAAGATTCGCGGTTGGTACGATGAAAAGCAGAGCCGATTCTCCGAAAGATATATCTTTTACGAAAGGTCCGAAATTTTAGGGAAATGACATGGTAAGGCTTGATCTTTCTGTCTACGCTCAATACCGTCCTCCAACTGAATTTTCGGTTTAAGGAGGGTACCCGTTTGTGTGCTCACCCATCTATTTTCCTTGCAACGAGTATCGAAAAACAGAAAAAAGTAATAAATATGAATGAATAACGATATAGAGGATGTGACCCATGATTGTGGCAGTTGATCTTAAGCGTAGATCTTTGATATTAGGTATATATCTAAAGAGGAATAAAGCATTTCACGTTAATAGTTGGCTCATAACTCCTCTGGATTAGGGCTCTATATAGCCCCCGTCTTAGAGATATCCACAAGATGAGATATCGAATGATTGCCGCTCATCCCTACGTTGACTAGCTATGACCATACATTGTTGACGATGAGTAATAGTAAGCTCGATGGGTGTGTGTTGATCATAGACCACGGTCTCCTACATGGACCACACTTCGATTGTTGACATTCGTCTAATCTGGTAGGTAACATGTGCTGACAAGAATTTTTATTATCGCCATATTTGCCAATTCTCTCACTCCAACGTATCTCAACCTAACAAACATTTCACTTATGCTCATTATTATTTACTTAGCCTTGGCTTGTTTCGTGAAAAATTTAATGTTTTTGAAAAACATATTTCTAGTATTCATACGAAATTGAGCTGGAAAGTGTTGCTCACCATTTTTTTTTTAATGGAAAATGGCCTTTCGCCTATGGAGTTTCCTTCCAAATGACTCTCACTAGGTTGATGGTGAGTTTTGAGATCGATCACACCCCAAAACCAACAAGAAGATGACATGGCCATCTTTTTACTCGAACGACACAACCTCTAACCACTTGAATCCAGCTCCCGAAAGTCCCTGTCAATATTGCTCTCACTTTATTAGTTGCTAACTGAAGATTTGAAAAGAAAGAGGTGAGCAACTACAAGCCTAGTGAGTAGTGTATCTCTTCTAAGTGGATCGAACCACTATAAAGCAATATCAAAAACTCATAATCCAACTTTTTAATATACATATCAAATCATATATGAGTTTTTTCATTTCAACAAGTTTTGTACAATTCAAAAAATACCCATTTAAACCATCCTCACAATTCAAGCATTAATGGTCCATCAATTGATCCATCCCATATCAAAACACACATCAATGGTCTATCCATTGATCAATCTTTTGCTCAACATTAAACTATAGTCATAACACAATAGTTAGTGATAATGTGATCAAGATTCCTCCCTTGACAATGTCTCCACTTATAAATCTAGTGGCTTGGCCCAAAAGGATATCTTAAACTCGATATTTATGCTCACAAACCCCTCAATGGGCTCACAATGATATTAAGCACCAAACCCACATTCTCCAATATCTAAAAATTCAATTCATAAATCAATCTCATAATCCACAATACATTTCATAAACCAATGCATTATAACCTTTCATAACTCAATTAATCCGATATAAATACATTTCAAAATCATTTCTCATATCATTTCATAAACCAAATTCACAAATCCATATATATATATAACCTTTTGTAATGTTTTTCGTAAAATGTTTCTCAAATTATCTTAGTACTCATTCTATAAATCAGTTTGCAAAGCTATACGTATATATCATTTCACAATACCTTTCAGAAAACCATTCTCGAATCATTCTCGAATATTGAAAGGTAGTAATTGTCTAATTGACTTTTATGCAATGAACATGCTTAATTACTTGTAAATTCTCAAATTTTATCTCTTTTAAGACATGAGTTTATAAATCCATAAAAGAGATAGCACCACTTACCTAAATCTACCCTAAACTAAACAATAAGGCTCACTTGAATTAATAAACTTGCAATTCTATCATATAAGCGAGAAGTAATATCAAAACTAAGTAAAATGCTATCTCAACTATGGAACGGCTAAACTAAGCTTAAATACTAATAAAATAACTCACATGCGTTAACAAATCACTTCGCAATTATTTGCTTCTAAACATAACGTGAAACTTGCTCACAAAACCTTAAAATCTCGCTCTGACACAATTGTTGCTTCAAATCAACATTCCTCAAACCCCATGACTCAAAAATCGAATACAATTCAAAAATCTGATTACACAACTCAAGTTTCTCAAAATTCCAAATTTAAGCCTTAAACCCACAAACTATTACGATTGGACGAATGAGTGAGGTGAACATTTATTGAGTGTTGCATTACGTAGTTGAGTCAGCTTGACAATGTCCCATTGCCATGCACATGTGAAAACCCAGCCTCTTCTTCCCATTTATTGTCTTCTTCTTTCTTCCCTCTTCATTTTTCCCAAACTACTCTTGGCCACTCTAAATGAGAGAACTCTCACTTTACTTCTTTTCTTTCTTTTACTTTTTCAATAGTGATGTGGGGATGCCAAAATAGACTTTAAATGAAGAACCGCCTGGATTGGACCGGATTCGCTGGTATGATTTGATTCCCAAAAGTGTCGGTCCGGTTCTTGGTTTCGAGAGGAAATCGAACTAGCTCGGACCAAACCAACTAAATATACTTTTTGATTTTATTATTTCTTCGGAAAAATTAGTAAAATATAAATTAAATACTATCTTAATCCGATTCCAAATAGTGAGAAAAAGGTAACTGGAAAAAAGTAAAGAGAAAAAAAAGTGATTAGTTCCATTTTACCGAATCATAACCAAACCGGACTAATGGTATGGTTTGATTCCTAGTCTTAGGACCAACCAGTCTGTTCCTCACTTCTGATTTTTGGGAACCGGTCTTCCCGGTTCGGTTCCAGTTCCAAAATTGAACCAAACCGGACCTGGACCGATGATTTTTTCATTTTTTTTTCTTTTTCTTTTAATAGAAAAGGCACCCCTCTTTGACTTGGTCAAAGAAAATGTCCCACTATTACAAGATCTGGTTTACTTTTCCTTTCCAGCTCACTCTCCAATTTCCCATTTCCTCTCTTTGTTCCTCCTCTTCTTCCCTCTTTCTTCTTCCTTCCTGTTTATGTTGCGGCACGGTGAAGTCCAACGCCTCAAATCCAGTCGCAACCCAACGACGATGGCCACGGGATTTGCTTGGATGGTTGTTTTCCAGCAATGTCTGAAGCGGTAAAAGGATTAGTTTTGGTTCGTGGTGTTGGTTCATGGTCTTTGGCATCGCGGTCGGCGGTGGCTATGGATTCTTGATGGTGGTTCCAAGCGATGGCCAGTGGTGGTGGCGTGACGGATGGTGGATTTTAGCAGACGATGATAGCAGTCGAAACAATCCGGGTAGTGCGAAAAATGGAAAATCCCATGGTGGCAGCAACTTGTTTCTTTCATTTACGGTGGACGCTGGTTGTGGATGAAGAAGAAGATGGTGATGACTGATGATGGTATGTGAGTATGGTGGTTCAATGATGAGTTGGGGCCGGCGATGGTGACGGTGCGGTGATGGCATTGTGTGTTTAATGTTTACAGAGAAGACAGACGGTGGTGAACGATGGTGTGCTGCCATGGGAGAAGTGGCAGCGCTTCAGCTTGTTTAGAGAGTTGACAATCGCGTTAGGTGCAATTTGATCTGCACATGGTGCGCATAGCTGAGATCCAGAATTTATCCTCAACCATAAATGAAGTACGAAGAAAAAAAAAATATGCTTCAACACGTTTCGATTTGGAAAAGAAAGCAATGACGGATGTTTGCAGATTGAAAACACTTCCAGAAGAAGCTTCTCAGTTTGGTTTTTCACTTCAGGAACTGGTGAACGCCTTTAGCAAGAGTTTTTATTCCATTTACAGATGACAACGAAGTACAAGTCATGGCAATCCAACTGAAGATAAGCTACAAGTGATCCTATATACACAAATTAATCGAGAGGCTTGTATCACCAAGGCATGAATCTTTTGGTGAATTTGAAGGTTGAAGATTTGGCACTAATCTCTGCGTGGTTGCTTGTTGATCCAGCCAATGGAGTGGCTGAAATTGATATCTCTCTGGCTGGTTCAGTCTCCTCACAATGCTCATTTCTTTCTCCTCTGTGACCATATCAATCACTCTAAAACATTAGCATATTGGATCAATCCAACCAATTCAACACTCTCAAAGTTCTCAAGAGTTTTACCTTTGATCTGGCTGTCGATTTGACCAAAGGTGAACCATCTGGTTTGATATCTCTCTGGCTGAAAATTCTGGCATCTTGAGCTTTTCTAACCTCGGATCTTTGTATTTGCAAGAAATTCCTGCATTCCCAGCCTTTTTTGGATGCTCTGTCTGTTTTGCAGAGACGATCTCCCATCCATCCAACTCACTCTCGGTACAGCCCTTTTTTCCCTTCAGAACACCATCGAGTGAATTGTTTGTTGATGTCAGCCAATTCTCCTCTAGAATAGATCCTTTATGCAACCTAGATGCTTGGTCATGCTGCAATAACACATTGCACGAGATCAATTGTAAAGAGGGAATAAGCAAGCCATTTGCATTTTTGCAGGAATAACAAGGGGAGGAATAGTGAATCTTTGTTCCCTCGGTGGTCAATCATTTATGGCAGCTTAAACTGTCGAGAAAAGAAAAAACTAAACAATTTGTCTAACACGGTTAATTAGTCACTGCATTCTTCTAGCCTTTTCTATCTTGTCCTAAAGTACAGAATGGATGCCATTAACTCAAACCACCCAAGTAATTTTAAAAAAGCACAAAGTCAAAAAAATTAATACTTAGACACAATGGGTGTAGAAGCTTCTTTTACCTTTGCTATGGCTATTGATTCATCCAAAGGTATATATACTGATTTAATATTTCTGGCTGCCAGATCTTCCTTTCTAAGCTTTTCAAGTCTCGATTGTTCACCTTTGCAGTAATTTCTTACACCCTCATGCCTTCTTGGAAGCTCCGTATGTTTTGTGGAGGAGACATGTAAGCTGTCAAACTTATTCTTGTCGAACCCTTTCTTTTTGTGCAGAGGAGCAACTCCATTGAGAGGTTCAACTGTTCTAATTCGCACATTATCCACTAGCGCAACATGTTCATTATGCAACTGCAACAAGACATTGCATGAATGAGATCAACTGTATCAGAAGAAATAACTGAGGTGTAGTGCACGCTCAATCTCCTGACCCATGGGAGGTTTCATTTTAAAAGTGCGTAGAGTCTACTACATTTTGAGCTTTTCACTTCTCTGTGATAACCTTCTTTGACATATCATGCTACTTTAGTTTATGTTACAGGGAAGCGACAGAAAATGAAGAAACAAACAACATGGTTCTCTCACCTTTGCTTTGGCGGCTGAGTCATCCAATAATACACAATTTGGTTTGATAATTCTGGCTGCAAGTTCTTGCTTTTTCACCTCGGAAAACCTCATCTTTTCATCTTTGCTATAAATTCTTACAGTTGCAGGCTTTTCCAGAGGATCCATACGTTTTGGGGGAAAGACATTTGAGCACTTGGACTCATTCCCATCAAAGCTTTTCTTTTCCTCTGGAAGAACTTCTCCACATTCATGGGGTAGTTCAATTGCTAGTGTTTGCCCAGTCTCCTCCAATGCATTTTTGTTCTGTGAGCTAGATGTTTGGCCATGGAGTGTTTCAATAGTTGGTGTCTGCCAATTCTCCACTGTAGCATGAGCATTACGAGAGCTGGATGTTTGGCCATACTGCAACCAACATATTGCTTGAGATCAATTGAACCAGAGGAGCCGACTAAGGCATGATCCTGGTCTCATGACAAACATTAGTGGTTTCATTTTTAAAATTGTCTGGAAGCTATATTAAATTATGATTTTCCACTTCTTTGCACTGTCTTGTTTGTTATTTCAGGGCATCAACAAGCAAATCCCAATAAGCACATTTTTGCAAAACTTACCAGGGGAGGAACCATGGAAATCTTTGTACAGTCAGTGATTGTTCCTCTCAAGTTAGGCATTGAATTTGGTTTCTCTATGGCTGGTTCAATTCCTTTGTTGTTATTGTTGTGGGGTGATTTTGATGCAGGACGGTGCTCTCTGCTTTCTCCTACCTGCCAATGTTTGTAAAACATTCTATCTTATATGCTTATACAGAAGCAAATAATTAAATCAACTGGATACTCTTGAAACTCGGAATTGTCCTACTCTTTTCTTTTGAATTTCGCTAACAATATGAAAACCTTGCCATTAACTTTACCAGCAAACTCAATGCAAAAAAATCCTAACTTGAAATTAATAATTAGACATTACGAGTGAATTTAGAAGCTTGTTTCACCTTTGCTTTGGCTTCTAATTCATCCAGAGTAACACATTCTGGTTTGATATTTCTGGCTGCAAGTTCCAGCTTCTCCACCTTTTCGACCGTCGATTCTTCATCAGTGCTGTAAGTTCTTGCAATTTCAGGCTTTTTTGGAGGCTCCATATGCTTCGGGGAGGAGATATGTAACCTATTGAACTTATGCTCAATGAACCCTTTCTTTTCATCTAGCAAAACTACACCATGGAGTGATTCGATCATTTTTGCTCGATGACTCTTCATCAGAACAGCATGTTCATCATCTGAGCTACATTTTGGGCCATACTGCAATGCAGGAGATGAAACACATTGAAGGAAAATGAATGGCTGAGGCATAATCTTAAACAGTAAAGCTCATGACAAACATCCAAATTTTCATTTAAAATGTGTCTGGAAGCTGTATTATATGTTGATATGTTCCACTTCACTTCTCTGATGTGATATTATTTAATCTGGCAATATTCTTCTTTGGCAGTTTTTTTTGCCATTCTGGTACATATCCAATTGAAGGCTAACAGGGCATGAGGAATTTCCCTGAAATCTCTCTTTTCTATGTAAGTTTTTCTTCCCTAAATATAATAAAGGTGAACAAGCTGTGTAACCAACCGAAACTTCAGGAGTAGAATTTTGACCTGTGTTTGAATTTGATCTCTGTCAATGTAGCCACTTGCAACTGGTTGGATTCATCATAATAAACAACTACATCATCATCCCACGGGAGGTCTGCAAAAGATGGACTTCCGAAATTTCTAACATGTAAGTCGGTTTGGGAGTCAACATTTTCCGATTGGAAAGAAGTCTGCGGGAGTTTTGATGTAATGACTTGAACTCGGTTGTCCTGCTGAAGTGAGGGCTCCGTTGCTGAGTCTACCAGAATCCATGACTGTTTTGAAAAGTAAATAGGTTAATTATGGACATACTTCACAAATCATGTCCATGAACAAAACATTTTTTTCGTTCTCACTTCTGGACATGAGTTCTCATGTTCAGGTTGATGAAGGTCTGACTGCAAGTCAACCAAGCTAATTGATGAGTTTTCCACTGCCTGACTCGAAGGCTGTTTTCAAAAGTAAAAAAGGCTAGTTATGGACAGGCTTCACAAATTATACCATGAACAGAACATTTTTTTCTTTCTCACTTCTGGAAATAAGTTCTCGTGTTCAGGTTGATGAAGGTTTGAATCCAAGTCATCCAAGCTAATTGATGAGTTTCCAACTGCCTCATTCCACCACTGTTTTCAAAACAAAGAAGATTAGTATGGAACATGCTTCACAAATTATGCTCATGAACAGAACATTTTTTCGTTCTCACTTCTGGAAATGAGTTATTTTGTTCAGGTTGATGAAGGCCTGAATCCAAGTCCATCAAGCTAATGCCTCCACCATTTAATTGCAGGGCTGAAGAATCAGACTCTTCATTTCCTTTGTGCTTTAAGTGACAGATGACGTAGTTCTTGGTCGGCTGTCAAACAATCATGTTATTGGAATCCATAAGACCTGATCTTATCCTACTTAAATTCCAGAATCCTACTCCATTACAAACTTCAACAATGGAAAATGAGGAAGAACAGAATCATTGCTTTTGGCTAATCAAAACTTTTGAATTGGATGGTTCTGCAGATTATCACAATACTCAAATGAATGTAGTAAACCAGAAGAAATAAACAAGGGACAGATTGCATACAGCGTGTGGAAACAGTTCATTGAGATTGTTGGTCAGTAGATAATATTCGTGGATGACCCAGTTGGTCTTGACGCCTTTAGAGCCGTGACCCACATAAAAGACCAGTGTTTTCTTAGTACCGATCTCTCCATTCCTGTCTCCAGCCTTGATAGTCCTATCAACACCAGTCTTCTTCCAAAATCCCAACGTAGTCGATCTTCGAATTGGTGGCGTCTGTGGACAGAAGAACCACCACTCTTGAACTTTGTCATCAGGAGGAATGATCGATTGCTCTGTCAAGTTCAATTCAAATCTAATTAACGATGAACTCATCCCTTTCTTTTCCTAAAGCCGAAAGATGCATATCTCAAATAGTGAACTGTACACGGCCAAACTTCGATCCCATCAGCAAATCCCGCAAAACATTCACTGTGATTCATAGTCTATTTTACTGCAACCGTCACAGAACTCTAGGACAACAAGATGCCACATTCATAAGTACCAGGTATCCATTACGATGCCATAACTGGCCAAAACGGACAGGAAAAATGACAGCAGCGTCTCGTTCTTTACCCTTGAATATTCTTGGTAATTCCCAAGGCTCCCTCTTGCAGATATCGACCTCAGGAATGATGCAGATGTCGCCCGTGATTCCGAGCACTTTCAGCTTCAAGTAATGATCGACCAATTCCTCGTCGGTGGGACGGAATCCGTATCCGACCGGCAAATTCCGTGGGATCATCACAGGTTCCATCTTCTTCTAGTTCTGTTACTGTCACTCAGCTCTGGGCGAAGCCAAGTTTTGGGAAAGCAGAATGAACGAGCTTCAAGGCCTCGCGCTTTGAGGGTCTTCATCAAAGTCTTTCCCTTCTTTGAGAAGTTGCCTTATTTTTTCTGCTTTTTTTTGGGTGTGACGGTGGATTCCACCTTATCGGTTAAGGACTATTCAAAGATTCTCATATCGCTCTCAAATGTCACATTATTCACCTAAACTCCTGCCTTTGTTATTTATTTTCTCTTTATTTACAAAAGTATAACCGATGTAATTGTAATATCCTGTCCAAGTCAAGAGTGGTCCCAGAGCGATGCAAGTCAAGGTTAGGCTTTCTCAAACATTAGGATCGGAAGAGTGACTCGCACACGGGAAACAGGACGAATAGAAATTTCAGTCCTGGAGAAAAATAAAAAATTCCAAAAAATGAACAAAGACTTCTAGATCTATAATTTCTCTGTTTTGGGTTTTCTGAAATAAGCACTGTAGAAAGCCTTTGTTATTTATTTTCTCTTTATTGACAAAAGTATAACCAATGTAATTGTAATATCTTGACCAAGTCAAGAGCGGTCCTGAGAAAAAAGAAAGAAAGGATAAGAAAAGAAATAGCTTGAAATGTCTACAAAAGGGGAAAAATTGGTGCTTTGAGATGTCAATTTTTAAGAAAAATAATGATATTTTCAGGTGTTGGCTCAAAGTGGGTTGGAAATATTTTCACCCTTTAAAATGGATGGTGATGGTGGTTTTTGAGATCTCTTACTTTTCCTGGTCCTTTTTCCCATTTCCTCTTTCTTTGTTCCTCCTCTGCTTCCCTCTTTTCTTCTTCCTTCCTGTTTATGCTGCGGCACTGTGAAGTCCAACGCCTCAAATCCAGTCGCAACCCAACAACGATGGCCACGGGATTTGCTTAGAAATCGATCTTGATCTCTAAGGTGATTTCAAAATATTGGCCTTATAATTTGAGTAACTGAAAGTTATAATAGAGAGGTGTGGGATGCTAATTTATAGTTTTTACTTGTAGCTCTAATTTTTGATCCGAGGTAAAACATTATGTCTCAAATTTTCTCTTTCATTTTTACTCTCTATTTTTTTGTAATTACGCATGGAATCCTAACACTTATGCCCTTGAACGGGACCAAAAAGATGGACTTCCTTATGGAGAAGGAAAAGCCTTTTGTATACCCATTGAATTAGCAAGGGATTTGCTAGTATAACGATCCTTGAGGTAAGCTACAAATTCTTAGAAAAAGTGATCCTCACAATAATTTTATAATTATTTATAATTTGATTTTTATGTTTTAGAATAGATTGTTATTCTCAAATAATTTCTTAATTAATAGTACAAGCACAAGGCCATAATTCCACTTTTGCCCTCCCCGGATAGGAACGAAGGGTTCCGGGTCCAAAAAGACTGCTGCCTCAAGAGCCAAACAAGATTTTTTTTTCTCTAATCGATGCGCTTTTCTTATTAAACTCTGGCCTCATTTCGTCCACTCGCGATCGCAAATTTAGGTAGGGGTTGGTGATGGATGGATCATCCAATCCAACCGGCGCGTGTCGACTGGTTCCGATTCCGGTTCCGGTTCCAGTTCCGGTTCCCGGCGTCTCCAAACGTTATGTGGGACCCCAACAATGGGACAAAAGGCCAAAAGTGAGAGAATGGGTGGTGGTTCCGTTTCCTCCTCCTCATTCACATTTTGTATTTTTGTGCTTTTCACGTACTGTCGTTTTGGCTCTCCCAAAAGAGCCAAAAAAAAAAAAAAAAAATCCTGACCTGGAACGCACTCGGAATCGCCACCCGATTGCCCGGATCCGAACGCCCGGTTGCTCGGCCGGCGCGTGGGACCCGCCCGGGCTCGGAGGGGATTGGAATTTTAGTAAGATATGAAATCCTCCGCATATGGAAGGAAGCTAACGAATGTCTTTGTTCGGTTAATTACCGAACATAACAGCGATGGATATATGGTGAAATCCAATCCCATGGCGTGTTTGGTGAATCTAGAGTGGGATTGTGTAAAAGAATGGATAAGAGTTTTGAATAAATTGCTCGAAAAGCGATAGAGGATTTAAATGGCGTGGTGCGGCTTTGTCTAATAAGTTAAGTTTTTAAAATAATTAACGGTTGTTGGACAATTTTTTTTGTAGAAAAAGAGAATAATATTGGAAGTATGGAATGATCCCTGCCGCCTTGATGGTCTCTATTAAAGATTGCCACTACCGCCACAGTAGATCGCCTTTGTTCTACGGAGATCACATCGGCAACAAAAAAAAAAGAGAAGATAGACCACCGAGGGGGCATGAGCCAAGAAGGGAAAACCATGCGAAGTAGCACGAACACCAATACGCAATATATGATACGAAAAAAAAAAAAAAATTTTAATACATTGGACATCGCGTTGTATATTAAATATATATTTTTATATATAATAAATTATCATTTTTATTATTATTTCAATCAAATTAATTTGATTCAAATTCAAATAAATAAATAAATAAGCCTAGAATGAATTTAAACTAAAAATATTAATCCACCATTTATTAATATTATTCATTATTTTAATTTGACAAATTCAACTTCATTCTAATAATTCATAAAATTTGAAAGAAAAAAAAACAATTCACATTTTGGACTTGCGTGTCAGACATGTGTCGAAAAGAAGATAAAAAAAAAATTTGAAGAGTGAATTGTATATTATAAGAAAGTGAAAGTCAAAAGAGAAAAAAAATATTAAGTTTTTTCTATTCCCCATTTATTATTTTTATTTTTTTTTTTTATTTTTTACATATATATTTTGACTCCTCATTTATTGAAAAATTTCAAAATTGACCTAATGTATCGGAATCACTTTTATAAACTCACATGTTGGAATTCCAACTCAATTAAAGTGTTGGGAAAGAGTGGGTGTCGGATTTTTAACACGTATTGATCGAGTGTCAGAGAGTGTTTGAGAATGTCGAAGAGTATCAGACATGTATTAGAATGTCCAACACAACACGAAAGCTCTCGGAAAGTGTCAGTACTTCTTAGATGACATGTACTCTATGTTCAATGTCCACCAAGGACTAGTTGGTTTAAGGTCATTACATACATTTGATGCGATAATGTTTCTGTGGAATTTGTCCCGACAGTGAAATACCTTTTAAAAGTCTTTTTGCTAAAAAGACAACAAAAAAAAAAAAAAAAATCTATGACAATTTCAGAAAAAAATATCACAAGTGCACAAGGAAAGTAATTAACATATTTCAACGGAATTTAATCAATATTGAAGTATACAAGATAGAGATAAAATATCAAAATTAAATCAACAACAAAACATGCATAAACTACAACAAAGATACATATCAGTAATTTAACTGATGATGAAGTGTCCAAAACTATATAAATATATACACTATAATTTAATCGACGACAAAATATCTAAAGATTACATCTAAAACTATGATGCATTAATTGAAAGATAATGTATTTTGTTTGATTAAGTGGGGTTCAACAGTGCAACAAAATTGGGGATTGCATCCGTCTATCTTTAATTGATTGTTTGTAATTGCCCTTTCTAGTTGCGGTTTTCTTTTCTTGTGGCTTTTGCCTTTTTGCGTTTCTTGTGGAACCACGGCATCCTTACACTTTTTTGACTTCCTAATCTTTTGAGTGTTTGCTTTTGTTGGTGCCGGGCCTCCTCCCCTGTACATCCTTTTGGTAAAATCTATACAATTCTTACCTTTACCAAAAAAAAAAAAAAAAACAGTACAATAAAAACTAGTATTTATTGTTTTTACAACATAACTAGCTTTTCAATAGTTTCTTTTAATTCAATATCTTCATCTCTTCACTAATTTCTCATCTCCAAGTAGTTATTAAATTCATATAAATAAATAACATCCTAATCATATCTGCAATTGCAACTAGTTACAACAACATTTAATCCATAAAAAGCGGAAATATCAAAAAATGTCGTTACCAAATAGTTATGCTTCAATGTCGATGCCAATGATTTCATCTTAGATGTCGAAACTCTTTTAAGTTGCTGACATTTATCTAAAAGAGTTTACATATCCAAAAAATATTACTACGCACCAGGTTGTCGGCCGTCCTTTTTTCATTGACGCCTTTTTTGCCGTTCCACCGAACTCCACCCTCATCGACTAAATCTATCAATTTGTCCATAGGTAATCAAAATTTGGTCGTTGGTGAACAGACGATATATAAGTTTTGACGAAGGGAATCTTTGCTATCAACGAGGACCTTCTCTTTTCTTTTTTCAAAAGGGGAAAATGGGAATCTTCGTTTCTTTTATTTATGGTCGACGGAGGTATGTGACTATGATGGTTCAGTGATACGGGGCGGCTGGCGACGGCGACAGTGGGGTGGTGGCAGTGCGTGTTTAATGTTTACAGAGAAGACAGACGGAAGTGGACGATGGTCCGCCATGGGAGAAGTGGCGGCGCTTCAGCTTGTTCAGGGTGTTGACAATTGCGCTAGGTGCAATGTGATCTGCACTTGGTGCGCATAGCTGAGATGCAGAATTCATCCTCAACCACAAATGAAGTACAAAGGAGAAAAAGAAATGCTTCAACACATTTCGATTTGCAAATGATAAAGCTATAATCCAATGATGGAGGTATGCAGATGGAGAACACTTTCAGACGAGTCTTCTCAGTTCGGCTTTTTAAGTAGGAAATCGATGAAAAGTTTTAGCAAGAGTTTCCATTCCATTACAGATGACAATGAAGTACAAGGCATGACAATCCAAATGAAGACAAACTACAAGTGATCCTACATCCACAAATTAATCAAGAGGCTTGTATCACCAACGTATGTATCTCGTTGTGATTTTAAAGGTGAAGGATTGGCATAAATCTCTGCGTGGTTGGTTGTTGATCCAGTTAATGGAGTTGCTGAAATTGATATCTTTCTGGCTGGTTCAGTCTTCTCACTGTGCTTGTTGCTTTCTCCTCTGTGACTATATCAATCACTCTAAAACATTAGCATATTTTATCAATCCAACCAATACAATACTCTAAACGGTACTCGAGAGTATTACCTTTGATCTGGCTGTTGATTCAACCAAAGGTGAACCTTCTGGTTTGATATCTCTCTGGCTGAATCTAACCTTGGATCTTCGTATTTGCAAGAAATTCCTGCATTCGCAGCCTTTTCCGGATGCTCTGTCCATTTCGTAGAGACTATCCGCCGTCTGTTCAACTCATTCTTGGAAGAACCCTTCTTTCCCTCCAGAGGAATGACAACATCAAGCAATTTGTTTGTTTGTGTTAGCCCATTTTCCTCTATAATATGATCCTTATGCAACCCAGATGCTTGGTCATGCTGCATGAGCACATTGCACAATATCAATTGTAAAATAGGGAATAAGCGAGCCATTCACTTTTTTGCAGGAATAACAAGGGGAGGAATAGTGAAAATCTTTGTGCTGTTGGTTTAATAATTTATGACAGCTTAAACTTTCGTGAAAAGGAAAAAGGGTTTTGTCTAACATGGTCAATTAGTCATTGCATTCTGCTAGTCTTTTCTATTGCCTTGTTCCATGCGCCATTAACCCATCCAAGTAATCCACAAAAGCACAAAGTCGAAAAATTAATACTTCGATCCAATGGGTTAATTAGAAACTTCTTTTACCTTTGCTATGACTGCTGATCCATCCAAAGGAATATATACTGATTTGATATCTCTGGCTGGAAGATCTTCCTTTCTAAACTTTTCAAATCTCGGTTTTTCACCTTTGCAGTAAATTCTTACTCCTGGAAGCTCCATATGTTTTGTGGAGGAGAAATGTAAGCTGTCAAACTTATTCTCATCGAAGCCCTTCTTTTCGTGCAGAGAAGCAACTCCATTGAGTGGTTCAACTGTTCCAATCTGCGGATTATCCACTAGCACAGCATGTTCATTATGGGACTGCAACAAGACATTGTTAGAATGAGATAAACTGAATCAGAGGAAATAACTGAGGTGTACTGTAAGCTCAATCTCCTGACACATAGGAGCTTTCATTTTAAAAGTGCATGGAGTCTGCTACATTTTGAGCTTTTCACTTCTCTGTGATGACCTTCTTTGATATATCATGCTACTTTGGTTTATGTTACAGGGAAATGACAGAAAATGAAGAACCAAACAACATGCTCCTCTCACCTTCGCTTTGGTGGCCGAGTCATCCAATGATACACAATCTGGTTTGATATTTCTGGCTGCGAGTTCTTGCTTTTTGACCTCTAAGAAACTCGTCTTTTCATCTTTGCTATAAATTCTTACAGTTGCAGGCTTTCCCAGAGGATCCATACGTTTCAGGGGCAAGACATTTGAGCTGTTGGACTCATTCCCATCAAAGCTTTTCTTTTCCTCCAGGGGAACATCTCCACATCCATGGGATAGTTCAATTGTTCGTGTTTGCAGAGTCTCCACCACAGCATTTTTATTCTGTGAGCTAGATGTTTGGCCTTGGAGTGTTTCAATTGTTGCTGTCCTCCTATTCTCCACTGTAGCATGATCATTACACGAGCTAGATATTTGGCCATACTGCAACCAACATATTGCTTGAGATCAATTGAATCAGAGGAGCCCACTAAGGCATAATCCCAGTCTCATGACAAACATTAGCAGTTTCATTTCTAAAATTGTCTGGAAGCTATATTACATTATGATTTTCTACTTCTTTGAATGGTCTTGTTTGTTATTTCATGGCTTCACCAATCAACTCCCAATAAGCACGTTTGCAAGAATTACCAGTGAAGGAACCATGGAAATCTTTGTGCAGTCGGTGATCGTTCCTCTCAAATTAGGCATTGAATTTGATTTCTCTATGGCTTGTTCAATTTCTTTGTTGTGATTGTTCTGGGGTGATTTTGATGCAGCACTGTGCTCTCTGTTTTTTTCTACCTGCCAATGTAAAACATTCCATCTTATAAGCTTATACAGTAGTAAATAATTAAATCAACTGGAGACTCTTGAAACTCGGAATTGTCCTAGTCTGTTATTTTGAATTTCACTGAGAATATGGAATCCTTGCCATTGACTTACCCATCAAACTCAATGCAAAAGATCCTAACTTGAAATTAATAATTAGACACTATGAGTGAATTTAGGAGCTTGTTTCACCTTTGCTTTGGCTTCTAATTCATCCAGAGTTACACGTCCTGGTTTGATATTTCTGGCTGCAAGTTCCAGCTTCTTAACCTTTTGGACCCTGGATTCATCAGAGCTGTAAGTTCTTGCAATATCAGGCTTTTTTGGAGGCTCCATATGTTCCGGGGAGGAGATATGTAACCCATTGAACTTATTCTCAATGAAGCCTTTCTTTTCATCTAGTGGAATCACACCATGGAATGATTTGATTGTTTGTGTTCGCCGACTCTTCATCAGAATGGCAAGTTCATCATCTGAGCTACGCATTGCACCATACTGCAATGCAGGAGATGAAAACATATTGAACAAAGATAAATGGCTGAGGCATAATCTTAAACAGTTAAGTTCACGACAAACATCCAACTTTTCATTTTTAAATGTGTCTGAAGCTGTATCATATGCTGATATGTTCTGCTTCACTTCTCTAAGGTGATCTTATTTGATGCATAACAGCTGCGTCACCTCCAATATTCTTCTTTGGTAGAATTTTTGCCATTCTGGTACATATCTAATTGAAATTTAGGGTGTATTTGTTTGAGTGAAAGAGTTTTCCATGAATTAGTTTTCTGGACTTTCATTCGTTTGGTTTGCCGAGAATGATCAGTCAACGGAAAACTATTTATGGTCAAAGAAAATATACACGCTTAAAGTTAGGAAAATTAAGTCCCTGACCTGAAAAGGGGAAAATATTTTCCTGGAAAAGAATTTGTCGTAAAACATTTTCTTTTGTCGGAAATGTTTTCCCAAAACAAACATACCATTAATAATACAATAAAAATTTCCCAGAAATTTCTCTTTTCTAAATCTGTTGTTCCCCTAAATATAGTAAAGATGAACAAGCTATATAACCAATTGAAACTTCACAAAAAGAATTCTAACCTGTGTTTGCATTTGATCACTGTCAAAGTAGTCAAATTGCAACTGGTCAGATTCATCAGTAATAGCAACTCCATTGTCCACCGAGAAGTCTGCAAAAGATGGACTTCTGATATGTGTAAGCTCCATTGTTTGCATTTGATCACTGTCAAAGTAGTCAAATTGCAACTGGTCGGATTCATCAGTAAATGCAACTCCATTGTCCACCGAGAAGTCTGCAAAAGTTGGACTCCTGATATGTGTAGGCTCGATGACCCATGTTTCTGCTTCTGAAAACGAGTTCTCATGTTCAGGTTGCTGAAGGTCTGAGTGCAAGTCAACCGAGCTAATCAGTGAGTTTCCCACTGCCTGAATCCAAGACTGTTTGCAAAAGTAAAAAGGTTAGTTATGAACATGCTTCACAAATTATTTCTATGAACAGAACATTTTTTTCATTCTCACATCCTCAGTAGAGTTCTCATGTTCAGGTCGATGAAGGTCTGAATCCAAGTTGACCAAGCCAATCGGTGAGTTTCCCACTGCCTGAATCCAAGGCTGTTTTCAAAATAAAAAGGTTAATTATGAAGATGCTTAAAAAATTATGTCCATGAACAGAACATTTTTTTGGTTCTCACTTCCGGAAACGAGTACTCATGTTCAGGTTGATGGAGGTCTGAATCCAAGTCAATTAAGTTAATCGACGAGTTTCCCACTGCCTGAATCCAAGGCTGTTTTCAAAAAAGTAAAAAAGATTAGTAAGGAACATGCTTCACAAATTATGCCCATGAACTGAAAAAATTTTTCGTTCTCACATCCAGAAATGAGTTGTGTTCAGGTTGATGAAGGTCTGAATCCAAGTCAATCAAGCTAATGGCTCCACCCTTTAATTGTAAGGATGATATGTCGGACTTCTCATTTCCTTTGTGCTTTAAGCGGCAGAGGACATAATTATTGGTCGGCTGTCAAACAACCATATTATCTGAGTCCACAAGACCTGATCCTATCCTACTTAAATTCCAGAATCCTACTCCATTACAAACTTCGGTAGTGGAAAATGAGGAAGGACAGTATCATTGCTTTTGTTTAGTCAAAACTTTTGAATTGATGGTTCTGCAGATTATTTCAATACTCAATGAATGTAGTAAACCATAAGAACTAAATGAGGGACAGATTGCGTACATAGTATGGAAACAGTTCATCCAGATTATCGATCAGTAAATGATATTCGTGTACAACCCAGTTGGTCTTGATGCCCTTAGAGCTCCGACCTTCATGAAAGACCAATGTTTTCTTAGTACCAATTGCTCTGTTCTTGTCTCTTGCCTTGATAGTCCTATCAACACCAGTCTTCTTCCAATACCCCAAACAAGTCGATCTTTGAATTCGTTGCATTTGTGGACAGAAGAACCACCACTCTTGAACTTTGTCATCAGAAGGAATGACTGATTGTTCTGTCAAGTTCAATTCAAATCTAGTTAATGAAGAACTCATCCCTTTTTTTCCTACAGACAAAAGATACATATCTTATAAAGTGAGACATCACCATTTATAACAATAAACTTAGATTCCATCAGCACATTCTAAAAATATTCACTGATGCATACACTATCCTACTGCAATTGTCGTAGAATTTTTGGATAACATGATACCACATTTATAAGTATAAGGTATCCATCACAATGCCATAACTCGCCTTAAAGGACAGTAAAGATGATAGTAATATCTTGTTCTTTACCCTTAAATCTTTGTGCTAATTCCCAAGGCTCCCACTTGCAGATATCAACCTCAGGAATGATGCAGATGTTGTCTATGAATCCGAGCACTTTCAGCTTCAAGTAATGATCAACCAATTCCTCATCAGTCGGTTGGAATCTGTATCCAACCGGCAGATTCGCTGGGATGATCACAGTTGCCATCTTCTTCTAATTCTTTTACTTCAGTCGTGCCCAAGCGAACTCACGTCAGTTTGTCGAAGCAAAAGAATGAGCTTCAAGACCTTGCACTCTGGGGGTTTTAATTGAAGTCTTTCCCTTCTTTGAGAAGTTGCCTTACTTTTGGTCCTATTTCTTTATCTGCTTTTTGGTGGTACTAGTGGATCCCATCCTATCACTTAAGGACTATTTAAAGATTCTCATATCAATCTGAATTGTCACATTGTTCCCTAAAACTTTCTTGCCTTATTTTCTGCATTACATAGAAAGCCTTCGTTATTTATTTTCTTTTATAGACCTGTCAAATGGGTGAGTCGAAAATGAGTCGACCCATATTTGACCCATTTTCATATAGTGTAAATCAAGTGACCCATACCCGACCCATACTCGACTTGACCCATATTATTAAAACCTATTAATATTCTAAGAAAACCCACTTCTACTATATGATAATTGGATTAAAACTTCAAATTAAATTAAAAATAGTAAATAAAATAATAAAAATTTTTTTAAAAAAAAAAAAACCTATAAATTGAAATATTTATAAATAATTAGACTATGCACATGCTTCTCTTATTTGAAGTGGACATACCATTGAATAACTAAAAACTGTAACATGAAATTTTTTTAACTAAACTTAAAAAGCTCATTTTTATGATTTTTTTATAAAAAAAAAGAAAAAGTATTGTTAAAACATTTTTATGCAATACAAATTTTTTAACAATTTTTATGCAATACAAATTTAATGGAAAATTTTTATGATTCTTTTTAAAATATTTTTAAAAAATCGAATTTTTAAAATTTTTAAATATAATTTTTAAATATTTTTTATTTTTTAAAATATAATTTTTAATTTTTTTTTTAATAATTATTTTTCTTTTTCTCTTTTCTCTTTTCTTCTTCTTCGGCCGACCGCCGGCCACGACAACGGCCGGCGACCGACCACGAGCGAGATCGAGCTTGCCGATGAGCTCGAGTCTCGCCAAATCGGAAGGCCGAGGCTCCGTCGGCGTTGGGCAGGCTCGATCTCGCCGATCCGGCGAGGCGAGAGGCCTCGCCGACGCCGGCGGCGAGCTCGAGCTCGCCAATCGTCGGCAAGGCCGAGCCTTGTTGATTTGGCGAGCTCGAGCTTGCCAACGTCGCGCGGGGGGCTCGATCTCACCGATCCGGGCGAGGTCGAGGCCCCGCCTGACGTCGGTGAGCTCAAGTCTCGCCAGATTTGGTGAGGCTCGAGCCTCGCTAGTCGTCGGCGACCTGCCGGTGAGCTCGAGCCTCGCTTGGCCTGTCGTCGGCCGTCGGCTATGAAAGGAAGAAAAAGAAAGGAAAAAAAAAGAAAAATACAAAAAAAATAATTATAATTTCAATTTTTTTAAAAAAAAACATTTTATAAAGTTAAAGAAGGCCATGGGTTCAAAGTGATTTTCCTAATAACCCATTTAGACTCATTTCTTTTTGTGCTTTATTTTCTCAAACCCATTTATAACCCATATTTAACTTTTACTTTACCCATATATGACCCATTTAACTAAAAATGGTCATAATATGCGTTTATGATCCATTTTCCCAACTCTATTTCTTATTTACAAAGTATAACGGATGTAATTGTATGAGAAACCATATCTTTAGAGCCATCTGAATGCATTCACAGTCCAATCAAAAATAAATTCATTTCTATGAAATCACAGGATCATTCTTGGGGGATATGCAAAAAATTTATCACTAACTACAACAGAAGACTTTTCACTTTTATTTAGACATACCTAATTTAAATTGAGCTCGCAATCAGTTTCTGCCAATGGAAGTCCCAAATGAACATCAAACAAATGAACAACGCACCATATTCTTTCCAAAACCAAAAGAAAAAAGAGGGCTACACTGTACAGGGTTCTCCAAGTGCCAATGCACAACTACCACATCCAAGTGGTATTTATTAGTTGAAAGATATGCCAGTTTATGACTGAGCATAATTGTAATTACCTTCCTCTAAACCTCGAACAGAAGAAAACCGACAATATACTTTATCTATATGATCACAGGGAATTTGAGAATATACAGTCTCACTCTCATCGATGGGTAGATTATTCACAATGCTTCTGATTAAAGAGATCATGGTCATCAACTGGAGAAATTGGAAAGATTGGGAGGTCCAAAAAGACAGCTTCAGCACAAGGACAAATGTAAAGTCACTCAATATGAGCATCCGGCATGTTCCAAGTAAGAACCCAATTTCAGCTTATCTATTACTGATATGTGCATAAATTCTTGAAAAGTGTTACGATGAGGTGAACTTCAGCAGCAAAAAATCATATTTTGTTATGCTCTTCTCAGCTTACTTGAAATATCATCATCAACTCGCATTATAGATTCTGGGACAAAAGAAAATGATAAAGTAGCGTGACAGATACCGTTGCAGAATTACATTACAAGAGAGATAAATGAGAACATAAGATGATGCTGACGGAGAGAACTGGAAATATAACTGATCTTCAAACTTCAAGGTTGAGTCTGACTTTTTCTACTGTATATTCTTGAACTGAGAACAGAAGGTCTTCATGTGACTATGCCCTGGTGCTGAGAACTCTTCATTAGATACTTGCATGCTTTCATAAGCATCCCCACAAGAAAGAAGATGCTCATCATACTACGTTGTTGGACTAGTCAATGTCGTTATGATAATTAAGGTGAAATAGCTATGACCTATTTGGGGGAGGAATAATAGAGAGGTAAAATTTAGTCTCTAATGCAAAGCTCATTGTGCTTACAATAAGCGTATTGTCTTTGTTGAAATTCTCTTCAACAATGTAATCAAACGTAGCTCGACTTCTCTGCAGTATATTAATCTTTTCATAACAGTATGATCTTCTCATATCCAATGTCACCTCAGAAATATTCAACGTCATTTATTATCAGCCTTCTCATCTCGTATTCCATATGAAGGGCAAAGACAGATTATCTGATCACATGAAACAAGGAATCAAAATTAGTTTTGGCCATTGTGGAAATGTAGCAAAATGCATCAATCATGCTCCTCCATGTTAGTATAGTATCCAAAGCATTGACAACCATACCGTAATCTACGAAACCTAAGACAGTATTGAGGTCAAGTACACCTGTATCACCCAATGATTGATCAAAATGGAGTACTCATGGAGCAAATATATTGTTTTGCTTCCCACTATAGCTCAGGTGATAAGAACTAAGAACATAAGAGGTTTTTCAGAAGAATCAAACAGAAAAAGGACTCAATACGATAGGAAAAACTGGAAAAAAAAAATACGAACATGATTACCTGTGTAAGGAAGTATGCCACAGAAGAGTGACATTTAGGTGATATTCGTGCATGATCCTTCCCCATGTTTTTTATAGAAGAAACATGGATAAATTGGGAATCTACTATTTGTTCTTCGTTTTGGCTTCAAGCAATGATTGACGAGTACTTTGGTAGTGACCAGGCTTAACAGCGAATCCTGCAGACGAACACTCCACGGCTATCTCAGTTTCTTCCATCTCATGTTCTCTGCAACAAGGAAAGAAGCAGAGATAAACGTTTGAGCTAGGGTGGGGAAGTTTGATGTCCAGTCTAAGAGGAGAAGAGATTAATTTATACTGTACTGGCATTATGGTTTGAGAGCCATGCCTGGGTCAATGCCGTCCTTTTCGACTCCTTTTCCCTTTCTTTGAAAGTTACCTACAAGCTTTTTCTTAGATATTTATCATTTTTTATATATTTTTATTTATTTACCTATTAGGGCTCTTCAGCTTCAACTTGCTTCTCAAGTCTGAGAACTTGCTGAAGAAGTTGGAGATTCAATCCTGGCCCTACCATGTTACGCTTCAGGTCATTTGATTCGCCTACTTTATTCCATTCTCTTTTTGGCCCCTCTCTTTCTCTCTCATCTTTTACGCATGGCTGCAATGAGAGCACGGCTTTCGATGGAAGGGAGCTCGAGCAACAACAATATAAAAAAATCAAATTTAAGGAGATTATTTTATAAAAAATCAAATAATATAAAAAATGATTTTTAAGAAATAATCGTATATATCACTCACAAAATTTAAAAAACAGTTTCAAACAAGCCATTGCCTACTTGTGATGAGGGTCACTTGTAATGTGAAGAAACCCGTGCATTCTCTCTCCTCTGCGATCTTTCCTCTCTGCATTTGGCTTTTTCTTTCTGTTATTCTCCATTTTTACTTTTCGTTTTATTTCTTATATGTCAAAAGTAATATTAACATGCATAGTGTCGGATTTCGAAGTGCCAAATCAATCAATTTATTTAAAGGGTCATCAAAATGACTTAAATATATTGATTTGAGTATTATTAGGTCTTCATTATACATTAGGCAAATGATTAACAAATTACACTAGTGAATATATCATGGCAAACTCTTAACTGTATTTGCAAAACTTCAAAAAAGTCGTTACTTTTCCTTGTAGGGATGGTATATTACTAACATACATGTAAATTTTCAAAGAAATTGTTAATAATTCTTATAACATTGATAGTTTACTAACAACAGTTGAAAAATGCAGAAAAAAGTTGGTAATTTACTAATTTATTGACATGCTTGGTAACTTCGTTATATGGTTGGCATTATACTAACCACGCATGTAGGTAATTTACTACTTGAACTTATAAAATGTTGAAGAAGTGGGTAACTTGTTAATTTAATGGAGTTTTGGTAAACTTCTTATAAGATTGATATTTTATTAGAATTTTAGAGAAGCTAGTAATTTACTAATATGTTACATTTAGAGAATGTTTCCATTTTACTAACTACACGAGTTAGAAATTTATGTGCAATTTTATAAATCTACCAACTATGAAAAATTTTCCAACTTTTCCCTTGACTCAACTTTAGACTCGATCCTCTATAATGTGCTTAATCATAATTTTGACAAGGCTTCTAAATTTCAAAATTGCCTTTCATGCGTAGTGGAAAGCTGAAATGAAATGGTCCATGGACTTAAATTACTTTATTTTGCCAATGATGAATGATTGTAATTTTTTTTAAAAATAAACTATTATATCATGCAAAAGAATATTTTTATTATCAATAATAATTTGAAATAAGGCATTGAATTTGATTTCTCCATGGCTTGTTCAATTCCTTTGTTGTGATTGTTCTGGGATAATTTTGATGCAGCACTGTGCTCTCTTCTTTTTTCTACCTGCCAATGTAAACATTCTATCTTACAAGCTTGTACAGAAGTAAATAATTAAATCAACTGGAGACTCTTGAAACTCGGAATCGTCCTAGTCTGTTCTTTTGAATTTCACTGAGAATAAGGAATCCTTGCCATTAACTTAACCACCATACTCAATGCAAAAAATCCTAACTTGAAATTAATAATTAGACACTACGAGTGAATTTAGGAGCTTGTTTCACCTTTGCTTTGGTTTCTAATTCATCCAGAGTTACACATTCTGGTTTGATAATTCTGGCTGCGAGTTCCAGCTTCTCAACCTTTTCGACCCTCGATTCTTCGTCAGTGCTGTAAGTTCTTGCAATATCAGGCTTTGTTGGAGGCTCCATATGTTGTGGGGAGAAGATACGTAACCCATTGAACTTATTCTCAATGAAGCCTTTCTTTTCGTCTAGTGGAATTCCACCATGGGTGATTTGATTGTTTGTGTTCGCCGACCCTTCATTAGAACAGCAAGTGCTTCATCTGAGCTACACAGTGGGCCATACTGCGGTAAAGGAGATGAAACATATTGAAGAAAGATAAATGGCTGAGGCATAATCTTAAACAGTTAAGCTCATGACAAACATCCAACTTTTCATTTCTAAATGTGTCTGGAAGCTGTATCATATGCTGACATGTTATGCTTCACTTCTCTAAGGTGATCTTATTTGATGCATAACAGCTGCGTCACTTCCGATATTCTTCTTTGGTAGAATTTTTGCCATTCTGGTGCATATCTAAATGAAAATTAGGGTGTATTTGTATGAGTGAAAGAGTTTTATGAATTAGTTTTCTGGACTTTCTGCAAATGATTAGAACAGAAAGCCGTTTACAGCCAAAGAAAATATGCAAGCTTAAAGTTAGAAAAATTAATTCCCTAATCCGAAATGTGGAAAATATTTTCCTGGAAAAGAATTTTTTGTAAAACATTTTCTTTTATCAGAAATGTTTTCCCAAAACAAACACACCCTTACAAGAAAAATTTCACTGAGATTTCTCTTTTCTAAATCAGTTCTTCCCCTAAATATGGTAAGGGTGAACAAGCTATATAACCAACTGAAACTTCACAAAAAGAATCTTGACCTGTGTTTGCATTTGATCACTGTCAAAGTAGTCAAATTGCAGCTGGTCAGATTCATCAGTAATAGCAACTCCATTGTCCACCGAGAAGTCTGCAAAAGGTGGACTTCTGATGTGTGTAAGCTTGTTGAAGTAGGGTTGGAATTCGACTTTTTCTGATTGGAAAGTAGTCTGCAGGAAGATTAATGAAATGGCATGAACTCGGTAGTCCTGCTGAAATGAGCACTCTCTCGCTGAGTTTACCCCCGCCTGAATTATGTCCTGTCCATGTACAGAAGGCTGTTATCAAATGTAAAAAGGTTAGCTATGAACATGCTTCATAAATTATGTCCTGTCCATGTACAGAACAATTTTTTTCGTTCTCACTTCTGAAAACGAGTTCTCATGTTCAGGTTGATGAAGGTCTGATTGCAAGTCAACCAAGCTAATCGGTGAGTTTCCCACTGCCTGAATCCAAGACTGTTTGCAAAGGTAAAAAGGTTAGTTATGAACATGCTTCACAAATTATGTCCATGAGCAGAACATTTCTTTTTCGCTCTCACATCCTCAATAGAGTTATCGTGTTCAGGTTGATGAAGGTCTGAATTCAAGTTGACCAAGCCAATTGGTGAGTTTCCCACTGCTTGAATCCAAGGCTGTTTTCAAAGTAAAAAGGTTAATTATGAACATGCTTCAAAAAATTATGTCCATGAACAGAACATTTTTTTTCATTCCCACTTCCAGAAATGAGTATTCATGTTAAGGTTGATGAAGGTCTGAATCCAAGTCAATTGAGTTAATCGACGAGTTTCCCACTGCTTGAATCCAAGGCTGTTTTCAAAAGTAAAGAGATTAGTAAGGATCATGCTTCACAAATTATGGCCACGAACAGAACATTTTTTCGTTCTCACTTCCAGAAATGAGTTGCTGTGTTCAGGTTGATGAAGATCTGAATCCAAGTCAATCAATTTAACGGCTCCTCCCCTTAATTGTATGAATGATATATCGGACTTCTCATTTCCTTTGTGCCTTAAGTGGCAGAGGACGTAATTCTTGGTCAGCTGTCAAACAACCATTTCATCTGAGTCCACAAGACCTGATCCTATCCTGCTTAAATTCCAGAATCCCACTCCATTACAGACTTCGGTAGTGGAAAATGAGGAAGGACAGTATCATTGCTTCTAGTTAGTCGAAACTTTTGAATTGGATGGTTCTGCAGATTATTTCAATACTCAATGAATTTAGTAAACCAGAAGAAATAAATGAGGGACAGATTGCGTACAGTGTGGAAACAGTTCATCCAGATTGTCGGTCAGTAAATGATATTCGTGTATGACCCAGTTGGTCTTGATGTCCTGAGAGCTCCTACCTTTGTGAAAGACCAATGTTTTCTTAGTACCAATCGGTCTATTCTTGTCTCTAGCCTTGATAGTCCTAACAACACCAGTCTTCTTCCAATGTCCAAACGAGTCGATCTTTGAATCCGTTGCATTTTTGGACAGAAGTACCACCACTTTTGAACTTTGTCATCAGAAGGAATGATTGATTGCTCTGTCATGTTCAATTCAAATCTAGTTAATGAAGAACTTGTCCCTTTCTTTTCCTACAGACAAAAGATACATTATCTTATAAAGTAACACTTCACCATTATATACCATTAAACTTCGATCCCATCAGCACATTCCACAAAATATTCACTGATGCATACACTATCTTACTGCAATTGTCGTAGAACTTCAGGATAACATGATACCACATTTATAAGGCATCCATTACAATGCCATAACTTGCCTAAAAGGACAGGAAAGATGATAGTAATATCTTGTTCTTTACCCTTAAAGCTTTGTGCTAATTCCCAAGGCTCCCACTTGCAGATATCAACCTCAGGAATGATGCAGATGTTGTCTATGAATCCGAGCACTTTCAGCTTCAAGTAATGATCAACCAATTCCTCATCAGTCGGGTGGAATCTGTATACAACCAGCAGATTCTCTGGGATGATCACAGTTGCCATCTTCTTCTGATTCTTTTACTTCACTCATGCACAAGCGAACTCACTTCAGTTTGTCAAAGCAAAAGAATGAGCTTCAAGACCTTGCACTCTGGGGGTTTTAATTGAAGTCTTTCCCTTCTTTGAGAAGTTGCCTTACTTTTGGTCCTATTTCTCTGTCTGCTTTTTGGTGGTACTGGTGGATCCCATCTATCACTGAAGGACTATTTAAAGATTCTCATATCACTCTGAAATGTCACATTGTTCCCTCAAACTTTCTTGCCTTTTTTTCTGCATTACATAGAAAGCCTTCGTTATTTATTTTCTTCTTATTTACAAAGTATAACGGATGTAATTGTATGAGAAACCATATCTTTAGAGCCGTCTGAATGCATTCACAGTCCAATCAATAATAAATTCATTTCTATGAAATCACAGGATCATTCTTGGGGGATATGCCCAGAATGTATCACTAACTACAACAGAAGACTTTTCACTTTTAGTCACACCTAATTTAAATTGAGCTGGCAATCAGTTTCTGCCAATGGAAGTCCCAAATGAATATCAAACAAATGAATAACGCGCTATATTCTTACCAAAACCAAAAGAAAATAGAGGGCGACACTATGCAGGGTTCTCCAAGTGCCAATGCACAACTACCACATCCAAGTGGTATTTATTAGTTTATGACTGAACATAATTGTAATTACCTTTCTCTAAACATCGAACGGAAGATAATCGACAATATACATTATCTATATGATTGCATAGAATTTGAGAATATATGTATCACTCTCATCAATGAGTAGATTATTCACTATGCTTCTGATTAAAGAGATGAATGTCATCAATGGGAGAAATTGGAAAGATTGGGAGGTCCAAAAGGACAGCTTCAGCACAAGGACAAATGTGAAGTCACTCAATATGAGCATACCATCCGGCACATTCCAAGAACCCAATTTCAGCTTATCTATTACTGATATGTGCATAAATGCCTTGAAAAGTGTTACAATGAGGTGCACTTCAGCAGCAAAAATCATATTTCCTTTGTGCTCTTCTCAGCTTCCTTGAAATACATCATCAACTGGCATTACAGATTCTAGGCCAAAAGAACATGAAAAGTAGTGTGACAGATACCGTTGTAGAATTACATTACAAAAAAGATAAATGAGAACATAAGATAATGCTAACAGGGAGAACTGGAAATATAATTGATCTTCAAACTTCAAGGTTGAGTCTGCCTTTTTCTACTGTATATTCTTGAGCTGAGAACAGAAGGTCTTCATATGACTGTCCTTGAGCTGACAACTCACCATGAGATACTAATTTGCTTTCGTAAGCATCCCCACGAGAAAGAAGATACTCATTATAATACATTGTTGGACTAGTTGATGTTGTTCTGATAATTAAGGTGCAACAGCTATGAACTATTCAGGGGAGGAAAAATAGAGAGGTAAAATTTAGTTTCTGATACAAAGCTCATTGTTCTCCACAATAAGCGAACCGCCTTTGTTGAAATTCTCTTCAACAATGTAACTGGAACATAGTTTCAACTTCTTTGTATGTTAATCTTCTCATAATCGATCACCGCATCCGACATCATTTACTTATCAGCCTTCTCATCTCGTATTCCATCGGAAGGTCAAAAACAGATTATCTGATCACATAAAACAAGGAATCAAATAGACATTGTGGAAAAGTAGCAAAATGCATATCGAAAGCCTTGACAACTATACTGTAATCTACAAAGCCTAAGACAGTATAGAGGTCAATTACACCTGTATCACCCAAATGATTGATCAAAATGGAGTACTCATGGAGCAAATATAATGTTTGGCTTCCCACTACAGCTCAGGTAATGAGGATTAAGAACATCAGAGGGTTTTCAGAAGAATAAACAGAAAAGAAAAGAGACTCAATACGATAGGAAAAACTAGAAAAAAAAAAGAAGAAAGAACAAATATGATTACCTGTCTAAGGACGTATGCCATGGAAGAGTAGAATTTAGGTGATATTCGTGCATGGTATGCCACAAAAGAATAGCATTTAGGTGATATTCGTGCATGATCTCTGCTCGCGTTTTCCATAGAGAAAACATCGATAAATCGGAAATCTGCCTTTTGCTATTCGTTTTGGCTTCAAGTAATGATTGACGAGTACCTTCGTGATGGTCACTGGCAGGCGAACACTCATCGGCTATCTCAGTTTCTTCCATCTCATGTCCTCTGCAACAAAAAAATGGAGCAGAGATGAAACGTTTGAGCTAGGGTAGGGAGGATTTTGATATCCAGTCTAAGAGGAGAAGAGACAAATTTATACTGCACTGGCATTGTGGTTTGAGAGCCATGCCTGAGTCGGTCCGGTGCCGTCCTTTTTGACTCCTTTTCCCTTTCTCTGAAAGTTACCTACCTGCTTTTTCTTAGATATTTATCATTTTTTACATTTTTATTTATTTATTTATTTATTAGGGTTCTTCATCTTCAACTTGCTCCTCAAGTCTGGAACTTCCTGAAGAAGTTGAAGATTCAATGCTGGCCCTACCATGTTACGCTTCGGGTCAATTTATTCGCCTACTTTATTCCTTTCTTTTTGGCCTCTCTCTCTCTCTCTCATCTTTTACACATGGCTGCAATGAGAGCACGGCTTTCGATGGAAAGGAACTCGAGCAACAACAATATAAAATAAACAAATTTAAGGAGGTTATTTTATAAAGAATCAAATAATATAAAAAATAATTTTTAAGAAATAATAGTTTATATCACTCAGAAAATTTGAAAGAACAGTTTCAAACAAGCCATTGCCTACTTGTGATGGGGGTCGCCTGTAATGTGAAGAAACCCGTGCATTCTCTCTCCCTAGCGATCTTTTTTTTTCTCTGTATTTGGCTTTTTTTATTTTGTTATTCTCCATTTTTATTTTTCATTTTATTTCTTATATGTCAAAAGTAATATTAACACATGCCGTGTCAGAGTTCGGAGTGCAAATTCAATCAGTTTGCTTAAACGGTCATCAAAATGACTAAATCTATTGTTTTGGGTATGTTTAGGACTTCCTCACACATTAAACAAATGATTAATAAATTACACTAGTAAATAGATCATAAAAAATTCTTAACTATACTTGTAAAACTTCAAAAAAGGTCAATACTTTTCCTAGAAGGGATGGTATTTTACTATCCATACATGTTAATTTCAAAGAAATTGTTAGTAATTCTTATAACATCGATAGTTCACTAACAATGGTTGAAAAATGCGAAATAAGTTGGTAATTTACTAATTTACTAGATGCTTGGTAACTTCATTATAAGGTTCGTATTATACTAACCATGCATGTGGGTAATTTTACTACTTGAACTTTTAACATGTCAAAGAAGTGGGTAACTTGTTGATTTAACAGAGCTTTGGTAAACTTCTTATAAGATTGATATTCTATTAGAATGTTAGAGAAGCTAGTAATTTACTAATATGTTACATTTAGAGAATGTTGCTATTTTTACTCACTACACTTGTTAGATATTTATGAACAATTTTATAAATCTACTGACTACGAAAAAATTTCCAACTTTTCACATGGTTCAAACCCTAGACTCGATCCTTTGTGATGCGCTTAATCATGGGTTTGGGAAGGCTTCTAAATTTCAAAATTGCCCTCCATGCTGGGAAGCTTTTATTTTTGGAAAAATTATGGGCATTAAAACGTGAGATTACAACTTGAAGATAAATCATCAGCATAAACTAGATCAAACAAAGAATAAACAATTATAAAAATATTTCTAAAAAATAAATGCTTATAATGTGTGAAAAATACATTTTTATTATTGACAACAACTTATAAATAAACATTTTCATAAATGATGAAAAAAAATTATTCAATTTTTATAAGTGGTAAAAGTAATTAATTCTAAAAAAATATTTTACATTATTTATTTTCCACTAAATAAATTCACCCTACTTAACTTTCCTTTTTTACTGTTCATCATCTTCAACCTGCTGTTCTCTGTGTCTCTCTAAACATCTCTGGGAACTCTCCATGGTCCCTTCCTCACCCATCAATCAGATCAAGACCCTACGCCGGTCGATCCACCACCCCATCTCCCTGCATCGTCCGAGGCTCACTCAACCCCCTACAACCCTCGACCCGGACCCTTCAATGCTGCTGAATCGAACCTTTTTCCACACGTTCGGTCGCTGGAATGGATCTCCGTTAGGCGAACCAATTTCTGCTCTAGGTGGAATCTCTTGATCTGTTGCTACCGCGTGGGGTTTAACTCGTTCCGAGGCCGTTGAGGCAGAAGCTCGGTTCGAACCTGGCTGAGCTCGACCTGGTTTGGGTCGCCGGAGAAGTCTTTCTTCTCGATTGGTTCGGATTCGGAGGCGTGTGCAGGATCCCAGACCTTACTTCTTGCATTTCTAAAATGACGAAATGGGGCTGACCGGTGTTCGACGAAATGCCTGAGAGAAGTGCAGTTTCGTGGAATGTCGTGATCGGTGCTTTGGTCCTGTTTGGATAAGTAGTTTGAGAGAGCTTGCGGTGAAGAAGATGAACAGTAACAAGGAAATCAAAGGAAAAATGGTTAATACCCTATGATAAATATAATCCAAATTATTTTTTTGATTATGAAAAATCCCAAACTGATATATCTGTGACAAATTTACCCGACTAACCATAAAAAAAATCATAAATTAGTATATTTATGACAAATTTACCCAAAATTAATTTATTCGATAATAAAAAACCCTAAACTGATAAATTTGTGATAAATATACCCTTCGCTAAATTGTATTAATGCCATAAAAAAATCACAAAAATTGTAAACTGTGACAAAAGGTGTAAAATCCCAAATTGATATATCACCAATCGATTGTCAGTGTTATTTAACTTAATAATTTGATAATAGAATTTAACGAAAACTAACAGAGGTTAAATTTGTCACAAGTGTACCGGTTTAGGGTAAATTTGTCAAAAGTATACCGGTTTTGGTTTTTAGTGGTCAAAAAAATAATTTATGGTAAATTTGTCATAAGTGTACCAGTTTAGAGTTTTTCAGGGTATTAACCCTTTATTTTATTGATTTTTCTTTTTTAAAAGAAAATATGACTTTTTTGACATGGTGCTAGTATCATAAAAAATACTAGAGAATGACACATTGAATTCCGGCATGCCATGTCAAACAAATTTGCATGATCAATTATAGGAAGGAGTTGATTTCATTGAAATCAAAAACACTTAAAATTCGATTGCACATTGGGCAAAAGACTTGAAGAACTTTTGGTATAAATTTGCCTATTCTAAACAACATTATAATGAATCTATAAATGTCTAATTCGATGTTGGTGAACTGTTTTTAATATATAAATGTATCCTAGTTAATCTCTATAACCAATACAATTTCTTACAAGTATAATGAAATCACAAACGAGTGTAAACAATTTTCTTTGACACTATACATTATGTTTAATAAGTTAAAAACATTACTATGAATTTACTAATGTTTCAATGATTATTGATGAAAATACTTATTTATAGCACAATATTTTGAAGTAATAACATTGAGGTCGTGAATTATTTGATTAGATAAGAATAATGGTATGAGTAAAATTCCAATTTATAGAATATATACATGTGTCTGTGTGCAGGCATGTAAAAAAGTTAAAAGTGAGGAGCCAAAAGAAAATGGAAAATTATCAACCCTCTTCTAATTTCAAAGGCACAATCTAATCTACTATGATTTATGGAAATATATCAAATCCAAAGTTTATTACCTCGTTGTCAAATTTACCTACACCCATAGAAAAGTTACTAACATGTTCCTATGAACAACACCTAGTAATAAATACAACGTTGGAAATCAAATATCCAGTAGATTTCTTCAATTATCGAATCCATCAATAATGAATTGTATTGATGCGTACATGAGAATTAATTAGTAACTAAACATTTGCATTTGTATCACATCCAATGGCGAGTCTACCCTTGAATATCTTTGCCCCCCATGAAATCCACACTCCTCTTGAAGTTAACACACATTATAACATGAAAAAGAGAATCGGCTGTGCTTTGGAATCGTACTAACAGGAATTTTATTATCTCTCACTTTCGGCATCATTTCTCAAACTATCCACGACTTGGAATTCTATAATTTTCTTCACTGAGGAAAATTATTCATCCTACCATCATGGAACCATAAGCTGTCATACGTTCTCATTTAGGGGTGAGCATTGGTCCAGGGTCAACCTGGACCGAGCCACAGACCGGCCCAACCCTGCCGGTCTTGGTCCCGGTTTAGGGGTTTGACCGGGCCGGCCCCGGTCCTGGTCACTGGTGCGCCCCCGGGCCGGCCCCTGTCTGGCGGGTCGGTCCCAATCCGAGTTCCAACCCCGATTATATATATAATATTATTTATAAATTTTTTATATAGGGAAAATCTTAAAATAAATAACGTCAACAACATTAAATAACTCATTAGTGAGGAGTTCAAGTAATTTTACATTATCCTTTAATAACTTAGATTTTTAATATCTTTTACAAAAGTGTCAATAGTCATAATTTACGAAGGAGGAAAATGTTTTTGTGAGAGTCTTCACGGCGTCTAAAAGGCATAAATAGCTCTTTATGATCCTCCTCTAGTATTCGTTCTCTTCTATCTTATTTGTCATTTTAGTCTTCAATTTGCCAAAATCGAAAGAAACAATTTCTCTGCTCGCCACTTGACACTCGTCTTGCTCGCTTTGGGTCATTCATGTCGCTCGCCGCTTGATGCTCGCTTGGCTTGTTGCTTCCCGCTTGACATTCGATGCTCATTCTGTTTGACGCTCACCCCACTTGACCCTCACCGCTTGCCTTTCTTAGCTGACCTCACTCATCATCGAATCCTTGGGTCGGTACAGGTTCTCGCTTGCCCTTTCAAGGAGTACAAAAAATGAAATAAAAATTATTGGTTGGTCCTAGGTTGACTTAGAAATCGGACCGAACCCATTGGGTCAATCCGGTCCTCAATCGCTTTTTTAAAGAGTACAAAAAATGAAATAAAAAATTATCGTTTGGTCCTGGGTTAACCCTGGAACCGGACCGAACCCATTGGGTCGGTCCGGTCCTCGGTCCCAAGCTCAATAGGGTCGGTCCTCGGTCCCAAAAATTGAGGACCGACACTATGCGGGTTGGTCCTAGGGTTAGGGGGTGGACCGGCCCAACCCGGACCATGCTCACCCCTATTCTCATTGGCTGAAACAAACAGAAAGGTCGTATTAACCATGTCAAAGAAGCTGCTCGTGGGATCCACTTGAACAGTAGTTTGCCTTCTCAAAGAAGGCCGAAGAAAGTTACTTCTTTTCTGTGTTTATATGAAGTGACCGAAGTGGCAGCGTTTGGAGGCAACACTCTCAAGCAGGGCCAAGCCAAGAGTAAACTCTGTTGCCTTTGTTTTTCTTTTTTTCTCCCTCTGCTTATTTCGCTGGTGCCGTTCTCTACTCTTCTCCTCTTTTTCGATTGCAGAAGTGAATGTGAGCTAGCAAGCATATAGCATGGCAGAATCAACAGAGGCATGGCCGGTGGGACTCAGATTCAAACCGACGGAGGAGGAACTCGTCCATCATTACCTGACAAAAAAGCTTAGAGGAGAATTGGAAACTATTTGCCTAATTCCGGAGCTGTACATCTACAACTGGGAGCCTCTGGATTTGTTTATCCTATACGATGGTAACTTACGTTTAGTCCTCAGTATTCTGTTTCTCTATTTTCTTATGGCTAGACCTTAATTGGTAATTGCCTACAGGACCTTAGGGAATTGACATTTAACCGATCTTTGGTTGTAGCATTATCAAGTATACCCTCGCATGGACGCGAGTGTTTCTTCTTTTGTCCCCGTGGTCGTGAGAGGAAGACCGAGCGCGGATTTTGGAAAGAGACAAGTAAAAAACGTGTTATACGAGCACCGGACACCGGTAAGCCAATAGGGACCAAGAGGATTTTGGTTTACTATGAAGGTCGACAACCAAATGGCCGCAAGACTGATGTGGCCATGCACGAATATCTCCTAAACTTGAATGTTTCAGATGGTGAAATTTCGGACCCGGTACTCGACTTCTCTTCTTTTGCTTTGCCTAATTGACCATCTATAATATGCTTACAAGCGCAGGTAAAATTGATATAATAATTTCTCTACATATGATCTTCATTCAGCTTCTTGAGGTTTCTGGCTTTGTGAGTTAATGATCAGCTAGTTCCTTGTCTGTCCCATGATTTAAGATCGGTTTGCCTTTAAATCCAGCTCTACTCTAAACGTTAGCATTCGCGAGTCAGAACTTTTCCTACTGTTTTTCGTATAATTTCATGAGGGAGATTGAGAAATGAAACTTAGCAATATTCATTTTAAGTGATAGATTCATGACTGATGTTTTAGTTTCAGAGACTACCGAAGGTTATACTATCAAAAATAGGGTGAATCTGCAGCAAGAGGGACGATTTGTTCTTGAAATTTAGGTTACTTCAATTTTGATAAGTGATGTATTTGATGCATAAAATACTTCCCACGCGACAATGGAGTTTTGGTTATCATAACCCTGAAACTCATCCGGGTCTCATTGTCTTTGTAGACGGCGTTGGCTCTCTGTCGCTTTATTAACAGGAAAGGTAAGAAAGCAAAGTCACCAACAGTGAGTACTTCAACAGATTCAAGCGACCCTAGCAATCTGAATGATAATGAAAACGAAGAAACACAAGAAATTAGTACGCTGGTGAGCAAGTGTTGCTTTAGATTGATACAAAGCAACATCTGATCTAGAAATACATCTAACCATACCAAAGCTTGGGTATTGTTTGTTCTTTCTTTTTTCCTTTTTTTCTGCTCAGGCATCTACAGGAGTTACTATGGAATCCGACCATCTGAACGAGATGTCGAATTCTAATTTATCAGACCAGAATGTGCCCACTCCTGATCAGCAACCTCAAATGAGCGAAGAGCAACTTTTGTCTCATGATCATCATTGGCATTTTGATGAACCTAGCGATGGACATTATCATATGCCATATTCTCCAAGCGACTATATTGATCTCTCATATCTCTTCAAATTCGATGAGAACAAGGATTAGTATGCCAAAGTGTGGTTACATTATGCTGCAAAGATTAGTTGTGAATTGTGATAATGGTTTGCCAGTGTTTGAGGTCCTTTGTAGATATTAATCTCAGCCTTGCTTATTATGTCAGTGATAATGTATTGATTATGCTTCTCCTAGGAGAGGAGATTATATCAATCTTGCACGCTTTTATATTGTACTATTATTTTTCTTTCCCAACATTTGTATATTTATCTTGATTTTATTTGCTTAACACTGGCCATGTATCACAAAACTATTCATATTAAAAATATGTCTCGAATAAACTTTTCTTATTCAATAGGATTCCTAATTTGAGTTGGTTTCAACTTTAAGTGGTTTCCTAATTTAAGTATGTTCCTATATTTGATCTAATTCTCTTCTATACAAGAAGTGAGGGCTTTTCTACATGAAGAGCATCCAAGATGAGCCTGTGCTCTTGAATTACATCCCAAGTGTTTAAAGCTCTAAAAATCCCATGTCATTTACTAATTATTATGTGAGATTAACATATTATTTTGTGAGGAATTTGGAGAGGCCAAACACCGTGTGAATTAGTAGGAGCTAGGAAACATTAAAAGTGTTTGAATGACTCAAATATAGTTATAATTTATTGCTTGATCTATGTTGCTCTCGATGCAAAATAGGTCCCATCAATTGAATCATATAAATCTGGTGTTTGATTTATTTTCTCTATTAGTTTATTGTACTGTTTGGTTGCTTCTTTTGCGCAACAATTCGTCTAATAGTTGAGAAGGCTTTTGGAATGAGATTTTCCTCCGTAGTTGTAACATCCCAATTCCATACTTATGACTTTTGAAGTCATTTATAAGTAAAGACCTCTTCCTCATCAATGCCCTGAGTACTCCCAATGGGTTTTTCAGTCTCTTTCAATTTATCATCTGTTACTCTTTCTCCTCGCCTCTCCTTTCTCCTCATCTGCGAGCGCTACCCCAACATGACGATAGTAAAGCAAAGTAATTCTATCTCGTTGCCTTTTTCTCTCTTCTCAAATGACGATATTGTTCAACCAAAAAGAAAGAAAGTACTACACTGCACCATTATCACAACAGATAAAAGAATAGGCAAGAAAGTGTGTGGCTTTCGTAGTTTGTTATGTGTATAATTTGATCATGAGTATTAATAGAACATAAAAGGCGGTCAGTACCATGAACCTCGCCATCAATGGGCACGTGGGTGGTAGGATTTCTAGCAATTTCTCACAAAAAAAAGCATGATTTCAACCATAAGAAAGTGACTAGCTCGCTATTAGTGGCATGTAGAGGCCATCTTTCTATAAAATCAAGCATGATTTTGACCACAATCAAGTGATAAAACATGCAACTTTTTTTGTTGTTTATGTGCGTGACTTTGTTGATTATGAGTATCAATTGAAAATAGAAAGCAATTTGTATCTTAACAAGGAAAAACTGGAAAGAATAACCAATGTAGTCTAAACCGAATTCCAAACTTTTCAAATATGGTATAATTCTGAATTTTTACGTAAAATTTAATTTAAGGTTAATACCATGAAAAATCCCAAATTGGTACACCTGTTACAAATTTACCCTAAACTATTTTTTTGACTATCAAAAACCACAAACTAGTATACCTTTAACAAATTTATCCAAAAACTGGTACACTTGTGACAAATTTATCTTTTGTTAGTTTTCGTTAAATTTTACCAATCAAATTATTAAGTTAAATGACACATGACAGTTGACCGATATACCAATTTGGGATTTTACGCTTCGTTTATCACAGTTTAAAATTTTTGTGATTTTTTTGTGATATTAATCCAATTTAGCATATGGGTTTTTTTGCAATTGAATAAATTAGTTTTGGATAAATTTGTCACAAATGTACAAGTTTAGGGTTTTTTATGGTCAGTCGGGGTAAATTTGTCACAGGTATACCAGTTTGAGGTTTTTCATTGTCAAAAAAATAGTTTTGGGTAAATTTGTCACAAATGTACCAACTTTAGGTTTTTCAGAATATTAACCCTAAAATAAAAGGTCAAAACTTTGGGAAAAAAAAATTGAAGAAAAATCAGCTAACCTAAACCTAAGAGACGGAATGGTCCGCTTTATCGTTATCTTTTTTAATATCTAACCTATTTTTTCAGGTGGTCCTTACAATGGTGCCAATTCAATGCTGCATATGCCTAAGGTACTATTAAAATGCTCCACGTTAGATTCCGACATGTTGCATCAGCAAATTTGCCTGAATGTTTTCCAAAGGACTTAAGTACACCAGATTGAGCATGTTCATGACTTTCTTAAAAATTGGTCAACCAATTAGGATTACATTTGCGATATTTAAAAAGTTAAGGAATATATTGAACTCCATGCAATAGTTTTAGATTGAATCAGTCATTGTTCCCAGTTTTTCCTCATTAAGATAAAAATTGCTTTTTATTTTCAATTGGTATTCACAATCAACAAAGTCGTACACATAAACAACAGCAAAAGTTGCATGATTTATCACTTGATTATGGTCAAAATCATGCTTGATTTTATATAAAGATGACCTCTAGATGCCACTAATGGCGAGGTAGTCACTTTCTTATGGTTGAAATCATGCTTTTATTTTGTGAGAAATTGCTAGAATCCTACCACCTGGGTGGGCCACTGATGGCGAGGTCATGGTACTAATCACCTTTTATTTTCAATTAATACTCATCATCAAATCATACACATAACAAACAACGAAGGCTGCATGCTTTCTTGCTTATTCTTTTATCTTTTGTGATAATAGTGCAATGGAAATTTTTTTTATTTTATTTTTTTGGGGTCGAATAGTATCGTCATTTGAGAAGAGAGAAGAGGCAACAAGAAAGAATTACTTTACTTTATCTATCGTCATGTTGGGGTAGCGCCTGCCGATAAGGAGAAAGGAGAGGTGATGAGAAAGGTAGTCAGGGCATTGATGAGGAAGAGGTCTTTACTTACAAATCACTTCACAAGTCATATGTATGGAATTGGGATGCTACAACTATGGAGGAAAATCGCACGCCGAAAGCCTTCTTAGCAATTACACGAATTGCTGCGGAAAAGAAGCAATCGCCCAATAAACTAAACTATAGAAGAAATCAATCGAATACCAGATTTACGTGACTAGTTGGTGGGAACTACTTTACAACAAGAGCAATATAGATCGAGCGATATATTATAATCATACTCGAGTTAGGGGTGTGCAACGGAAACCGCCCGAACCGGGAACCAGCCGGACCGGACCGGACCGGTCGGTTTCGGGCGGTTCCAAAGGGTCTCGGTCCGGTCTCAGGTTCCTATTTTTGGAACCAGTGACGGGTTGGTCCGGTTCCCGGTTTCGGGGTCGGAACCGGACCGACCATTTATATATATATATATATATATATATATTAGTTTCTAAACTAATTTACAATACCCATTACCAAATTCATTTTTCCTCAAAGCTAATCCCTTTTTTGCATTTCTCTGCACTCTACAGTAAGCATCACATCAGCTTTTCTTTTCTAAATTTTGCAATTCTTATTTTCCTTTTCCCTCTTGAAACCGAAACGGCTAAACCCCTCTTTATTGTTTTTTAGTTTCTGCTCTAACCTACAGTAACCATCGCATCAACTTCCATTTTCCCAAATTTTACAACCCAATTCAGCGGCAATTCTCACCGTCTTTTCCCTCTCAAAACCGAAACCCCTCCCCTTGCTCGCTCGACACCTTCCTCGACGGCCCCAAGTGATGGTTCATTGGAACCGGACCGGACCGGACCGGACCGGTTGGTCCGGTCCGGTTCTTGGTTCTAAGACAGCCGGTCCGGTCCACGGTCCAGAAAAAGGGAACCGGTCCTCCCGGTCCGGTTCCCGGTTCTCGGGTAGAACCGGACCGAACCGGGAACCGATCACCCCTAACTCGAGTCATTCAAACATTTTTAATGTTTCCTACCTCCCAATAATTCACGCAGTGTTTGGACCCTCCGAATTCCTTACAAAGTAATCTATTTATCTCACAAAAAAACAAGTATATAACAAGGGAATTTTAGAGCTTTAAACACTCGTGATGTAATTCAAGAGCACAGGCTCATCTTGGATGCTCTTCATGTAGAAAAACCCACACTTCTTGTATAGAAGAGAATTGGATTAAATATAGGAAACATACTTAAATTAGGAAACCACTTAAAGTTAAAATCAACTCAAAATAGGAATCCTATTGAATTAGAAAAGTTTCATTTTTGGGCTCAAACTCGAGAATATTTTCAACACGAATAGTTTTGTGATACATGACCAGTGTTAAGAAATAAAATCAAGATAAATATACAAATGTTTGGAAAAAAATTAATAGTACAATATGAAAGAATGCAAGATTGATATAATGTCCTCTACTGGGAGAAGAATAGTCAATACATAACATTATCACTGACATAATAAGCAAGGCTGAAATTAATATCTATGAAGGACCTCAAACACTGGCAAACCATTATCACAATTCACAACTAATCTTTGCAGCATAATCTAACCACACGTTGGCATACTAATCCTTGCTCCCGTCAAATTTGAAGAGATCCAAGAGATCGATACAGTCACTTGGAGAATCTGGCATATGACAATGTCCATCACTAGGTTCATCATTATGCCGATGATCAACGTTGCTCTTCACTCATTTGAGGTTGCTCATCAAGACAGGAGTGGGCACATTTTGATCCGATAAATTAGAATTTGACATCTCATTTAGATTGTCAAATTCCATAGTAACTCTTGTAGATGCCTGAGCAGAAAAAAGGAAAAAAAAGAAAGAACAAAACAGTACCAAGATTTACCTACCCCGTTGTGGGCGAGTTGGTTCTAGTATACATTGCCCCCCTGCTGGGTAGGGTTCAATTCCCCAGCTCGTTCCGTTGCGTGACTTAAGTGGGACGCCATGGGAGGTGGGTCCCCGCGTTAGTGCCCCGTGGTTTACGCCGAGCGTTGTCGGCTGTGAGGCGGTTCCACGGTGACCAAAAAAAAAAAAAAAAAAAACAGTACCAAGCTTTAGTGTGGTTAGATGTATTTCTAGATCAGATGTTGCTTTGTATCAATCTAAAGCAACACTTGCTCACCTGCGTACTAATTCTTGTGTTTCTTCGTTTTCGTTATCATTCAGATTGCTAGGGCCACTTGAATCTGTTGAAGTACTCGCTACTGCTGACTTTGCTTTCTTACCTTTCTTGTTAATAATGCGACAGAGAGCCAAGGCCGTCTACAAACAGTGATACACGGATGAGTTTTAGGGTTATGATAACCCAAACTCCATTGTTGCATGGGAAGTATTTTATGCATCAGATATGTCACTTATCAAAATTGAAGTAACCTAAATTTCAAGAACAAACGGTCCCCTCTTGCAGCAGATTTACCCTATTTTTGGTAGTATAACCTTCGGTAGTCTCTGGAACTAAAACATCAGTCATGAATCTATCACTTAAAATGACTTTTGCTAAGTTTCATTTCTCAATCTCCCTCATGAAATTATACGAAAAACAGTAGGAAAAGTTCTGACTCAGTGAATGCTAACGTTTGGAGTAGAGCTGGATTTAAAGGCAAATCGATCTTAAATCATGGGACAGACAGAGGAAATAGCTAATCATGAACTCACAAAGCCAGAAACCTCAAGAAGCTGAATGAGGATCATATGTAGAGAAATGATGATATCGATTTTACCTGCACTTGTAACATATTACAGATGGTCAATTAGGAAAAGCAAAAGAAGAGAAGTCGAGTACCGGGTCCGAAATTTCACCATCTGAAACATTCAAGTTTAGGAGATATTCGTGCATGGCCACATCAGTCTTGCGGCCATTTGGTTGTCGACCTTCATAGTAAACCAAAATCCTCTTGGTCCCTATTGGCTTACCGGTGTCCGGTGCTCGTATAACACGTTTTTTACTTGTCCCTTTCCAAAATCCGCGCTCGGTCTTCCTCTCACGACCACGGGGACAAAAGAAGAAACACTCGCGTCCATGCGAGGGTATACTCGATAATGCTACAACCAAAGATCGGTTAAATGTCAATTCCCTAAGGTCTTGTAGGCAATTACCAATTAAGGTCTAGCCATAAGAAAATAGAGAAACAGAAAACTGAGGACTAAACGTAAGTTACCATCGTATAGGATAAACAAATCCAGAGGCTCCCAGTTGTAGATGTACAGCTCGGAATTAGGCAAATAGTTTCCAATTCTCCTCTAAGCTTTTTGTCAGGTAATGATGGACGAGTTCCTCCTCCGTCGGTTTGAATCTGAGTCCCACCGGCCATGCCTCTGTTGATTCTGCCATGCTATATGCTTGCTAGCTCACGTTCACTTCTGCAATCGAAAAAGAGGAGAAGAGTAGAGAACGGCACCAGCGAAATAAGCAGAGGGAGAAAAAAAGAAAAAGGAAACAGAGTTTACTCTAGGCTTGGCCCCGCTTGAGAGTGTTGCCTCCAAACGCTGCCAGTTCGGTCACTTTATATATACACAGAAAAGAAGTAACTTTCTTCGGCCTTCTTTGAGAAGGCAAACTACTGTTCAAGTGGATCCCACCTCAAGCTCAATACGACGACGTTTTCACCAAGAGCAACTTCTTTGACATGGTTAATAGGACCTTTCTGTTTGTTTCAGCCAATGAGAACATATGAGAACTTGTAGTTCCATGATGGTAGGATGAATAATTTTCCTCAGTGAAGAAAATTCTAGAATTCCAAGTCATGTGGATAGTTTGAGAAATGATGCCGAAAGTGAGAGATAATAAAATTCCTGTTAGTACGATTCCAAAGCACAGCCGATTCTCTTTTTCATGTTATAATGTGTGTTAACTTCAAGAGGAGTGTGGATTTCATGGGGGGCAAAGATATTCAAGGGTAGACTCGCCATTGGATGGGACACAAATGCAAATGTTTAGTTACTAATTAATTCTCATGTACGCATCGTCTTTTCGATGTCATCAATACAATTCATTAGTGATGGATTCGATAATTGAAGAAATCTACTGGATATTTGATTACCAACTTTATATTGATTACTAGGTGTTGTTCAAAGGAACATGTTAGTAACTTTTCTATGGGTGTAGGTAAATTTGACAACGAGGTAATAAACTTTGGATTTGATATATTTCCATAAATTTTAGTAGATTAGATTGTGCCTTTGCTAGAAACGGACTGCCTGGTGCAGGCACTTAATCTTACTCTTACCTATCTGTTGTAGAAAGGGAAAGCACAAGAACACCTTTTGCTGGAAACGGACTGCCTGGTGCTTGTGGAAGCCATGCAGAACCCTAGCTCGACACCATGGGAGAGCAGAGCTTTGTTTGCTGAAAGTGCGGCGCTTCTCCCCTGTTTCCCTAACCTCCGCATACACCACTGTCGAAGAGAAGCCAACTTCATTGCAGACTGGGCTACCAAAGCCCATGGGCGTTCTTTACTCTCACCGACTTGGGCTGTCTCCCCTCCCCAACCCCTTCTGGACCTTCTTTGCTCTGAAGCCCAGTACAAGGGTTGTTCCTTTTTGCGTTTATAAATAATATTCTCTACTTCAACCAAAAAAAAAAAAAAAAAAAAAAAAAAGATTGTGCCTTTGAAATAAAAAGAGGGTTGATAATTTTCCATTTTCTTTTGGCTCCTCACTTTTATCTTTTATACATGCCTACACACAGACACATGTATATATTTTATAAATTGAAATTTACTCATACCATTATTCTTATCTAAGCAAATAATTCGCGACCTCGATCTTATTACTTACTTCAAAATATTGTGCTATAAATAAGTATGTTCATCAATAATCATTGAAACGGTAGTAAATTCATAGTAATGTTTTTAACTTATTAAACATAATGTATAGTGTCAAAGAAAATTGTTTACACTCGTTTGTACTTTCATTATACTTGTAAGAAATTGTATTGGTTATAGAGATTAACTAGGATACATTTATATATTAAAAACAGTTCACCAACATCGAATTAGACATATATAGATTCATTATAGTGTTGTTTAAATTAGGCAAATTTATACCAAAATTTATATTTAAAAAATTGCATTCATTATTTTTTTTTTCAATTTTAAACAAATAAAAATTAAAAAATTCGACGAAGGGTTTGGTCTTTTTTTTTTTAAAAATGTATATATATGTATTTGATTTTTAGCATTATTTTCAAATTTATATTTAAAAGGTTACATACATTATTTTTTTTTTTCAATTTTAAACAAATAAAAATTAAAAATTTCGATGAAGGATTTGGTCTTTCTTTTTTAAATTATATATATGTATTTGATTTTTAGCATTATTGTCAAAATTTATAATTAAAAAGTTGCATGCATTATTTTTTTCAATTTTAAACAAATGAAATTAAAAAAAAAACTAATATTAATCACCCAAATGACTTTTCAAATGTGTTTTCTACCAAACGGCATTTCTCTCAAAGTTGCTTCTCAAAGTATAGTTTACCAAATAGTCTTTCCATTTGCCTAAAGTCTTTTAGGCTAAAACTTAAAACTACTTTGCATTTTTCCAATGGGCTTTCAAAATGCTGAACCAAACACACCCATAATGTCCTCTCCTGGGAGAAGCATAGTCAATACACAACATTATCACTGACATAATAAGCAAGGCTGAAATTAATATCTAAGAAGGACCTCAAACACTGGCAAACCATTATCACAATTCACAACTAATCTTTGCAGGCTAATCTAACCACATGTTGGCATAATAATCCTTGTTCCCATCGAATTTGAAGAGATCCGAGAGATCGATACAGTCACTTGGAGAATATGGCATATGACAATATCCATCACTAGGTTCATCAATATGCCTATGATCATCATGAGACAAACGTTGCTCTTCACTCATTTGAGGTTGCTCATCAGGAGTGGGCACATTCTAATTCGATAAATTAGAATTCGACATCTCGTTTCCTGTAGATGCCTGAGCAGAAAAAAAGATAAAAAGAAAGAACAAACAGTACCAAGCTTTAGTATGGTTAGATGTATTTCTAGATCAGATGTTGCTTTGTATCAATCTAAAGCAATATTTGCTCACCTCCGTACTAATTACTTGTGTTTCTTCATTTTCGTTATCGTTCAGATTGCTAGGGCCACTTGAATCTGTTGAAGTACTCGCTGCTGCTTTGCTTTCTTACCTTTCCTGTTGATAATGTGACAGAGAGCCAACGCCGTCTACAAAGATAGTGATACACGGATGAGTTTCAGGGTCATGATAACCAAAACTCCATTATTGCATGGGAAGTATTTTATGCATCAGATATGTCACTTATCAAAATTGAAGTAACCTAAATTTCAAGAACAAATGGTCCCCTCTTGCTGCAGATTCACCCCATTTTTGGTAGTATAACCTTCAGTAGTCTCTGGAACTAAAACACCAGTCATGAACCTATCACCTAAAATGATTATTGCTTAAGTTTTGTTTCTCAATCTCCCTCATGAAATTATACAAAAACAGTAGGGAAAGTTCTGACTCGTGAATGCTAATGTTTGGAGCAGAGCTGGATTTAAAGGCAAATCAATCTTAAATCATGGGATAGACATAGGAACTAGCTAATCATGAACTCACAAAGCCAGAAACCTCAAGAAGTTGAATGAGGATCATATGTAGAGAAATGATGATATCAATTTTACCTGCACTTGTAAGCATATTGCAGATGGTCAATTAGGAAAAGCAAAAGAAAAGTCGAGTACCGGGTCTGAATTTTCACCAGCTGAAACATTCAAGTTTAGGAGATATTCATGCATGGCCACATCAGTCTTGTGCCCATTTGGCTGTCGACCTTCATAGTAAACCAAAATCCTCTTGGTCCCTATTGGCTTACCGATGTCCGGTGCTCGGATAACACGTTTTTTACTTGTCTCTTTCCAAAATCCGCGCTCAGTCTTCCTCTCACGACCACGGGGACAAAAGAAGAAACACCCACGTCCATTTGACAGTATGCTTGATAATGCTACAACCAAAGATTGGTTAAACGCCAATTTCCTAAGGTCTTATAGGCAAAAACCAATTATCATCAAACCATAAGAAAATAGAGAAACAGAGAATGCTGAGAATAACTGTAAGTTACCATCGTGTAGGATAAAGAAATCCGGAAGGTCCCAATTGTAGATGTACAGCTCTGGAATTAGGCAAATAGTTTCCATTTCTCCTCTGAGCTTTTTTCTCAGGTAATGATGAACGAGTTCCTCCTCTGTTGGTTTGAATCTGAGTCCCACCGGCCACGCCTCCGTCAATTCTACCATGCTATGTGCTTGCTAGCTCACATTCACTTCTGCAATTGAAAAAGAGGAGAAGAGTAGAGAATGGCACGAGCGAAATAAGCAGAGGAAGAAGAGAAAAAACAGAGGAAACAGAGTTTACTCTTGGCTTGGCCCTGCTTGAGAGTGTTGCCTTCAAAGGAACGTATTAGTAACTTTTCCATGGGTATAGGTAAACTTGACAACGAGGTAATAAACTTTGGATTTGATGTATTTCCATAAATTATAGTAGATTAGATTGTGCCTTTGAAATTAGAAGAGGGTTGATAATTTTCCATTTTCTCTTGGCTCTTCACTTTTATCTTTTATACATGCCTGCACACTGACGCATGTATATATTTTATAAATTGGAATTTTATTCATACCATTAATCTTATCTAATCGAATAATTTGTAACCTCAATGTCATTACTTACTTCAAATTATCGTGCTATAAATAAGTATTTACATACTAAAAACAAGTTCATTAATAATCATTAAAACACTAGTAAATTCATTGTAATGTTTTTAACTTATTAAACATAATATATAGTGTCAAAGAAAATTGTTTACACTCATTGATACTTTCATGATACGTGTAAGAAATTGTATTGGTTATAGGGATTAACAAGGATATGTTTATATATTAAAAACAGTTCATCAACATCCAATTAAACATTCATAGATTCATTATAATGTTGTTTAAATTAGGCAAATTTGTACTAAAAGTTCTTCAAGTGTTTTGCCCTATGTGCAATCAAATTCTAAACATTTTTTAATACACTAAAATCAACTCCTTCCGGTAATTGATCATGCAAATTTGTTTAACGTGGCATGCCGGAATTCAATGTGCCCTTCTCTAGAATTTTTTATGATACTTGCACCACGTCAAAATAGTCAAATTTTCTTTTGAAAAAAGAAGAAGAAGAACTATGTCAAAACTTTGGAAAAAAATTGAAGAAAAATCAGTTAACCTAAACCTAAGAGACAAATGGTCCGTTTTATCGTCATCTTTTTTAATATCTAACCTATTTTTTGAGGTGGTGCCCACAATGGCGCCATTTCAACGCCACATATGCCAAAGGTATTATTAAAAAGCTCCATGTTAGATTTCGACATGTTGCATCAGCAAATTTGCCTAAGTGTTTTCCTTAGGACTTAAGTACACCAGATCAAGCATGTTCATGACTTTCTTAAAAATTGGACAACCAATTAGGATTTTTGGTAATTTTCCCTTTACAATATGAATGACACTAGTAAAGTATATGACATACTTATTCTTTTGCACGTTTATAAATTTATCATGGTAAATTATTAACCATACTTGTAAAGCTAGAAAGAAGTTGATAGCTTTCTCATTTAGTGAGATATTGGTAAATTTAAGTGTACCTTTTGAAAATTTTGATATTTAAGTGTCCTCCCGCGCCACAACCGTCAAGTTATGACATTCGGGGTGTTCGATTAAAGTACAGCCCAAGTGCCAAAACTTAAGACAAAGATACTTTTAAGTGGCAAAAGTTTTGAAAGGTAGACTTAAGTGCCAAAATCGGAGTAAAATGGATCACTTAAGTGCGAATCCAGCCAAATTGCTGACGTGGCAATTTTCCGGCGAGGTGAGTGCAAAACGGCGTTGTTTTACACGCTGATGTGGCTATAAAATGCAAAAACGACGTCATTTTGTCTCGATGTGGTAAATAATTATATAAAAATTAATTTAATTAAATTTATTTAAAATATTTAAAAACTTAAAAAGCTTAAAAGGGGGGAGGCCTAAGGGAGGCGGTTGAGCCCTAGCCGCCGCCGGGAAGGGCCGGCGACGGAGGGGGTAAGGTCGGCCGGGGGTCGCCGCCCCTGGCCGATCGCCAGCGAGGGCTCGCAGCCCTTGCCGCCTCCCCGCCGTCGCCGAAGGGCCGACAATGCTTTGGGGAGCGTCGGCGAGGACCCGCGAGCCCTCGCCCAAATCTAGGGCGAAGGTCCGCGAGCCAAGGGCCACCGACCCTTGCCCCGATCCGGCGAGGCTCGCGGGCCCTCGTCCGGTCCGACGAGGGCTTGTGAGCCCTCACCGTCGACGGCTAGGGGCCGACGACCTCGGCCAACTCTCCCCCTCCATCGCCGGCCCTTTTCGGCGAGGGCTCACCCCCGCCCTGCCTCCTTCGCCTCCCCCAACTTTTTTAAAGTTTTTAAATTTTTTTTAAATTTTTTTTAATAAATTTAGTTTTAAATTTAATTTAATTAATTTTTATATTAATTATTTACCACGTAGAGACAAAACGACGTCGTTTTTGTATTTTTTTAGCCACGTCAGCTTGCAAAATGACGCCGTTTTATACTCACCTCGCCGGAAAATTGCCACATCAGCAATTTGGCTAGATTGGCACTTAAGTGATCCATTTTACTTCATTTTGGTACTTAAATGTACCTTTTGAAATTTTTGGCACTTAAGTGTCCTTTCGTGCCAAGTTTTGGCACTTGGGCTGTACTTTAGTCCGGGGTGTTTTTTGCCGCTAGAAATCCTTCCATCTAGATACCACCATACCCATAATCAAATCATACGCCTAACAAACAACAATGGCCACATGTTTGTTTGTTTGTTTTTTTTTATTCTTTTATTCAATTATATTTACTTTTCCTGTACCGTGCTTTAATTTTCCTTAGCTATATTCCTCGTATTCACATTGTCGATTAGATTATAGCGTGTGTCTTTATCCTGATACCTCGCCATCAATTAAATTCTAACGTTATGTCCAAATATCTTTAATATGTGTCATTGATTGGATTTTGGCATAGACTAATACTGATTTTGTAACTTTTGGATCTTGTCATTGATTGAATTCCGACTCGATCTAAGATTGCGTTTGAATTAAAGAAGTCTGATTCCTTTTTGCATGAGATATCCTTTTTTTGTAGTTGGTTCCCTTTAAAAAAAATCGCAGAACGAATTTTGGTGAAAGATATTTTTTGCGAGAACAATTCTAGCAAAACACTTTCGTAAGACGGGGAAGTTGAGTGTTCGTCGACACGATGATCACAAATTGTATGTTTTGATGCTAATTTAATGGAAAAACCTTGATCGAAACTTTAAACTTGTTTAACAAAATTTGAAGATGAAAGACTTTGATTGACAATGCTCTCAACTCACACAACTCAATTGAAGGAGACGAGGTTTTATGTTATTTCACCTTATCACCCCTTACACAACGATTACAAGACTTCCCTATAGATACACTTGTTACATGACCGTTACTCTTATGCTTAAATGACTCATGAATGTATCTAGCATTCCAAGAAGATAGATTCCTGGGAATTTATAAAACATTGATTAGACTTAAATAATGAATCACGCATTAATTTAAATGGTTAAACTGTTAGATTTTTTTATTATTTAAATATTCTAACATTCCCCCCACCACACTTAATTTGATCTTTTATCTAAAATGGACATAAATGGGGTCGAAATATTTGAACTCGGACCTCTATGTTAGATATGTATTAGAATAAAGCAAAAAAGAGAATTTTTGTATATTTATGTGTGTATAATATCAATGATACAAGAGCCTATTTATAGGTTGTTCTAGGCAACTATCTAAAGTAATAAAATATTACTATATCAGATAAAATCAATTAAAATCAATCAAGGTAGATCGCAACTCTCCAATAAAGACTCTTTTTAACTCAATGCACTAGTCTTGGGAGTCCAACAATTTGCATCAAATTTGGTAAATCAACAACCGGTTAGGATCAACGACCCTTAAAATCGACAACTTGTTTAGTGAATTGGTAATATTTATGAATTTTAGTTTAATTGCTGCCAGCCTCCATTGTGATATTACAACTATGAAGGAAAGTCTCATACTGCAAGTGGTTAGACAAATAGATATTTATGCATGACCAGTATTGAGTAGGTAAAATCGACATTAATATACAAATTGAAAGGAAACAGAAGTAATACTGCATACAAGCGCACAAGATTGATATAATATCCTATCCTAGGAGAAGCACAGTTGGTACACGGCATTATCACTGATACAATAAGCAAGGCTGAGATTTGACATTTATAAATGTCCTCAAACACTGGCAATATCACTCTAGTTTGGCATACTAATCAATGCTCTCGTCAAAGTTAAAGAGATCCACGAGATCGATGCAGTCACTTGGAGAATGTGGCATAGAACAATGTCCGTCACTGGGTTCATCGTGCTCGTGAATATCATGAAACAAACATTGCTCTTTGGTCGTTTGAGGCTGCTGATCGGGAATAGGCACATTCTGGCCTGGAAAATTTAAATTTGACGTCTCATTCAGAGGGAATTCAACAGTAACTCCAGGAGATGCCTGAGGGACATAAAAAAAACAGAAGGAACAATCAGTACTCGAGCTCTAGTATAGTTAGTAGTATCTCTAAATCACATGTTCCTTTGTATCAATCTGACGCAACACTTGCTCACCAGTTCACTAATATCTTGTGTTTCTTCATTTTGGGAATCATTCAGATTGCCAGGGCCGCTTAAATCAGTTGAAGTACCTGCTGTTGGTGACTTTGCTTTCTTACTTTTCCTGTTTATTATGTGACAGAGAACCATCGCCGCCTACAAGGACAGAATGATACCGGGGATGAGTTTCAGGGTTACATAACCGAAACTCCATTGCTGCACGAAAGTACTTTATGCACAAGATACATCACGCGTCACTTAAGTAATTCTTCTTTCAAGAACAAATTGCCCCCTTTGTTGCTACAGAATCACCCTACTTCTGTCAGTATAACCTTCGGTAGTCACTGGAACTGAAACACCAGTCATGAATCTAACACTTAAAATGATGATCTGTAAGTTTGATACTATGTCCGAAGTCCAACTAGAATTGAAGGCAAATCGCGCTTAAAAATATATGGGATCAGATGGAGGAACTAGAAAATCATGAACTCAGAAAGCCAGAAACTTCAACAGGCTGAATGAGGAACATACGTAGAGAAATTATTATATCAATTTAAACTGTACTTCAACCACGTTAGAGATGCTCAATTAGGGGAAGCAAAAGAAGAGAAGTCGAGTACCGGGTCTGAAATTTCACTATCTGAAACATTCGAGTTTAGGTGATATTCGGTCATGCCCATGTTGGTCCTATGGGAATTTCTTTGTCGACCTTTGTGGTAAACCAAGCCTCTCCTGAGCCCTATCTCCTCACCGGTGTCTGGTGCTTGTATAACACGTTTGGAACATGTCTCTTTCCAAAATCCGCACTCAGTCTTCCTCTTCCTCTTACGACCACGGGGACAAAAGAAGAAACACTCGCTTCCATCCGATGGGATACTTGACAATTCTACAACCAAAGATTGGTTAGATGTTAATCCACCAAGGTCTTACGGACAACTACAGATTACCATCAAACCATAAGAAAATACAGAAATGGAGAACACTAAGGACTAAATGTAAGTTACCCTTGTATCGTGCAAATAACTCCGGAGGCTCCCAGTTGTAGATGTATAGCTCGGGAATCACGCAAATAGTTTCCATTTCTCCTTTGAGCTTCTTTCTTAAGTGATGAACGATGAGCTCGTCCTCCGTCGGTCTGAATCTGAGTCCCACCGGCCACGCCTCGGTCGATTCTGCCATGCTATATGGTTGCCGTCTCACATTCACTTCTGCAACAGGAAAAAGAAAAGGAGAACAGTAGAGGTTGGGGCTATTGAGATAAACAGAGGAAGAGAACACAAACAGAGGAAAGAGAGTTTACTCTCGGCTTGGCTTGGCTTTGCTTTGAGAGTGTTGACTCCCAAGAACATCGGATTGGGTCAATTTATAAGCACAAAAAACGAGTAATTTTACGACCCTTGTTTGAGAAGGCAAACTACTGTTCAAATGGGTCCCACCTCAAGCTCAAGACGACGACGATTTATCTAAAAGCAGCCTCTTCGAAGTCCGCAACGCGTGTTTAACTGGGTTGATCGGACCCATCTGCTTGTTTTAGTCAATGCGATGACGTGACAGATAGCTTCACGACCAGGTATATGCAGAAATAAGCCCATGATGGCATGAAGTAAAGCAGTGTTTCTTCAGTGAAGAAGACTGGAATTTCGTGCAGATCATGACGTCAAGTTGTCTCAAGCGTTTTCTCAGCGAGGAAGATTCTAGAATTCCCAGCGACAATAATAGTCGAGCAGTGACGTAGAAAGTGGAAGAGATAAAAAAATTCCAAAGCACAACCGATTCTTTTTAGATATTATATGTACACCTCAATGCTCTAAATCTATACCACGATGAAATGCAACAGCAGCACACACCAAGTGGAATTTATATTTTAGTGTGTATATCAAGTCTACCCTCGATCAGTTTACCCATCCGAATGCCGTCGGCTCAATCGAGTCACTTCCGGAATCCCACATCCGAACTTCCAAAATATTACTATCATGGACATCTCACTCCGAGGCATCCTAGTATCACATAACCGAGGCATCTTAGTATCACACATCTCACCGAGACATCCCGGTATCCCATAAGATCCCTAATCACACATAGGGCATCTCACTCCGAGGCATCCCGGCGTCTCACTCCACCGATGCATCCAAGATCACACAGCATGGGCATCCCATTCCCCGAGGCATCACCAGCATCTCAATACCGATGGAAATCTCTTACTCAGTTAATGCACACATTCCACACATCACACCTTTGATTAATATCACATCATAGCATGCACAAAATCTCAAAAGTACACAATTACATCAAGCAGGACTCATGCTCACACAATACTTCACTGGTGTCACACTCATTGCACACACATGCCACAATTGATGACTATACAATGACCACACTTCAAATGATGGAAGAGGCATGCTCATGTACAAACTAACCACTATCATGAGACCATTAGACTCCATATATGTCATGAAAGTCAAGTACAGGAGACACAACAACCATTGCACATTCTCGGATCAAAATAGAATATAAGCTAATATGGGCAATTCCAAACACAGAAGCAGAAAGTGTATCAAATCTTATCAGAATGTTACGAATTCTAATATGTTATAAAAGAGACGTAACTTAACATTTTCCGTGAAGAAACCTAAGCCTATATCTCAATGTATAAAGAGCAGTAATTTGCTATTTTTTATCCTAAAATTCTACAGCAACTTTCCAGATTGAGTACCTACAGAAGAGGGATCGTTTCACTACTCGAACCTTGACCGTTTGTTCTCAAATTTTGATATGTTGTTCCTAAAGATGTGTCCTACAACTTTCATGAAGGGCTTAAGGTCCAATTCTATCTAGAGAATTACAGAAAATTCGTAGAACTATCTAAGGTTTTGTTGTCTTCTACAGAACAGCTTACTATTTCAAAGAGAAAAGCTTTTGCCAATACATTTTCACATGAATCTCACTATAACTAGAGGTCGAAATCTAAATTAGTTAGTTTCTCTTAAGTAAACTTGTTCTTTCCTTTAACTACATCTTTAAAATTCCAAACGACGCATAACTAAAGGGTTTTCCATCTCTATTTTTCCAAAACAGAACGTTTCAACCATTATACTCATCTACAGCTCAACCAAACCATTTAGCTCCTTTACAATTTCTCTTTTAGTATCCCGACACTTCTCCAACAACACCTAAGAGTAACCTCAGCAATTCTTCGCCTACATACAACCATCCACAGCTCGATTTAAGACAAGTACTCGCATCTTGACTCATCCACAGCAACATGCAACACCTTTCTTCACACGACAGTTACCTTTCCACTCACTCAAACAACTCAGCTTACTCACACTAAATTTTTTTAAACCATTCAAAGCCTTAACATGACATGCAAGGACTCACAGCTTCAATCTAGAGCTCATCTAGCCTACTTCAACACAAAACAACATCATCACTCTAATCCTCCACCATTCAGCTAGTTCCGTGAGTTCCCTCGACAAAACAACGGATAACTTCTAGCTTAGGAACTTATCATTTCCTTACCAGTTACTTATCTTCGTTGGTGGCTCGAAGCTCTTCCAAGAGTTTGTTCTTAAACTCACGCAAGAAGAAGCAAAGTCGTCGGAGCGGCTGGGCTTCGCTTCTGCTTGAGCCGTGCGAGAGAGAGAAGAAAAAGAGAGGGTTTTCGGTCTGTTTCGGAGAGAGAGAGGGGTGGCATGAATTATGAGGGAGATGAAGCTATAGGTGTAATCCCAAGGAGAAGTAATCATTAGCAAGACTAATGATTATGTTTCTTCTGCAGCTTCGGTTTTGGGAGAGAAGAAAACTGAGGGAGAAGAGAGAGAGATGTCGTGGCTTCCATGCATGCTTCATTCCTCACGATCGATGTCTAGCATTCAAAATCAAATAATTTTTAATCTATGTCATTAATCGGTTTATTGGTTTCTAATGCTTTTTTACTTAGTTTCGTTCCGAATCGACAAAATTTCGATTCCCTTGTAACTATATGAATCTATGAGTTTGCACGAATCGAAATGACATGTTAACATCTTGGCACTAATCTACGAACGAGAATTTATCATGAGAAATACTAATGTTAGTAGTCGACAATAGCATTACAATCACTTATAAGTCTTTAATAAAATTTCTAATTAAATCTTCATAACGGTAATCTATAAACTTAATCGGAAATGAAAACACTTAGGCCTAAATATCTGACTCTGGCCCACCAGGCTCGTCCTACAACATTCATGGCCCACTAGACTTAATTTACTATTCTAATGAACCCAACTCTTGGCCCGCTCTAAGCCAAGCCCAAGTCCATAACCTATCCTTCGGCTGACCAAACCCATCTCATAACTCGTGTGGCCCGCTAACTACTTAAGCCCACACATTCCTCACAACCCATCAGGCTTGTCTTCTAGCCTGTTTTAAAATAATCCAAGCCCTTAACAATCCGATTACACTAATAAGGTTGGTAAAAGTTTAGGATGTCATAGGTATGGAGTACATAAAATCGAGATTAATATACAAATTGTAAGGAAACAAAAGTAATACTGCATACAAGCGCACAAGACTGATACAGTATCCTATCCTCGGAGAAGCATAGTAGAACACTGCATTATCACTGATACAATAAGCAAGGCTGAGATTAACATTTACAGAAGTCCTCAAACACTGGCAATATCACTCTAGTTTGGCATACTAATCAGTGCTCTCGTCAAAGTTAAAGAGATCTGCAAGATCAATACAGTTGCTCGGAGAATATGGCATGAAACAATGTCCATCGCCAGGTTCGTCATCGTGCTCACGATTATCATGAGACAAATGTTGCTCTTCAGTTGTATGAGGCTGCTGATCAGGAGTAGGCAAATTCCGGTCCGGTAAATAAAAATTCGACATCTCGTTTAGCGGGAGTTCAACAGTAACTCCAGGAGATGTCTGAGTGACAGAAAACAAAAAATGAAGGAACAATTAGTACTCGAGCTTTAGTGTAGTTAGTTGTATCTCTAGATCAGATGTTCCTTCGTATCAATCTAAAGCAACATTTTCCCACCTGTTCACTCATATCTTGTGTTTCTTCAATTTGGGAATCATTCAGATTGCTAGGGCCGCTTAACTCGGTTGACGTACTCGCTGTTTCTGGCTGCGCTTTCTCTTTTTTCCTGTTTATTATGTGACAGAGAACCAACGCCGTCTGCAAAGACAGAATGATCCCAGGGATGAGCTTCAGGGTTGCATAACCGAAACTCGATTGTTGTACGAAAGTACTTTTTGCACAAGAAAAATCACGCGACACTTATCAAAATTGAAGTGATTCTTTTTCATGAACAAATTGTCCCCTTTGTTGCTGCAGAATCAGTTTTGGCATGGCAGTATAACCTTCAGTAGTCACTACAACTAAAACACCAGTGACGAACCTCTTAAAATGATTATCTGTAAGTTTGATTTCTCGATCTTCCTCATGAAATTCTACAAAACACTGTGGTAAAGGTTCTGACTCATGGATACTAGTGTTCGAAGTTCAACTGGAAATGAAGGTAAATCACGCTTGAATAATCATGGGACAGAGTAAGGAACTAGAAAATGATGAACTCAGAAAGCTAGAAACTCCAAGAAGCTGAATGAGAAACATGTACAAAGAAATGATGATGTCAATTTTACCTGCACTTGTAACCATGTTAGAGATGCTCAATTAGGGGAAGCAAAAGAAGAGAAGTCGAGTACCGGGTCCAATATTTCACCATCCGAAACATTCGAATTTAGGTTATATATGTGCATGCCCAAGTTGGTCCTATGGCCATTTCTTTGTCGACCTTTGTGGTAAACCAAGCTCCTCCTGAGCCCTATCTCTTCAGCGGTGTCCGGTGTTTTTATAACACGTTTGGTACTCGTCTCTTTCCAAAATCCACACGGGGTCTTCCGCTTACGACCACGGGGACAAAAGAAGAAACACTCGCTTCCATCCGATGGTATACTCGACAATTCTACAACCAAAGATTGGTTAAATGTCAATTCACAAAGGTCTCATAGGTAACGCTCAACACTAAGGACTAAATGTAAGTTACCATTGTATCGTGCAAATAACTCCGGAGGCTCCCAGCTGTAGATGTGCAGCTCGGGAATTACACAAATAGTTTCCATTTCTCCTCTGAGCTTCTTTGTCAAGTGATGACCAACAAGCTCGTCCTCCGTCGGTTTGAATCTGAGTCCCACCGGCCACGCCTCCATCGATTCCGCCATGCTATATGCTTGCTATCTCACATTCACTTCCGCAACAAAAAAGAGGAGAAGAGTCGACAATGGGGCTGTTGAGATGAGAAGAGGAAGAGAGTGCAAAGACAGGAAACAGAGGTTACTCTTGGCTTGGCTTTGCTTTGAGAGTGCCGACTGCAAACACTTCCAGGCAAGTCAATTTATAACCACAAAACGACAGGTGATTTTCTCGACCCTTGTTTGAGAAGGCAAACTGGTGTTCGAGAGGATCCCACCTCAAGCTCAAGACGATGGCATTTGTCATTACAAGCAGCTTCTTCGAAGTCCACAACGCGTATTTAACTGGGTTAATAGGACCCGTCTGCTTGTTTTAGCCAATGGGAAGACATGAGGGACAACTTCTTGACCTGGTATATGCAGGAAAAAGCACACGAACGGTACGAAGTTGAGTAGTGTTTCTTCAGTGAAGAAGACTCTAGAATTTCATGCAGATCATGACGTGAAGTTGTCTCTAGTGTTCTCTAGTGTTTTCTCAGAGAGATGATTCTAGAATTCTCAGCGACAATGATGGTTTGAAGCGATAAAAGAAAAGATTCTCCTTGGCACGATTCCAAAGCACTATCGTTTCTCTTTATGTATTATATGCATATTGATCTACAACAGGACTGTGAACTTTCAGAAAGTATTCAGTGATCACTTACTGCCACATCGTAGGCTGATGTGGTATGCATTTTCTGTTGAAAGCCAATCACAAGTTGCCACCTATTGATGAGATGGACATAAATTAAAAAATTTAAAAACTCACTTCTTTTTTTTTTCTCTGTCTTCTACTCCGTTCACTGCCCTCCGCCGGTGGCCTTGGACCTCGGATTTCCAGAATTTCCCGAGCGCCGACAACTCTGCCTGTGGCCATGGCCGAGCCACTCCGTCTGTTGTCGAGTTGGCTCGCTGCCGCGCCACCCACGAGCTCACATCGTCGCGGCGGCTCATCCATGGCTAGATCTAGAGCCATGAGCACGCGAAGCAAGAACAACACGAGCAGTACGAGGTGGAAGAAATCTGGGTTCATCTTCTCTCTGCTGTACTGTGTAGGTTGATTGTTGCAGCAACACGATGAGGAGGGAGCTGGACGGTGAGAAGGATCCCAGGGCAGCGTCGTTTGGGGCTACAGATCTGGAAATCTTGGGGTTGCAGCAAGATACCATTTTTTTTTTATTATTTTATATAGTGTTGATATCATAAAAATCTCAAACTAAAATACTTATAATAAATTTATATCAAATTAATTTTTTTGATCATAAAAAACCTCAATATAATATATATGTGATAAATTTATCTCAAAAAAAAATTCTAAATTGATATACTTATGATAAATTTATCCCATACTAATTTGTTCAATGGCCAAAAATCCCCAAACTAATATATTTGTGACAAATATAATTTCCATTAAATTAGATTAATATCACAAAAATCATATAACTATGACAAACAGAAAGTAAAATTGTAAATTGTAAAATTGTAAATTGATACACTAGTTTAAAAACATGTAATCAAACATATAAACTAATATAAAGTAAATTTGTCATAAATATATCACAAATTTTTGGAATTAGCGATAAATTTGTTACATATGTAAAATTTAACATAAACTAATATAAAGTAAATTTGTCATAAATATATCAGTTTAAAATTTTTGGTGATAAAATAATTAATTAGCGATAAATTTGTCACATGTGTACGATTTTGGAATTTTTAAGGGTATTAACTTTTTTTTTTTATATATATTTGTCCAAGTCATCCACATGTGTCAAATTGTGATTGGATTTCACTAAAATATATATACCACGTTAGCCTATGATATGACAGTAAGTGACCACCGAAGACTTCCTTATAAAGTTATGGGGAAAACAAATTGAAGGGTAGAGTTGTACACTATAGTAAAACTTAGATGCATGCCCTTCTTGACTAAAGATTTTAGATTCTTATAAATATTTAGAACCTTTATCATTGTAAAATTGTCATATATAGCAAATGTTTAACTCCATAAGTAATTATTAGGTACCCATGTCATCTCTCTGATGATTGTCATAAAAAAAAACAAAAAAACAAAAAAACAAGAATCCCATTCATTATCAATTGGATTTGACTTTTACAAATTCTACCATATGTTTGGCTTCGTTGGTTTCGTGAAAATTGTGATATTTCTGGAAAATAATTTTTAGGAAGCCATTTTCCAAGAAAATGATAATATTTTTCAATGTTTGATTAAAACTTGAAAATGAAGTGGAGAATATTTTTCATCATTTAATATGGAAAATCTGATTTGATTTTTCTAAATAGAAATACACTAGTCAAGTGCTAACAACTTGCATATGGACAACCTAGAACCAAGTATAAATATTAGAGTATCTAGTCTGGCCGCCATGGACCTTGACTTGGGCTTTGGGGATTGGGGCACAATCACCTAGTCCCTTGCCCAACCTTGATGGACTTGAGTGCAAACACTAGGATCTTGGGTTTAGCCTTGATGGACTCAAGCTCGGGTGTTAGGGATCTAAGCTCAAGTATAAGGATACCACACTTGGCCTTGGAACCCAAGCCTTGGACCTTGGCTCAGGTTCCCAGGTTCCAAGGCATCAGGCACGAGCACCAAGGCTTCATGGTTGGCCTCCATTGACCTAGGCGCGAGCTTTGAGGCCCTAGGCATAAGCATTGGGGTCTTGGGCTCTGCCCTAATGAACCTAAGTGAGGGCTCGGGATCCAAGCACAGCAATAGGTCTTGGTTATGGGCACGGGGGTCATAGCCTGGCCTTGATGGACTTAAGCCCTAATGCTGCAGATCTAGTCATTGATGCAGAGGACCTAGGAATTAGCATTGGGATTTTGGTGCCTAAGCATAGAGTTTTGAAACAAGCATTAATACCTAGTTATATTTTAAAATATAAATTTTAGTTTTTTGAAAAAAAATTATTTTTCTTGAATTTAAGCATAGATTTTCCGTTGATTAGGAAAAAATTTTTCATTAACCCATTTTTCTAAGTGAACCAAATGCCATAAGATCAGGAAAATGTTTTTCTAAAAATAATTTCCACCAAACAAATGAATCCTTAATTACCCGCATTGTGTTAACTTGTAGGCATTGCCCGAAGGAATATATTGGTAACTTTTCCATTAAAGTAATTAAATTAGACATCGAGGTAAAAAAAAAACTTTGAATTTGATATGTTTCTTTAAATCATAGTAGATTAGATTGTGCGTTTGAAATTATAAGAGGATTGATAATTTTCATTTTCTTTTGGCTTCACTCTCTTATCTGTTAGAAATGGCTTGCACACGCGTGCTTTGTAAGATGGAATTTTATGTATGCAAAAACTGGAACTTTTTTATGCCATTAGTCTTATCTACTCAAATAATTTGCAACCTCAATGACATTACTCACTTCAAAATATTGCACTATAAATAACTTTTTACATGGTGAAAAACAGTTCATCAATAATCATTGAAACATTAGTTAATTTGTTATAATGTTTGTAACTTATTAACCATATTGTATAGTGTCAAAGTAAATTGTTTACACTCGTTAGAACATTCATGATACTAGTAAGAAGTTATATTAGTTATGTAGATCGATAAATTTAGATATTAAAAAACATATCCATCAACATCTAATAGATTCATCATAATGTTGTTTAGATTAGGCAAAGATTGCACCAAAAGTGCTTGAAGTCAATGTGCAAGTGCCTGTATGCCCTCACCTGCCTTTGGTGAGCATTGTCGGAGATGTGAAAAGCCTTATGTAGCACCGACACGGACACGCGACATGCGACACAACACAACACGACATGCCGACACGTTAGTTTTCAAAAAATAGAGAATTTCGACACATTTCGACATGTTATATATTAAATATATTTTTTATACATAAATACAAAAATAAATAATAAAAAGAACATATAATTAATCTATACTAAAAATATTAATTCAACATTTGTTAATATCATTCATTGTTTTAATTTAACAAGGATTGATTAAGAAATTCAAAAATTGCAAACACAAAAGAGTAAATTTGAAGGAACATGTCATGTTTTTTTACACTTGTCGGAAATTAGCAAGATTTCTTATAGCCCCAAACAGAGTTCGGAGTTCATGATATAGACTGGCTTGGAGCTCCTCTACAAAACAAGGTTTGAGAAAAATGAAAATTTAGAACAAGAACTCTCGAAGTACGACCAAAAGAAAAGGAAATAATTAAATTAGCCATGGAAAATGTAAGAGATAACTCACAAGCTAATGACATAAACCAAAAAAAAATAACTTACAGGTGACGCCTGCAAGAGGCAAAAAGAAGCAAAAAAAAAAAAAAAAAAAAAAAATCGCAACTTTAAGTTTGCGGGAAAGGTGGAGCGACGCAAGCAAGAAGAGGGGCGTTCCATCGTCACTCACGAGAATATCAAAACTTATAAATGAGAAACTTGAGAGTGAGAATTTTCTTCTTCCCCTTTATTTTTGTTATTTTCATTATTTTTTCATATATTTATATTTTGACCCCTCAAGTATTGAAAATTTTTAAAATTGACCCCGTGCGTGTTGGAATCGCATGTCTGAATTTTAGACTCGCGTGTTGGGAAGAGTTAACCACGTGTCGGATTTCCCGACACTCGTTGACCGCGTGTCAAAACGTGTCGGACACATGTCGGAGTGTCGGATTGGAACACGGTCGGAGAGTGTCGGTGCTTCTTAGAAAAAGCCTGTCGCCATGGCATTCTCTCTCTTTTGCTTATTTACTTTAAACATTTGTCTTTTTTATTCTTTATATTATTTGTTTTTATAATAATTAACCTATTTTCTGAGGTGGTGCCCATAGTGGCACCACTTCAGTGCTACCTATGATAAAAGTAACATTATAAAGCATGACCTCGAATTCGAACATGCCGGATCAACAAATTTGCTTATACGGTTACCAGAAGGACTTAAGTCCATCATATCGATTATTTTTATAACTTGCTTAAACATTGGATAAATAATTAAGACTTTTGGTCCCCTTTATTTTACGAATGATACTGGTGAAGTATATTTCATACTTAATCTTTTGCACATAGATAAATTCCTCATGGTAATTGACCAACCATACTTTTAAAACTTGAAAGAAGTTACTCTTTCAATGAAACCTTAGTAAATTCCTTACAGGGATGATATTTTACTAACCATACATGTAAACTTTCAAAGTTGGTAATGTACTAATTATATGAGTGTAGGTAATCTTTTGTTAATCGGTGCTTTACTAATTATACTAGTAACAATTCAAGCTGATTAGTAACTAACTTATTAAAATGTTGGTAAATTATCACAATGTTTGTAGTTTGCTTACTATATCAATAAAAATTGGAAATTATTAATTAGTTGGAATGTTGGTAAATCACTGATAGTGTTGGTGATATACAAACAAGTTACTTGGCATTCGAGTTACCGGTTATAATCTGATCATCGACATTATTAGAATTTACTAGTAATTTCATAAATATAGTAACTACGGAAAATTTTCCAGCTGTTCCCATGACTGGACCCTAGACTCGTCCCCTTTAATGTGGTTTATTACAGGTTCAGCGAGGCTTCTAAATTCCTAAATTGCCCTCCATGCATGGGAGGAAGCTCAAATAGGGATGGCCCATGGACTTCTCCCTTTCAACTCTAGATTTCTCACACGGCCAGACATTACAAAGCATATGCCCATATGAGTATAGCTCGATTCAATGAATCGCATGTAGAACTCAGTTCTCAGCATTTGTGTCTGGTGGAAGATTGATAATCAAGAAAGGAGAAGGGTCGATTTAGTTGTTCTTTTGATATACTTATGAGATTATAGAGATTGAAGTGTCAGCTCTACCGGCTGTTATTTTAAATTCAATTTCTCCTCAGTTTTACCCAAAATTTGCTTTTAATTTTAAGTTGATACTCATAATCAATCAAGTCATGCTCATAAATTATGACAAAAGTTGCATGTTTTATATCTTGATTATGGGTCAAAATTTTGCTTGATTCTATGGATAAATGGTATCTAGATGCCACTCGATGGTGAGATATTGACTTGATTATGTTTGAAATCATGCTTTATTTTGTGAGAAATTGCTAGAAATCCTACCATCCAGATACCACTTATGGCTGAAGCCTTATGGGAAGCCCTCAATCACTTTTTTTTTCTTAAAGGCACAAAGTACTTGTACTTGAGCCGGACAACTTGCAATTAGTCAAGGCCATGAACAGTTCAAAACAGTTGAGTTGGGAGATTCAACCGCTTGTCTCCAAGTGCAATGACAGATTGAGGGCTTCTCAAATGTTCAAATTGTGCATTGGTTTAAAGAGGCTAACCTTGTTGTGGATTGGGTAGTAAAGCTCATAAGAAGAATTACTTATCTTCAAATTGGATCTTGTCCTTTCCTCAAATTCTTTGGGAGCTTTTATGTAATGATGCCCATTTAATGGGCCTCTCATCTTTGCCAAGAAAATAAAACAAAAAAGATACCACTGATGGTGAGGTCATGCTACTGATCGCCTTCTATTTTCTCTTAGAACCCATAATCAAATCAAACACCTAACAAACAACAATGGTCGCCGTTTGAGGAGAGAGGAAAGCAGCGAGAAAGAACTAATTTGCTTTATCCATCGTCATGGTGGGAAGGAGCCGCCATTGTGGTGAGATTAGAGGCAGCGAGATAGAGTAACGAGAGAGAAATCGAAAGAGAATGAAAAGCCTATCATTGGGAGTAATCGGGGCATTGATGAGGAATAGGTCTTTACCCACAAAATCACTTCCCAAGTCATTCCTATGGACTTGGGATATTACAACTATGGAGGGAAGTCTCATACTGCAAGCTCTCTCAACAGTTAGACGAATAGATACTGATGCATGATCAGTATTGAGTAGATAAGATCAAGTTAAATACACAAACTGTAAGGAAACAACAACAACAACAATAATAACAATACAATGTAAAAGGGTACAAGATTGACAAAATGTCCTATCCCCGGAGAAGCATAGTTGGTACACGGCATAATCACTGATAAAATAAGCGAGGCTGAAATTAACATCTATAAAGGACCTCAAACACTGGCATTATCCTCTAGTTTGGCATCCTGATCAGTAATCTCGTTAAAGAGATCTGTGAGATCAATACCATCGCTCGGAGAATATGGCCTGCGACAAAGTCCGTCACTAGGTTTGTCATCATGTTGACAATCATCATGTGACAAATATTGCTCCACACTCATTTGAGGTTGCTGATCAGGAATTGGCAAATTAGAATTCGACATCTCGTTCGGAAGGGGGAATTCAACAGTAACTCCAGGAGATGCCTGAGTGACAAAAAAGGAAAACCGAAGGAATAATCAGTACTCGAGCTTTAGTATGATTAGTTGCATCTCTATATCAGGTCTCTTTGTATCAATCAAAGCAACACTTGCTCACCTGGGCACTAATATCTTTTGTTTCTTCATTTTGGGAATCGTTCAGATTACTAGGGCGGCTTAAATCAGTTGAAGTACTCGCTGTTGCTGACTTTGCTTTCTTACTTTTCTTGTTTATTATGTGACACAGAACCCACGCTGCCTACAAGGACAATGATACCAGGGATGAGTTTCAAGGTTACATAACCGAAACTCCATTGTTGCACGAAGGTACTTTTTGCACAAGATACATCAAGCGTAACTTATCAAAATTTAAGTAATTTTTGTTTCAAGAACAAATTGCCCCCTTTGTTGCTGCAGAATCACTCTACTTTTGCCCTTATAACCTTCACTAGTCACTCGAACTGAAACACCAGGTCATCAATCTATCACTTAAAATGATAATCCGTAAGTTTCGTTTCTCGATCTTCCTCATGAAATTTTACAAATATTCTAGGAAAGGTTCCGACTCGGGGATACTATTGTTCGAAGTTAAACTGGAATTGAAGGTAAATTGCGCTTAAATCATGGGACTGAGGGACGAAACAGAAAATCAAGAACTCAGAAAGCCAGAAACTTCAAGAAGCTGAATGAGGAACATATGTAGATAAATGATGCTATCAATTTTACCTGCACTTGTAACCATGTTAGAGATGCTCAATTAGGGGAAGCAAAAGAAGAGAAGTCGAGTACCGGGTCCGAAATTTCACTATCCGAAACATTCGAATTTAGGTGATATTCGTACATGCCCAAGTTGGTCCTATGGGCATCTCTTTGTGGACCTTCGTGGTAAACCAAGCTCCTTCTGAGCCCTATCTGCTCACCGGTGTCGGATGCTTGTATAACGCGTTTGGCACATGTCTCTTTCCAAAACCCGCACTTGGTCTTCCTCTTCCTCTTTCGACCACGGGGACAAAAGAAGAAACACTCGTTTCCATCCAACGGGAGACTTGACAATTCTACAAGCAAAGATCGGTTCAATGTTGATCCACTAAGGTCTTACGGGTAACTACAAATTACCGTCAAACCATAAGAAAATAGAGAAATTGAGAACACTTAAGGACTAATTGTAAGTTACCATTGTATCGTGCAAATAACTCTGAAGGCTCCAAGTTGTAGATGTATAGCTCGGGAATTTCACGAATAGTTTCCTTTCCTTTGAGCTTTTTTGTCAAGTAATGTCCGACAAGCTCGTCCTCCGTCGGTTTGAATCTGACTCCCACCGGCCATGCCCTCGCCGATTCCGCCATGCTATATGGTTGCTATCTCACATTCACTTCTGCAATAGAAAAAAAAAGAGGAAAAGAGTAGAGAATGGGCTATTGAGATAAGCGAGGCATGAATAAAAACAGAGGAAAGAGAGTTTACTTCCTGACTTGACTTTGCTTGAGAGCGTTGTCTCCCAAACCCTTCCAAGTGGGTCAATTTATAAGCACAAAAAACAAGTAATTTTCTCAACCCTTGTTTGAGAAGGCAAACTACTTTTCCAGTGGATTCCACCTCAAGCTCAAGACGACAACGTTTTCTCTAAAAGTAGCTTCTTCAAAAGTCCACAACGCGTATTCAACTTGGTTGATCGGACCCATTTGGTTGTTTTAGCCAATGGGAAGATATGATAGATAGCCACATGACCTTGAATATGCAGGAATAAGCATATGATGGTATGAAGTTCAACAGTGTTTCTTTAGTGAAGAAGACTCTAGAATTTCATGCGTCTTACCAAGGTAATCATAATACGAAGCTGTGTGAAGTGTTTCCTCAATCAAGAAGATTCTAGAATTCCATGTAACACGCATAGTGGGAACAATGACGTTGAAAGTGAAAGAGATAAGATTCTTGTTAGTACAATACATGCAAAAGCACAACCGATTTCTCTTTATATATTATATGCATAAGCAAAACTTAGATGCATGTTCTTGACGAACAAGTTTAGCTTCTCATCAGAATTTAGAACTTTTGTCATTTTAAAACTTTTTTATAAAGTCACCATCGGATGTGATATAAGTGCAAATGTTTAGTTACATAAATAATTCTCATGGACACATGCCATCTTTCCAGTCATCATGAACATAAAAGTTTGTTCATTATCAATGGATTCAATGATTGACCGATTCTACCCGACATTTGATTGCCAACCTTATATAAGTTAGTAGGTGTTGTATGAAGGAACGTATTAGTAACTTTTCCAATTAAAGTGGCTAAGTTTGATATTGAGGTAATAAACTTTGGATATTATGTATATTTTCTTAAATCATAGTTGATTAGATTATGCCTATAAACTTAGAAGAGGAATGATAAATGTTGAAACAAAGTTAGTGTATCCATATGTGTATCGGTTTAAATTGTTAAAAAATATATCTCAAGTTTAAATTTGTGAAATGAAAACCTAATTAAATATAAATGTTTCCAAAAGTCGAAAAGTTCAAGTTATATTTCCGTGTTTGGTGGAATTCGATCATTCTGCGCCCAAAAAGTATGGATTTTTTTTTTTTTTTTTAAAATTCCGTGAACTCCACCAATGGCAAGACCAAGACTTTATTACATAAATTTCAAAATATTTATGACTTGATTACACTTTTTTAGATATTTAAAACTTGATTGCTTTTTTTTTTGTACTTAGGACAATACAATTTTCACAAGAAGAAATTTAAACTGTGCACATGTCTTTGCGAGCATAATTCATTGTTTAAAAACATATTAGGAAATTTACATTAGTTAACTATTGATCTTTTCAAAAATCTTGTGATTTTTATAAATACATCTTCTCTCCCCCAAAATCATGCGAGGAATGTATATTGACTTTCTCTGAACTGGCGACACCTAAAAGTTCCACAGGGTATAAATGTTGATACATAATTTTTAGAGTCAATTTATTTCACAGAAAATGAATAATTTAGAAAATATTTTTCTAAAAATGATCATTTGTGTTCGCTTACAAATTAAATGAATGAAAATATTTTCATTACCCACAAAAATATTTAAATTTAAATTGTTGTCGATAATGAAGATATCTTTCATCAACTATTTATTTCAAGCAATTATTTTTTAAAATATTTTCAAATCATTCATTTTTCCCAAAACAAACAAAGCTTTAACGGTAAATTATTGATTTTTGCTTTATAAAAAGCACAAACAAGTTTTCTAACTTGTGGAAACGCTGTTCATGGTCATGACAGAAAAACAGTTGTTTTATTTATTTATTTTCTCTCGCAAGCCATGATCTATGACTGCCGATGTTGTCTGCGGCTGACCGGTTTATTGCGCCCAGCTTGTAAATCCTCGATAACCTGTTCCGTGGTCACAATCCATTTAACCTATTTAACCCGTTTTGAAACTCAAAGCGATTTAGGAAATTAATCTAGTTAGTCATTAATTTTCAGAAATCCCAAGATTTCATCTTTTGTTCTATTGTTCTCTGCCCTCCAACTCAAGGTAGCCTGATTGAGCAAGAGGGATGATGTTGATGCCACTCACTCACGATGACCCCATCATCCAGCATATTCTAAAGTAATACAGAAAGTGAGTAGTGGAATCGTATTCGGTTCTGTTCTGTTCCCGTTCCATTTCCAAAGTGAAAGAAAATACATTAATCAAACTGATTACAAAGTTACAGACATTGCAGACCAACCATGTAACAGACAATACTTAAACAAGCACAAAGCACAAAGACTGAACCATATTCATCTCAATATATCATTAGTATAATATAGGACATGTTCATGGCTTACAGGAGATGAAAAGAAGGTACGATGGCATCCTGTGGTAAAAGAAGACAGAGCATCTAAGAACGTGGGAGTGATTCTGGGGTTTTGCAAAAGGGGTTTTCATTTATCAATGTTTGGGCTAAGAACCCTGTGATTTATATACGCTTTTTTATACAATCTTCGGAGGAGATGAGTACTGATTAGCATATTGTAGGCAATCATCAGTTGAGAATATGCCATTATCTGCTCAAACTAACTGTATTGTACATATATCGTAATTCAGATCGAAAATTGATTGTGCATAAAAAGAAGAGGAATTTTTTAATGAGGAACATGCCTTCTTGACAAGAAAAAAAAGGTCAGAAAGTTCATTGTGCTCCACAATAAGCGAATGAAAACTAGGTTGCATATGGCTTTACAAGCATCTCTAGCTACACAGATTGCCTTGTTGACATATCTTCAAATTTTGATTAGAGATATATGGAGTGACATCTTGACATTCTCAAAACTGCTTTGGTTGAGGTGTTACATATGTTGATGAAGAAGATTATCAGCCTTCTCATCTTGTACTCCTTTCAAGAGGCCAAGAACAAATTTTCTGTTCAGAATTAAAGAACCCAATATCAGTTAATATGAGACAGTAGCAAAAGGCAGCGACAATCAAATCCTTACAGAACTCAGATGCCCACTGATGTATATCTATAAACAGAGGATCAACAGAATGCAACATTGGATTATCACAAACTCATTTTCTAAACCTCGGCCAGTTATACAGCCTAGAAGGGCCTAGCAATCAAGTTCTTCAGCTGTCGCTATTGTTACCCACGAATCAAATTTCTCATAAACACCAATTATTGACGACCAATGTTTTGTCTACCCAGTAAGGCTCAGGTTGTGAAGAATCAAGGAAAGCACTTTAGCTCATTGGGATCTGAATAATTCAATTATGGTGAAAACAATAAGCACTGGAAATGGCACCAAAAACCTATATACAGCAATCTAAAATGCCTCTGGGATGTCATTGGTGAACAAAGATGTGCTCTACCTGTGGAAGAACGGAATTAAGAATGAAGAAGAAGAAGAAAATGATTACCTGGCCTCCCGAAGCATTCTACTAGGGAACGGGTTTAGGTGATATTCGTGCATGACCCATGCCCGTGTGTTCCTAGCCAACACCGGGACTGACTGGGGCACCGATTCACGGCCCGTTCTTTCAACTTCAAGTAATGATTGACGAGTACTTCTGCAGAGGGCTTCGACCCTGAACCCCATCGGCAAAGACTCCACAGCTTTGTTGAAAGGTCTTCCATCTCGCGTTTTCTGCACCAGAAACACAACGGAGATGAAGTTTCTGGACTTCGCTTGGAGATGAAGTTGTATACACACACTTACATGAGAAGGGATGGAAATATATAACTGCATTCACACGGAATTTCAGTCGTGCCTGTTTCATCTGACCCTTTGGTGGATTCCACCCACTTTTTCCTTTGCTGTCCTTATCTTCTTCTCTTTGTTTTTCTATTTTTTCCTTTTTTAACTTCAACTTGGTTCTCAAGTGCTCCGAACTTCATCCGGAAGTTGAGTTGATGGAGACCCAATTGTTGGTCCCTACCAGGATGCTTGTAGTCCATGTATTCGCTTTCTTTATTTGGGTCTTTTTCTTTTTCCTTTTGTTATGTTTCCGTTGTTTTCTCTTTCCTCTTTCTTTGACATTTCCCAATCCTTTTAGTGGGCATAAGATTCCAGTGACCGTTGATGTGAGTGCCACCCAAGCAAGGGGATTTTCTTTCTTTTTTTTTTTTTTTTTTTTAAGAAAAAAAGGGTAAAAACTAAGCAAGAATTCCACTAGAGGTTACACCTCTTTTCTTATGGCTAGGAAGACGTTACACCTCCTAGCACTACTTTTTATCGCTAGACTAAAAGGTTCTTGATTTAACACACTGGGGAAGCCATTATCAGAGGTGCCGGGCTTAACTCCCATGTTCTATAAAGAGATAGAGAAAAATTCTAAGAGAATGAAGAGTTAGAAATAAAATAGACAAAAAAAAAAAAAAAAAAAAACGTTATTGATTTCATTTAGGGTATGTTTATAGATTTAAAATGCATTAATTAAACCAAAATAACAAAATTATTATTTTCTCAAGTTTGAACAAGATTTGTGAACATTTATATAATGTCATTTTTTATGCACGGGAAGATATGTTTAGTCGTAACTTATGTTGATGACTCTTCCTAGAGTAAAATAGTCAAGTAAATTTGATGAAATAACAAAGACAATGATTTTGTTTCTTTTCCAAGTATTATACATATTGGAGTCGCAAATTTTGAGAAGTGATCCTTCCCTCTTAGAAATAAGCATCTTACTTGAGTGAAGAATTAGCTAGTCGGTGAGCTCAGTGTCTTAGTTGAGAATAAATTTGTCACTTTAAGTCTTTATTTGAGACAAAGTTCACTTTGGATCCTCATTTGAAAAAAAAGTCCCACTTCATATCCTTAATGGAAATTTCCCCAAAAATGATGGAGCAGGAAGGACTAGAGAGGAAATATCAGTACCAATATTAGTGTCTAAAAGATCAACATAATACACAGATTGGGAGGCCAAGTTAATAATACAAAGCTTATGCACGATTGAGAATTTTCACTACAACATCATAAAAAACACTGGAACACTTATATAGTAGCAAAGCACTGGCAATCCATAGTAGCCACTAATGTCTACACCATAATCTCTTCCCGTAGGATGACTTGCAATAAGGCCAACAATTGGCCATGCCGTTCTATTACATGTCCGATGAAGGCGCGCCAGTCCATGTTAGTTTTAGCTCCAGAGATCCGAGAGGAAAATAACATCATCGCTCGGAGGACACGACAGCCCAAAATGTTTGTCACTAGCTCCGTCAACAAACCAGTTATCATTGCGCAACGAGCTTTCCATTCCGAGCATGTCAGGCTGCTGAGGAACATACGCACTGTGGTCCGGTACATCATAATTCAACATAGTACGGTTCGAACTTTCGGATTCAACAGTCACTGCTGGAGATGCCTGAGGGAGACAATGGAAAGAAAACAACATATTCAAGCTCTAGTTTGCTTCATCATGTCAACCTAGACCGATGTTTGCTTACCTGCAAGCTAAAATCTTGTGCTCCTTCACATTCGGAAATACTAAGAGTACTGGGAATGGTTAGATTGGCCCTGGTACTCATAATTGCTGACTCCGATCCTGCCTTTTCACATTTCCTGTTTATTATGTGACAAAGGACAAATTCCCTCTGCAAAAAAAAGAAAAAGAAAATGTTGTTGGATCTGAGTTTTATGCTGTGTTTGGAAGGTGAAAGAAAATAGAGGGCAAGAAATTTTGGGTGAGAACATGGAAAGCAAGATTAACATTTTTGTGAGAAATATGAAAAGGGAAACTAGATTTTCAAGAGTTAGAACCGATAATAGGAAAATAATTACTGTATTGCTTGACTCTATAATGAGTTACCATCAAGGGGTATTTATACCCTACAGATAAAGACGTAATCTTATCTACCAAGGAAACTATCCTAGGAACTAAGGAAAAGTACAGAATTAATTACAATTTCCAAATATTTTGACAATATTATCAACACACACTATTTTAACCTGCATTTTCCACTCCTAGCATTTGCAAACAAAGCATTAGAGTTACAACGAAGACTAACGCCAATATTACCTGAATATATTGAATCTTGTGGTGTATGCACTTTAATTTTTTTCAAAGCTTATAGCCTAAAACTTTCACAATATGTAAATGTTGACACGCAGATTCATCACTTTTTATGAGTTGCTACAAGCAAACCTATTAAGGAAAAGATTCTCTTATTTGTTCCAAAAATGGGGAAAAACAGAAAGAAAAGTGAGCTACGTTTAGTATGCAAGAGTGGAATGAAAATGGAATTCTTATTCCACCTTCCACTACTATTCTTGCATTTTGTTGACCTTCTAAAGGTTTGAATGGGCATTCCCCATGGAATGCCCATTTCAAATTTTGAAGGGATGGGCATTTCTTAAGTAGACCTATGCAATGCCCATTTCATTTCCTTCCCTTATCAAAATAATATTGAATTACTGAGATGGAATACTTAAATATTAATTTTTATGATAATAAATATTATGGTACATTATAATTGTGCTATAAAAATATATTTTTGTTAAATGCAAGTCTATTAATAAATCGAAAGTCTAATTTACAGAAATGTCATTCCATTTCATTCTGACACAACCAGACAAAAGAACTGCAAATCTATTTCATTCCAATTATTGTCTTTATCACAACCAAAGAAAGAAATTGGAACTCAGTTCCATTTTACAGTAATTTCTTTTCGATTCTATCTCCCCATTCCAGTCCATTCCTTTCCATCGAACCAAATGCAACATAAAAGGTTTCCATGCACACGGCAGGTGCGGTCCATGGAAAAAATTTTAGGCACTTCTATAATAATTTTTTTTTATACTGAAAATTTAATCCGGACAATCAATTTTGATTTTTGAGTGGTTTCCATATTCTATTTTTCTAAAAATGATAATAATGATTGCTTATGTAGTACCAATTACTTAAAGAATTACCCCGGATTGCTGTGCTTGACGGTCCACACCGGGGAAAAAATCCCTAATCATGGATCAGCAAAGCCAGAAAACGAAGACAATAGAAATGATCGGCCAATAATCCACAAGAAGCAGAATTGAGGAACACATGTAGCATGACAAGGAAGGCATATGCACATACTCAGACTCCTATATTCTTTGCTAGAACAATTAGAAAAATAACATTGAACTGCATTGATAAAAATATTAGAGATGCTCAATGACAGGAAGCAAAAGAAGAGAAATTGAGTACCGGGTTGGGAATTTCACTATTCGAAACATTCGAATTTAGGTGATATTCATGCATGCTGAAGTCGGTTCTGCGGGCGTCCCCTTGTCGACCTTCGTAGTAAACCAAGATCCTCTTGAACCCTAACTCCTCACCGGTGCCCGGTGCTTGCACAGCACGTTTCTTACTCGTGTCTTTCCAAAATCCGAACTCCGTCTTCCTACTCGAACGAAGGCTATTTGGGATCTTGTTATCACGGGGGCAGAAGAAGAAACACTCGTGTCCATCCGACGGTATCCTCGACAGGGCTATACAAAAAGCAATTGGTAAAGTGTCGATTCACCAAGTCTTAGGAGCAACCAACATAAAGAACAATAAGGAAAGAGTAAATCTGCTCGATATGAACTACACAGTTACCATTGTATCTGGCAAATAGATCCTGAGGCTCCCACTTGTAGATATATAGCTCCGGTATTACGCAGATAGATTCCTTTTCTCCTTTCAGCTTTCTTCGCAAGTGATGGTCGACGAATTCGATCTCCGTCGGCTTGAATCTGAGTCCCTTTGGCCATGTCTCCGTCGGGTCTTCCATAATCCAATCCTGCTACTGAGAAAGATAAGAGAAGAGTAGAGAATGGGACCAAGGAAGCAAGTAGAGGAAAGAGAGTACACTCTTGGCTGGACTTTGCTTTAGACTATTGACTCCAAACAGGTCATTTTTCTTCGAAGACGACGACGTTTTTACAAGTAGCAGCTTCTTCGAAGGTCGAGATATGAAGTTGCGTAAGCGTTTTCTCAGTGAATAGTGTGGAATTTCATGTCAATGCATACTTTGAGCAATGATGTGTAAAGTGGTAAAGATGAAAAGATTCTTGTTAGTACGATTCCCAAAGCAAAGTCGATTCTCTTATATATCTTTAATATCGTATCTTCCGGATGAGTTTAGAAAATTAAGTTCTATACTTTTGGCAAAATTGTTGTTCTTGACTAAAAGCTAAGGTTCTTATTGGAACCTTTATCAAATGTATTATATAATCACTGTGGGATGTGAAATAATGGTATATTTGTTGTTACATGACTAATTTTAATGTTGCCCAGATCTAGCGAGGAGCCACGCCTGGGCAAGCCTCCTCTCCCCAAATTTGGGCATGAGGTGGCCGGCAAGCATGGCTCTTGCTAACCTTTGAGACCGGCTATAGGTGAAAAGGAAGAAAAAAAAATCAGAAATTAAAAGAAATTACAAAAACCATCCACGTTAGTTTCAACCGTACCATGTAGAAGGGCTCTGGCCATGTTGCCACAGAGAGATTGAATTGACAAATTTTTGAAAGGTTTAAAATTAAATTGACATAATTGAAAGGTTTATAACTAAATTGGCAATTGTACAACAAGTTTATGAATTTTTGAATAATTTTCCATCTTTCCAATATTATTACAATCAATTTTGGTCATCATGAATGGATTTGCTAATTTATCAAAAGTTTGTTTGTTGGTATTTATGAATAGTGCAAAGTAACTACTTTTTACTTTGCTTTCAAAATTTAAAATATTATTTAAATTTCAAAAATTTCAAAAAAAAAAAACTAATATATGAATCTACTTGTCGGCATTTACAAATCATAAAAGTTTTAGTTGTTTGATAATGAAAAAAAAAATTCTTATGTTCGCATCATAAGTTTGAAAATAAGGTTAAAGTGAAAGCAACTCCAAACAAACCCTAATTTTGTTTGACATGTGTCACCTTGACTATAGGTATATTTTATTTTTGGGAACAATGATAAGTATTGATCTATGGAACACACTTTTCTAGAAAAATTATCAATTCGGTTCTAAATCTATTTTTATGAATTTAAATTTAATGATAAACATTTTAATTTTGTCAATATAGTCTAAACCTTTATGTAAAATTCCAATATAGTCCTTTTGGACATTTTTGTTTGAAATTGTTGACATGATAGCCAATCAACTATCCTATGTGGCACATCAACAATTTGAAGTAAACAAATTTACTCAAAATGAAGTCATTTTGCTTCTTTTTTTTTTTTTTTTTTTTGTAACTTTCTAGATTTCTTTCATTTTTGGGTTAAGTGCATTAGAATTTCTAAAATTTATTACAAAAGTACAATCGAATAATAAAACTTTCAATAAGTGTAATTAAATCATAAAACTTCTTATAAAAGTGTAATTAAGTCTTAAAACTTTCAAAAAAATACAATGAAATCATAAAATTTGTCAAATTGATCCAATCAAATACTATGGATTGCTTTTTTCAAATATGTAAGACTTGATTATATCTTTTTAATTATACTTTTTGAAAGTTTTTAATATTCAATTGTCCTTTCGTAACAAGTTCTAGAATTTCAATGCACTTATCTTATCTTTTCTTTTTCTTTTCATTTGTTGTTCTAGGATTTAAGACTTGATTATACCTTTTTAATTATACTTTTTGAGAGACTTCCACATTTTTGCTACTCATGTGGGCGGATAGGCTACTATGCTAACTATTGTCTAGAAATTTCTTATGAAGAAACCGGCCTACCTCAAGATCTTCCTAGAAGATATGGGTCGTGACACAAGGCGGAAGTGAGAGAACAAAGCCCATTTTGGAAAGTCTTTTATGGGAAAATAGAATTATTCTCTAAAGAAGGGGAGACAAGGCCAACCATGCCAAAACTTTCTGTTGATGACACTATAAGGAAGGAAAATGCAAAACCAAGTGAGATGGCAATAGTCTCATATAATGCAGAACATGATTTTCTGGAAGAGGACAACACGGTAACAAACATGTCAACAAGCCAAGGAAAGAGAACACAACAACTACAAATCCAACCACTCAACTTAGCAAGCCTAAAGAAGTTTACAATACTACTGAAGGAGGAAAAAAGGGGGCACAAAATCTTGGTAGCCAAAAAACATAAACGTATCCAACCTTATGAGAAGAGGATATCATCGGTTACATTACCGAATGAGGAGCACCTCTCAGATACTCTAATCCAAGTGTGGGAAGGGGTTCAAGAACGAGCTTTGGTGGCTAACCCTAATAAGCACCCATGCATACATGAAGTTATTGAGCTGGAACTATCAAAGGTTGAACATACCCTTGACAATCCAGCATTTTAAAGCCTTAGTGGCTCTAGAGAGGCCCGATTTGGTTTTCCTTATAGAAACTAAGAACAAAAACAACAAGGTCACTCATATCAAATAGTAACTAAAATTCACACATCCAGTCATCATTGATCCTCTTGGAATTGTGAGAGGACTAACTCTTATGTGGAATGAGGAGGTGAAGGTGGAAGTGGAATATAGTTCAAAAGAGTTAATAGACGTCACTTGCAACGACCTCAATAGTAGATACTTAATGAGGATAACTTTCCTTCCCCCCACAAACTACCAGCGAAGATTATAATTATGGCAAGCTATTTGTTCTATTAGTACGCCCAATACCCTCCCATGGCTTTGTATAGGGACTTCAATGAAGTATTGTACAAATGGAAAAAGGTTTGGAAAGCGCAAGGCGGACTAATATAGGATGGTGGCATTTTGGTAATTCTTGAATACATGTTCACTTATGGACATTGAAAGCAAAGGATGCTCCTGCACATGAACAAATAACAAGGAAGTGGAGGAGTTAGGAAAAAAAGAGGTTAAATAGAGCCTTATACAATCTAGAGTAGAGAGTTTTATTCCCAAATGTTGAGACCTTTGCATTACCAGCAATAGGGTCAAATCATTGTCCTATCCTACTTTCCTTAGACTTTAATGGGGTGAGAAAAAGAAAATTTTTAGATTTGAGGCCTTTTAGCTAGAATATACAGAATGTTCAGATGTAATACGTAGAGCTTGGGAGAATGAAAGCATCAATTACCTAAATATTAAAGCCAAGACAAGGCAGGTTGCAACGGCCCTAGGAAATTGGAGAAAGGAGAAATTCCAAAATGTATCTAGACAAATCTAATCACTCCTAAATAGACTTACTGAGCTGTCCAACTATGTAGAAGATGGATCAAATAGTGAGTAATATAGAAATATTATAAAACAAATTGACAATTTATGGCGGCCAAACAAAATGTTGTGGTTTATGAGATCCAGAATAAATTGGATGAAATGAGGAGATTAAAACACAAAATTCTTTGATGCCACAATAGTCCAGAGAAGGCAACGCAACAAGATTTATATGTTATAGCTTGATGACCAATAATGGAGTCAAGACCCATCGAACATCAAATAACACATCAAAACTTTCTATCATTCATTATTTACTTTGGTGGGTTATAGAAACTACCGGCCCATTTTAGACTAATGCACATAAGTGGTAAATGCTTAAATGAATGAGTCTTTGATCAAACCAGTCTCTAGAGAAGAAGTCAGAGAAGCAATGTTTCAAATGGAAGCTATAAAAGCCCCAGGACTAAACGGGCTTAATGGACTATTCTACTAAAGCCAATGGATGATTATTTAAGAAAACATCTTCAACATGGTAGATACCTTCTTCGAACAAGATACTTTTGATCATCAAATAAATGAGACCCATATTGTTCTTATTTCAAAAGTAAACAACCCGGAAAATATCACTCAATATCGGCGGATTAGTCTATGCAACTTCAACTATAAGATCATTACTAAGGTAATGGCCAATAGATTGAAACTCTAGCTTCTTGACCTTATCTCTCAAGAATAAAGTGCTTTTGTTAGTGGTCACTAAATTCAAGACAACATATTCATTGTTCATGAGGTGTTCCATCAACTAAGGGTGCGTAAAAGGAAGAGAAAATTCCAAGCAATCCTAAAATTAGACATGCAAAAGGCTTACAACAGGGTCGAGTGGGACTTCTTATGTGACTATATGCTAAAATTAGGTTTCTATGGAAGACGAGTCTCCCTAATGAAATGATGCATTTCCTCGGTCTCTTTTAGAATCAATGTGGATGAGAACTTTGTGAACCATTTCAGCCAACCTAAGGAATTTGGTAAGGGGACCCTCCTCTCTCTCTCCCTATTTGTTCATTATTATGGCTAACCCGTTATCCTCTCTCCTCACTAAAGTGGTAGAAGATGAAATTAAAGGGATTAAACTAAACAACAATTGTCCAACTCTATCTTACCTCCTATTTGCCAACGATGCCATCTTTTTCCTAGACAAAACAACTAAAGAAGCCCAAAATATAGCATATATCCTAAACTAGTATTGTTTTGCCTCAAGTCAAGCTATAAATCTCAACAAATCAGGTATTTTCTTTGGGAAAATCTACCCTCAAAGTCTCAAGTCAAATTTTGCGGCTGAATTACGGGTTCCAATTATAGAAAAAATAGGGAAATACTTGGGAATACCTTCGGACTGGGTTCGGGCCAAAAAATAAATGGTCGCTTTGTTCTTGCAAAAGTTGACAAAAAATTAGAAGGACGGAAGGAGAAAGTAAATTTAAAGGCGGGCAAAGAAATTTTAATTAAAATGGTTATTCAAGCAATGGCACAATATGTCATATCTATCTTCCAAATTCCTATTTCCATTTGTAGAGCAATTGAAAAGAGAGTTTTGTCTTTCTAGTGGAATCAAAATGCAACAAAGAATGGCATACATTGGAAAAAATGGGAGAATTTGAAAACAAGGAAGGATTGTAGAGGCCTAGACTTCAGAGATTTGGTACATTTCAACAAAGCGACGTTGGGAAAACAAGCTTGGCGACTGATCAACACTCCGAATGCATTATGGAGCAAAATTTTCAAAGGCATCTACTTTTCAAAAGAAAACTTCTGGAATCCACAAAAAGGTCCCTAACTTCTTAAGGGTGGCAAAGCATCTTAGTAGGAAGAGATGTTATAGTACCATAAATCAAATGGGAACTTGGGAATGGAAGAACAATCCGAGTAAGGGAAGACAAGTGACTAACCTCTGAAAAAATTGGAGGTCCAACAAATCAAAATGACCCCTACTTGGTTGAGGATTTAATTGATAACAACTCGGGCCAATGGAATATCCAGAAACTCAACATCATTTTTAAGGAAAAAAGTCAATGAAATCACAGCAATCTCCCTGAGTCTGAACCCCGGACTTGATAAATTAGTGTGGATAGTGAACAATGTAGGGGTCTATAAAGTAAAGAGCGGCTATAATATAATAAATGCTCGGGAGAGTACCAAAACAGAGGAACAACCGTCAACATCCTACCAAGTCCCTAAATAGCTATGGAACAACGTTTGGAACTTACAGATTTTCCCAAAAGTTTGATTCCTAATGTGGAGCATTTGCAACAATGTAATCCCAACAAAAGAAAAACTACAGAGAAGGAACATCATACCTGAATCCGACTTGCTCATTGTGCAGCCAAGCTCTGAGATGGTGGAACACCTTTTCACTCAATGCAAATGGACGAAAACATATGGTTAGACCCCACAATGGTAACACACAACTCTCTGATAACAATAACTAGAATCGACAAATGGGTTTGCGATTTCCTCACCTCTACCTTGGACCCAAAGCTAAGAGCCCTCTTCATGGGGGTCCTAAGGAAGATCTAAAAGGCTCGAAACAATCTAGTGCTTCGGGGGAGAGACCCTACCCGAGATCTATCAATCCGCATGTGACCCATTTATTATCCTGTATAAAATAGATTAATTAAGCTTAGTTCAAACGCGCTCAATACATGTAAGAGAGTGGCTGGTCTGATTCCGTCGGATGCGCCAGGGACACTATAAAGACTGCTTATTATTTGAACAGGAAATTAATTTTCTGACTTTATGTTGGATGAGAAAAGCCATAGAAGTATCATTTCTATTTCTTTTATGTCCTACTGGGTTCAGGTGCTCTAGTCTGGTTATAAATGTGAATTCTTGAATCGATTAATTTTCTCTAACTTTAGAAGGGAAAGATTGTCACAGTAAAAATTTAGTGGGGTCAAAGGGTCACATCATTACTAATATAAAAAAACGCATAACAGAAAATATTTTGAAAATTTGAAATTACACCCCCCCCCGGGTACTCACACGAACATTATATTAATAGTCCGACATGGATTGCCGATTGATTTAGACGAAAGCATTTGATGTTGAATTGAACTAATACATATAACATCGTCTCGACATGAGTCACTGCAAAATGCCCCAACCGTTGGAAATGGAAGGCCGCTATCGCAATCAGCATCTTCATTTATTAACTAAAGCTTCATATCCACAATTTTGTCCAACAATTTCGTTGAAACAAGTTCAATACGGAATGTGCAGTACAATACATCTCAAAATATATATTTAGGTACCAAAAAAAAAAAAAAAAAAAAAAAAAAAAACCACAACCCTGAAAAACTTTCTAAAGCGTGATCCTGCAGGCCAGCTAATGGTGTTTCTTCACGTTCCAAGGCTCACCAAAAACCATCGCCCTGCTGTACCAAACATAGTGATCATTAGTTTAATCAGGGATTACTAAATGGTCAATTTGTTTCGCCGAGTGAGTAAAACAATCGGCTCCGTTCCTCTTACCTGGCCATCGTTGTGCAAGTGGGGCTGCGGATGGAAAGAGCGATACGAATTGTAGTCCGGCAGGTTGTTCTCGAGCGTCTGAAATGGAACAAGCGATTCCATGGTTGCTCGAAATGATGACTGACGTCAGACGAAAAATTTCGTATTAAAAAACACTCAAACTACTCCGAAATCTTCAGCAAACATTATTTTGATCGAAACAGGTGAGACTAGGGAAGGAAAAATCCGGAAAAGGGTTTGATCCTTTCATTTATTTACCTCCTGATCTGAGTCCTCTGTCTGCTCATGTTGAGAAATAACCGGAGTGTCCTCGGTTACCCTAAAACCTCTTTCAAAACTGGGGGAAATATCCAAGCTTTCACTTGGTTTCCTCTTTAAGCGACAAAGGATATAGGGTATCTGCAAATATTTATAATTTGTTAATGTAACAAAGATTAGAGCCAGTAGAATCTGAAAGTTTCACTTTGATACAATGCGGAAAGTAAATGAAAGACAGAACCTGAAAAGTATATGTCACATAGTCAAAACAGAAACAAATAATAATGACAAGACACAAGAGTGTAATTGGCTCATTCTTTTCATTTTATAATCCCGGCACAAGGTGGGGCTAAGCTCATGGAAATTTGTGCAAGTCCCATGAACAGCTTAAATGAAAAAGTTGGCCTATGTGGAAGGTCCTAATCTAGAGCAGTTTATAGGCAAGTGGCTAGATTTAAATGGGTGACCTCTAGTTCCTAGACTGAAACCATTGACACCCCTGAATAATTGTGCCAATCATGAGTAGTTAATTGGCTCATTCCATTGAAAGTCACTGATGTTACCATCAACTTACTTTCTTCAGCACAGCCTAATGCACTATTAATTCATTCCTCGCTAATTTATTTTGCAAATGAAAAACATAAGAGAAATCTTAGATAGATCAAATGGGGAACCTGAAAAGTTGAGGAGTATCCATTAAGAAGTTTTGGATTCAAATGATATTCATGCATGACCCATCCGGTCTTGACGCGACCCTTGTAAAAGACCAAAATCCTCTTGGTGCCTATTAAAGCCTTGGTGTCTCGAGTTTTTATCTCATCCTTTTGGCAAGTGATCTTCCATTTACCACTTGTGTTTGCCTTTTGATGCGCTCGCTATTTTGGGCTAGGTAAGGAGAAGGACAAAAGAAGTACCAATCCCACCCATCAGATGGAATATTTGATATTTCTGCACACATACACGGAAAAGACTTAGGACAACTCCTCAAAACACTATAAGTGCATATAATGTAAGAGCAATTTTTCAACTACTAATACGATAAAAGAAATTTTTACTAGAACCAAAGAAAAAGGGAAGGGAGTGGGTGCAAAAACTCACGATGATACAATCCAGGTAATTCCCAAGGATCCTTAGCATAGAAATCCTCAAGCTCGGGAATGACGCAACCATTGGCATATCCAAGTACCTTGCTGATCAAATATCCTTGAAGGAGTTCTTCCTCGGATGGAAGAAATCTGAATCCCACCTGAAATCGCTCCATACAGAGCTTTGAGTATGGCTAATTAACTAAGACAAGTGATGAACTTGAGTGTGGGAGTGAATTTGTGAGTTCATATGTCAATCGGAGATGACAATTTATAGCTGGACTCAGCACTGACCCAGGCTTCTGGGTTTTTGCTGCTTGTGGGCCCTCCCTTGTGCCCAAGCCCCTTTTTCCCTAAGCCCTTGCTTATGAAGGTGAAGGTCGATGCATTTTCTGACTTCTCTGCTGAGGTTTACGCGGTTACACCTAGGAGAAGCTACTGGTCAGATTCCCATTCTATATATTTTTAATATTATATCTTCCGGATGAGTTTATAACTTTGGAAAATCGAGTTCCTCATACTTTTTGGCAAAATTGATGTTCTTGACTAAAAGCAAGGTTCTTATTGAAACCTTTATCAAATGTATTAAATAATTATTGTGGGATTTGAAATAATGGTAAATTTTTAGTTGCATGACTAATTTTTTTGTTGCCCAAATTTGGCAAGGGGAGTCATGCCTGGGCAAGCCTCGCTCTTGCCAAATTTGGGCGAGGTGGCCAATGAGCATGGCCCTTGCTAACATTTGCAACCAGCTATAGGCAAAAAGGAAGAACAAGAAAAGGTGAAAAAAATTTAGAAAATCAAAAGAATTTGTAATAATTATTCACGTCAATGCCTACCATACTATGTAAAAGGGTACTATTTACATTGACAAGAGAAATTGAATTGACAAATTATCAAAAGGTTTAGGACAAAATTAACGCAATTCATGACTAAATTGACCATTGTACGATAAATTTAGGATCTTTGGATATTTTTCCCACTTTTCAATGATTATTATAATCAATTTTGTTCATCAAGAGTGGATTTGATAATTTACTAAAAGTTTGTTTGTTGGTATTTATGAATAGTGTAAATTAACTACTCTTTACTTTCCTTTCAAAATTTAAAAATTCTATTTAAATTTTAAATTTTTCAAAAAACTTATATATGAATCTACTTGCCGGCATTTACAAATCATAAAAGTTTCGGTTGTTTGAGAATGAAAAAAATATATAATGGGCACCAATAAGATTTGAAAATAAAGTTAAAGTGAAACTAATTCCAAACAAACCCTAATTTTGTTTGACATATGTCACCTCAACTAATAGGTTCTTTATTTCTTTTTTGGGTAATGAAACACACTTTTCTAGATAAATTACAAATTCAATTCTAAACTTATTTATAGATTCTAATGTAATGATAAAAATTTCAATTTTGTCAATGTACTTCAAACATTTTACATAAAATTTCAATGTAGTCTTTTCGGACATTTCCACTGAAATTGTTGACGTGATGACCAATGGCACATCCGCACTCTAAAGTAGATATAGTTACTCAAAAAGAAGTCATCTTATTTATTTTTATGAACTTTCTAGATTTTTTTTTTTCCTTTTTGGAATAAGTGTATTGGAAATTAAACTTGTCATGAAAGTGTAATTTATTTCTAAAATTTTCAATAAATGTAAATAAGTTCTATAAGTTTAATTGAATCATAAAACCTTAAAAAAAAAAGAATGCAATCAAAGTCCACACATTTGTCACGTTGGTCTAATCAAATCTTTCAGTTGATTGCATTTTTTGGAAAGTTTTATAATTCGATTATACTTTTTTAATAAGTTTTAAAACTCTATTGTACTTTTTCAAAATTTTAGCATTTAATTACACTTTCATAATAAATTTTATAATTTCATTACATTTATCCCATCTTCTTTTTTTTCTTTTCATTGTTGATACTGTTCATCTTCTTCCTCGAGTTTCTCAGTTATCGCTCGTCCTGCCATGGTCGTCGTCTCCACCCCGCCACCAAGCCCTGCATCTCCCCATTACTTGATTTCAACCCTCGCCACGCCTAATACAACGAGTTGCTCCTAGATTTGGATGGCTCGATCGTCCACATCGAATTTGATCAACAACTGGGCCATGGCCTCCTTATGAGGATCCTAAGGAAGCAGAGGGCTCTGTAGCCAACTCCCTTCGATTTACTGCAGCATCACAGCAGACTCTGCATCCAGTTTCTCTCCATGGATGAGCACAGTGATCTTCTTGTGAATTGGATAGCACCGCAACAACACATCGCCCTCCTACTCATACTTCACTCCCTTTAGCTTGGGCGCCCACATGACTTTGCAGCTTCACTCCCTCCATGAATCCTAACTTATCAGAAAAATTTCTTTTTTTCTGAGTCTAAGCAAAACGAAGACCAGAAAGTCCTGAGTCACTACGGCGACCAAGCTTAAGCCATCCAGATCTCAGGGCAGCTTGTCATATTGGCGGGGCGGACGTTGGAAGTCGAGCAGTGGGGAAACGCACAGCTTGGCGGCGATGGCGGACACTGCGACAACAGTGGATAAACAGTAACGCGGAAACCTAAGGAAGAAGATGAATAGTAAGGAAAGAAAAGGAAGGAAAAGAAAAAGAAAAATGTGGAAAAGTCAAAGAAAAAAAGTAAAGCAACATCATTTTGAGTAAATTTATCCAGGTCAAATTGCAGGCGTGCCACGTAAAATAGTCGGTGATAACTAGACTTTCACATTAATAATTTTAAATAAAACTTGACTGAAATAACTAAATTGAAATTTCATTTAAAAATTAGAATTAAAATCAATATGATAGATTTACAATTGAAATGATAATTTCCCTCACTTTTCCGTGGAAGTTGGTAGATTTGATAGTAAATTCGTATAATTGAAATGTTTAACATTGAATTGGTATAAGTGTAATAAATTTAGGACTTTTCCCCAATTATGTCATGTCATATTCATTTTATGTGAAGTTCATGCTAAACATAACTTTTTCACAAATATTGTGGTGAATTTGAAATTTGACCAAGACTTGATTATCAAACACATTGGAAGATACAACATGGTTAACACAATTTTTAAAAAAAATATATATAGGCTCCTTTGCATAAACCTGTAAAATATGTTTGGAAGTAAATGAACATATCTAAATACATTTAAACACGTCGTGCTAATAGGTATTAATTACATGTGTCTAAAGCATATTAAGAAAATATTAAAGAGTCAATTCACATGCAATCCATTTACTATTTGTGTATAAAATGGATTAATTAAGTTTAGCTCAAACGCGCTTGATGCATGTTAGAGAGTTGTGGGTCCGATCCTGTCGGATGCACTAGGGGCACTATAAAGACTAATTATCATTCGAACAGGAAATTAATTTTTCTGACTTTATGTTGGACAAGAAAAGCTAATAGCAGTACCATTTCTATTTCTTTTATGTTTTACTGGGTTCAGGTGATCTAGGCTTGTTACAAACGTGAATTCTTCAATCGATTACAATTTGGATTTCCCTAACTTTAGAAGGCAAAGATTGCCGTGGCAAAAATTTAGCAAGGGTCAAAGGATCACACTATTACTAATCTAGGAAACAAATGTGTAACAGAAAATTCCTTGAAAATTTGCAATTAGCCACAGCCCCTATATTCAAACCAATATTATTATAACGTAGTCTGATATGGACCGCCAATCGATTTAGGTGACAGGTGTGGATTCAAATTAATACATGTAACATAATCCCCACATGAATCACCGCAAAATGCCTGAAACGTTGGAAAGGGATGGCCAATATGACAATCAGCATCTTCATTTATCAACCGAAGCTTCATACTCAAAATTTTTGTCCAACTATGTCGTTGGCACGAGTGCAATACAGAATACGCAGTACAATACTTCTCAAACTATATATGTTGGTACACACAAAACCCTGAAAAACTTTCTAAAGCGCGATCCTGCTAGGCCACACTGTTGTAGAGCTGACGGCGGTACTCTTCACGCTCCTAGGCTCACCAAAAACCACCGCCCTGTTGTACCAAACATGGTGATCATTAGTTTAGATTAGGAATCACTGAACGGTCAATTTGTCTCGTCAAGTGATTAGATCAATCGGCTCCGTGAACTGTACCTGGCCGTCGTCGTACAAGTGGGGCTGCGGATGGAAAGAGCCATACGAGCTGTAGTCCGGCAAGTTGTCGTCGAGCCTCTGAAATGGAAGGAGTGATTCCACGGTTGCTTGGAACGATGACTGTCATCGGACAAAAAGAATTCATGTTAAAAATCTCTCGAACTACTCCGAAATTTCCGGCTAACAATATATTGATCGAAATCCTGAACAGGGGTTCGGTCCTTTCGGTTACTTACCTCCTGATTTGAGTCCTCTGTCAGCTCATGTTGAGAAGCAACTGGAGTGTCGTAAGTTACGCTCGAACCTCCTTCAAAACTTGGGGAAATATCCAAGCTTTCACTTGGTTTCCTCTTCAAGCGACAAAGGATGTACGGTATCTATAAATATTCATAATTTGGTAATGCAACAAAGATTGAAGTAAGTAGAATCTAAAAGTTTCACTTTGGATACAAAGTGGAATGTCAAGAATAATAATGACATGGTACAGGAATATAATTGGCTCATTATTTTTCCTTTTTTTTTTTTATAATCCACGGCACAAGGACAAGATCAGGCTAAGCTTATGATACATCATGCAAGTCTCAATCCTAATTCAGAGCAATTTATAGGCAATTGACAGGATTTGAATGTGTGACCTCTAGCTCCTAGACTGTACACAACTGATGTTGCAACCACCCTAAGTAGTTAATTGGCTCATTGTTTTGAAAGCCATTTGTGTTATATTATGGTTTAAAAGAACTATCATTTCATTTCTTCACCTGCCCTAAAATTTATTTATTTTGCAAATGAAAAATATACGAGAAATCTTAGATAGATCAAATGGGGAACCTGAAAAGTTGATGAGTATCCATTAAGAAGTTTGGGATTCAAGTGGTACTCGTGCATGACCCATCCAGTCTTGGCATGTCCCTTGTTAAACACCAAAATCCTTTTGGTACCGATTAAAACCTTGGTGTCTCGAGCTTTGATTTCATCCTTTTGGCAAGTAATTTTCCATTTACCACTTCTTGTTTGTCTTTTCACTCGCTCGCTATTTTGGGCAAGGTAAGGAGAAGGGCAAAAGAAGTACCAATCCAATCCATCCGATGGAATATTCGATATTTCTGGACACATACAACGCAAAAGATTCAGGACAATTCCTCAAAACACTATAAGTGCTAGTAATGCGCGAACAACTTTTCAATGTGTAATTTACTAATATGATATAAGAAATTCATACTACAACCAAAACAAAAGGGAAGGTAGAAGGTGCATGAAACTCACGTTGATACAATGCAGGTAAATCCCAAGGATCCCACGCATAGAAATCATCAAGCTCGGGTATGACGCAGCCATCAGCGTACCCAAGTACCTTGCTCGTCAAGTAACCATTGAGGAGCTCTTCCTCGGTCGGAAGAAATCTAAATCCCACTTGAAATTGCTCCATCGAGAGAACGAGTGTGGCCAATTAACTGAGGTGAGTGATGTAGTCAGATGTCGAGTGTTCGAGTGAATTCGTGAGTTCATATGTCAATGGGAGACCACAATTTATAACTGGACTCAGCGCTGACTTCAAGCTTCGGGGTTTTGCTGCTTGTGGGTCTTCCCTTGTGCCACAAGCCTCCTTTTCCCCTAAGCTCTTGTTTCTGAAGGGGAAGCTAGATATATTTTACTTTGACTTCTCTGCGGAGGGTTTACACGGTTACACCTAGAAGAAGCTACTGGTAAAATTCCCATTCTATCCCTCCCTAGGGAAGTGCGCCAAAGCTTGAGCCAAAGCATGCAGCCTAATGGTCAAAGGTCTAAGCACTCAAAGCTAGATATGATTAATATTTAGGGCCTAGGTAGATCAAGTCGAGTTCCAAGTGCCACTCAATTTTTGAAAAATGGGGGCCGAGCGGATTTCAAAATGTGTTCCGACACTTGGAAGGGATCTTGCCACTAAATCCATGATCAAATTTAGTTAAAGTCGGTGCATGCACGCAGTCGCAGTCGCAGATGGAGGATAGAGATGGCCCCCACTTCCCTAGATGGAAGCAAATTTTGGAAAAATAAATAATATATGAATTCCTTAGATCGCCATTGCACGTATTAATAATATTAAAGAAGGTGATCCTTGTAATGACTTGAACTTCGTAACTTTAACTTACCAAGTTACATGGAAGTAAATAATAACTTATAGTAAGTATGTTTTGTTATTTTTCATACCTATTAGAAAAAAACATATGTTTGATGAGTAAATTTAGAGAACAATCAAGAATGGTTGACTGTACTTATGAAACACCGAAATCGTTTCAAAATGAGTCATATTCTTTTCTTTTTTATATGAAGTTAAAATAAAATTAAAGTATCAACGGGAAAGTCGATTTATTTATATACTTTTAGTCCTTATGGTTTTGATTATTCCAATTCGCTTCCTTTTAATAAAATGGACCCTCTGTCTCATGTTATAATAATATAAGGGCTTTCCCACCAATTTAAGTCCTAAAACTTATCCAATTATAGCATCGCGGCATTGTGTTCAGTTCGACGCAAACAAGGACAGGAACACGCTGCCCCCATATTATTCTACGTACTTTGCCTCTCAGGGTATGCCCATGTTAAAGATCAGCGCACCAGCTCCATTGGTAACATTCAAACCCATTCTAGGAAAAAGAATTCTGTCCTAACTGATTCTTCCTCTGATGAAGGTATCCGCTCGTCGGGGTCACTGAGGCATGCAATCAGTTCTTCAACTTTCACCACAAGTAATCAAGGCTAGGGCGACGATATGTAAGGGCGTGCTAACTAAATTGCCATCCGGATGCCATCATGAGCAAGTTAACAGCTAGAGAATTGAAATGAACCGATCAATGAGGGAATTCCATGAAAAGAAACTAAGAGGAGAGGTTATTCTTGGAAATCAATGAAAATTACCTAATCAATTCCAAATCTATTATATAAACAGATATCAAAACTTTAATTTTGTCAACTTTTCAAACATTTGTCAATTTAATAGTCCAGTCTTTTCTTTTGGCCAATTTTACCAAAAATCATTGATGTGACAACAACTAACTAATTAGCACTGACACTAACATGCCACACTCCACACGACGCGCCACATACCACACGACATGACACGATATGCCAACATATCGTTTAAAAAAAAATAAAGAATTTTGACATTTTAAGGACACGTTATATTAAATATTATTTTTATATATACATGATAAATTTCTATTTCATGATTATTTTAATAAAATTAATTTGATTCAAATTGACAAATAAATAAATAATAATAAAAGAGCCTAAAATGAATTTACACTAAAAACATTAATTCAACATTTGCTAATATCATTCATTATTTCAATTTGATGGAGTCAACTTCATTCCAATAATCTATAAAACTTGAGAGGAAAAAAAAAAGCAATCAACATTATGGTCAAAGCGTGTCGGAAGAAAATAGAAAAAAATAAACTTATACGTGAATTGCGTATTACGAAAAGTAAGAATCGGCAAAGAAGAAAATAAAACTAAGTTTTCTTCATTCCCCTTTATTATTTTTATTTTTTTACATATTTACATTTTGATCCCTCATTTATTGAAAATTTTTAAAATTGACCATATACATGTTGGAATCATGTGTTAGAAATGTCAAAAACTATCCGAGAGTGCTAAAATGTCGGACACGTGTCAAAATATCCGATATGACATGAAGACTTTCGAAGAATATCGATGCTTCCTAGATAACTAGACCACACCACTTCAGTCATTTTCTACCAAAATTAACCAAAACGAAGTTGAAAAAATTAAAAAATTTAAGACTCAATTGACATCGGTGCAATATATTTATGAGTGATTGGATAATTTTCCCAATAATCAACGAAAAGGTTGGTCTATTTTTGACAATCGTACATTTCACTTCACCTTAAATCCATTTGAATTGTTGGCTTTTCTTCCAAATAAGAGTACCATTATCAACAACAGTCTCCAAGCCATTGAAGCACGAGTCAGCATCATAAAAATCTCACATCATTCGGTCGAATCATCGAATCAATACCTACATTAGTAATTGGAATAAAATGAAAACCAATTCCATCACCCCCACGGTCGATGTCAAAAATGCTGAATCAACACTCCTGCCGATATTGATCAAATATTGACCTTGAAAATGGGAGAAACCATGATTCCACAAGAACCTCCATTGGGTTGGTGGACAGTGAAATCACCAAGCCTAAGCTACAGACTATAACGAAATCTAATCTATGATCTTAACAGTATTAAAAAAGCATACTGTGAAATTTTTCAGATCGGTCATTAAAATGAAACCTCACACCGCATCTAGTAAAAAGCATAGGTATTACAGATCATACAAATTACAAGACAACTGATCAGAAGAACTCGATGTGATGCCACAACAGTCAAGTAGAATCTAGCTCCAGGTTCAAAATAAATACTAAATCACCGCAAACCTCCCACGGTCCAAATCTATTTTTGAAATAGAAATTTGTTCCAAAAAAAAATGAAATAATTTAATCAAATGGATTTTTATTCCATAAACAAGTCTGGAATAGAAAAATTATCTCTATAACAAAAATTCTGGTTTATCACGCACCCCATAGTCTTTCTAAATTATGAAGACGCGTACCTGTGTTGTGTGTACTTAATCCTTGTTTTTCCCCCTCTATGTGGTCAGGTATACTTTCATACCAATTATGGCTGCTCATCGAACACGGCACGCCTCCTCGAATGTCTTCTCCATTCGAACGTTAGTCTCATTACGCGTCGAGAGTTGATCGATCCTTAACTCTTACGAACACTCTCGAGCATTTTCACGTAAGGTAATTCAAATGGATGTCTTTAAAACACTTGTTAAACATAATTAATGACAAAATTCTCGACCCTTAGAGTGATGAAGCGAACTTAGTCAATTCACATGTCTCGATGATTTAACAATAGAGAGTCTCTATTCTGCAAGTGCTATACATGGAGCTAAAAATATGGATTCCGTATCCACTAAAAATGCTTCTCAGGTAGGAAACTCTACTACATCCTGGGGTGATCCATCTGTTCAAGGTTTATCAATGACATTTGGACAACCTCCTCCTTGGATTGGTGCTTGAACTAATGTTTCTGGGATTTTATGCATCGATCTAAAGTTATGGTTATGATATGGAGATATTCATGTACAAATATGCCAAGATGTCAAGTTGTACCAGAGAGATAAGTGATAAGAAGACAGGAAAAAACAATCGACAATTGATTTTGTGCATGCTATTCCCTATTTTATGTGCTTCTTCATGAATGAAGCTTTAATTAATTCATAACCTTGCGGGTATCAACCTAGAGTTTTCTGAACAGTGCTTGATGATGCATGTTGTCGCGTTGTTCTAATCTTGTGAGCCTAACTGTCAATTGTTTGAAAAGAGCTTTTCAAATCTGAAAATGAAAATGAAAAAAAAAAAAACCTGTTGGAACTTGGAACCGACCCTAGAACCTGTGACAGGATAGGTTTTAGGTTCTTGGTTCTAACGGGTAGATTCCATGTTCCAAACGGAACCAAACTAGAACTGGGAACCGTTCACCCCTAGCGACAACAGTGGATAAACAGTAACGCGGAAACCCAAGGAAGAAGATGAACCGTAAGGAAAGAGAAGGAAGGAAAAGAAAAAGAAAATGTGGAAAATTCAAAGAAAAATAAGTAAAGCAACATCATTTTGAGTAGATTTATCCGGGTCAAATTGCTGGCGTGCCACATAGACAATCGATGGTTACTAGACTTCCACATCAATAATTTTAAACAAAACTTGACTAAAATGATTAAAATGAAATTTCATGTAAAAATTAGAATTAAAATCAATATAATAGATTTATGATTGAAATGATAATTTCCCTTACTTTTCCATGGAAGTTGGTAGATTTGGTAGTAAATTCATACAATTAAAATGTTTAATATTGAATTGGTACAAGTGTAATAAATTTAGGACTTTTAGCCAATTATGTCATGTCATCTTCTTTTTTTTTATGTCAAGTTCTTGCTAAACATAACTTTTACACAAATATTGTGGTGAATTTGAAATTTGACCAAGACTTGATTATTAAACACATCGGAAGATACAACATGGTTAACAAAAAAAAAAAAAAAAAAAAAAAAATAGGCTCTTCTGCATAAACATGTAAAATATGTTTGGAAGTATATAACATATCTAAATACATTTAAACACGTCGTGCTAATAGGTATTAATTACATGTGTCTAAAGCATATTAAAAAAATATTAAAGAGTCAATTCACATGCAATCCATTTACTATTTGTGTATAAAATGGATTAATTAAGTTTAGCTCGAACGCGCTTGATACATGTTAGAGAGTTGTGGGTCCGATCCCGTCGGATGCACTAGGGGCACTACAAAGACTAATTATCATTCGAACAGGAAATTAATTTTTCTGACTTTATGTTGGACAAGAAAAGCTAATAGCAGTACCATTTCTATCTCTTTTATGTTTTACTGTGTTCAGGTGGTCTAGGCTTGTTACAAACGTGAATTCTTCAATCGATTACAATTTGGATTTCCCTAACTTTAGAAGGCAAAGATTGTGGTGGCAAAAATTTAGCTAGGGTCAAAGGGTCACGCTATTACTAATTTAGGAAAAAAATATGTAACAGAAAATATCTTGAAAATTTGCAATTAGCCGCCGCCCCTATATTCAAACCAACATTATTATAACGTAGTCTAATATGGAGCACCGATCGATTTAGGTGACAGGTGTGAATTCGAACTAATACATATAACATAATCCCAACATGAATCACCGCAAAATGCCCGAAATGTTGGCACAATATGACAATCACCATCTTCATTTATCAACCAAAGCTTCATACTCAAAATTTTTGTCCAACTATGTCGTTGGCACAAGTGCAATACAGAATACGCAATACAATACTCCTCAAAATATATATGTCGGTACACACAAAACCCTGAAAAACTTTCTAAAGCGTGATCCTGCCGGGCCACATTGTCGAAGAGCTAACGGTGGTACTCTTCACGTTCCTAGGCTCACCAAAAACCACCGCCCTGTTGTACCAAACATGGTGATCATTAGTTTAAATTAGGAATCACTGAACAGTCAATTTGTCTCGCCAAGTGATTAAAACAATCGGCTCCGTGAACTGTACCTGGCCATCGTCGTACAAGTGGGGCTGCGGATCGAAAGAGCCATACGAGTTGTAGTCCGGCAAGTTGTCGTCGAGCCTCTGAAACGGAAGGAGTGATTCCACGGTTGCCTGGAACGATGACTGACATCGGACGAAAAGAATTCATGTTAAAAAGCTCTCGAACTACTCCGAAATTTCCGGCTAACATATTGATCGAAACCGGTGAGACTTGGGAGGCGAAATCCTGAACAGAGGTTCGGTCCTTTCGGTTACTTACCTCCTGATTTGAGTCCTCTGTCAGCTCATGTTGAGAAGCGACTGGAGTGTCGTAAGTTACGCTCGAACCTCCTTCGAAACTTGGGGAAATATCCAAGCTTTCACTTGGTTTCCTCTTCAAGCGACAAAGGATATAAGGTATCTGTAAATATTTATAATTTGTTAATGTAACGAAGATTGAAGTCTGTAGAATCTGAAAGTTTCACTTTGGATACAAAGTGGAATGTAAAGAATAATAATGACATGGTACAGGAATATAATTGGCTCATTCTTATTTTATTTTTATTTTTTATAATCCACGGCACAAGGATAAGATCAGGCTAAGCTTATGAAACATCATGCAAGTCTCAATCCTAATTCAGAGCAGTTTACAGGCAATTGATGGGATTTGAATGTGTGACCTCTAGCTCCTAGACTGTACACAACTGATGTCGCAACCACCCTAAGTAGTTAATTGGCTCATTGTTTTGAAAGCCATTTGTGTTATATTATGGTTTAAAAGAACTATCATTTCATTTCTTCAGCCTGCCCTAAAACTCATATATTTTGCAAATGAAAAATATACAAGAAATCTTAGATAGATCAAATGGGGAACCTGAAAAGTTGAGGAATATCCATTGAGAAGTTTGTGATTCAAGTGGTACTCATGCATGACCCATCCAGTCTTGGCACGTCCCTTGTTAAACACCAAAATCCTTTTGGTGCCTATTAAAACCTTGGTGTCTCGAGCTTTGATCTCATCCTTTTGGCAAGTAATTTTCCATTTGCCACTTCTCGTTTGTCTTTTCACTCGCTCGCTATTTTGGGCAAGGTAAGGAGAAGGGCAAAAGAAGTACCAATCCAACCCATCCGATGGAATATTTGATATTTCTGGACACATACAATGCAAAAGATTCAGGACAATTTCTCAAAACACTATAAGTGCTAGTAACACGCGAACAACTTTTCAATGTGTAATTTACTAATATGATATAAGAAATTCATACTACAACCAAAACAAAAGGGGAAGGTAGCAGGTGCACGAGACTCACGTTGATACAATGCAGGTAAATCCCAAGGATCCCACGCATAGAAATCATCAAGCTCGGGTATGACGCAGCCATCAGCGTAGCCAAGTACCTTGCTCGTCAAGTAACCATTAAGGAGCTCTTCCTCTGTCGGAAGAAATCTAAATCCCACTTGAAATTGCTCCATCGAGAGAACGAGTGTGGCCAATTAACTGAGGTGAGTGATGTAGTCAGATGCCGAGTGTTCGAGTGAATCTGTGAGTTCATATGTCAATGGGAGACCAACAATTTATAACTGGACTCAGAATTGACTCAAGCTTCGGGGTTTTGCTATTAGTTGGTCTTCCCTTGTGCCACAAGCCTCCTTTTCCCCTAAGCTCTTGTTTCTGAAGGGAAGCTAGATATATTTGACTTTGACTTCTCTGCGGAGGATTACACGGTTACACCTAGAAGAAGCTACTGGTAAAATTCCCATTCCATCCCTCCCTAGGGAAGTGCGCCAAAGATTGAGCCAAAGCATGGCAGCCTAATGACCAAAGGTATAAGCACTCAAAGCTAGATATGATCAATATGCGGGGCCTAGGTAGATCGAGTCGAGTTCCGAGCGCCACTCGATTTTTGAAAAATGGGGGGCGAGCGGCATCCAAAATGTGTTCCGACACTTGGAAGGGATCTTGCCACTAAATCCATGATCAGGTCTAGTTAAAGTCAGTACATGCACGCAATCGTAAATGGGGTACAGATGGCCCCCACTTCCTTAGATGGAAACAAATTTTGGAAAAATTATTTAATATATGGAATTCCTTGGACCGTCATTGCACATATTAATAATATTAAAGCAGGTGATCCTCATAATGACTTGAACTCCGTAACTTTAACTTACCAAGTTACATGGAAGTAAATAATAACTTATAGCAAGTATTAAATGTTATTTTTCATACCTATTAGAAAAAAACATATGTTTGATGAGTAAATTTAGAGAACAATCAAGAATGGTTGACTGTACTTATGAAACACCGAAATCGTTTCAAAATGAGTCATATTCTTTTCTTTTTTATGTGAAGTTAAAATAAAATTAAAGTATCGACGGGAAAGTCAATTTATTTATATACTTTTAGTCCTTGTGGTTTTGATTATTCCAATTCACTTCCTTTTAATAAAATGGACCCTCCGTCTTATGTTATAATAATGTAAGGGCTTTCCCACCAATTTAAGTCCTAAAACTTAGGGGTGTAAATGGGTCGGATCGGGTCAGGTTTTGATGTTACCCGACCCAACCCAAACACGACCCAAACACGAAACAAGTATAACTTATCCAATTATAGCATCGCGGCATTGTGTTCGGTTCGACGCAAACAAGGACATGAACACGCTGCACCATATTATCCTACGTACTTTGCCTCTCAGGGTATGCCCATGTTAAAGCTCAGCGCACCAGCTCCATTGGTAACGTTCAAACCCATCCTAGGAAAAAGAATTCTGTCCTAACTGATTCTTCCTCTGATGAAGGTATCCGCTCGTCGGGGTCACTGAGGCATGCAATCAGTTCTTCAACTTTCACCACAAGTAATCAGGGCTAGGGCGACGATATGTAAGGGCGTGCTAACTAAATTGCCATCCGGATGCCATCATGAGCAAGTTAACAGCTAAAGAATTGAAATGAACCGATAAATGAGGGAATTCCATGAAAAGAAACTAAGAGGAGAGGTTATTCTTGAAAATCAATGAAAATTACCTAATCAATTCTAAATTTATTATACAAATGCAATTTAGTGTAAACTTTTCAATTTTATCAATTTAATCCTAAATCTTTGCACAAAATTCTAATGTAGTCCTTTCAGCTAATTTTTGCCAAAAATCATTGATGTGACAACAACTAGCTAAGTAACATCAACACCAACATGCTGCACGTCGCACGACACGACATGACACGCCAATGCATCGTTTAAAAAAAAATAAAGAATTTCGACATTTTAGGACATGTTATATACTAAATATATATTTTTATATATACATGATAAATTATCGTTTCATGATTATTTTAATAAAATTAATTTGATTCAAATTCACAAATAAATAAATAAATAATAAAAAAGAGCCTAAAATGAATTTACACTAAAAACATTAATTCAACATTTGCTAATATCATTCATTATTTCAATTTGATATATTCAACTCCATTCCAATAATCTCTAAAACTTGGAGGAAAAAAAAATAAGTAATCAATATTATGGACTCATGTGTCAAAGCGTGTCAGAAGAAAAGAGAAAAAAATAAACTTGAGGGTGAATTGTGTATTATGAAAAGTAAGAATCAGAAGAGAAAATAAAACTAAGTTTTTCTTCATTCCCCCTTTATTATTTTTATTTTTTTACATATTTACATTTTGATCCCTCATTTATTGAAAAATTTTAAAATTGACCATATACGTGTCGGAATCATGTGTTAGAAATTGACCAAATGTCGGAGACTATCCGAGAGTGTCTAAAAATGTCAAACACGTGTCGAAATGTCCGATACGACATGAAGACTCTCGGAGAGTGTCGATGCTTTCTAAATAACTAGACCACACCGCTTCAGTCATTTTCAACCAAAATGAAATTGACAAAATTGAAAAATTTAAGACTCAGTCAACATCGGTGCAATATATTTATGACTGATTGGAATAATTTTCCCAATAATCAACAAAAAGGTTGGTCTATTTTTGACAATCATACATTTCACTTCACCTTAAATCCATTTGAACTGTTGGCTTTTCTTCCAAATAAGAGTACCATTATCGACAACAGTCTCCAAGCCATTGAAGCACGAGTCAGCATCATAAAAATCTAACATCATTCGGTCGAATCATCGAATCAATACCTCCATTAGTAATTGGAATAAAATGAAAACCAATTCCATCACCCCTACAGTCGATGTCAAAAATGCTGAATCAACACTCGTGCCGATATTGATCAAATATTGACCTTGAAAATGGGAGAAACCATGATTCCACAAGAACCTCCATCGGGTTGGTGGACAGTGAAATCACCAAGCCTAAGCTACAGACTATAACGAAATATAATCTATGATCTTAACAGTATTAAAAAAGCATACTGTGAAATTTTTCAGATCGGTCATTAAAATGAAACCTCACACCGCATCTAGTAAAAAAGCATAGGTATTACAGATCATACAAATTACAAGACAGCTGATCAGAAGAACTCGATGTGATGCCACAACAGTCAAGTAGAATCTAGCTCCAGGTTCAAAATAAATACTAAATCACGGCAAACCTCCCAAGGTCCAAATCTATTTTTGAAATAGAAATTTGTTCCAGAAATAAAAAAAAAAAATGATGAAATAATTTAATCAAACGGATTTTTATTCCATAAACAAGTCTGGAATAGAAAAATTATCTCTATAACAAAAATTCTGGTTTATCATGCACCCCATAGTCTTTCTAAATTATGAAGACGTGTACCCGTGTTGTGTGTACTTAATCCTTGTTTTTCCCCCTCTATGTGGTCAAGCATACTTTCATACCAATTATGGCTGCTCATCGAACACGACACGCCTCCTCGAACGTCTTCTCCATTCGAACGTTAGTCTCATTACGCGTCGAGAGTTGATCGATCCTTAACTCTTACGAACACTCTTGAGCATTTCACGTAAGGTAATTCAAATGGATGTCTTTAAAACACTTGTTAAACATAATTAATGACAAAATTCTCGACTGTTAGAGTGATGAAGTGAACTTAGTCAGTTCACATGTCTCGATGATTTAACAATAGAGAGTCTCTATTTTGCAGGTGCTATACATGGAGCTAAAAATATGGATTCCGTATCCACTAAAAATGCTTCTCAAGTAGGAAACTCTGCTGCATCCTAGGGCGATCCATCTGTTCAAGGTTTATCAATGACATATGGACAACCTCCTCCTTGGACTGGTGCTTGAACGGATGTTTCTAGGATTTTATGCATCGATCTAAAGTTCTGGTTATGATATGGAGATATTCATGTACAAATATGCCAAGATGTCAAGTTGTACAAGAGAGATAAGTGATAAGAAGACAAGAAAAAACAATCGACAATTGATTTTGTGCATGCTATTCCCTACTTTATCTGCTGCTTCATGAATGAAGTTTTAATTAATTCATAACCTTGCGAGTATCAACCTAGAGTTTTCTAAACAATGCTTGATGATGCATGTTGTCACGCTATTCTAATCTTCTGAGCCTAATTGTCAATTGTTTGAAAAGAGCTTTTCAAATTTAAAAATGAAAAAAAAAAAAAAAAAAAAAAAAAAACATGTTGGAACCTGGAACCAACCCTAGAACCTGTAATGGGGAAGATTCCAGGTTCTTGGTTCTAACGGGTAGATTTCAAGTTCCAGACGGAACCGAACCAGAACCGGGAACCACTCACCCCTAGTGACAATGGATAAACAGTAACGCGGAAACCCAAGGAAGAAGATGAACCGTAAGGAAAGAGAAGGAAAGAAAAGAAAAAGAAAATGTGGAAAAGTCAAAGAAAAATAAGTAAAGCAACATCATTTTGAGTAGAATTATCCGGATCAAATTGCTGGCGTGCCACATAGACAATCGATGGTTACTAGACTTCCACATCAATAATTTTAAATAAAACTTGACTAAAATGATTAAAATGAAATTTCATGTAAAAATTAGAATTAAAATCAATATAATAGATTTATGATTGAAATGATAATTTCCCTTCCTTTTCCATGGAAGTTGGTAGATTTGGTAGTAAATTTGTACAATTAAAATGTTTAATATTGAATTAGTACAAGTGTAATAAATTTAGGACTTTTAGCCAATTATGTCATGTCATCTTCTTCTTTTTTATGTCAAGTTCTTGCTAAACATAACTTTTACACAAATATTGTGGTGAATTTGAAATTTGACCAAGACTTGATTATTGAACACATTGGAAGATACAACATGGTTAACAAAAAAATTTTAAAAAAAAAAATAGGCTCTTCTGCATAAACATGTAAAATATGTTTGGAAGTATATGAACATATGTAAATACATTTAAACACGTCGTGCTAATAGGTATTAATTACATGTGTCTAAAGCATATTAAAAAAATATTAAAGAGTCAATTCACATGCAATCCATTTACTATTTGTGTATAAAATGGATTAATTAAGTTTAGCTCGAACGCGCTTGATACATGTTAAGAGAGTTGTGGGTCCGATCCTGTCGGATGCACTAGGGGCACTACAAAGACTAATTATCATTCGAACAGGAAATTAATTTTTCTGACTTTATGTTGGACAAGAAAAGCTAATAGCAGTACCATTTCTATTTCTTTTATGTTTTACTGTGTTCAGGTGGTCTAGGCTTGTTACAAATGTTAATTCTTCAATCGATTACAATTTGGATTTTCCCTAACTTTAGAAGGCAAAGATTGTGGTGGCAAAAATTTAGCAAGGGTCAAAGGGTCACACTATTACTAATCTAGGAAACAAATGTGTAACAGAAAATTCCTTGAAAATTTGCAATTAGCCGCCGCCCCTATATTCAAACCAACATTATTATAACGTAGTCTAATATGGAGCGCCGATCAATTTAGGTGACAGGTGTGGATTCGAATTAATACATGTAACATAATCCCCACATGAAGCACCACAAAATGCCCGAAACGTTGGCACAATATGACAATCACCATCTTCATTTATCAACCAAAGCTTCATATTCAAAATTTTTGTCCAACTATGTCGTTGGCACAAGTGCAATACAGAATATGCAGTACAATACTTCTCAAAATATATATGTCGGTACACACAAAACCCTGAAAAACTTTCTAAAGCGTGATCCTGCCGGGCCACATTGTTGAAGAGCTGACGGTGGTACTCTTCACGTTCCTAGGCTCACCAAAAACCACCGCCCTGTTGTACCAAACATGGTGATCATTAGTTTAAATTAGGAATCACTGAACGGTCAATTTGTCTCGCCAAGTGATTAAAACAATCGGCTCCGTGAACTGTACCTGGCCATCGTCGTACAAGTGGGGCTGCGGATGGAAAGAGCCATACGAGTTGTAGTTCGGCAAGTTGTCGTCGAGCCTCTGAAATGGAAGGAGTGATTCCGCGGTTGCCTGGAACGATGACTGACATCGGACAAAAAGAATTCATGTTAAAAAACTCTCGAACTACTCCGGAATTTCCGGCTAACAATAGATTGATCGAAACCGGTGAGACTCGGGAGGCGAAATCCTGAACAGAGGTTCGGTCCTTTCGGTTACTTACCTCCTGATTTGAGTCCTCTGTCAGCTCATGTTGAGAAGCAACTGGAGTGTCGTAAGTTACGCTCGAACCTCCTTCGAAACTTGGGGAAATATCCAAGCTTTCACTTGGTTTCCTCTTCAAGCGACAAAGGATATACGGAATCTGTGAATATTTATGATTTGTTAATGTAACAAAGATTGAAGTCAGTAGAATCTGAAAGTTTCACTTTGGATACAAAGTGGAATGTAAAGAATAATAATGACATGGTACAGGAATATAATTGGCTCATTCTTATTTTATTTTTATTTTTTATAATCCACGGCACAAGGACAAGATCAGGCTAAGCTTATGAAACATCATGCAAGTCTCAATCCTAATTCAAAGCAGTTTACAAGCAATTAACAGGATTTGAATGTGTGACCTCTAGCTCCTAGACTGTACATTACTAACGTCGCAACCACCCTTAAGTAGTTAATTGGCTCATTGTATTGAAAGCCATTGGTGTTATATTATGGTTTAAAAGAACTATCATTTTCATTTCTTCAGCCTGCCCTAAAACTTATATATTTTGCAAATGAAAAATATACGAGAAATCTTAGATAGATCAAATGGGGAACCTGAAAAGTTGATGAGTATCCATTAAGAAGTTTTGGATTCAAGTGGTACTCGTGCATGACCCATCCAGTCTTGGCACGTCCCTTGTTAAACACCAAAATCCTTTTGGTGCCTATTAAAACCTTGGTGTCTCGAGCTTTGATCTCATCCTTTTGGCAAGTAATTTTCCATTTGCCACTTCTCGTTTGTCTTTTCACTCGCTCGCTATTTTGGGCAAGGTAAGGAGAAGGGCAAAAGAAGTACCAATCCAACCCATCCGATGGAATATTCGCTATTTCTGGACACATACAACGCAAAAGATTTAGGACAATTCCTCAAAACACTATAAGTGCTAGCAATGCGCGAACAACTTTTCAATGTGTAAATTACTAATATGATATAAGAAATTCATACTACGACCAAAATAAAAGGCAAGGTAGCAGGTGCATGAAACTCACGTTGATACAATGCAGGTAAATCCCAAGGATCCCACGCATAGAAATCATCAAGCTCGGGTATGACGCAGCCATCAGCGTACCCAAGTACCTTGCTCGTCAAGTAACCATTGAGGAGCTCTTCCTCGGTCGGAAGAAATCTAAATCCCACTTGAAATTGCTCCATCGAGAGAACGAGTATGGCTAATCAACTGAGGTGAGTGATGTAGTTAGATGTCTGAGTGTTCGAGTGAATCTGTGAGTTCATATGTCAATGGGAGACCAACAATTTATAACTGGACTCAGCGCTGACTCAAGCTTCGGGGTTTTGCTACTTGTGGGTCTTCCCTTGTGCCACAAGCCTCCTTTTCCCCTAAGCTCTTGTTTCTGAAGGGAAGCTAGACATATTTTACTTTGACTTCTCTGCGGAGGATTACACGGTTACACCTAGAAGAAGCTACTGGTAAAATTCCCATTCCATCCCTCCCTAGGGAAGTGCGCCAAAGCTTGAGCCAAAGCATGCAGCCTAATGGTCAAAGGTCTAAGCACTCAAAGCTAGATATTATTAATATTTAGGGCTAGGTAGATCGAGTCGAGTTCCAAGTGCCACTCGATTTTTGAAAAATGGGGGGCGAGCGGCATCCAAAATGTGTTCCGACACTTGGAAGGGATCTTGCCACTAAATCCATGATCAAGTCTAGTTAAAGTCAGTACATGCACGCACTCGCAAATGGAGGGTAGAGATGGCCCCCACTTCCCTAGATGAAAACAAATTTTGGAAAAATAAATCATATATGGAATTCCTTGGACCGCCATTTCACGATTTAACAATATTAAAGAAGGTGATCCTCATAATGACTTGAACTTCATACCTATTAGAAAAAAACATATGTTTGATGAGTAAATTTAGAGAACAATCAAGAATGGTTGATTGTACTTCTGAAACACCAAAATCATTTCAAAATGAGTCATATTCTTTTCTTTTTTATGTGAAGTTAAAATAAAATTAAAGTATCGACAGGAAAGTCGATATATTTACATACTTTTAGTCCTTGTGATTTTGATTTTTCCAATTCGCTTCCTTTTAATAAAATGGACCCTCTGTCTTATGTTATAATAATGTAAGGGTTTTCCCACCAATTTAAGTCCTAAAACTTATCCAATTATAGCATCGCGGCATTGTGTTCAGTTCGACGCAAACAAGGACATGAACGCGCTGCACCATATTATCCTACGTTCAAACCCATTCTAGGAAAAAGAATTCTGTCCTAACTGATTCTTCCTCTGATGAAGGTATCCGCTCGTCGGGGTCACTGGGGCATCCAATCAGTTCTTCAACTTTCACCACAAGTAATCAGGGCTGGGGCGACGATATGTGAGGGCGTGCTAACTAAATTGCCATCCGGATGCCATCATGAGCAAGTTAACAGCTAGAGAATTGAAATGAACCGATAAATGAGGGAATTCCATGAAAAGAAACGAAGAGGAGAGGTTATTCTTGAAAATCAATGGAAATTACCTAATCGATTCTAAATCAATTTTACGGATATCAATTTAATTGGAAACTTTTCAACTTTGTCAATTTAATCCAGCCTTTTCGGCTAATTTTTGCCAAAAATCATTAATGTGACAACAACTTTCGGCCAAGTTTGCCAAAAAATCATTGTTGTGACAACAACTAAGTAAGTAGCATCGCCACATAACACACCGCACGACACAACATGCCAATGCATTGTTTCTTAAAAAATAAAAGGTAATTTTGACATTTTAACACGTTATATACTAAATATATATTTTTATATATACATGATAAATTATTATTTCTTGATTATTTTAATAAAATCAATTTGATTCAAATTCATAAATAAATAAATAATAATAAAAGAGCCCAAAATAAATTTACATTAAAAACATTAATTCAACATTTGCTAATATCATTCATTATTTCAATTTGATATATTCAACTCCATTTCAATAATCTATAAAACTTGGAGGAAAAAAAACAAGTAATCAATATTATGGACTCATGTGTCAAAGCGTGTTAGAAGAAAAGAGTAAAAAAAAAGTAAACTTGAGGGTGAAATGTGTATTAAGAAAAGTAAGAATCACCGAAGATAAAATAAAACTAAGTTTTTTTCATTCCCCTTTATTATTTTTATTTTTTATTATTTACATTTTGATCCTCATTTATTAAAAATTTTAAAATTGACCATATACGTGTCGGAATCATGTGTTAGAAATTGACCAAATGTCGGAACTTCCAAGAGCGTCTAAAAATGTCGAACACGTGTCAAAATGTCCGACACGACATGAAAACTTTCGAAAAATATCGATACTTCCTAGATAACTAGACCATACCACATCAGTCATTTTCTACCAAAATTAACCAAAATAAAATTGACAAAATTTAAAAATTTAAAACTCAGTTGACATCGGTGCAATATATTTATGACTGATTGGAAATAATTTTCCCAATAATCAACAAAAAGGTTGGTCTATTTTTGACAATCATGCATTTCACTTCACCTGAAATCCATTTGAATTGTTGGCTTTTCTTCCAAATAAGAGTACCATTATCAACAACAGTCTCCAAGCTATTGAAGCACGAGTTAGCATCATAAAATCTCACATCATTCGGTCGAATCATCGAATCAATACCTACATCAGCAATTGGACTAAAATGAAAACCAATTCCATCACCCCTACGGTCGATGTCAAAAATGCTGAATCAACACTCATGCCGATATCAATCAAATATTGACCTTGAAAATGGGAGAAACCATGATTCCACAAGAACCTCCATCGGGTTGGTGGACAGTGAAATCACCAAGCCTAAGCTACAGACTGTAACGAAATCTAATCTATGATCTTAACAGTATTGAAAAAGCATACTGTTAAATTTTTCAGATCAGTCATTAAAATGAAACCTCACACCGCATCTAGTAAAAAAGCATAGGTACAACAGATCGTAAAATTCACAAGACAACTGATCAGAAGAACTCGATGCGATGCCACAACAGTCAAGTAGAATCTAGCTCCAGGTTCAAAATAAATACTAAATCACAGCAAACCTCCCACGGCTCTTGATAACTACACCATCAATTTGCACACAAGCTGCAGGTATTCAAACTCTTCATGTTTAGTGAGTACTGAACGGTTTCAGTCAACCTATCCATAGTAATCAATACAAAGCTGCGGACCAATCCAAACAAGATGATCTGTCCCATGGGATTGGAGAGTTAAATGAGATCTCTATGTCCTCCAGAGTTGTTTATCTGCAACAATAAGCATAAGGCAAATGGCAAATATGAATCGATAGATGCTCTGCTCGGGTTTTTGCACCAGTTAACCATCTAAGTAGGGAAAAGATCTGTGCATACACCACATAAGAGACTCTCAAGTGCTAGGTCACCTTATCAATTACCTTTGAGATTTATTGAACAGTCAGTCTATTAGCAAATTACAGTAACAAATTCCAACTCTATGTCACCAAACTCAATCCACCCTCCACCGACAATTTTATCATGATCAAGATGGTGAACTCTAGGAGGCATCAAACAGGACAAGCAGCCCATACAAATGAGAATGTGATGGTAAAGCCAAGTCAAGGTGCAACAGAATGACAAAAATCTCTCAGCTAATAAAATTTGACTTACCCATGAAAAGAAAAAAGGTGCTATAAACAGACATAAACAACAATATCACAAACATATTAGCACCTTTCCAAATTTCACACAAACTTTCTCCTTGCTTAACAAAAAATAGGTCGTCCACTTCATGTAGAAGAAGCTAGTTACATAAAGTGCTTTGGAAAATAAACTCTCTGCTAATACAACTAATCTCACCATCACATTATCTGCAATGGACAAGCAACCAGAAAACCACTTTTTGGATCAGAATGGAGCAGCCCCAGGGGCCTGACACAGTTGCCACGTAATAACAGATGCTCAGAACACTCCCGAATTCACCCCATTACCGTCGAACTTACATTGCATCCAGAGGAGAACTGGAACCATCTAAGAGAAGCCAACTGACACCCAGATCTCAAATTTGAAGAACTTTTGCTTGCCCCTGTCTCTAAAGCGGTGTAAGCACTTCACTCGCTTCAGGATGGGATTCATTCACTTGTATTCCTGCTAGCACTCCAGAAAGCTCCAGTCTTAACACCCTTACTACTGCAGTGCAGCCTATCCTCAGGTGCATAGAGTGGGGTTTCCCATTTACCCACAACGGAAGGTAAGCAGAAAATTACATTTCAATAGATTCAAAAATTTTAAAGACATCTTTTTTATCAAGAAAAAATTGGGTTACACAAACATAGACTCCAAATAATAACATAAAAACCCACAAATTGAGAAAAATAAAAAAAGATATACTCTAACTTGAAAGAGACTTTTTAAATTCCATCTTGCATCTGAGGTGTCGAGTAAGTCCAATCAACCATGTATAATTTTCTGTGCGAAAACAAAATGATGGATCCACATAATCAAATATATAGATTGAAGGAAAAAGCTTGCCTAACTTCAGGTAAATTGCCCAGTCTGTTCATATTGATGCCTTAGAAAATTACATACTTTGGATACATAAGCTAAAACATCTCAATTCAAATACATGGCTCATGCTCCAATTTCTGCAAATAGACTAGGAAAAGGTTTTCCTCTCGAGAGCATTCAGATTACAGTATCCATTAGCTTGAAAGCACAGATGCCAATAGCATGCCCATCTAATTCTAAGTACCACTCGATACACCATGTTTACACCATCACGCAATCGAAGAAGGCATCAATATATAATCCGCCAAACACACTCTTCCATGGTAAATGCAAAATACACCAAAAAAAAAAAAAAAAAAAAAAAGCACGCCGTGTTCAGATTTATTCACATCAAATCCAACAAAGAAATGATTTTTCCTTCAAAACTGTCAGGCTTTCCACCCAATTCACGGTGGATCGATGTTATCAGCACATGGTTTGCCTGGATTGGGCACTATAACATAGTAACATCCACATGAATGCACAGCACATGATTCAATACCGTCTGCTGAATCCGGTTTAAACCCATTTCAAGACCAACGAACACGAATCGAAACACGTCTACACTGATTTCAATCCAATCCCAGAATCATACGAAGTCCAATCCACATCCACACGCAGACAATTGAATAAACACACCGAAACAAACGACCCCAATAAGATCTCCCCACAAATCCCAAAAGGGATTTTGCCGATGGCATCGAACTCGGACGGTGTGCAGGAATTCGGACAAATGGAGTACTCGTCAATCATTACTTGAAAATCCACCCCCTCGCGGACCGAGCGTCCAGCTCGGAGAAGCCGAGATTTTCGGTGCCCCGTCGCGAGAGGGAAGAACTTCACGTAATGATGACGAGTGCTTCATGAGTCGAATTGGGTTGCCGAGCAGATGCAGAGAAGTTGGAGGAGGAGGAGGAGGAGGGGGAGGCGACGGCTGAAGAAGAAGAGAGCAGAAAGATGTTAGCTTGGAAAGCTAGGGTTTCTGAGGTACCTCTCCATGGGTGGTTACCTTATCTCATTTTATAGGAGAGCAACTGGGCCGGTTTAACTTGGAAATTAAATTAATAATGTTGAGATGCAATATTAGTCATAAGCTGAAAACGATAATATATGATATCAATTATATGATTTTTACAAAATAAATGCGGTTCTCGAATAGATTGGGAAATGACTTGGAACTGGTCCGTTTAGTTCCATGCTGAATCCAAGTATAATAGATTGTAGTTCTTGATCTCAATTATTTGGAATTAGGGTTTATTGGATACGTTATTAAAATCGACTCATTGTGGAATTCAATACCCCCATGATTTTGGGTCGATTTTGTTTGATTCTGGGTCCGAGACTAGATAGAAGGATCCTGATGACAAAATTGATGGAAGAGATGATCTAGGCGATTAGGAATGTCCGAAGACTTCTAGGGGTTTTTCAGGATACTTTAGAAAATTAGTAAGAGTATTATGGGATATATAGCCTTATACTCTATGGCATTCTAATAATTAATGGGGTAAGTGATAGATTGAAGCATCACCATTAGATTGAGGGGCAAATATAGTTGTAATTTGAGGGGCTTGTGAATATTAAAAAGTCCCATCTTCCCTCATTTGTAACATCAAATTCAACACATCAAGAAGCAATGAAACATTCTCTTCCGAACACTTCTTTCTTTAAGAGTTCCTCTTTACCATCAGAAGTACACCAGGTGACCGAGCGAGCAGTTGACAAGGGGAAGGCTGAGCTTTAAGTAACTTCTAATAAACATAATCGAGTCATTTGGAGTCTAGTTGTTGCACGATTGCAATCTCAAGCATTGCCTACGATAGGCGATATTAAAGCAAGTTGTAGAGAGCATGATTGAGAGTTGGTAGTGCCTACCAAGTGATCACAAGAATGTCGAAATCGGATGTCGTCGATATTGCTGCTGGTGGAGACAAGGCTCAAGAGTCTCGTGCCAAGAGAATTCAATGGAGAACGTCATTTCCAAATTCTAGGAGAATCTTACTAAGGAGTTGGTAGTGTATAGTACAATATATTTCAATAGAACGAATATCTTCTCGTGAATTCAACAAAGGTATTGAAGACGAAAGTTTTATTGAAAATCACGCATTTGCATGTATTCGGGTATTTCACTAATAGAGACGATACCTCAAATATGATATTAATGGTGATCAACAATTACGGAGATAGAGAGTAGCTAATTTTCTGTGCTTTACTTTGTATATAGCTCAAATATCAAATACTAAAAATGGAGCTTGATGATGCATGACTCCTCTAGTTCAAGCAAAATTGAATGGTTAACTTTGTTATTTATATCATTATGAACATGAAAAGCCATGGATGTTATATTACTCCTAATCTCTAACATCCAATCTACATTAACACTCTAGCTTGAACCACGCTCAAGTGCCAGCCTAAGATGATCTTGACACAAGATTCATAGTTTGATGAGAAGGTTGATCTCAAGTAAACCATAACCTCGCAATTTTGAACTTGACACGACAATAGAATCTATCACGATGCAAGCTGGGAAAGGCCCTGTCAGAAGTAAAAACCTGCCATTCAATATGGATTGACAACTATTCATGTTCCTGCACCAGTTCTACTTGTTCTAAGAAGCACTCGAAATCTGGTGCAAGGCTAAATGTTACAATCCATTCTACGATGCTTAGAAAAGGATTTGCAATTACCAAGAGCGGAACAAGAGATTATACAGTGCAGAACATCCATTTGCTTATGAATTAAAGGAGGGGTTTGCATATCCAGATGCAGGGATTGAGGAACAATGGCCTCCGCAAGTCGACATTCACCCACAAGAACACAATTTCTGCACCAGCTTGCAGCTGCTGAAGAATTGTTGATCCTTTGTAAAATAGGTTTAGGGTTGTTCATTCTTGGAACTCTTTCCTTCCACATTGTTTTCTGTAATGTCACTAGGGCGGTCAGGTCCATGAGGAATCTTTCCAGGGAAATTTGTGGCAGAGGGATCGGATCCAAGATTACTGACAATGAAGATCAGGAGGGGTGAGCAATTCAAATTAGAAGGAAATAAAGGAGCAGCGAGAGTCCACAAGCTCACCTTTTGTCCACGATAACCATTGACCGGAGTTCACAGTTTGCAAAGCTGCCCAAATATTATATGTCGTGTCATCTCATTGCAAGATTATACTACACTACGAGATACATAGATGGCTCAACAACACTTCCAACCAAAAGGATACATGCAGTCACTCATTCGTCTAAAGCATAACAATAGGATGGCCAAAATTAAATCCTATTGAAGTCCAGACGCTGGAGCATAAAGCAAGAGAGTTCAGTAATTTTCACGTTTCTGCCAAGGACAAAATCTAAGAATTAATGAACAGGCAAAACAGATACTCACTGTCTACATATTTCAGATTTCACCAAAGGTTGACAATCTCCTCCAAAAGAAGCTAATGTGTGAAACAAGAAACCACTATGTGTAACAACTTGCTATCTCCTTTTCTTTCCGTGTCCACAACCTGCAGAAGCAAAGAGAGCCATTAAAGCCAATTTTTATTGTTCAGCCGAACCAGAAGATAGTTTGCACAGACTCCTGGCTGGCAAAGGAGGAGGCAAGCAGCTTGCATAAATGAAGGACTGAAGTCCCTATTCATAGTCAAAAGTGTGTGCTCTTACTTATTGACCCTATTCATTTTATTAGCACTCTCTATCACTAGATACAGCTGTTGGCCCTCCATGAAATAATACAGTACATTTTCACCAAACTTACTTATCCACAATATCCAAATAATACTTAGCTATACTTAGCTACTAGCATAAAAACCAAGGCAATGCATGGGATATCAAATTGAAAGATAAACATATTCATGAAATTTCAATTATCATTAGCATGAATCTGATTTTCAGAATGTTGTCCACATTGAAATGTTATTTATGTTATTTTCCACCTATATATATATATATAATCATATTATCTGTATCTTTTGAATTAAATAATCTTCCCATTTATTTTCCTTTCGCCATCAACTAAGCATTGTTTCTGAAATTCCCTAATTTTCTACTGTTAATTTCTTATAGACATAATGATATACATTTCAGAAGTCAGCTAATCCTCAAAGGGAGATATTTGATGATATGACAAATAATGTACACAGTCACCTTTAGGTAGTTAAAATGTGGAAGACGTAAAGTAATACTAAATCCCAAATACACATGTAATTCAGCGAAAGAATGAGGATATAAATTTTTTATAGTATTCGTGGAGACAATAAAAATATCACAATGGATATACATTAATAAAATTTACAATACGATTCATTAAAGAACTTTGAATGCAATTTTATTTTAATGTGGTTTCTTTTCTATGATTACTATACATTAGTAATTTTCTATGTTATATTATCACAAATTCAGGGTTCTTTGTTTATCCTAGATGAATACATGTAGATCACACATAATACATCTTTTTTCTTTTAATTAGTTTATCAAAATTTGGAAAACAGAAAACACCATAGTATTATTATTATTAGTATAATTACATGAAACCCCTTTGTCTTTTTATTCTCTATAGAGCGTTAAGTGGCTTTTCTATATTGGGAAAATTAAAAATATGGCATCAAAATAACTTGTCAATTGTCATCACACTAAAATCACCAAAACTTTCAAATTGGTAGTATGATACAGTACTTAGCTACAGTTAGCTACTGTAAGTTGTCTGGTTACAGAAGGCCTATTATAAGTTTACATGGGTCCTGCAAATCCAACAAGGTAGAAGCACTCAGGCAATTGAAAAATCCTGCCTAAGATTTTGTCATATATATAGTGCTACATCAAACTGGACCAGCATAAAATAAAGCAAGAATAATCCTATGTATCGAAGATCCCAGTTGCATCTTCTGTTGTCTATCTCTTGCCACTTATCATGCTTGCCTATAGAGAGTAGAGAATTATCCATAGAGCTGACAAAGCATATCCACTAGTTTGACCACATCCAGTTTTGAAGCTGAACTTGGGGCACTTAGGGAAGGTTTAAAAGTATTAATTCAACCAAGTTGCACAAATGCAAGTTGAATTGGAGGCCAATGAAATCTTAAACTATCTGTTGTCAAATCTTCTGAACTAATGCCTCTAATAATGGATGGCAGGATGCTCCTCAACCAGGGAGGCAAATCAAGTTGCTGATGTGCTAATTGAAATGGGAAGGACAACAAATCAAAGATACCAACTTTGGAACCAAAGCCAGGATGAACACACATTTTTGGCCAAACAAGACTTCAAAGGCCTCCTTGCTACTAGACTTATTACTGTGGACTTGGATGTGGCTTCCTTAGCCATTGAAATGGGCGATATGCAAGCGTCAAGTAGCTTATGTAATGGTAGAAATGTATTAGGAAATAAGCCTGATATCAGGGTGGGCTCTTAGTATTTTGACTACCTATTGGTGCTGTTGTATGCTGTTTTTGCTGGTTTGCTTGATACTCTGCTCTTAGTTCATTAATGGATATCTATGTTTTATCGGGGGAGAAAAAGAATGTGGCATAATATGATTACAAGAGAAAACCATAGGCTAATGAAACTATTGAAATTGCAGTTTCATTATATTGTACAGGATATGATAGGACAGAGCTTACAAATAAAACGGAATTCCATACAAATGTGAGTTAGTTTTGCAGCTGTAATCCTACTCACCGAAAAGTGAGTGGTTTGGCAGCATGGCAACGCCTAAAAAGTAGTTAAGCAAACACTAACCAGTTTAGGAATTTCAGTCCCCTAGCTGCAAGTTCTTCTTTTGTCTCTCTAACATCAGCCTTCCACAATACATCCTCATCGCTCTCAATCTGCACATAAAGAGACATAATGACCAAGCTGCCACAAATTAGAAAGATCGAAAGAAGAGCACATAAGGCAGACTAACTTAGCACTTTGAAGCATCAAAGACATTCCAGTGTTATATATAACAGAAATATACTGATTTATTTGAGTATATACTAAGTCAAGTACTTTCCAGTGAGAAATCAACTCCGGGAAAAAGAAATTGGTAATCAGTAATACATCTTCTCTTATCACAAGGATGAACTCCCTGCAATCAGGAAAGGAGAAAAGAGTTTAGAATCCATGCATAACAAAATGCCAATGCTAAGGATTGCATTAATCTACTCAGGTAACCAAAAGGAAAACAAATGGAAAAGAGAAAGTGCCTCAACTAGTTAGATGAAGAAACTGAAGTTCTCTAGTACTTGCAAGACAAACTTGCTTATTACAACAAGTTGGCACAAGGACATGATGCATCAAACAACCAAATGACATCCTTGACTATGAATGAAGGGAACTAGAGTCAGAAAAGCTTAAGGAGCCATGGATCTAATCATTTTCTAGGAAATCAACATGAAACGCTCAGAACAAATGAGGAGAGGGTTACAAAAGCATTTGACAGCACCTAAATTGGTTATATTGATTGCACTACCTAACTGACAGAACCTACTAAAGATCGTCGGTGCAGTTTTAACTCTCAATTGCACCATGTCTATCCATCTCCTTTCTTTTGGTTAAGTGAGGAGCTTACTAACATTAAGCCAGCCATGCACAATGTTAAACCACTTACTTTTAATCTATGGATGTCATTCTCAGGTTTACCTACTGAGGGCCTCACCAATTGAACTTGCACTATCCAGATTCCTCAGGCTTAGCTAGATAACTATAGGGAATGAATGTGACAAGATTTTCTTAGAGCAACTCTCTTGTTTCAGGAAAGCACGAATTACAAGCATTATATAGCACTGCCCACAACCTTATGCACATGCAAAGACCAACTCAAACAGAAAAGGCCCATTAATCAGCAAGAGGAATCTTTGAGGTTTATCCATTCTTATGTCCATTATCTGAAAGCTTTCAATATGCTGAGAAGTCTAAAAGAAACTTACATGCATACATATATATTAGGTGTCCCACATTCCCATTAAAAAGCATGAAGTGTAGCATTGAGTAGAGCACATTTAAACAACGCATACCAAATGTTCTCGACAAAGTTCTACTGCTACAATTGGTGGAGAGTCTACACTTGAAATAGCAGCATGAGCACTATTTCCTGCATTTGCAACCATTAGTGGTAGTACATCCAACCTATCTGTGTAGGCTTCGCCACCAAATACTCCAACAGCTGTTTGAAGAGTCCTACAAAGCCATGTTAATAAGAACTGCAAGAATCAAACATCTAATCAAGCATTACAAAGAAAATGGAATATTTTCTTGCACAAGTTTATGATGAATGGATATCACATTCTTTACTTAGCCATAGGCAAAGTTAACTGATACAGCACTATACATTGGCTATTGAAGTCACTAAAAGAATTATCTGCAGCAGGTTTCAAAAGCTCTAACAGAAAGCCCATGTACTTCCTTCAATCTTTTATGCAGCCTGTGACATTTCAAGGCAAAGTCCTATTCTAGTCAATGTGCCTAGACAGAAGTCACAGTTAATCCATCTATAATCCTGCTCAAAGTTTCAAGAGGCAAAATTCCATGTGACACTACTCAAAAGAAATTCCTAAAAGAACGACCCACTTCAGTACACTGACGCAACTTCCCATGGCTTTTGATCCCAAATAGGCCTCATAGAAGACCTCTTAAAATTCAATTTTTCCAAATCTTCCCCTTATAGGTCCATGGCTTCTATTTATAGGGATGATCACCTATTTTTTATGTTGACCTTTTCAAGGAAATGATTAGCACAACTATTCTACTTCAGTGATGAACACTTTCTCCCTACCTAACAGATCACAATTCAGAATCCACAGCAAGCAGTAGTAGCATTATTATCAGTTCCAGCATACAGAGGAATTCATAAATCAGTCAAAAAGCACACAAACGCTAGCAGCAGTACCTCAGCAAAGGAGATGTTATGACTAAATCAATCTTCTTGGAAAGTCCACATGCCTGAACATGCTTCCTCAGATTATCGACCTGAGCAGCACAGCAAAGCACAACACGTGTTTTTCTAAGATGGACAATTCAGCCCGGAATAATATGAAATGTATGTAAATGTGGAGGATTCTTACTGGAAAATAAGACTGTTGAAAGCAAAATTACCTGCTGCCAACCTAATGGAGTGAGATGTGCATCAAAATAATCTGGGTTCATGTAAGCTTTGTAGTTCTTATCTCCCTCTACATTGTGAATCCCCTGTCCATGCCTCACCTGAATGTGAAGTCTCATAACATCATATTCTCTTCAATGCATTGCAAGAAAATCCACTAAGAGGAATACAATGACGTCCTTCACCAGGAGTTGCAACTTCAAATCCAGAACCGACACAATATATCCTTAAACAGATGAAATTGACACTGACCAGATGAAGAGTTTTGCAGCGATGCAAAGGAAACAAGCTAGGTCCTGAAGCTCCCTCCATATCTGCCATAGATTGTTTACATGCAAAGGAAGCAACAACTATGTTGATAACAATAATAGCAAGCGAGCTGCTGCATTGACAGTACAATATGAAGTTATGAGAAGAGAATATGCCCTCCAAAGTTGTGCCCCAAGTAGGAGCAATTCCGAGATGAAAAAAAGCAGGGAAGTTGAAGAAAAAGCCCACTAAAGTATGACATCAACTAAGAGCAAACAAGAGGAGGTTAAAGTCCGCTACAAAACTTGAAAAACGACACATCATTGCAAAGCATCAGATCATGTCAACTGTCAAGAGCTCCACCAGCACTACTTTTGCATCAAGGACAAGGATCCAATGCTTCTGAAAAGTCACTAATTTGAAGATGTTCTGCTTTCATCTCACAAATGGGTCCAAGCCCGGCTCAAAAGCTAAAAGAATCACCCCCATAAAAATAAATCAATCCCAGTTCGAGCTGCTAACTAGCCCACCTTTCTTTCCAAAAAATTAACTTGTACCACCCAACCGATGATGCTCCTTCTTAAAGATGACAGAGTTCGTATACGCCATGCTAAGTTGCAAACAACAAAGACATACATCCAAAACAAGTTGCCACAGGAAACAGAAGAGAGAGCCCACTATCCAAAAGAAGCGCCAGAATATGCCATACAACTGCTCCAAAAAACTGAACAAAAGCAGATTCAAGAGCCTACCAGTTCACCCATCCACCGATCGAAACACCCAAAAAAAGCTAAACCAAGAAAGACCCCACAACATGCCACGGATCAGCAAAGATCCCGGGCAAGAAGACCGCGGAATCAAGAACCCATTTGCGAATGCGAACGCATCTCACCGGAAGGAGACGAGCGGCGGCGACAGCGGACCGAGAGAGGCAGCGGGAGGGACCGATGTGCGGTCCAAGTAGCGGGTGATGCTGCTGCTGGAGGAATAGGAGGAGGAGGAGAGACGGAGGTGAAAAGGGTGGTGATGGCGCGGTGGTGAGTCGGGACTGGGAGTGATATGATTGGCGAGTGAAGAAGAGCCGCCAAAGGAGACATCCAACGACCGAGACCGAGGGACTCCTCTCGCTCCCTTCGTTCGTTGGATGTGATCTGCAGCGGTTTTTGTCTCCTTGCCTTGTGGAGAAATTTCGGGTCGGGCTGAGGTCTTTGGTCATTTGCTCCTTGGTCATCTAGTAGAGATCAATTATCTTCCAAGAGGTGACTGATTTGGACTCGACATGGTGATCTTGTGGTTCTCATATGTGCCTGATCCAGGCTTTTTAACCCTTAGCACCCCGATCATAGAGCGAACTGCATTTACAGACTCGGCTATTTTGATCGATTATTGAAATAATTCATGGCGTACTCTCAAGAAAAGCTCGAACGGCTTTCTACAAAGGGAATCTATATCTGAAGCCGACCGACATAGGGAAGTGAGTACAAAATATCTAGAGATGCGAAACGGTCCTCTCTAAGAAATTTGGCAAAATAGCCCAATAACTTTGGGAGTGGGTGTGCCTTCTCAATGAGACTTTTTCCGATGATGCTCAAACGGGTTGCTAGCAATGGTTGTCTCTCCCCATCCTTTTACCTACCCAAAAAAAAAAAAAAAAAATCTCATTTTCTTTTCACTAAAGCAAATTTCAATCATGAAAAATCAATGGTTCTATTCGATTTACATGACCTCGTTGAATTAGGCGGTGCAAATTCTTTATACTACGTATCACATACGTTATCCATTAACTTTTCCTTGTGCTATAGGTGATATAGCCAATAAAATAAAACCAATCAAATGCCGGAATGACGTAGAAGTTCATCCTTTTAGTCAGACTCGATGTACATCTTACCTAATCTTTGATAAGTCTTTCTCCTGATTCGGTCAAATGGTCCCATGCTAGTGCTCACTATCAATAATACAATATATATATTTTCCCCTTCTCTTGGAGTCCAAGCGGCATCTAGGATTCGATTCTTTTATGCGCACTTAATCTTAGTGTAAGCATGACCGTCATGCCGACAAAAAGAACATCCGATCGTCCTGCCCCTATCGATTGTCCCAAGTTAAAATTGAACTCGAAAGAAGGTTCAGCGCTTTCACCAAATGTAATAACAGGCCCAGTTAATGCAAGCCCAGCCCAAGTTCTCAAAACTCAGCCCATCCTCCTTCTTTCCTTGTTCAAATGATTCGCGTGAAGCCAAGCAAAGCGATATAACTCATTCTTATCTTGCACAAGTAGTATATACTAGATTTGAGATAAGTGAGGTTTGATATTATTTTATAAAAGTGCATAGTAAATATTCAATCATCTTAAAAGATATGTACTGTAGTCGCTCACATTATTCGTTTCAAACTTTTCCAAGTTTTTCAATTAGTAATGAGTAGTACGAGAGCGATATATATGGAAAACTTTTGGTGATTGAATTATGGGTATGAATATAGATTGTTGGATATGTTCGAATTGCTATGCGTTGAGGTTTAGCTTCTTCTTTTGAAAAAATATATATATTCTTTAATGGACAATAAAAACTCTGATACGTCCTTCACATTAAAAGAATGATGGTTGTGTCATTACCCTTTTTCTGTAGGATTTGGGGTTTGACACCAAAAGCCCTTCCAAAAGATCCGAGTTGCTGCTGATGGATCTATCATTGCCAATCAAATTCATTTGCTCCTTGAGAAAACCCTAAAGAAATCATGTAATAAAACAGCTTTGTGTCTCATTTAAATCCTTAACTAAAGTTGTATAATCGAAGAACTGAGGTAGCACATTACGCATTCTAGACCATGGGTAATCTAAGGTAGCACATCTCGCGAGTTCTATGAAAGCTATGAAAATGCTTCAGGAAGAATATGTCGTTTTTTTTTACGTTATATTTATCTGGAGCCGAACTTCATAGACAATCAGCAATAGATTGTGGAGAGGATTCTCGACTTCTCATGTAGGGAAAATGACCAAAAAAGTCATAAACCTATTACAATTATGCCAATTCAGTCCTAAAGCGGATCGATCGCCAGGCAAGGCGAGCCCGCCGAATCGCCTCAGTCCGGCGACCAGTCGGCTGGTCGGTCGGCTGGAGCCAAAGGAAGGAGGTGGGAGGAGGGAAAAAAAAAAGATAAAAGGAAAAAAAGAAAGATAAATAAAATTAATAAAATATTTCAAAAAATAAAATATTATTAAAAAAAAACTCTCCGGCGCCGTCCGGCTACCACGTTAGCGCCGACCGGCCAATTTTAGCTAGATGGATTGATCGGAAATAATTGTAAAAGGTTTATGACTCAATTGGTCAAAAAAATAAGTTTATGACTGAATTGATACAATTGCAATAGATTTATGACTTTTTTGGTAATTTTCCCTCTCATGTATGATCATGATTGAGCTCCCAAATTCTCATCGGTGTAGGTATGAAGCAACTGTTAATTACAATTCAAGTTGGAGGATCGATCAATTGCTAGGATCAATTAACTAAATCACTAGATAAGTTCCCTCATGAATGCTCTAATGCTAATGACACTTATTTTGTAGTCATCTCACTAAAATAACCACTGCTATTGCCAAGTGCTGTATACATCTTCCTTTTACTTTTTTAAATACCATCGCGATATATGTACTTTTGACCTTTGTTTAACTCAAATTACTAAAATCTTGCAGAATATATGAATATTGACATGTCGATTTGTTTAAAAACTTTTGACTTTACAAGATGTTTTTAAATTCTGTTGGGAAAGACACTAATTAAAATTTGCAAACATAAATATGGGGTTGACTTGTAGAATAGTTGATGAAAAATTCAACGACTTTAAGTTCATAAAAGGCCATTTTCAACTCCGAAATAACCCTCCATTTTGTTGGGTCAAAACAAAAGCAGGGCTGCTAACCAGATATTGGCGGTGCATACAATAAACGAGCAAGCTGACAGCAGCTATGCTTGGAGGCAAATGCTCAAACTGAGGGGCACTCTCAAGGGATCATTATGGATAGAAATCCTCCGAGGAGTTGTCTAGGATTCAACTCTTCAAAGAGAAGCTAGATCGAACGATGTTATTGCTGGAGATGATTGGTATTGGCCTGCATCAAGATCTGAGGCCACTAGTTTTGTGGTTTTATGGGTCCCAATCCTGCTTCTGCAGACAGAGTGATCTTCTTGAGGCTCGAATCTGACTACGGTTCCTCAGCATAAACTAATCAGGTTTAAGCCAAATGTTGCTAAACATGGCAGGTAGCATGCAGACTAAAGACCCAATGAGAAAGTGGTGTATTGTTGATAAAATATGTATTGTCAACTTTCTAAACTGTCCTAGGCTGGCTTACAATGTGGAGCCAACTCCTGTGTACGATTATAAGCAATCTGAGCTTCACCCTCTGTTAGAAATTGCATCAGTCGATACATTCAACTCACTTTCGACAACACAAATTTGAGTACAAGTTGTACTGCTTGAATAAAGCCCTACAAGATCTTAGCAGTCTCGTTCACATAAAATTACTCCCAAACTGGCTCAGACGACATACAAAACGTTAAGGTTTCAACCTCTGTGTGATTTAAATTTCCAAACACCTATTTCAGAGCCCTCAAAACTGCTCCCCGGATGTCCAATGCACTCTCAACTGGTCACACGCCCAGTCCACAAGTACTGGATGTGCAGTTCACAGTTGCTAAAAGTCGAAGGTCTGGTTCGCATGGCCCGACACTAGATTCCGAACCACCTTCCTATGTTTATGGTATTCCGGACCCTCTTCCTTTTATTGGGCATAAAAAGCTAAAAAAACCAAGAATTTTTATTAGCACATAATGTCAATTTTGAAAATGGTTTTTCTTCTTTTCAGTAGAATGTTCCTTAGGGTATTGCTAGATACATTTGGACTGTCTTCATCTTTAAAAGAAAATGGAAAAAAAGTGGAGCATACGGTGATGAAAATATAACCCATAAGTAAAGAAGTAGACAAGACAAGAATATTATAGGGAAATGTTTCATGGCGTTGTTCTCATGGACCGTACCCGTTGTGGTTATTATTGCTAGCTACAACGCTGTTCTTTGGATGGCACAAAGTCAGCTATTTCACAACGTGCACTTTGAGAGAGAGAGAGAGAGAGAGAGAGAGATTCAAACTGGACATGACAAACCAAGAGACATCAAACCAACGAAAAGAATCAATGGATATTGTAGGAAAGAGCAAGAAGAGACATCATTGTTCCCACATTGCCCAGACAGTTTCACACAAAATACTACTGGAAAGGTAGGTTTCCTGGCGTTAATAACAGCTGAAAGGTCAAATCTTTTTATTTAGAGGGAGAACGATCTATGGATTGGTCTAGTGATTAAAGAACGGATTGTATGTGAATCAGGCATACATACGAAATTGATTATCAAAGTCAACGGAGTGCAAACAGATTCACATTTGCATTGAGTATTTCGGATTTGTACTTAGCTCTTATCTAATATGCAAAGCTAACAAGGTATTTCAAGAACTTAGCACCTCGCGTTCCAAAAGTGACCTTGATTGATAGAAAAAAGAAGGGGGGAAGTGTTACATTTTGTGCATTGTGATTAATGATTGCTTCATTGGAATTGGGGTGGAAAGCAAAGAAAGTTGACCGAGTCCAAAGAGCAAAAGTTGAAAAGAGATGGCTACCAAATGCATGAATACATGACATGGAGGCGGAGGAACCTAAAGAGACATGCCTTTATATAGTCAAATGAGCTCGGTTTGTGAATTAGAGGAGGACAATCGAAAACATGAAGATGAAGATGCAAATCACGGCCGCCGTTCAAATATTGGCATTCATCGTCGGATTTTTCCCTCGTTTTCGACTCGCAAAAGGCGATACAGACTTGACTGTGGTGACCCAACACTGCAACACCTTCTATTACCCAGCGTGCGACAGCTTTGGGGCCAACACAATCCAGGTTTTCACACGCTGACAACCTCATAATGAACGAGTGTTTTCCAAGTATCGGCGCTCAGTTTGAGTTGAAGGATTGCAGAGTGAGGTACGAGCAATACCCATTTATCAGGTTAGCTTAGTATTTTATGAACTTAGGACTCACGTGCCAAAAGTGACCTTCATTGTCATTAAGAAGAAGAGGGACAGTGTTATTTTTTGTGCTTCGTGATGAATGGTTGCGTCCCTGGAATTTGAGTGGAAAGCAAACAAAGTTGATCAAGTCCAAAGAGTAAAAGGCTGAAAAGAAATAGCCACCCAACGCTTGAATACTTTCATGACATACCGGCGGAAAAACCAAAAGAGACATGCCTCTATATGGTCAAATAAGCTCTGGTCTCTGAATCAGGGGGAGGACAATCAAAGGCAAGAAAATGAGGATGAGAGAACAAATCGTGGGTGCTGCTCAAATACTTGCATTCATGGTCGGATTTTTTTTATCATTTTTGACACTGCGAAAGGCGACCCCGATATGACTATCGTGAACCAGATCTGCAACGGCTTTAAGTTCCCGGCATGCGACAACTTTGGGGGCAACATAATTGAGGTTCTCCATGATCTAGAGATAAATAAGCCCGATCAAGGTTATAACTACTATACTTCATCTCCGGATGTTGATGGCACGAAGTGCTATGCCCATGTGACTTGCGACAATGATCTTATGCGGGGGGAATGCCTCATGTGTCTATCGTATGTTAACAATTTCATACTTCATGACTATTTTCTGAGCATCGGCATGCAACTTGAGCTGGTGGATTGTTGAGTTAGGTACAAGCAATACCCATTCACTGAATAATATATAAGTTCTTTGCACATGAATTTGAAGTTTGTGTACAAATTGTTGAATAATTAAAAGCAACGGACTTTGTTCAATAAAAAGACTGCTTCTCGTGGATATTGAAAGTTATAAAACATTGTAGAATGCGTTAACTATTTCATGCTGTTGCGGTGTAACATAAAACTTCTCTCCAATTAAGTCGCATCGACTACATTTGATTTTGTTTTCGTTTGATTATTGGAATGTCTATATCTCGTGACCCACTTTCGGACACGTGACTGAAGGGAGTTTCCCTCAATCCTGATTGGAGGTTAGTTATTGCCGTTACAAGATTGTACCACCATTACAACGACATTAGAACTAAAATTGCGGCGGCATTCACATTCTGTGTGAAAATCTTATTGGTGATGCAATCTAGTTTAGCATATGAATAGAATGTTGTCATGGTCTTGAAAGAGCAGAGTCGAGCAGAGAAGCTTTTCCTAGCCTCTACAGTGGCACTTATCAAGATAACACTTACCATGACAACGTGCAAATATTTCAAAACTAGTGAAGAATTTATGACCAAGATCAATGGGATCAAAATTCAAAATCATGCAATTTCTTGCATCAGGATCGCTCGAGCTTATTACGATAGTGACCACTGCATCTGAGATATATCAACAAACAAAGCAAACAATGGTCGCAATTGAGTACAACACCTGTCTAGATTTGTCACCGGATGTGATGGAGGCTTGGTACAACCCACAGATGAGGTTGCTACCTACCATTAGAATCTGTTGAAATATCCTGCAGACAAGAAAATGAGAAAACATACATATGGAACAATTCTCCTTTCATGGGAACGTTCGATTCTCTACTCATCATTCATCATTGTCGCGGTTTAACTTTGCAGTGATTGCATCTCAAGTCGCTGTCGCTGTTCTGCTTCTTTCTCTTTGGCTTCTACTTCTCTGACAAGCTTAGGCATGCTTGTTGATTGCTGATGTGCGAACACACCAAGCACACAAAACCAAAAGCCACACTGTTCCTAGCAAATGCTCATCTAGATATGAGATAACAAGATTAATCCACCCTAAGCCAACCTGAGGGGGAACCAAAAATGGGTTGTGCATGTGGTGTCATCAAAGCTTCATGGCAGCAAAAAGATCAGTAAAGGAACTCTGACCAAGATCAATTCAATCCAATGTCAAAAGCATGCAATATCCTGCAACAATTGAAATGGCTACTTAAGCCATCACTGTGCCATATCTGATTCCTACATGTAAAATGTAAGAGTACACAGAGAACAATCTATAATTCTTCGTATTCACTAGATCACTGGAATGAATGGGAAAAGAATGGTAGCAAAAGGAATGCATCATCTATCTAGACTTCTTGTCAGATATGATGGAGACTCAGTACGCTCAGATGAGGATGCCAATAAACGGCGTAGGTACTCACAAAAAGAGCAAAGCAATTTATGCTGCTCAGACCAATCTAACTGTGGAGTGTGGAAAATCCACCATAATATTTTGAGACATAGAAACATGAAAACTGAAATGATTTTCTTTCACCAAAATGCTCATTTCTCCTCATCATCACCGGAGCTTTGCTTGCTAGATTGCATCTCAATTAGCTGCTGCTGTTCCTCCTCAGTCTCTTTGGCTTCTACTTGTTTCTCAGGCTTAGGTTTGCTTGTAGATTGCTGATACATGATCCCTCCAACCATGCAAATCAAAAGCCCCACGGTTCCTAGCAGTTTGGAATGCTTGTCCCAGATAACAAGATTAATCACAACTGTCAATAGCTTGTTTACAATGCCAAGCACTGTAAATCCAGTGGCAGAAATTGCCCTCCTACAGGAGAACCCAAAGAACGAAATTGCTAGACCAAATATGCACGATAATCCCACAGGCAAAACCACCTGAAAGGAGTGCCAATCTGACTCGTCGGAGATTTCATGCTTGATTTTCTTCAATTCACCCATTATAAAAAGCTCCAGAGGAAACAGTAGAAGAGCCTCAAGATTATTATACAACACAAGACCCCACGTATTTAGTCCGATGGTCATGACCACGTGCTTGATGTACACAAAATCTATGGACATGCTCACGAGATAAGCCAGAGCCCAGCTGTATGCCATGAATGTGAACTGATAATCTGTAAGCACATAAAGAACACTTCCACCAAATATCGTGGCCAATGAGAGCCACGTTTTTATCGAAGGCCATGGTTGATGCAAGAAAAGAGTCTCTCCTATGGCAACAAATATGGGAACTGCAGAACGGAAGACAATGAACGTATCAACATTGGCATGGAGGAGGAGCTCACTGTTGGTGAAGAGAGACAGGTAGAAAATTACAGCTGCGGGCAGAAACCGCCACATGGTCACCAGATCAAGTGGATCATGCTCTATGAGCTTAAACCGACCAAAGATGAATACACCAGCAGCACTCGTTAAGTACTGCAAAGCAGTCAGAGCACCGGGGTAAGGGAACTTCATAACTGCCCATTTATTGATGATCGAGAGCAACGACGCTGAGATGCAGTATCCAGCAGCTACACCATAAATTGAGGCATGGTGAAGCAAAGCACTGTACCAAGAAGAGGCTCCAGTATCAACTTGAGCCACCTCAGCCTTCGGATTCTCCGCATCTTTCTCAGTAGACATCCTGGTGGAAAAGGAAAACATCAAAAACCCATTTCCCCCTAGAGTAAACGTGCTCTTCAATTTAAAGCCAGATATCAAACATATAAAACCAGCTTGGTCGTGTATATGATAACTGATCATGGGTGGGTCTGAAAAGCAACGCAAAAAACGCAATAACCCAGCATCATTCTCTCACAACTCCTCCCAATCTCCCTTCATAGCTATAATTTATAGCCTATAAAAGCCCAGCTCATTACTTCAAGAAAGAGCGAAATCGGGCATCCGCTAACTTTTCCATGTCAATACAACAAAAGAAACAATCAGAAGATTGAGGACTAGCAAATGCAGCAAAAAGAAGCACTATTTTCTTCAAAGTCAACGCATTTGGGAAGCGGCATTAGCACTTCCATGCTCGAGCGAGCCGAATTTGGAGGGAAAAGCGAAGGTCGCGCTATGCCCATGAAAGGGTTTTTGGCGGTTCAGTTAAAGCAGCAGACCAGCACCAATCCCACACCATAATCAACGCTCCCCGTTCACGGAAGACGGACCGCGCAACCCGATACACGCCGGCGACAACGACGACAGCGCATTGCCCCGAAAACCGAATCGAACGAAAGGAAAAACTTACTCTCTCTCCGGCTCGGGATTCCAGAACAAGAGGCGAGCTACTGATCGGCTCTTACCGCGCTCCGGCCTCACGAGATCTCGCTTCCGCCGACTCCGGCGGCATGGTTCCTCCGATCTTCGCCCCGGAATTCCTTCGGGGCGCGCGCGGCGGGGCTCGGAATCGATGCCGGGGCCGGATTCGGATTCGGATTCGGATCCGGATCTGTGGGGAAATGGTGCGGGGTCGGAGCTCCGGCGCTTCGCTTCGGGATATACTCTCTCTTGTTCGTCGGTGACTCGAGCTCTCGCAGTTTGGAAACGGGAGAGCGATCGAGAGGGAGAGGGGAGAGTGGAGACTGAGACGGTGACGTTTCCGTGGGGGAAGGGCGAAGGTATGTTGACATTGGTTTTTTTTTTTTTTTTATTTTACTATGAAATAATATTGGGTATTGGCACGTGCAAGGGAGACTGCAACTGCCCTGATCTCCTTTTTTTTTAAAACAAATCAATTAGTAGGGGTAAGAATGATCTAGATGGGCGGTTCCCACTTTAAAACTAGAATCGCCTCACTAAGGACCGATTTCAAAAATTGGATTAACAACCACCCATTTCCATCCAGTTCCTAAGTGGAATCCATGTAACGGATCATAATCTTTACAAAATTGTATTCATCAATTAATATCGAGATGAACTTAGTTTCTATGTCGAGCATTAAAGCTTGTTCGGCTTTAAATTCGGATTGAATTGTGAGCCATTAATTATATTAGGAATTGAAAACTATAGGGATGAACAAATTGACAATATGCGTTAGAGAGGAACTTAATTATTCCGAAGGCCATAGTATGGTCCTCTTAGGATTCCCGACACCAAGAGCATGTGGAGAATTAACTCTACGTTAGAAGTCATAACCTCCAAAGAAGTTAAAATATTAATTTCTTGATCTATTTTTTTTCAACATTAAACTAATTTAATCGCAAGAATGGCTAAGGGGAGATTTAATTATGCTCTTGAAACGAGCCACTAACTATTACTTTTATATCATGAAAACAAAGCGCTGCAATATTTATAGACATCTTAATCGGTCTTAGTCGCTTCTCTTCGTTTCTTTATTTTGTTTTTATTGAGAAAACAAGTTAATAAATTATTTAAATGACCAAAAAGTAGGGAGTTAATCCTATTAAGCACCCAAGAGAACAAATTAGTCAATAATATCCAATGACTATAATTATATATGTACATATATATTGGTTGAAAAACTACCAACATTAAGTAATTAAATTGGAATTTCTTTTTCTAAATATCAACTTAATTACTTAATTTTTTTGTCAAGTTCGTGTGGGCGATTCCACATCTAGAAACCAGGAATCAGTTCTAGTAAATTGGAACTGAAAACTAAACTAATTCCCATGAGAATCTCGATGGTACAGAACCAGGTGATTGATACCAGACCAAATTCGTCGAATTTGGACTTCGAAGGACGCGAGGAAAGCGAGTGATTCGTGGGAAAAGGCATGGGATTGAGTTCAATCGCTTTGGGATTCTCTCTCATTCGTCGGCAATTTGACCTCGCAATTTGGAGTAGGGGTAATTAAGTGTTCTGAGGTGGGTAGATTTCAGAACCGGAACTTGGAACCTTCCCTGTTATAATCGATTTCTGTTATGAAATACATGAATGGATGAAATACATGAATGAATATTCATTATATTCATCTTATCTAATGTACTTATTATGGTACATTTGTATCATACTTTCTAAGTACATCTCCCTATACAATGAACGTTCATCTCCCTTATTTAGTATATGTATCATTCGATACATTGATATTAATGATAAGTACATTCTTGTTCTCCTATAAATAGGAGTTTAGTTTTGATGTACAAGGATCATGAACAACGATCGAAAAACAGTCACACCCTCTTCTGCTTTCTCTACTATCTTTGGTGTCCCATTTTCTCTACTCAATCTCTCTATTCTCTTTATTATATATTCACCACAGCACAATATTTTACAACACGTTATCAGCACGAGAATCTATCGACTGAGTAAGTAATTTTTGTCAGCACGAAGATCTACCGTGAGTAAGTAATTTTTGCAAGGTGGGTATTCATTTTATTAATCATCTTATACTTCATCTTCTTCTATCAATTCTTCATTTTTATTTTTCTTGGCCCGAAGCCAAATTTCAAATCTAAAATATCCTTCTGCTCCCGAAGTAGCGGTGGATATTTAGAAATCCTTCTAATAATTTAAGGATTTACTTTTGCAAGGATTATGGCAAATATTGAAAAGCCCAAATTCCACATCCTGGAAGTGAGTGGAAAGAATTATCTATCCTGGTGCCTTGACATGGAAATGCATCTCCAAGGGCAAGGTCTCGCTAATACAATCATAGAGGATGGAACCTCAAATGAAAAGGATAAAGCAAATGCGCTGATCTTTATTCGCCGTCATTTGCATGAGAGCCTGCAGACTCAATATTTATCCGTGCGAGACCCTCATATCTTGTGGAGGAGGTTGAAGGATAGGTATGATCATACCAAAACTGTTATCCTCCCTCAAGCACAATATGATGGCAAAATCTCGGACCTGTAAGATTTTAAATCGGTGTCGACTATAATTCTGCTTTATTTGATATCGTTTCTCGGCTTGAGTTATGTGGTATTAAACTCGGCTGATGCGGAATTGTTAGAGAAAACTTTCTCCACCTTCCATGCTTCAAATATTGTATTGCAACAATAATACCGCAGGCGTCCGGTTGCCACATACTCTGAATTAATTTCTATGCTTCTTACTGCCAAGCAAACTAATGAATTGCTGCTAAAAAATCATGATCTTAGACCTGTTGACTCAAAAGCATTGCCTGAAGCACATGCTAACTTTGAGAAAAATACTGGCCATTTTAAGGGCTATAAGCGCAGGCAAGAATATAATCCTAGAAGGGATGGTAAGAAATTTAACCGCCCTAGGAAATCAAACTTTGGCTTGAATCATGGCAAAGAAAAGAAGCCAAAGAAGGTGATTAATGAGAGTATTTGTCATCGCTGTGGCATGACTGGGCACTGGTCACGTACCTGTCGTACGCAAAAACATTTTGTTGACCTATACCAGGCATCTTTAAAGAATACGGGCAAGCGTGGTGAATCTCATGCCATTGAAATCAATCCTACTGCCATAACCACTATTGAGGCCAACAATATCTCCGTTGGTGGGACTCCTCTTGCTCCCAAGTAGCAAATGCATCATTGGATGTCTCGATTTCTTTGAGGACCTCGATTACTTTGATAATCGATTGGTGGTTTATGTTGTTTCGCTTTAAATGTATTACTTTTTATTGTTCTTTATGAAATGCTTATGAGCCTTATATAATATTTATTTTTGAAATTTTATTCGACTATATAACTAATATGCAACTTTTATGATACTTGACACCTGAAGTTGTCAATATAAATGCAAATGGAAAATACCGAGAAAAAGGAAGATGTTTGTTTGCTTGATAGTGCAACAACACATACTATATTTCGTAGTAGACACTTTTTCTCGAGTATGACATTGCGGAAGGCACAAATCCATACAATATCAGGTCATGTTCATATTATTGATGGTTTTGGGAATGCCATAATTATTTTGCCAAATGGCACAATCCTTCATATTGAGAATGCGTTTCTAAGCATTAAATCAAAGAGGAATCTGCTCAGTTTCAAAGATGTACACCGTAATGGGTACCATATTGAGACTATTTATGAGCAAGATAAGGAATACATTGGTATTTCCTCTTATAAGATGGGCCTGAAGACCATCCATGAGAAGCTAGAAGCTTCTTCTATGAGTTTGTATTGTGTCATGATTAAGGCTGTTGAAACCTACACCACCACATCCTGAAGATTGGTAAGCCTTGATCAGTTTGGACTGTGGCATGATCGCCTTGATCATCCTAGCGCTTCAATGATGCGTAGAATAATTCAAAATACAAAAGGGCACCCTTTAAATGATATAAAGGTATTGTTGTCCAAAGATTATAATCGTGGGGGCTTGCTCACAAGGAAAGCTCATTATCAAACATTATATAACAAAGGTTAATTTTGAATCTCTTTTATTCTTGCAAAGAATTCAGGGTGGTATTTGTGGACCAATACAACCACTAAGTGGACAATTTTGATATTTTATGGTATTAGTGGACGCATCCTGTAGATGGTCGCATGTTTGCCTATTATCTACGCGCAATGACACATTTGCACGTTTATTTGCACTATTATCATATTCCAGCTGCAAATGCTCCAGCTTGGATAGTTGTTCCTGAAGGACAGGCTAAAATGGATTAAAATCCCCCGCACTTGAAGTGTGGTAGACCGATAGGATCAAAAGATAATGCTCCTGAAGAGACACAAGCTCCAGAAGAGCCTGGCATTGTGCTTGCTCCTGAAGAGCTTGCATTGTGCTTGCTCCTGAAGAGCTTATTGCTCTTGAAGAGCATATTGCCCCTGAAGAGGCACAAGCTCCAGAAGAGCCTAGCATTGTGCTTACTCCTGAAGAGCTTATTGCTCCTGAAGAGCTTATTGCCCCTGAAGAGGCGCAAACCCATGAAAGGAACACCAATCCCGGAATACCGAGAATTCCATTACATATTATAATGAAATTTGTGATCGAAATGAAATCATCATTGATGATGCTTTTGCATTCTCGCTTGCTCATAAAATTATGGATGATGATTGTGAGCCGCAATCTATTATTGAATGTCGTCAAAGGCAAGATTGGCCTAAGTGGGAGGAAGCAATTAAGGCTGAATTAGCTTCCCTAACTAAACGAGAGGCTTTTGGACCTGTAACTCGTATCATCGATAATGTAAAGCCCGTTGGATATAAATGGGTATTTATCCGAAAACGAAATGAGAAAAACGAGGTTGTCAAGTATAAAGCCCAACTCGTTGCCCAAGGATTCTCCCAGAGACCTGGGATTGATTATAATGAGACATATTCACATGTGATGGATATGATTACATTTCGTTTTCTCATTAGCCTAGCAATCTTTGAAAGATTGGAAATGCGTCTTATGGACGTTGTGACGGCATATTTATATGGCTCATTAGATTCTGATATTTATATGAAAATTCCCGAGGGATTCAAAATGCCCAAGCATGCATTCCCCGCAATTTATTCTCAATAAAATTGCAAAGATCCTTGTACGGGTTAAAGCAATCCGGTCGCATGTGGTATCAACGCCTAAGTGAGTACCTAATTAAGGAAGGGTACAAGAATGATCCTATCTCGCCCATGCGTGTTTATTAAGAAATCGAAAACCGGATTTGCTATTGTAGCGTTTATGTCGACGATATAAATTTAATTGGAACTCCGGAAGAGTTATCTAAAACCGCTGAATATTTGAAAAGGGAGTTTGAAGTTAAAGATTTGGGTAAAACCAAACTTTGTCTTGGTCTAGAGCTTGAGCATAAAGCAAATGGAATAATCGTCCATCAATCAGCATACGTTGAAAGATTGCTTAAACGCTTCAACGTGGACAAAAGCTCACCCATTGAGCACCCCTATGGTTGTAAGGTCTCTAGATCCCCAAAAGGACCCATTTCGTCCTAGAGAATCAAATGAAGAAATACTTGGTCCTGAAGTACCATATCTCAATGCAATTGGGGCTTTGATGTACTTGGCACAAAGTACGAGACCAGATATAGCTTTTGCGGTAAATTTATTGGCACGATTTAGTTCTGAGCCAACTCGGAGACATTGGAATGGAATTAAACATATTTTCCGTTATCTCCGAGGAACCATAGATTTGGGATTATATTATTCCAAAGATTCCACTAACTCGGTTTAGTTGGATATGCGATCTTGGATATAGATCCGATCCACATAAGGCTCGCTCTCAAATCGGGTATTTATTTTGTTATAACGGCACCGCTATTTCTTGGCGTTCTACTAAGCAATCGCTAGTAGCTACATCTTCTAACCACTTTGAGATTATTGCTTTATATGAAGCTGGAAGAGAGTGTGTTTGGTTAAAATCCGTTATAACGCATATTCATAATTCTTGTTGTTTAATACCGGTTACAAATTCTCTCACTATAATTTATGAAGATAATGCTGCTTGTGTTGCACAAGTTAGGGGAGGATATATCAAAGGTGATAGGACCAAGCATATCTCGCCAAAATTTTTCTATACTCATGAACTCCAAGAAAGTCGACAAATTGATGTTAAACAGATTCGATCCATAAATAATCTTGCATCTTTTTACCAAATCATTGCCAACATCAACTTTTGAGAAATTAGTATATGGCATTGATATGCGGCGAGTTCATAAGATGCAAAATTGATTAGCCCCGAAGTGGCTATATGGCTCAATTGAGGGGGAGATATTATGAACTATACATTGCAGCATTGATATGCGGCGAGTTTACAAGATGCAAGATTGATTAGCCCCTGCAATGGCTATATATGCATTGCACTCTTTTTCTTTTTGTCCAGTTTTTTCCCACAGGGTTTTTCCGGCTTAAAGTTTTTAACGAGGCAATTAATGCATCTATAAATGGGAGAGATCATAACATTTGTGCTCTGCACTCTTTTCCCTTTTGTCCGGTTTTTGTCCCACTTTAGGTTTTTTCGGCTTAAGGTTTTTAATGAGGCAGTATCATTTGATGCACAATCATAATGAATACAATGAATATTCAAGGGGGAGTGTTATGAAATACATGAATGGATGAAATACATGAATGAATATTCATTATATTCATCTTATCTAATGTACTTATTATGGTACATTTGTATCATACTTTCTAAGTACATCTCCTATACAATGAACGTTCATCTCCTTATCTAGTACATGTATCATTCGATACATTGATATTAATGATAAGTACATTCTTGTTCTCCTATAAATAGGAGTTTAGTTTTGATGTACAAGGACGGCGTGACAACGATCGAATAAATGTACCACACCTCTTCCTGCTTTCTACTCTTATCTCTAGTGTTCAATTGCTTTCTCTTTGCAATCTCTTCTCTATTATATATTCACCACAACACAATATTTTACAACAATTTCCAATTTTTTGACCCCGAAACCTATTTTATTTACCTAAAACTAGTTTTGGAACCTATCCTATTTTTCCAATCTTGTTTTAGGGTCTACCCAAGAACCTGTTTTTATATTTGTTCATTTTTTACAGCAAAATTATACGAGATTATGAGTAACAAAGTGATTCAAAGTAAAAGATGAACAACATAATCCACCAAAAAATATCCATAAGATGAATATGTAATCACGTACAATTATAAGCGATTGAAAAGTTCACACACATAACATAAGACATAATTTATAAAACTTCATTCCCGATTAATCCTTAAAAATTTAAGGGGAGAAGAAAGACCGGTGAGAAGTTTTATAAAACCGATTTTGAAGTAGGGTGATTCGGTTCGATTTTTGATTGGATATTCACTTAAAACCTATTCCCATACTAGTTATAACGATTTCCGAACCTGATTTTTAGGTGATCTGATCCATTTCTCATGTAGAACGAATTTAATTGCACAACCCTATTTTGGATATGAGAATTAAAATGCTTTAGTGAGAACAACCCTATTTTGGATATGAGAATTAAAATGCTTTAGTGAGAGTGGCCGGTCGAGAGAGAGAGAGAGAGAGATATTAAAAAGACAACATTTCTGTGGGGGAAAGATGAATTTATCTTGAAATTGGATTTTTAATTTTAGTATGAAATAGGAGTGATCGGCTCCCTAAGGTTCCGATTCCCACCAAGAATTAGACCACATGGTCTTGGAATCGAACCAAATTGGATGGGGTCTAGTTCCCGGGTGGGCAAATGGAATTAGTGAAATTGATAAGGTCGAGTTCCAATAAAGATGACCAACCCTTTCTCCTCATCCTCTACAAGGTCAACAAGCTCCTAGGCCACCAATGTCTATTAGGGGTGAGCACAGTTCCCAACCCAAAAACCAGAGAATCAGATTAATGGTCTAGTTTAGTTCTCAATTCTAGGGTGGGAGGTTTCGGTTCTCTATTCCATTTTTTTCGAACTAGCTTGCATTACTCAAACTCCACAAGCATGCTATAAATTTTGGTTTAAATCTCAATCAGATACTATTTTGTAACAACGGAAGAAAGAGTAACCGAATGCAAGAGAATGATAATGGAAGAGATGCTGACTAATTGCCATAAATCAATACTTGGGTTCCAACACTCTACACACAAGTAGTGAATGAGATATTATTGTGCGTACAAACTTTAGCTCAGTCCAATTTCTAGCACCTAATCATATATGTCATTTCTCTTCGTCTTTTAAACCCTGCAAACAAAATAAAATTTTATCATTCCTTTCACTAGAAATTCACTACTTACGGTCCTACTCAAATCGATTGAAAATGGTAAATCATAATGATTTTGGATAAGTTTGAGGAATTATATGCAAATAGGATGATGATTGATGGTAATGTGCCACGACACTATTTATGTTCCAACTCAAATCAAATACAAATGGTAAAACATATTTTTTTTTGATTAGTTTAAGGAACTAGCTACAAGTACAATGATGATTAATGATAATGTGTCACGTCAATATTTACGTACCTGCTCAAATCGATTAAAAAGGTTAAATCATAATAATTTTAGATAAGTTTAAGGAATTATATGGAAATATAATGAAGTTTAATAATAATTTGCCACTTAGGTCTGCTTAAATCGATTAAAAATGGTAAATCATAATGATTTTAGATAAGCGTAAGGAATTATTTTGCAAGTTCGACGTCGATTGATGGCAACCTGCCACGTCACCACTTGCCAAGATTCAGGTTGTCGTCTTCTACCGGGGCAGAATCCCTTCTTACCATGTACAGAACAGCCTCCCCAGATTCGCACACCGAACGGCTTTCGGACAGCTACAAATGGCGGCGGCACGGCACGCGGCGGCCTCTTAAACCCTAGCTCCGCCGCAGCAGCCTCGCCCCGTCGCTCCGCCTCCGCCCCGCCTCCGGCCACCGTCTCCGTCGCAGGTAACGGCGGCGACTCGCCCCTCTCTCCGCCCCTTTCTCCGCCGCCGGGTTTTTCCCCCCCTCGTACTCTTGCTGTCGAGTCGATGACCGGTGCCCGGTTCACGGTCTCGTTCTCCTATCGTCTCGCTTTGGCTGGTCGGAGAGTGGTGGAATGAACCGGTGGCCGGAACGAATTTGGATTCTGGAATGGGTTGACGTCTGTTGAGATTGTTGTCGATTTGATCATAAACGTCCGAGACGCTGACGTGTGTTCGCTTGGAGGTTTTCGAGATGTTTGTTTTTTTTTTCAGTCCCAGATTGCGTCTCTTCTCTTATCTTGCATGTCGTTTTGATTTGCTCAGTAATGTAAGAACCTTTTGGGCTGATTGCTTGTCATTCTAATTGTAGTTGTCATGGTTGGATGCTCTTTTTTGTGGGTTTTGGGTTAATGTCTATGATGTGAGGAATTTCTTGATTCCATCTCCAGTCCAAAATGCAAGCAATTAAGTATTGGGTCGTCGAATGAGTTGAGAAATTTGCAGCATGGATTCTCTCTTTTTTTAATCTTCTTCTTTTCCCAGTTTTTGGGTGAGGAAAACGTTGTCTCATTTTATTCCCTTCGATAGCTTGATCCATGAGTGGCGGCTGGATATGTCATGCATATCAAACCCTGTTGTGTCATCGGTTCAAGCTGCTCGTTGCTTCAGTTCCCTCTTGGCTGGTGCCCGGTTCATGGTTTCGTTTTCCGATCATCTTGCTTTGGCTGGTCGGAGAGTGGGGGAATGAACTGGTGGTCTGAACGAATTTGGATTCCGGAATGGGTTGACGTCTGTTGAGATTGTTGTGGATTTGATCATGAACATCTGAGACTTTCACGTGTGTTTGCTTGGAGGTTTTCAAGATGTTTTTTTATTTTTATTTTTTCAGTCCCAGATTGTGTGTCTCTTCTCTTATCTTGCATGTCATTTTGTTTTATGGTGGATTGTAAATTTTTTTATTCTCTCTCAGTAATGGATGAACCTTTTGGGCTGAGTGCTTGTCATTCTAATTGTAGTTGTCATGGTTGGATGCTCTTTTTTGGGGGTGTTGGGTTAATGTCTATGATGTGAGGAATTTCTTGATTCCATCTCCAGTCCAAAATGCAAGCAATTAAGAATTGGGTCGTCAAATGAGTTGAGAAATTCACAGCATGGATTCTCTTTTTTTTTTTTAATCTTCTTCTTTTCCTGGTTTTTGGGTGAGGAAAACGTTGTCTCATTTTATTCCCTTCGATTGCTTGATCCACAAGTGGCGGCTGGATATGTCATGCATCTCAAACCCTGTTGTGCCATCGGTTCAAGCTACTCGTTGCTTCAGTTCCCTCTTGGCAAACACTTGTGAGCCTTGAGTATTAGCTGGATTGTGCTGAGTTCATTGATCTGAGATATGCAGTGACATGTGATTATATTGTTGTATTATCTTTTAGAGATGGCAACATGCTACTTCTGTCACTCATTTTGTTTGGAAAGCTGCTACTATTTAATATCAATTGTTTTCCTTGTTAATTGTTTATTAATTCATTAATAGGGTTGAAGTGCAGGAATAAGAGTTCCAAAGGCGCTGGGTATGGCATTAGCTCTTAAATCAACTTGCTTTGTTCAACTTAAGAGACCCAAATCTTGCTGTGCCTTTCGGTCTTCGCGGCAACTAGCAGTTGTTTCTACCAGAAGAAATACAACAATGGCTGCTCTTAGCACTGTATCGACAATTGGCATCTCTGAGACATTTGCTAAATTGAAGAAAGAAGGCAAGGTAAGAGAGTTTCTTGTTTTTTTTAAATGAATTCAATAATTATCTGTTGTAACTGTTTGCTTCAAAATTTTTGCTGTTTGTTGGTTTTTTGGGTGGGAAGGTCATCTTGATGTGACATGACATGGTTGCTTCCTTGTTTGATCTCAGTTGAACTATTGAGCATTTTTATGCAAAGTGATTGTTGTAAGGTTCAGCAACTGAATTTAAGAGATTGTTTTGCTATTGTTAAGATTAAACCTCGCTGCAACTAGTTCAGACTATGAGGATTGATCCTTCTATTTTGTGTGTTACTTTCTGCTCTTATCCTGTAATACATACGTACATCATTTGCCCAGAAATTTTATATATTTGCAATTTGGAATGAGTAGAATTACACACTATTTCATAATCACAAGAACATTCAATTTGTAAACTTCATCCTTTTTAGTTTGCAAGGCACATCATTTGAACTAAACAAGTCCCAGGGGCATTCATTGACACTTTCCAAAAAGATGGCAATTTAGTCTGAATGTAGTTGTGATGTAGCAGCCATTATTTTAATATAGGAGGGATGCTCTTTAATGACAACTGTGTCCTTTCATTTTTGCGAAGGTGGCATTTATTCCTTTCATCACAGCTGGTGACCCTGACCTTTCAACGACCGCACAAGCTTTGAAGTTGCTTGACTCATGTGGTTCAGATATAATTGAGCTGGGTGTCCCGTATTCTGATCCTCTAGCAGATGGTCCAGTAATTCAGGTCTAGTATTTCAATATCTTATAGATTGTTTAATCTAAGTTTTGGTCCTTCATCTTATACATCTACGTTTTTAGGCTGCAGCCACTCGATCCTTGGCAAAGGGTACTAATTTTGATGCCGTTATTTCCATGTTGAAGGAGGTAAGACTGTTTGTGCTTTGTGTCATACTTGAAGAGACTGATTAATCATTGCCAAAGCTGTGCTTATTCTCCTTTTAATGGACAGTTCAAGGTCCAAATGACTGATTCTTGTCACATTATATTTACTAACCTAGCCTTATCTTCTAGCAAAGAAATTAAATTTGTGATGCTGCTTTTGAAATTTTCCAGACTATATGTTACTCTCACATAGTGCCTTCTATCCTGATGATAGCAAGTTAATTTTTCTTGACATAATGCTACCTTTTAGGGTGAAATTTGTCTGAAACATTACATCATATTGTTCTTTTCAGATTCAGTGCTCCCATTTTGTACTAGTGATCCTCGTAGTGTAGAAACGGTGATGTATATGTGAAACCATCCTTGGTGGTCGCTGAATGTTTACAGTAGTGTTAATTTATATTTTGTTTCCTTCATGCATTTTTGAGATCTCATTCTGATGCTGCATTTTTTAATGAATAGGTTGTTCCGCAATTGGCATCCCCCGTTGCTTTATTCACATACTATAATCCGATTCTGAAGCGTGGAGTTGAGAAGTTCATGTCCATCGTAAACGATACAGGGGTTCATGGTAATTTGCAAGTTTCCCTCGTCTTTTGACTTGAAACACTTACATCTGCTACAACACTTTGGTTAAATTTAGTAATATGAGGGAAAATAATTTTTTATTTTTTCCCACATCCTTGGCCAAGATGAGAAATCAGTTGAATGTATTCAATTTTGGATGTAGATGTCATGATGTAAGCAAGCATTGTCAACATGCCCATCATTACTGGCACAAACTTGATTGCATAGTTCAGTTCTTAAATTTATCCATGTTTAGTTTTTCATTGAACATTTATTGAAAGAGCTATCAAGGGAATAATCACCAACGGATCAGAGGAATACTACAGTCATAACATTACGAGCAAAAACCAAAGGTTATTTTGGAAATCTATCATGAAGCTTTTTATCAAAAGTGACCCTTGGAAAAGAGTGAGAAACCATTTAAACCAATTTTTGGCTTAGGCTAGTATGCAGATCAGATTGCCAGGCCAACTGGAATCAGTTTTCAATCATTATCATGGGTGTGAGGTGTTTCTTTTTTTCTTTATAGGTGAGATGAGTATAACTAATTGATTGAAGATCTCAATGGAAGTCTTTATGCTTTATAAGGAGCTACTAAAAAATTTTCATGTTCTCTCTTCTAAGTGATGCACCAATGTCTAAATTAGCCAGTGATAATAATTTTGAGTATTAATGGAGGATGCTTTTTAAATTAAAAGAGTAAAACTGAAAGTACATTCTTGTTCATTCATGGTGTCTTAGATCTATTTTAGCTTGTAATCTTGTCTGTGCCATTTTTATTTTTTTCAGGGCTTGTAGTTCCTGATGTTCCTTTGGAAGAGACTGAAATCTTAAGAAAGGAAGCTCTTAAGTACAAAATCGAACTGGTTTGTCAGACTCTTAAGACAACTTAATGCTCTTCACCATTTACTTGTTTAAATTCCTGAGGATGACGTTATGCATTATGGATATAAATTCTAATCTTGGAATTAAAATGACAAATCTACCTTGAGTTTATGACATCACAGAATTGTAATTTACACATGTTTTTGCTAATTGTTTTCCCATAACTAGACAAAAAGTCAAATGGTTCTTCAGTTTGTGATTTTCTTGTAGTTAGTTGTGCACCTTGTTCTTTGTCTATGTCCATGTTGCTATCGTAGGATAGGTCTGTCTTTTGTTTTGTTGCAAACTGATATACACGTCAATGAAAAGTTTACTACATGGGGCCTGCATTGAGGTCTGCTTTTAGTTATGTAATCTTGGCCTGCTTTATTGAAGTCTGTTGAATCTATCTCACCTTACTCTAGCCTCTGGAACTATATGATTCAGGTTTTGCTTACTACACCTACTACTCCAACCAGCCGAATGAAAGCTATAGTTGAAGCCTCGGAAGGATTTGTATATCTTGTAAGATCCTTTATGCTGTTCATCCTTATCCAATGCTGGTCATTTGTATTGATGATGAGAATTTCTTATCCAAATTGATGCAGACTATTAGACATAGATTATTAATGTAATTGATAGTGTGTTGATCATGTTCTAGCCGCTAATTAGATCAAGCATAGCACATCTGTCTGCATCAACGAAGTCAATGAAAGGACAGATACATCCATGCACCTATGCGTGCCTGTAGGTATACATGCATAAGCAAGTCTCCGGATTAGGACAGTGTCTGATTTGAAGAGTTAAGGCAACATTGATGTTGCTTTTGTGGTTTCATTGCTCTTGCTGATCTCTAATGGAATTTTTTTTCGGTTTCGTGCAATAGATTCTGCATTCACTTGCTTCACAAATGAAAGTTTCAAGTATAGTAGTCTTACAGCCATGGAACATGCATGAAAAATATGCAATTGTTATTGTGGGTGGTCCAGTGTCAGCATTTTGTGTGATTGTATTGTTACATTTTTCTTTTTGAGTTTCTGCATTTTTTTAGTTCATTCACAAAGAGATGACATGGCCATTTATTTAAAAAAATATAGGTGAGCTCTATTGGAGTAACTGGGGCTCGAGGATCTGTGAGTGCTCGTGTGGAAAATCTCTTGCGGGACATTAAGGAGGTCAGTTGATTCAGAACATTTCACTTGTTTCATAATGTGCGATTTCATGTCATCAACTACCTAGGAATACTCTTTAAGATACTTGTCATGATTAATTTAGTTTTCAAAGGATATCCTCAATTTGTGGATTGTCCTCATATATTTGCAACAGAAAAAAATTCAGTACAGCCTCAAATCCTATGGGTGTGAGCAGCCTACATATATGGCCCTTTAAACATGATGGTAATAATGCATTCTTCGGAGAGCAGGAATTTTGGCCTTAGAGCTTCAGTTTCATTTCTTTAATTGTTCTATGCGGCTTCAAACAAATTTGACCGGAGGTGTGTTTGAAATAGACACATCAGTGGGTGTCATATTGAAACTTCTAGAGCTCCAAGACTGCAGGATAATTAAATAACTAGATGACCAAAAAGTTTGCCTGAAGTCTCCTATATGGTTTTCTGTAGCCTGTTTTGTAGAATCACAATGAGTTTCTGGTTGGTTGATAAGTCTAGACACCAATAATCCACATGCAGATTAACAATCAACATATCAGGAAGTTCATGTCACTTCCAGCTCCATCATGGGTTTATACTTAGCATCCAATAAGAGAGACACTTAAAGATGGTCCTTTTTTGTGTTCATAAACTTGTAGAACACTTTGTACCAATTTGAGTTGCTGTATTCTCCAAAGTTGGGCATGTTGGTGAATATGCTTCGACATTGTTAAACATTGAAGTGGGACAATCGGGGGGAAACTCCTTTTTCAATCATTGAGGCATGCATGCTCTTGCAGGCAACTACTAAACCCGTCGCTGTTGGCTTTGGCATATCGAAACCCGAGCATGTGAAGCAGGTTAGTTTTTATTGGCCCACTTCGAAGTGAAAAGACTGTTATATCTCATGTTTGGTACTTGGTTTTCACTAATTTTCCCACAGATTGCGAGCTGGGGAGCTGATGGCGTGATTGTCGGGAGCGCAATGGTGAAAGTGCTCGGCGAAGCCAAATCTCCAGAAGAAGGGCTGAAGGAGCTAGAGAATTTAACTAGATCCTTGAAATCTGCACTGATTTGAGAGAGGGTTTGTTTGATCTGACCGGCTTGTTAGCTCTTCATTTCGGCCTTTTGGACACAACGGCAATTGTTTAGATCAATCCGTCCGGGGTTCCTTTATAATTTTACGTCATATTTTCGGTCGGAATTTATAGATCAGACTTTTGGTGCCAGAAACAGGTTTTCACTGAACTGCATTTTTCAGGCTCTACTCTGAAGAGCAACCTTCACTTCTCAAAACGCTTTGTGAGATTGATCTACTGTGAATTGCTGCATGAGAGCTAAGTCGATTCAAGTCATCTTTTGCAAATGATTTGATCTTGGAAATCGCGGCATAGTCATCGGCTTCTTTTCCGGTTTATGCCTGAGTTGATTTTTACCGGAGATGCATCAGCATGCAATATAAAATCTCCTGTGCAGCTATTACCAGTAACATAGGACTGCTCAGCAATGCGTTTCGGTAGTATATTTCGATGTCATATTTGATGTTGACTCGGATCAAATTCTCGCCGATTTCAGATGCGTGCTCTCGCATGCAATATATTTTAGGAACCATTCTACTCTTTCATATGCTCGCGCGACTGGGGTAAATTGCAAAAAGTTGAAAACTTGGGGGAATTTTGCAACAACATAAAAAACTTGGGGAGCAATGTGCAATTTGCCTAATTATTACGCCAACAGCCTTCCCACCATATCTGCAAATTTCAGTTGAACTCTCTCTCTCTCACCATCACAAGAAAAATAAAGAAATGGGCTTTGAAGCTTTCAAGCTCTCGTCATCACTCTCATCCTCCACCAGGTCCATCCTCTCCAGCGCCACCGCCAGACCCTTATCTCTCCTCGTCGCTCCGCGCTCTTCTCGCCTCAAGACCCACCTCGCGTTCCGCCCGATAAGGCCGCCTCCGCCGCCGTCTCGTGCCGCCGCCGCCGCCGCCGCTCCGTGCGGTGGTTTCGGCTCGCCGGGCCGTTCGAGGAGGAGCTTCCGCGGCGGGGTGGTGGCCATGGCCGCGCCCGGGTCGGTCCGGAAGTCGGAGGAGGAGTGGCAAGCAGTCCTGTCGCCCGAGCAGTTCCGTATCCTGAGGCAGAAGGGGACCGAGTTAGTAATTCCTTTGAATTCTCTTGATTTTTGTTTTTTTTTTTGGGGTCTCTGTTTTACTGCTAGCTTATCTTGATTGTGGGTTTGTCGTTCTTGATTTTTGTTTCGTTCCTGCTCTTGTTGATGCTTCACTTTCCGTACTGGGTTGGGGTTTGTTGAATTGGGTTGGTTTCGTTTGAACGTGATTGCCATGCTGTCTTCTTGAAGCTCGGGAACACCGAGGTTTAAGACACATTCTGTTCGATGAGGCTTTCTTGGGCTGTCTATTTATGTGACGTGCGGAAAATTTAAACAAGTTTATGCTGCAATGTGATAGGTTGAATCAGAATTGGGTTTGGAGTTTTGATTCAGCATGGTCCGACACATTTCTAGTGCATCAAGCGGTGTGTGTTGGAGGTGGATTCTTTGTGAATTACGTCTTAATAGGAGAATCCATTGAGGAAATGCAGGTTAGGATGTTCTCTGTGTTTTTCGAGGTGCTGGCAAGGGTTATTCTTTTCTGGTTTTTTGTGGGAATGAGCTGTTTTAGCTATTACTGAAGTTCTCTGGAACTGTCCTGTGTTTGGAAAGACTTAGTTTTTATCTGGAAATGTTGGCCCTCTTAGGCTCCTTTTGGGTGCTAAGGATTTTTTACTGCATGAGTACCGACATCTTGGTTACTTATGAACTCTTTTACTTTTCACTTTTCATCAAAACAAAGGTGAAAAGGTGTCGAAATCATCCTAAAGTGTGAATCGTAGGTTTATCATGTACAGTTGGTGCCAATCTTTGTGCTTTGAAGAGCTTTTTTTTCCCCCTAAATTCTTGTTTCTCGAAACAACTTCTATCTGTTGTGAGGGAGTGTGATCTCCATTTTGACTTATCTAATGCTTTTGCATGGTCCTTGTAATGCTCTTTCTTTACACTCTGTATCTTGTTTGTATTCATTTTACTTTGATTGTTCGAAGGGTCTCTTAATCTGTTAAAATATGAAAGCGATGCAGAGCCAGTAGTCAAGCTCCTTAACTACTAGCTTTTAGGCTCAATACATTATACACATGTGCAGGATATAGGAGGGATCAAAGGGCTAAGTTCCTATCCTGTTTTTAAGAGAATCTCAGAACTAAGAATAATATCCTCTTGTTACTGCTGCGGCATTTTAGAAAATGATTCATTTGTCGTTCTTATGATCGTGCTGTTACCATCGATTACCTGCTAAGGCTGATCACGATATCTTAAGTTCTTATCAACCCTCTTTGTGGGGCTTTCCTGCTTTAGTAATCAATCAATCGATGGACCTCATGCACCTGATGGACTACAGTTTTGGTACTATGTGTTGCTTGGGCAAATATTTGACTAGAAAACAAGAAAAAAAACGCATGATATGGATAAATCAAATGACATTGGGAGCACAATGGTTGATTTTTTTGAAATGCTGTGTAAGAAGTTAGTTATGTTAGTATGTGCTGTGACATAGGTATACACCCACTAGTAAAGAAAGCTGTTAAACTAGGTGGATGATCTCCTCATATCATGCTTTGGGGAAAGAATCCTATTCCTGTGGTTATGTATAGTATTTACTTGTTGAGGTGTTATACACACAAACAATCCTCTTCAACTATCCTTAACGGCTCGGAAGTGATCTGAGAGGACTTAAATGTTGCCGAGCCTGATGCAAGTAGTTGAAGACTCATATATATTCTTTTTGAATGCAATCTCATCCTTTTTTCTAATTCAAGTATCAAACCAATGGAGAACAAAGGAGCATAACTGAATACTTTTTGATGCCTCCTCTACTATGTTTATGTACAAGAAGCAACTCTTTCCTCTGGTTTGATATTGGGTATCGTGTATTATCTTCAAACAAAAAAGTGTCATCTTGATCTGTCTCATCTGTTGCTGTTTCTCTCACATGTAGATATCCAGGCACAGGTGAATACGACAAGTTTTCTGAAGAGGGAGTGTACAATTGTGCAGGATGTGGGACTCCTCTTTACCGGTCTACAACTAAATTTAACTCCGGCTGCGGCTGGCCTGCTTTCTACGAGGGCCTCCCCGGAGCTATAACCAGCACTGTGAGTCTCTCTCTTTTTATCAATTAAACGTGTGGTCACAGGTAACTACGACGGTTCTGATTGAAGTGGATTTCTATTATGGCTTGCAAAGATGACATCTTCCACTTTGTGTTTGTTGAGCTTTCTAAACTGTGAAAATGACGAGAAATGCAAAATGAATCGGGTGTGTTCTGCTTCAAATCATTGATGGGCTTGCCTTGCTTTTTGATCTCAGCCGGATCCAGATGGGATGAGGACAGAAATCACTTGCACTGCATGTGGCGGTCATCTGGGTCACGTGTTCAAGGGCGAAGGGTTCCCGACACCGACCAATGAGCGGCATTGCGTCAATAGTATTTCACTCAAGTTTGCTCCTGCCAACTCTTATCCTTCCCAGTGAACTTCTGCAGCTAGACTGGTCGGTCGATCACCGGACGCGATCTTCAACTGCTGCTGTTATCTGAGATTGTTTGCTTCCGATTTCTGCGCTATGTACAATAAGCCCTTCCCATAAATCTTCCTGATCTGGATTGAAGTCGGATATTTGCTGCCGTCTCTCAAGTAAATAAAAGTTGAAATCTTTTTTCTTGTTATCCATCTCGCAGATGTTTCTTGCCAAGCTGTTCTAATGTGGCATGTTGAAAAAGGCTGCTCAATGTTAAAGCAGACATGACTTTGCTCTCCGGTGATCTTTGTTGGCTTTGATGCCACCTGACTGGTGGAAGGTAATAGGAATCGAAATGTGCCAGAGTGAAATCTTAATCATGCACGAAGCGCAAGGTAAAGAAAAACTCTCAATTTTATCCATATATATATATTCAACAGGCAAGCTCCATTACATCACGCATGAATATAAGTAAAAAAGCCGTAACCTAGAAAACTCGAGAAGTAGGCATGATAATTAAATGCAAAATAATATCATCTATAATACTAAATAATATATAAAATCCTATGGATAAAGAAGTAAAACAAAAAATCGTAAAAACTAAAAGTATAAAAAAAAAACAACTTATATTATATATCAAATTCCGATGATGTCTTGATTACAACCCACACCAAAATTTTTAGATATAGAATTCTTTATCATAACTTCCCTTAACTAAATGGATGCGAAGGGAAAATCACAAATACAAAGAAATCCCTATGATATGTCTTCTTTTAATCTGCGCCCACGCGGAGGTCGACGAACTTCGAGATCTGGAGTCTTGGCCGTGAGCTCGCTGCTCGTCGTTTCCAAATCTGCCGTTCGGCTGCCGGAACGAGAGAGTGGGTGGACTTGAAGGTTGGCCAAGACGTCTCCTGCTCGTTTCTTCCCTTTGAATAAGAAATTGTTAAACAGCGACTATTTTTTTTTTTTTGGCTAAAAACATTGACTATTCAAACACCGACTGGTACTACGAATCAATAAGGCAAAATAGCTCCTCGGCGGCCGAACATACGGACTGCGACTACTAACATCTTCTGCTTGAGCTTTTGAATGAGACCCCATAAGTAAGCTGGAAAGAGCATTATCAACAATGGCAAAAAGAGGAGAAAAAAAGAGAGTCCTTGGAACAACAGCAACGTGAGGAAAGCTACGGAGAGAAAGGAGAAGACGCTGAGAAAGAAAAATATGCGGGCACCACGAGCGGTCCTAAAGACCGGCAGACGAGGAATAAGTGGAAGGGACAAATAGCAATAAAGAAGAAGCGTGAAAATGATGAGAAAGATAGTGAAGGGATGGGTATCAAATGGAGAATCCTGTGTCCCCTGATATTTCAGGAGAACGAAGTTAACAAGAACTGGAATGATGAATGTGACAATGGTGTCGATATTGTCTCGCTGATTCGGCAAGAAATTTGGCATTTTTGGATGCGGGGACAGATGAGGGAGAAACAAAGGAAGAGAGACAAAGCGGGGGAAGGGGGGTTGGTTTATATATGCTTAGACCCCATATACGCCGATCATGGGACAAGAAAGTTTCCTTTATTAAATATAGATTCTCATTGGTAGATTCGAATCTACCAATTCGAATTCTGATTGGTAGATTCGAATCTTTCTTGTCCCATCATTAAAATATTCACTAGTTGTTAATTACCACGTCATCATCTAGTTAACATGTGTCTGTTGATGTGGATTAAAAAAATAAACTGAAAGCCTTTTTTTTTTTCTCTCTCCTATACTCTACTGCCTGTTGCATTTTCTCTCCTTTTTTCAACGAAGCGCGCTTCTTCTTCCCGCTTTTGCCTCTCTCTTCCTCAAGCACTCCTCTCCTCTCTGTCCCGAGCCCTCTCACTCACCCCAAGCGCTCCCCTCCTCTCTGTCTCGAGCCCTCTCACTCACCCTAAGTGCTTCCTGATGCGAAAATATGGCTTCGAGTTGGGTAGAACAATGAAGTCGGATATTTAGAGTAATCAAGTCGGACTTTGAGGCGTGATATCACTTTCTTTAAGGATTTATTTGCCCCCACAAAGTTGCTGATGGTCACCGGCAAATATCCTCCAAGATACAACAAAGCCTCAAAATTGAGAATACTATATAACAATTATAATATTTCTCCAGAGTCTCTCTAGGAAACAATTGAAAAGATGGCTATAGTTTTTTTTTTTTTCCAGAAAGAATGCTTGAAAAGATAAAAATGATCACATACACTTTCTTCTGAAAACTAACATGTATATATAAAACAATTTTAAAACATAGGCAACTCTTCGTGAAAAATTGCAAAAATGAACAAACGTGTCATTTCGAAAAATTGCCCAAATGAACAAAGGCGTCCATTCGGAAGAAGTTGAAAAAATGAACAAATGCAACCCTTCGGGAAAAGCTGCAACCGAACAAGTATCTTTTCCAAAGGTTGTCTTGAAAAAACACAAACAAAAATTCGGAATAATTAAAAAAATTATTTTTTAATAAATAAAATTTCAATTTTTTTTAATAATTTCTGAAAATTCTCAATAAACAAAAAACAACCTTTGAATTGATTAAAGTTAATAAGATAACAACAATAATAATAAATAATAAATGGGTTAATGCTAATTAAACCGCGGGCATGCAAGCGTGCAAAGTGCTAAGTGCGCCAAATAATCGTGCAATTATTCGTGCACCCGCATGCGGGTATGGTAGGGTCTAGCCCACACCCAATCATTCCTTTAAGTATACAAAAAAACACACTTATTAATTGGCCCATTTCCTCCCACTTTTCCTACGTGGGGCAAGAAAACATACACTTAGTTTGTTTTACAAACAAACTTCCAACAACCCCCCACTTTAATTGTAAAACAAAGATGTCAAAATTAAAAATTTTAAAAACCGTACAGCCAAAATTTCAGTAAGATTAATATACATATATAAAGGTTTTTTTTCGAGTTAAACCTCTACTTAGTGCAAGTATCTCAAAACTCTATTAAAGTGACAAGTAGCTCAGCTTTAAATAATAGAATCGATCATACCGCACATATACCAACCTTTTGTTTCAGCGAGAAGTTCTATGTTACTCCGCACTATTATGGCCTTGTGCTTGATCCTGTTTTATGAGCTCTCTAGAAAGCAACCTTAACTTTCGTAAGAAGTGGCACCACTTCTAAACTCATATAGGTGAAGTATCTACCATGTGTTTTTGTTACAATCAACACATTACAAGTTTGTACTATAGTTCATTAAGAATTCAATCCAACCTATAAAACGTAATAGACGATACTGACTTCTCATATCAGGGTTATGTCAGTATCAAACAATCACATTCAAATTAAACCTTGTAACTAGTGATGTTCTAGAAGAAAGGTCGGATTACCATTATTGGTGATTTCAATAAAAGGGTTTCAGCCCCATTTCTTGTGAGGTCATTATTACCATGTGTCTTGGTAAAGCCTTCATCAAATGATCAGCAAGATCCTTACTTGACCTCACGTAGACAATTGTTATGGTACCATCTTTAATCAATTGTCTCACATATTCATGTTTTAGACTAATATGTCTAGACTTACCATTATAGGCGCTACTATAGGCTCTTGCCAAAGTAGCCTGACTATCACAGTGGATAGAAATAGGAGGTATAGGACTATGCCATAATTTGATATCCAACAACAAATTCCTAATCCATTCGGCCTCTTTCTCAGTTGCCGCTAAAGCACAACATTCAGATTCCATTGTTGAGTGAGTTATACATGTCTGTTTCTTACTCGCCCAAGATACAGCACCTCCAGCTAGTGTGAAAATCCATCCAGAAATGAAATGCTCATCTCCCACACTTGTACTCAAACTGGCATCGGTGTATCATTCTAATACAGCCGGATAATTATTATAGAACGATCCTAAATTTTTAGTTCTCTTAAGATAACAAAAAATTCTGGTAATAGCTCTTCAATGTTCTGTACTTGGATTACTAGTATACTTACTCAACTTATATACAGAATAAGCAATATCAGGTCTAGTACAATGCATCGCATACATTGAAGACCCTATAGCACTCGCATATTCTAGTTGTGCCACCGTTCTACTAGTATTATTATTTAATTTAATATTGGAATCAAATGGAATACTTATTTCCTAGAAACCAAGATGTTGAAATTTATTTAGTAATTTTTCAGCATAACTACATTGGCTTAAAGAATAACCCCCACTATGTTTCTTAACTTTAATACCTAAGATAATATCTACTTCACCCAAATCCTTCATTTTAATACTTCTTAGTCTCAATAATTTCAATCATATTCGTTCCAAAGATAAGCATATCATCAACATACAAGCATATTAAGACACCATAGTCTTTAGTGAATTTAGAGTATATACACTTATCGGCATTACTGTTGATGAAACCATTTGACAATATGACCGAATTAAATTTTTCATGCCACTGCTTAGGAGCTTGCTTAAGCTCATAAAGAGACTTAATTAATTTACATACTTTTCTTTCATTTTCAAGAAGAACGAAACCCTTCGATTGTTCTATGTAAATCTCCTCATTTAAGTCTCCATTTAAGAAAGCAGTCTTGACATTCATTTGATGAACACAAAGATCATAAATGGAAGCCTGAGTAAAAAGAACTCGAATAGAAGTTATACGTGCAACAGGAGCATACGTATCAAAATAATCTATTCATTCATTTTGTCTATATCCCTTGGCCACAAGTCTAGTCTTAAAAGCTTGGATAGAACCGTCAGAATGATTTTCTTCTAAAAATTCATTTGCACCCAATAGGTTTTGATCCTTTTGGTAAATCTACTAATACCCAAGTATTGGACATAATTGAGTCCATTTCATCATTCACAATTTCTTTCCAAAAAGAAGCATCTCTAGAAGACATAGCATCATTAAGGCTTCTAGGATCGTCTTCTAAATTTAAGACTAAAGGGTATTTATTTGTCACTTTATTATCTCCATCTCTTTCAACAAGAAAAACATTAGTAATAAAATCAAGACCTAAGTCTTTTAGTTTCCTAGCTCTAGTACTTCTTCTTGGTTTAATCATGTTTTTAGAATCATTCGTTTCTTTCTCTTGAGAATCTTCTTGAGTTTCCATAAATTTTGAATTACTTTCAATAATTTCAGAACTCATAAAACATTTATTCTCAAAGAATTCAACATCTCTCGATTCTACAATGACATTGGACTCTAAATCAAGAAACCTATAGGCTTTACTGTTTTCGGCATACCCAACGAAAACACTTTTGATAGCTTCAGGACCGAGCTTTATTCTCTTAGGATCCAGTACTCAGTAGTATGCCAAACACCCCCACACTTTAAGATATGACAAATTTGGTTTTCTACGTTTCCATATTTCATAAGGGGTTATGTCATTTTTCTTGGAATGTATTCTATTATGAATATAGCATGCAGTAAGTAATGCTTCTCCCCAAAGATTAATTGGTAATTTTGAATTTGAAAGCAAACAATTAACCATTTCTCCAAGAGATCGATTTTTCCTTTTAGCCAAACTGTTTTGTTGTGGAGTATATGGTGTCGAAAGTTGATGAATAATACCATGTTCTTCACAAAATGAAGATAATTCATTTAAGAAATATTTTCCACCTTTATCTGATCATAGAACTTTGATTTTCTTTTCTAATTGATTTTCAACTTCAGCCTTATATTTCTTAAACATGGTAAATGCTTCATCCTTCGATCTCATAAGATAAACATATAAAAACTTATTGCAATCATCCATAAAGGTAATAAAATACCTTTTACCTCCACGTGTTAGCATACCATTGAATTCATATATATCGCTATGAACCAAATCTAATAAATTCGAATTTCTTTTAACACTAGGAAATGGTTTCTTAGTAAGTTTGGACTTAGCACATATTTCACATGTATTAAATTTGACATTGAAATTTATCAAGTTTAACTTCTTCATATTCTTCAAATAACGAATATTTATATGTGCCAACCTACTATTTCATAAAAATGAAGACTCAACAATATAAGCAGAACTAGCAATATTATTATTGATACTCAGTTGATACATACCATCATTGGCATAACCCTTTCTTACAAACAGCCCATTCTTCGACATGATAACCTTTTCAGATTCAAACAAAACCCGAAACCCCCTCTTACAAAGTAAATCAATAGAAACTAGGTTCTTCCTAATTTCATATATAAATAACACATTAAGAAGAGTAATACTCTTTCCATAAGTGAAGTCTATCTCCACCGTGCCTTTTCCAGCAACCTTTGCAAGAGCATTATTCGCCATCAGGACCTCTTGAACATTTGAGTCAACAATTTCTTCAAATTGCTTGAACATATACTTGTCCTTGCACACATGGACTGTTGCTCCAGAATCTAACCACCAACTGGATTGGACAGTGGTAGAATTGATTTTAGAAACCATAGCCATTGCATCATTAATTTCAGAAATTTTCATGTTCGAAAGCATGGTTGAAATCATGGCCACATAATTTTCTTCAACTAAATTTGCATCTGCCTTCATCGTCGGAGCGTTCTTGTCCTTTGAAATGCTCTTGCAATGAATGCAATCCTTGGCGTAGTGTCCCTGTTTGCCACAAACAAAACAGCAACCCTTTTTCTTCTTTTGTGTTCTCTTAAATTTATGCCCGCTTTTTACTTTGAAGTTCTGGCTGATTTTTCGTTTTCTTTTCACAGCATTCACTTTGGAATTGTACAAAACAGAATTATCACGTAAACGTGACTCTTCCTCAATGCGAAGATATTTATGTATTTGCTCCAAAGTAAAGTCCTCTGACTTGTGTATCAGCCTTTTTCCATAGTCTTTCCAACTTAGAGGCAATTTCGCAATAATTGCTCCAACTTGAAAAGCTTCTAGAATATCAATCTTGAGGGCATGAATTTTATTCACAAGCACTTGCAATTCATGGACTTGTTCCAGTAAGGGTTTAGTATCAATAAACTTGAAATCAAAATACTTTGTGATTAGATATTTGTTGGTACCTTGTTCCTCCGCTTTGTACTTGAATGCCAGTGCATTCCAAATTTCTCTAGCTGACTTCATTTCAGTGAATAAGTCGTACAAGCGATCGGACAGTGTATTTAGAATGTGTCCTCAACAAAGGACGAATTACTCCGCACGTTTCTTCTTCTCTTTATTAACCCTCTTAATAGCTTCCGCACTTGGCTGTCCTCCCTCGGTAGTAGGCTTCGGATCTTCTATAGGCGCTAAGTTAGGATCCAGTATGTAGGAAATTTTCAGAGCAGTGAGTAAGAACATCATCTTGTCCCTCCAGCGAGCAAAGTTGTTCCCATCGAACCGGTCTAGTTTGACCATGTCTTGATTCATGACTTTGATTATCTCCGACTCCATTGTTGAACAAAATAAATCCTTAAAATTGTTGGGAAAATATGGCTTCGAGTTGGGTAGAACAATGAAATCGGATCTTTAGAGTAATCAAGTCGGACTTTGAGGCGCGATATCACTTTCTTTAAGGATTTATTTGCCCCACAAAGTTACTAATAGTAACCGGCAAATATCCTCCAGGATACAACAAAGTCTCAAAATTGAGAATACTAGATAACAATTCTAATATTTCTCTAGGATCTCTCTAGGAAACAATTGAAAAGATGGCTATAATTTTTTTTTTCCAGAAAGAAGGCTCGAAAAGATAAAAATGATCACACACACGTTCTTCTAAAAACTAACATGTATATATAAAACAGTCTTAAAACATAGGTAACTCTTCGTGAAAAATTGCAAAACTGAACAAACATGTCCTTTCGAAAAATTACCCAGATGAACAAAGGCTTCCATTCGAAAGAAGTTGAAAAAATGAACAAATGCAACCCTTCGGGAAAAGTTGCAAACTGAATAAGTATCTTTTCCAAAGGTTGTCTTGAAAAACACAAACAAAAATTCGGAATAATTAAAATATATTATTATTTTTTAACAAATAAAATTTCGAATTTTTTTAAATAATTTCCAAAATTCTCAATAAAAAAAAACAACATTTGAATTGATTAAAGTTAATAAGATAACAAAATAATAATAATAATAATAATAATAATAATAATAATAATAATAATAATAATAATAATAATAATAATAAATGACAATCATCGGGACACCCCCTCTATAGAGCTGATTAAAAATCAGATAGTCAGATAAAGTCTCTATAGAGGGGGGTGTCCTGATGACAATCTATAGAGGGGTGTCCGATGACAATAGAGACTTTATCTGATTAAAAATCAGATAGTCAAATTTGGATTCGGAATGGAGACTTTCTTGTCTCGTGAGTACAGCAAAAACCACACTTTTTCGTATCTTCGGAAAGTTCCATTTTCCTTCGTTCTTCGTTTGAAGCCGGGACGTCCCCACGTCGACATCCGATGGTCAGTAGTCCTAACACGAGTAGAATAATGCAGTCATCCTAAGAACTACACTGATTTCTTTTTTTCTTTCTATTGGAATGCACTATGCTAATTTACTTGATGAATCCGGATAGTCAAGCACTGTTTCATTTGTTTCGCGAAAAATTAATAATTTAAAAAAATACTTTAAAAGAAAATGATCCTTTCACAGGGTTATGTTTTCTTCTAATTGAGATTGGAAGAATATATTGTGCTTACAAAGCCAAATGAAGTCAACCTTGGTAATTATAGACTTCAATATGAACCATGGTATCTTTCAACCTAGGTTGTCTAACTCCAATCTATCCATTTAAACCGGGCTTTTTCAAATTTCTTAGCATTGATCTGTTGCCCATATTAGAGGTGCGTTTGCTAACATCTTTGTTTCCAAAAACAATTTCAAATTAGAAATAGTTTTGTCCTATTTTTATTCTCTGGACAAGTTTTTAGTAGAAGAGCGTGTTTGGTAATTGCACAAAATTTCTAATCCTAGAATAGAATAAGAACAAAAATGCGTTTAGTACGACCATGAAATTTTTTTATTCCCAATTTCTTTTATTTAATTATAAAGAGACTTAACATTTCATGTTTGCATAAAGCTGAACTTTTATAATGATTTAATTGATTAAGATATTCTAAAATGGCCTAAGAAAATCCATCATGATAGTTAGTTAAAGATGGATAGCTAGAAATGGCAACAGAGAGTCTCATTACTTTATAACTCACAATATGATGAGGCTGATAGTAAATCTTTGATCATTACCATAAACAGATATATAGATCTTTTGAGAAGAAGAGCAAATGTGCTTGGAATTACCAAGCTTTCACTGCCTTGCATTCACTATAAACATGAGATGGTATGAACTTTCATAAATGAAAGTACACTTAATTTAATAATAAAGTTAACCTTTTTTGATTTTTATTAGGCCCATTGTTAGTGTAAAAAGCAACTTCTACCCCCACTATTGAATTGTTGACGTGTGGAAGGATTTAGTTATGGTATAGAATTAATTTCAACCCCACATGTGGCTTATCGGGCAATGAATGTGTTAATAATTTATTTTAATGACGTAAAAATAAATTGGATGCAAATATATAATTTTCAATAAGCTTAATTATTACTAAGTACTTTTCAACTTTCGATACTGTTAATTACTAGTTTTTTTTTTTTTTTTTTTCGGGGTCAGTGATAATTTTCTGTGAAAAAAAAAGTAATTGCCAAGTTAGGAGTTTTGCATGCGTGATTATTAATTTCTCATATAAAAAATTTTCTTCAAATACATCACTGGTCATAATAAGTAACCTTTCTAATGCGGCATATAACTTATCAAAATAAAAAAGTAATTATCTATTTATCGAAAATCAATAATTTTCTCTTTATTTAATTTATTTTTCTCATCAATTAAGTTGCCAACGTACAAAACTGAAAGCCCATTCGCCCAATTGCCCAACTTTTTTTGAATTGAAAATTGATCCAACGGGCTGCATCACGTTACTAGAATTTAACGGTTCAAATCAACACAAGGGCGTTTCTATAATTTCAGCAATCATGTTATTAGGAAAATTATCCAAAAAGTCTTAAACTTATTGGCACACATTTTAATTTTATCAATTGAGTCCATCTGGTCAATTTTAGCTGGGATTCGCTGACGTGGACGATGATTGTCCTATGTGGCACGACCAATGTTGACATGGATAATATTTATTATTTTTAATATTTTTGTTTTCGAATTTTTAATTTTTTATATTTTAATTTTTTTCCTTTTCTTCCTTTGGCCGGTTGCCCAAAGGCCACGACCGATAAGGGGTCGGCCTTGCGGGCCTTGGGCTCGCTTGTGATCGTCGAGGTCGTGGCCTTTGGTCGATTATCGGAGGTTGGGTGACCAGCCAAAGGAAAAAAAAAAAAAGAAAGATATATAAAAAAAAAAAGAGAAAAAAAAGGAAAAATAATTAAAAATTTGGAAAAGAATTAAACAAAAAATTATCCACATCAATGCCGGTATCCATGTCAGAAATTCCAACCAAAATGGATCAAATTGACTCAAATGATAAAAAATGAAAATGTTTATGATTTAATTGATAAAATTAAAAGATTTATATGACTGAATTGACAAAAATATAATATGCTTACCACTTTTTGGATAATTTTTTCCCGCGTCATTAGCACAAATAATAATCCACATGGCATTCACGTCAGCCCGCCGGGAGTGAAATCGTGATGAAGAGCAAGAATCCAAGAATCTCCTCCTCCCACGGGCGCTCGCATCTCCTCCATAATCTCTCTCTCTCTCTCTCTCTCTCTCTCTCTCTCACAATCTCCAAATTCTTGCTGCGCGGCCTCGTCACAGCCTCACCTTCGCCACCTTCAAAGCATCACAAAGTTCGTTCCTGCCAACTCTTAATCCTTCCCAGTGAACCTCTGCAGCAAGACGGGTCGGTCGATCACCGGACGCGGCCTTCGACTGCTGCTGTTATCTGAGACTGTTTGCTTCCGATTTCCACACTATGTACAATAAGCCCTTCCCATAAATCTTCCCGATCTGGATCGAACTTGGATAATTGCTGCCGTCTCTCAAGTAAATAAAAGTAGAAATCTTTTTTCTTGTTATCATCTTGCAGATGCTTCTTGCCATGCTGTTCTAACGTGACATGGTAAAAAAGGCTGCTCATTGTTATCAGTCACCACATGCTTGAAATGAACTTCCTACATGAAAGTAAACTTCCTTTATTAGGCCCATTGTTAGTGTAAAAAGCAACATCTACCCTCACCATTGAATTGTTGACATGTGGAAGGATTTAGTTATAGAATTAATTTCAACCACACATGTCGGAATGACCGATATGTAAACAATTTATTTAGATGACGTAAAAATAAATTGGATGCAAATAAATAATTTTCAGTACGCTTAATCATTAGTAAGTACTTTTCAATTTTCACTACCGTTAGTTACAAGTTATTTTTCTTCCACGGTTAGTGATACTTTTCCGTGAAAAAAAGTAATTGTCAAATTAGGAGTTTTGGATGCGTGATTATTAATTTCTTATATGAAAATTTTTGTTCAAATACATTGCTGGTCATAATAAGTAACCTTTATGATGCGGCATATAACTCATCAAAATAGAAAAGTAACTATCTATTTATTGAAAATCAATAATTTTTCTCTTTATTTAATTTATTTTTCTTATAAATTAAGTCTCCAATGTACAAAACGGAAAGCCCATTCGCCCAATTGCCCAACTTCTTTTGAATTGAAAAATTGATCCAGCGGCCTACATCACGCAGTTAGAATTGAGGGAAAAAGTCATAAAAAATTCAAAACTTTGCTCAGGGTGACAAATTTACCAAAAACTTTTTTTGTGACCCAAAAACTTTTTATTGTGACACAAAGAACTTCAAACTTTATCAACTTAGACACATTTATCTCATATTTTTTTTGACTCAAAAAAAAACCCTAAATTTATATCACGTAACACATTTACCCCAAACTATAGGGCATTTTCGTCATTTATTTTTTAATTTTTTTCTTTATCTTTTTTTTTTCTTCTTCTTCTCTCTTTCCTCCGCCAGCCATGATAGAGGGAAGTCGGACTTAGGCAAGGGCAGCTGTCGCCAGCATCGGGCAAGGGCTGCCCTCTCCTTACTCGGCGAGGACAACCCTCACTAGATCGGCAGGGCAATCCTCGCCCGACACGGGCAAGGGTATTTCTTGCCGATCCAATGCGGGCGGGGAAACACCCAGCGAGGGCCACCCTCCCCGACGTCGACGGCGGTAGCCCTCACCCGAGTTCGGCTTTCCTTTGACATGACCGGCGGAAGGAAGAGAGAAGAAGAAAAAAAAAAAAAAAAAAAAGGAAGAAAAAGACGAAAATGCCATTTTTAAAAAAAAATAAAAAAATTATATTTTAAAAAATAAAATCAATTGGGTCGAAACCGAGTCGACGTTCTAACCCATTTTCGACCCATTTTTAAAACCCAAAAGACACGAACTTCCTCGCGGCCGACCCTTTGACCTTCACCTTCGACCTTCACCTTCGTAAGCTGCGACCCATTTTCGACCCACCTCCGCGCGGCTCGCCTCCGAGTCGCCTCCGCCCGCCCGCCTCCTGCGAGGCTCGCCTCCGCCGCTCCCTCGAAGGTCAACGAGCTTCGTCACCCGCTGCCGCCGCTCACCTCCACGGCTCGCCCACGAAATCGGAGGTGTCTGGGCCGACGCCCTGCAGTTTGGCCTCCAAGGCGTCTAGAGCGAGATCGTCGGATCTCACCCTCTCGAATCCGCCTACCAATCAGTAACCCCTTTTTTTTCTCCCTTTCCGTTTGCGGTTCTACTATTTTGGATCAACATGTTGTTTTCTGCGAATTGCTTGGATAAAGAGGGAAACTTGGGGTTGGTCAAGTTCTTATGGGCATGGGAAGTGAAATTGGTGAACTGGGCTTGGTGCTCGTTGTAGGTTAGGCGCAGGGGAGAATTTCTCCTCAATTGCTACGTTTATCTGTCTCTGATGTACTTCTGTGAGTATTCCGGCACATTTGACTTCAGAAAACCGGGTGGAGTTAGCTTGCAGTTTCATCGCGGTGTAGACGCTTATTTAGAGAAAATTGCTATGCCTTACAGCATTTACCTTGTCATTGTCTTGACTTCTGAGGTATGAGTAGGAGATTCTTTGCTGCTCAGGACAGTTTCATGCAGAGATAGTGCTATTTCACGGCATCTCTTTTTGTAGAAATGATGACATTATAAGAAGCTCTTCTAATGTGTTCTTTTTTTTTTTTCTTTTCCAAGTAACATTCATTTTAATTGAACTTCACCGTGCTGGAAATCGGATGATTTGAATGTGATAGGTGGACCTCTATATTTAAGGCTGTCATAAGACAGCCATTAATTCATTTGCTAAACCTCAATGCTATGGTTTCTCATGTTAAAATAGCATCCGTGTTCTTTTCTTGGGTAGATTATACTGGATCAACCGTGTGCTTTGCCCGTGTATGAACCGTTTAATACTATTGTGGGTTCTTAACAATGTGTTGATATGTGTGTGTATGTGTGTGTGCGCGCACGGATATATATATTCGAACATTAAATGCTGATACAACATAATAATGAAATTCATGTGCCTATTGCATTCGGTATGATGAAGTTTTGATTTGGGGTTGTAAATGATTTTACGTTATTTGAAAAGCTATAGCTTGGTGGTGCATAACTAAATGCTCTTTTGTTCTTGTTGTGTTGCTGCACATGTAAATTGTAGGCAATGCTGCAAAATCTGTTGATTGCCAAATATATGAAAAGATAACTCAGCTGAAAGAACAAATTGCAACACTTGAGAAGCGTGAAGAAAGGTTTGTGTTACATGATATGTTTGTTCTCAATATTCCATATTCATTGTCTCATGGTTGATACAATATGGCATAGGTACAGGACTGTCTTTCTAGACCGAATTTCAGTGTTTCGACGGGCATGTTGTGAGCTTTATGGGGATTTGCAGGTTGGGGAGGCATATGTAAGTAAAGTTAGGCGTTAATCAAAAGAAGAGTTTCATCTCATTGTTAAAAGATGAACTGTAATTGGTATCAAGTTTAGAATTTTCTACCACCAAAATTGAAGATATCATCATATTTGGGACTTGGTCATGTTCTGCACTTGGTTGACCTGTATGAAGTCGACTTAGTTTGGAAGCAAACGCTCAACGTCGGTTGTTGTTAGGATGAGAAGGAAGGAGAGATGAAGCTCAGCTTCGACAAGGTGTTCTACGACCACTCAAAGCAAGATGATGTCTATTTGTTCCTGGCTCGTCCTATTGTTCGAGGTATATTGAGCATCGCCGCAGCACCTGATAGATGTGATGTCCATCGTGATGTCAGCTCGTTCGTGTTCATTTGTAGATCACATCATTAGGTGCTCGCGTTGACATGCACTTGAGATTAATCAAGTATTTTCATGCGAATCTGCTGCTTTCTCATCCTTTAATTGATGATTGAGATGAATCAATTAATTACATCCAGATCCACTGCTTTCTTCGGGAGATCGCATCACTTCCTAGTTTATTAATATATTAGTTTGTATGTTTTGTTTGAATTACAGATGTAGCTATAGAATTATTTTCTTTGAACGAGCAAATGAGATTCTTATTAAGAGAAGCGTTTACTTTCAATTCCAGATTTGATGAAGCTCGAGTAAATCCGACTTGTGAAGTTGTAATTTTCAGTTGCTCAATAGTATGCTCACTTTAAATAAGAGAAGCATGTGCATAGTCCAATTCTTCATAAATATTTCAATTTATAGATTTTTTTTTTAACATTTTTTTTTTTAACATTTTTTATTTTATTTACTATTTTTTAATTTAATTTGAGGTTTTTATTCAATTAGCATATAGCTTAAAGTGAGCGCGGGTTCTTTTCAAAATATTAGTGGGTTTTAGCAATATGGGTCGGATATGGGTCGAATATGGGTCGGGTCGGGTATGAATTATTATTTTTACACTACAAGAATATGGATCAAAACGGATTAAATGGGTCAAATATGGGTCGACCCATTTTCGACCCGACCCACCCATTTGCCATCTCTACTAGAAAGCCACCGTCAGGGACGATAAGCTTGATGTAAGAATCCAATGCGCATCATATGCATTGGTTTCTTTTCACATTCTGTCCACAAAGAAGGTGCACGGATATGGATGCGACGGTATCCTTGTGTCTAAGACTTATCTTCGTCAAGATGTGATGTGACTCATGCATAGAGTAAATAAAAGATGAGGGATATTATCTAGAAGAGCGTCCTTAAAGTTTCAATCCAATTACTATCACTATGTTAAAGGGCATGTAATCCTATATGTTCCTATCGAACTAAGCATTTCCGAAGAGAGCATGACTCGAGACATTCCTCTTCTGACTATGTCTTTGCTACAAAAAGCCATTCCAATGACTCTCAACAATGTAGATGGATATGGAATCATATGTTCTTGTCAAACTAAGCATTTCCTGTAGAGAGCAAAACTTAAAACGTCTCTTCTGACCTTGTCTTTGTTGCAAAAGCTATGTCCACTTGCGCTCATGATTTGTCCTGTTCACCAAATCCAATCCCTAATGTTGTTGTAAGCGCCAGCATCATGTCATTGGATTAATTGTGTCGAGACAGCTTAAAGATGAGACAGATTTTGGGTTCTTGGTTCGTGCCAAATCATCAAGGACTTAAATCATCCTGGTATGCATCACTCATTCAAGAATTTTCTTTTGTGGGGTATTGGTTGATCAAGCTTAACAGATTTGCCTATCCTTTTAATTGAAAGATTTGAACTTCATGGTTCAAAGCACATTTAGGCCCTGTTTGTTTGTTTTTCTGTTTTTTGTTTATAAACAAAATTTATATTTTTTTGTTCCAGAGATTAAAAAAAAAAAACAAAAACGCATTTGTTTGTGCTTTTGTTCCAAATCTATTTTTTTTTTTTGTCCCAATAACACATTTGGAACAGAAACAATAAACACGAAAAACATACTTCTTGTTTCTGGAACAATTTTTAAGAACAAATTTTCTCTCTCCTTTCTTTTTCTTCTCTCTTTTTTCTTCGACCGTCCGTCGAGGGGGCCGGCGACCTCGCCGAGCATCGAGGGCCAGGCAACGCCAACATGGCGGTGGCTCGGCGAGGTCGAGCCTCGCCGGTGGTGGGGGAGCTCAGGCTCGCCAAATCTAAGCGAGCCCAAGCTCGCATAGCCAAGGTGAGGCCAGCCTCGCCCAACCACGGCGAGGCTCGAGCCTCGCCGAGGGCCGGCCGAGCCTCGCCGTGGCTAGGTGAGGCCGGCCGGCCCTGGCCGGCCGATCATCAACCATGGCCGAGGCCGACGATCGGCCAAAAGAAAAAAAAAAAAAAAAAGAAAAAAAGAAAATAAAAAAAATAAAAATAAAAAATATTAAAAAATTAAAAGAAACAAAAAAGAACACAAATTTACCAAACGTGTTTTACGTTCATTTTTATTCACAACAAATTTACCAAACGCGTTCTTTTGTTCAAAAATATTTTTCGGAACATAAATAGTTTTTTTATTTCTATTCCTAACAAAAAAAAAAAAAAAACACAAACAAACGCACCATTATTCACTGAATATTATCATTATCTTTATTATCATTATTGTTATAGCTTTGGGAATTGTGTGATCAAGCTTGACAAATAAGCATATGTCGCGACCCGATCTCGCCGTCCCTCATGTCAAAGGGGAAAAGGTCGGGTTTAGAGTATTTGAGATCACGAGCTCTCCCAAGCTCATACCCCGCGTGACAGCGAATATTGTATGATCTAATTGTTTATAACAACCTAAAAATAAACGGGAGCTACCACTAACCTCATTTCGGGAGTCAGCTAGAAAACCCAATCAAGGGTTGAGAGTATTCCCTCGATTTTTACGTAACCAAATATCTAGGTTCAGGGACTTGAGTTACGCTAATATTTCCATTAACGCCCTTTCGGTACCTAAACAGTATGTTGTGTTTTTCCTAACATGTCCATGCGTTTCTTTTTACATTTTCGAGATCATCAATTCTATACTAAGTGATCATGCGTGGTGGTGGATTATTTTCATGCTATTCTATTTCTAAAAAAAAAATAACAAGAAGAGGAATCACTCAACGAAATTAAAATTGCAAGACATGAAGTAGACAATCAAGAAAAACAGTAAATCTATCATGCAATCCTAAGGAGAAATATAGAAGAGAAATGTACGAGAAAAAGAGAGAAAAACCCGCAACTCGTCGGGCTTTATACAACAAATGAACCCGAGACATGTCGGGAAAATGAATATTACATGACAATGGTCGAGGTGGACATCGACCTCCACCATCTTCACGCCTTTCTCCATCTTCAGGGCCCTAATCTAAACCTAATCTAAGAAACAAGGATTCCTTGCCTCATCTTATATGACTAAGACAACGCATTGAAATCATTATTATAACGAATAGACATAGGTATCAGACATGAACATGAATCCAGCAAATTCAAGTCACAAACAACAATTATAACCTAGGGACAGCATATTATGAATATACGCTACATTCATAGCCAAGAATACAGCATGTCTAGCAAGAACAACAATGAATCCAGTAAACTTGAGCTATGTATGGTAAGAGTAGACATATTCAGTGAACTCACAATGCAACAAGTGTGCAAATTCAACAAATAGCACAAGCCGAGATGAAGATTATGCAAGCCAATAGTGACTATGTACTTGCAAATAAAACCCAAGCAAGATGCTATGTACTTACACATACAACCCAAGCAAGATGTTATTTTCACTCTAAAGTTTATGCTCTCATCTCATGTGCAAAGCGACAGAAACGAAGTATCAGCAATATCTTTGAAGAAAAGCAACAAAGGGCCATTATCCTACTAAAAAGAAATGAATTTTATGGCATTTTAGTACGTCCTAAAAATTTCTAGAAAAAACACAGCAGAAAATTGCAACAAAATATAACAGAACAAGGTAAAAAAAAACAATGTATTGGAAAGGAATCTATGGACAATTTGTTCCAAGCGAATCACACAACATCAACAATATCATGGGGAACAACTTTCATGGCAAAAGTTTTCCAACGCGAGCTACATAGGAATTTATGAAAATTCAAGAATGCCCAACACTATGTCGGAAACGCAGCAAAATAGTAGGGTATCATGACACAATATCAACATATTCATATTCATAATGACCTTTTCAACCAACCCGGTTACATGGATCGATGTAACAATACGATCTTCATCTATCCAATCCAAATGGTTCAGAAATTCAGACTAACTATTCATAGCTAAATGCCTCGCTGTTGAGGAAGTAATCAGCAAATGGACCAAAAACAAGGAGAGAGACAGCTTAAATTGGAGCTGTCTTGCTCAGCAATTCAAAAGATCCAATCAAATATTTCTTTTGCAAGGAACATATTGAAATTTGTTGCAACGATGTGGAGAAGACAGCCACATAAGCACATATAAAACCTTTGGCATTGATTTTAACGTCCGTAACAGTGCATACACCAACTCCTATTACCACATCCAGAACAGCCATTTTCACTTCCCTCAAGTAATACTTATTGTGCAGGATCTACTCCATCACGCAAACAATAAGAATCATGCTCAGTTTCGAAATTTGGTAAAATTTGACAGAGTTAAGCATCAAACTTAAGTTCATCCCCGTGATGGACATATTGGCAATAATAGAGAACCACAGAAGCTCCCACATGGGAACATATTTAAATGCAGAATAACCAGCAGCATTTGACACTAGACCAACCAAGGCAGAACAGCCAGTTTGTTTGATTAACCATGGTATGATGAGACAAACATCACATGTAGTCACCATAATCCGGAAAGCACAATGTTTAATCTTTGACAACATGTTATGGTCAAAAAACTAAAATCTCTGTTTGCATTGAACACTAATTGAGTGCAGAGACATACTTATGAAGTCTCAATGCAATGAACATGAATGAGCGCTACTTAAGAGCACAGGATTTACCCTAAAAAATATCAAAGCGTGTGTAGATCGTAAAGTAGGATATCTAATAATCCCGTCAAGCACACACACATGCAGAAAAAGGATAAATCGTTGACAAACATATGCCAATAATCCACCCACACTGACGAGATTGCACTGGTTATTAATCGTTTATCCCAGTAGTTATTATTGTGAAGGTGAAGCCAGATAAGCATGAACCAGGAGAACATCACCAGGAAAACTCTCCTTTTCAATCACAAAGCTGCGGTACCTACCAGCAATGAAAGGGCTGAAGCTCAGCTTGAATGAATAATTGAATGAATAAGCGAAGGATCGGAAGCCGTCACCGCCACCGTTGCTGTCGACGACGCTGTCTGAGCCCTAAACTTCAAGCTCCTCGACCGACCGTTCCAGCGGGTCAGATCAGGTGCGCGAGAGAGCAATCGAGAGGGAGAAAGCGTTCGAGTCAGAAAGAGCGAACGGGAGAGGGAAACCAAAGGCTAACGACTAAACGGATCGAGAGAGAAAGAGAACTCACCGATCTGGTGAGCTCGATCGAGAGAGGTTCGGGTCTGGCGAGCCTCTGCACCAGAAGACCGAGGGCCGAGCGGGCAGAGAGCTCGCCGTCGTTGTCATCGTCGTCGCCGCGGCCGATGTCACCGATGTCGCCGATCTTCGCCCCAAACCGAGAGAGATCCGCCGAGAAACCTTCAGAACTACCGGAACCGAGAGCGATTGAGAGCCCCTTCGCGATATCCGACCATCGGTCTTCGATTTCCGAGGGTGATCCGCCAAACCAGATTCGCCGGCGTCGTCGCCGCGGTTGCCGTCGGCTTCGGATCGAGTCAGGTCCGGCAATCAGAGGACCAGATCCGGCGAGCAGAGAACCACTGGTGTCGTCGCCGTTGCTGTAACCGCCACCGTCTTCATCGATGTCACCGCGATCGAGCGAAACAGAGAGAGAATCCGAGAGAGGGAGTCCCAGAGAGAGAGCGTGCCGGAGACCGGTATCCCCAGAGAGAGATCGCGATCGAGAGCCCGCGGGAGAGAGCGAATCCCCCGTCCAAAATGCCCCCTTTTTCTTTTTGTTTTCTTCTCTTTTTTTTTTTTTTTTTCTTGTTTTCTTGTTTTCTTTACTTTTTTTTTTTCATTTTCATTTCTTCTTTTTCTTTTTTTCTTTTTCATTTTTTTTTTATGTTTTCATTCATTCATTTTTTTTTAATCTTTTTGGCTCTTTATTTTTTTATATTTTTGCAAAAAGAATGTTTAAAATATCGACAAAAAATCGGGTGTCAACAACATACGTCAAACTAAATCACACAATTATCTTTATTATCATTATGTTCGGCTGCCAAGGAAAGCTATGGAGAGAAAGGAAAAGACCCTGAGAAAGACAAAGATGCAGGCACCACGAGCAGTACTAAAGACCGGCAGACAAGCTATAAGTGGAAGGGACAAAAAGCAATGAAGAAGAAGCATGAAAATGATGAGAAAGATAGTGAAGGGGTGGGTATTAAATGGAGAATCCCGTGTCCCCTCATATTTCAAGACAACGAAGTTAACTAGAAGTGGAACGATGAACGTGACAATTGCGTCGATATTGTCTCGCTGATTCGACAAGAAATTTGGCATTTTTGAATGCAGGGACAAATTGAGGGAGAAACAAAGGAAGAGAGACAAAGCTGCAAGAGCGGGGCGTGGTTTTTTGGGTTTGAAAAAGGGAGGTGGGCGTGCTTTAATAAGGGGTTGGGTTCGTGGGGAAGTTAGAGAGAGAGAGAGTCTTTGTTTGTGTATGTGGATAAGGGGTTAATATATGCTTAGACCTCTGATGTTCCAATCTCATCGGTGAATATTTTAATGATTGGATGTCTCCCATGAGAGCTCTTTTGAAAACAAGTTTGAAAAGAGCTCTCACGGGAGACATCCCATCATTAAAATAAAATATTTATGGGTTATTAATCACCATCTTGGGCACAAGCCTAGCTGCCCACTAACAAGTCAACGCGTGTCCGTTGACATGGATTAAAGAAATAAATTGAAAGCCTGTTTTTTCTCACTCCTCTGCTCTACTGCCTGCTGCATTTTCTCTCCTTTTTTCAACGAAGCGCGCTTCTTCTTCCCGCTTCTGCCTCTCTCTTCCTCAAGCGCTCCCCTCCTCTCTATCTCGACCCCTCTCACTCACCCGCTTCCCTCCTCACCTCTGTCCTCGTTGCCGTCATCAACTTTTGAGCCACGGCTCCAGAAATTGCCGGTTCCTGACGGGCCTCTCAAGCTTCTTTGTCTTCTACTCCTTATTCGGTCCCCATTTCGGGCTCGAGTACATAGCCAAGGATTTTGAAGCAAAAGAGGTTTGTGAGGCTATATATACTAGTGGTGGTGCTAAGTTTTGGAGTTTCGGCAACGCCGTGATGGCCACGAGAGATATTGTGGCAGAGGAGAGAGAGGCGTATGGATACCATGAGACCTCTCTTTCTCCTTTGCCTTTTTTTTTCTTTTCTATCACCTCTGTTTCGGGAGGTATGGAGGCTTGGTGATAGTGGCTGCTTTGGCTTCTAGGTTGAGCTGGAGTTGGAGAGCTTTCAAGAGAGGCTGAGGGGAGAGTTCTTCGTCGGCCCTTTTGACTCCTGAAGCAAGTCGCATCCTGCCGTTCCCATCAGAGTATTTGTCATCGTGACTTTGGTATGAAAATTTTAACCTTATTATTATTGCTGTGAGGAAAAGCACATGAGTGATAATTGTTCATGATCTGCACTTGCTCCAATCAAGAAGCAGGAGGGACAACTTAAAGCGAGAAAAAGTGTTTTGAGACTAAGTATGTCCATTTATAGGCCCTTCTTTTGAGCTTCGACTGAGTGCAAACATTTTAATGCTTTTCTTGCTTTAAGATTTTATAGAGGGCTTCCACTGAGTCCGCTGAGGGAGAGAATGATTTGCTCAGTTCAATGAAGGCGGGATATTTTGCTTAAATGCTTGAGTTTTGAACACCTTTATGTGCATGTTTCGCTGGTTGCAACTTTATGAACTAATTCTTTTATGTACCTCTTTTGTGCAAAAGTAATGACCGGTAAATTAACATTCCGGGTCGGTCCGGAAGTCGGAGGAGGAGTGGCAAGCGGTCCTGTCGCCCGAGCAGTTCCGTATCCTGAGGCAGAAGGGGACCGAGTTAGTAATTCCTTTGAATTCTCTTGATTTTTTTTTTTTTTTGGGGTCTCTGTTTTACTGCTAGCTTATCTTGATTGTGGGTTTGTCGTTCTTGATTGTGGTTCTTGCTCTTCTTGATGCTTCGCTTTCCGTACTGGGTTGGGGTTTGTTGAATTCGGTTGGTTTCGTTTAGACGTGATTACCATGCTGTCTCCTTGAAGCTCGGGAACACCGAGGTTTAAGACACATTCTGTTCGATGAGGCTTTCTTGGGCTGTCTATTTATGTGACGTGCGAAAAATTTAAGCAAGTTTATGCTGCAACGTGAGAGGTTGAATCAGAATTTGGGTTTGAGTTTCGATTCAGCACGGTACGACACATTTCTAGTGCGTCAAGCGGTGTGTTGGAGGTGGATTCCTTGTGAATTACGTTTTAATAGGAGAAACCGCTGAGGAAATGCAGGTTAGGATGTTCTCTGTGTTTTTCGAGGTGCTGGGGAGGGTTATATTTTTCTGGGTTTTTGTGGGAATGAGCGGTTTTAGCTATTACTGAAGTTCTCTGGAACTGTCCTGTGTTTGGAAAGACTTAGTTTTTATCCGGAAATGTCGGCCCTTTTAGGCTCCTTTTGGGTGCTAAGGATTTGTTACTGCATGAGTACCGACATCTTGGTTACTTATGAAGTCTTTTACTTTTCACTTTTCATCAAAACAAAGGTGAAAAGGTGTCGAAATCATCCAAAAGTGTGAATCGTAGGGTTATCATGTACAGTTGGTGCGAACCTTTGTGCTTTGAAGAGCTTTTTCTTTAAAATTCTTGTTTCTCAAAACAACTTCTGTCTATCTGTTGTGAGGGAGTGTGATCTCCATTTTGACTTATCTAATGCTTTTGCATTGTCCTTGTAATGCTCTTTCTTAACACTCTGGATCTTGTTTGTATTCATTTTACTTTGATTGTTCAAAGGGTCTCTTAATCTGTTTATGAAAGCAATGCAGAGCCAATAGTCAAGCTTCTTAACTACTAGCTCTTAGGCTCAATACATTATACACGTGCAGGATATAGGAGGGATCAAAGGGCTAAGTTCCTATCCTGTTTTAAAGAGAATCTCAGAACAAAGAATAATATCCTCTTGTTACTGCTGCGGCATTTTAGAAAATGATTCATTTGTCGTTCTCATGATCGTGCTGTTACCATCGATTGCCTGCTAAGGCTGATTGCGATAGCTTAAGTTCTCATCAACCCTCTTTGTGGGGCTTTCCTGCTTTAGTAATCAATCAATTGACGGACCTCATGCACCTGATGGACTGCAGTTTTCATACTATGCGTTGCTTGGGCAAATATTAACTACAAAACAAGAAAAAAAAAAAAAACGCATGATATGGAAATATCAAATGACATTGGGAGCACAATGGTTGATTTTTTTGAAATGCTGTGTAAGAAGTTAGTTACATTAGTATGGGCTGCGACATAGGTATACACCCACTAGTAAAGAAAGCTGTTAAAATAGGTGGATGATCTCCTCATTTCATGCTTTGGGGAAAGAATCCTATTCCTGTGGTTATGTGTAGTATTATATTGTTGAGGTGTTATGCACGCAAACAATCCTCTTCAACTATTTAATGGCTTGGAAGTGATCTGAGAGGACTTAAATGTTGCCGAGCCTGATGCAAGTAGTTGAAGACTCATGTATATTCTTTTTGAATGCAATCTCATCCTTTTTTCTAATTCAAGTATCAAACCAATGGAGAACAAAGGAGCATAACTGAATACTTTTCGATGCCTCCTCTACTATGTTTTTGTACAAGAAGCAACTCTTTCCTCTGGTTTGATATTGGGTTATCATTTGTGATAAATCCTCATCTTCAAACAAAAAAGTGTCATTTTGATCTGTCTCATCTGTTGCTGTTTCTCTAAAATGTAGATATCCAGGCACGGTTGAATACGATGAGTTTTTTGAAGAGGGGGTGTACAATTGTGCAGGATGCGGGACTCCACTTTACCGTTCTACAACTAAATTTAACTCCAGCTGCGGCTGGCCCGCTTTCTATGAGGGCCTCCCGGGAGCTATAACCTGCACTGTGAGTCTCTCTCTTTGTATCAATTAAACGTGTGGTCACAGGTAACTAAGACGGTTCTGATTGAAGTCGATTTCTATTATGGCTTGCTATAGATGACATCTTCCACTTTGTGTTTGTTGAGCTTTCTAAACTGTGAAAATGACGAGAAATGCAAAATGAATCGGGCATGTTCTGCTTCAAATCATTGATGGGCTTGCCTTGCTTTTGATCTCAGCCGGATCCAGATGGGATGAGGACGGAAATCACTTGCACTGCATGTGGCGGCCATCTGGGTCACGTGTTCAAGGGCGAAGGGTTCCCGACACCGACCGATGAGCGGCATTGCGTCAATAGTATTTCACTCAAGTTCGTTCCTGCCAACTCTTATCCTTCCCAGTGAACTTCTGCAGCTAGACTGGTCGGTCGATCACCGGACGCGGCCTTCAACTGCTGCTGTTATCTGAGATTGTTTGCTTCCGATTTCTGCACTATGTACAATAAGCCCTTCCCATAAATCTTCCCGATCTGGATCGAAGTCGGATATTTGCTGCCGTCTCTCGAGTAAATAAAAGTCGAAATCTTTTTTCTTGTTATCCATCTCGCAGATGTTTCTTGCCAAGCTGTTCTAATGTGGCATGTTGAAAAAGGCTGCTCAATGTTAAACCAGACATGACTTTGCTCTCCGGTGATCTTTGTTGGCTTTGATGCCACCTGACTGGTGGAAGGTAATAGGAATCGAAATGTGCCAAAGTGAAATCTTAATCATGCACGAAGCGCAAGGTAAAGAAAAACTCTCAATTTTATCTATATATATTCAACAGGCAAGTTCCATTACATCATGCATGAATATAAGTAAAAAAGCCGTAACCTAGAAAACTCGAGAAGTAGGCATGATAATTAAATGCAAAATAATATCATCTATAATACTAAACAATATATAAAATCCTACGGATAAAGAAGTAAAATAAAATTGAATCGTATCCAAAACTAAAAAGGCATAAAAAAAAAAAAAAAACAACAGTATATTCCATATCAAATTCCGATGATGTCTTGATTACAACCCACACCAAAATTTTAGATATAGAATTCTTTATCATAACTTCCCTTAACCAAATGGATGCAAACGGAAAATCATAAATACAAAGAAATTATTATGTTATGTCTTCTTTTAATCTGCACCCATCCAGAGGTCAACGAACTTCGAGATCTTGAGTCTTGGCCGTGAGCTTGCTGCTCAGTGTTTCCAAATCTGCTGCTCAGCCACCGGAATGAGAGAGTGGATGGACACGGAGGTTGGCCAACGGGTCTCCCACTCGTTTCTTCTTCCCTCAAGCCTTTTAAGGCCTGCTCAAATCCAATGACAGTATGTGATTGGATATAAGAAATTATGCACATGCTAAATATTTTATGGACATGACTAGTTAAACAGCGACTAGTTTTATTTTTATTTTTATTTTTGGCTAAAAACATTGACTAGTTAAACACCGACTAGTACTACGAATCAATATGGCAAAATAGCTCCTCGGCGGCCGAACATACAAACTGCGACTGCTAACATCTTCCACTTGAGCTTTTGAATAAGACCCCATAAGTAAGCTGGAAAGAGCATAATCAACAACGGAAAAAAGAGGAGAAAAAAGGAGAGTCCTCGGAACAACAGCAACGTGAGGAAAGTTACGGAGAGAAAGGAGAAGACCCTGAGAAAGAAAAAGATGCGGGCACCACAAGCGGTACTAAAGACCGGCAGACGAGCAATAAGTGGAAGGGACAAAAAGGAATAAAGAAGAAGCGTGAAAATGATGAGAAAGATAGTGAAGGGGTGCGTATCAAATGGAGAATCCGGTGTCCCCTGATATTTCAGGACAACGAAGTTAACTAGAACTGGAACGATGAACGTGACAATGGCGTCGATATTATCAGGCTGATTCGGCAAGAAATTTGGCATTTTTGAATGTGGGGACAAATGAGGGAGAAACAAAGGAAGAGAGACAAAGCTGCAAGAGCAGGGCGAATATGCAAAAGACTGGGGTAGTGTATCTAATGATGGTCGGCTATGAGGAATGCCTGAGGGATGGAGGGGGGCTTTTTATATATGCTTAGACCTCCATGTTCCAATCTCGTTGGTGAAGATCTAAACGCTCGGTGAATATTTTAATCATGAGATCACAAGACAAGAAAGTTGACCCTGTATTATTAAAATCACAATACAAGAAAGTTGACCCTGTATAGACTAATATAGGGTCAACTTTCTTATATTGTGATCTCATGTTCCAAATTAAAATATTCACCGGGCGATTGAATTTTTAATCATGATCTTCACCAACAAGAGATTGGAACATGGAGCTCTAAGCTTTTAAAAGACCTCCATGTTCCAAATCCCTCAGGCGAAGATCCCTCAGGCATTCCATCACAGCAAGTGTCACTTTCTTGTCTTGTGATCTCATGATTGAAATATTCACTAGTCTGTCCCTTTCTTCTCCTGGGATATCTGGGATCTCATGATTAATATTATTAAGCTATATTTCGGTATATATTAAGCTGCATTTCAGAATTTCGAATAAAATAATATTCTACGGAAAGCTACATTTATAGCTCTATATTTCGGATCGGTATATATTAAGCTACATTTCAGAATTTCGATTAAAATAATATTTTAATCGAGTAGCTTCCCGTAAAAATATTTACTAGTTGATAATCACCATGCTGTCGTTACGCACAAGCCTAGCTAGCCCACTAACAAGTCAACACGTGTCCGTTGACATGGATAAAAAAAATTAACTGAAAGCCTGTTTTTTCTCACTCCTCTACTCTATTGCCTGCTCCATTTTCTCTCCTTTTTTCAACAACGAAGCGTGCCCTTCTTCTTCCCGCTTCCCTCCTCGTCTCTGTCCTCGTCGCCATCATCGACTTTCCAGCTGCGGCTCCAGAAATCGCCGGCCGCCGACTGGCCTCTCGAGCTTCTTTTGTCTTCTACTCCTTATTCGGTCTCGATTTCGGGCTCGAGTACGTAGCCAAGGATTTTGAAGCAAAAGAGGTTTGCGATGTTAGATATACCGGTGGCGGTGCTAAGTTTTGGGGTTTTGGCGACGCAGTGACGGCGGCGAGGGATATTGTGGGGGAGGAGAGAGGCGTATGGGTACCGTGAGAACTCTCTTTCTCCTTTGCCTTTCTTTTCTTTTCTATCGCCTCTGTTTCAGGAGGCATGGAGGCTTGGTGATAGTGGCTTACTCGGGCTGTCTATTTATGTGACGTGCGAAAAATTTAAACAAGTTTATGCTGCGATGTGATAGGTTGAATCAGAATTGGGTTTTGAGTTTTGATTCAGCACGGTACGACACATTTCTAGTGTGTCAAGCGGTGTGTTGGAGGTGGATTCTTTGTGAATTACGTTTTAATAGGAGAAACCACTGAGGAAATGCAGGTTAAGATGTTCTCTGTGTTTTTCGAGATGCTGGGGAGGGTTATTTTTTTCTGGGTTTTTGTGGGAATGAGTTGTTTTAGCTATTACTTGAGTTCTCTGGCACTGTCCTGTGTTTGGAAGGCTTTGTTTTTATTCGGAAATGTCGGCCCTTTTAGGTTCCTTTTGGGTGCTAAGGATTTGTCACTGCATGAGTACCGACATCTTGGTTACTTATGAAGTCTTTTACTTTTCACTTTTCATCAAAACAAAGGTGAAAAGGTGTCGAAATCATCCTAAAGTGTGAATCGTAGGGTTATCATGTACAGTTGGTGCGAACCTTTGTGCTTTGAAGAGCTGTTTCTTTAAAATTCTTGTTTCTCGAAACAACTTCTGTCTATCTGAGGGAGTGTGATCTCCATTTTGACTTATCTAATGCTTTTGCATTGTCCTTGTAATGCTCTTTCTTAACACTCTGGATCTTGTTTGTATTCATTTTACTTTGATTGTTCGAAGGGTCTCTTAATCTGTTTATGAAAGCGATGCAGAGCCAATAGTCAAGCTTCTTAACCACTAGCTCTTAGGCTCAATACATTATACACATGTGCAGGATATAGGAGGGATCAAACGGCTAAGTTCCTGTGCTGTTTTTAAGAGAATCTCAGAACTAAGAATAATATCCTCTTGTTACTGCTGCGGCATTTTAGAGAATGATTCATTTGTCGTTCTCATATCGATTGCCTGCTAAGGCTGATTGCGATAGCTTAAGTTCTCATCAACCCTCTTTGTGGGGCTTTCCTGCTTTAGTAATCAATCAATTGATGGACCTCATGCACCTGATGGACTGCAGTTTTGGTACTATGCGTTGCTTGCGCAAATATTGACTACAAAACAAGAAAAAAAACACTTGATATGGATGAATCAAATGACATTGGGAGCACAATGGTTGATTTTTATGAAATGCTGTGTAAGAAGTTAGATATGTTAGTATGTGCTGCGACATAGGTCTACACCCACTAGTAAAGAAAGCTATTAAAATAGGTGGATGATCTCCTCATATCATGCTTTGGGGAAAGAATCCTATTCCTGTGGTTGTGTAGTATTAAATTGTTGAGGTGTTATGCACGCAAACAATCCTCTTCAACTATTTTATGTTGGCGTGAGCTGATTTGTAGGAGTGATATGTATAGGAAGAAAATATTTATATTTGCGCGAGTTGATTTGTAGGGGTAATGCATATAGAAAGCGAATATTTTACCTAATAGGCGATCGTTACCCTAGCAGTACTTGTATGTATATATATAGCCTTGTAAAGAAAAGATATACTGAATAAGAATAGTGATCTATTTTCCAACATGGTATCAGAGCAGGAACCCTAGTTTTTTCTCCATACCTCTATTCACCGGATCAAATCGCCGCTGTAGCTTTAGTTTTTTTTTCCTTGTGCTGCCGCCACACCGACCAAATCAGATCGCTGCCGCAGCATTGACTTGTGATGTTGTTGCACTAATCTGACCTGACCAGAAATTCCTTTGCGAAGGAATTGTGATTGGCAACCATGACAAAGCTAACTGATGAGGTGCCTCATCAAGACCAAGGGGAGAACTCAACAACTGCTTCTCTTCTAGAGAATCTTACGATGAAGCTGACACAGATTTTGAGTCAGAATTCAACTCAGGTATCAACACAATCCCAGGAGCCATCCACTGCACAAATCTCAGTCAAATTGGATGGATCAAATTATGGATTGTGGTCTCAAGTGGTGGAGATGTTCATCTCCGGTAAAGACAAGTTGGGTTATATTAATGGTGATCTCCCTCAACCCTCACCTACTGATCCTCAATTTCGAAAGTGGAAGACTGAGGATGCGATTGTGAAGGGGTGGCTAATCAACTCGATGGATCCTGCATTAATAGGAAATTTTATTCGCTTCCCAAATGCGAAGATGGTATGGGACTTGAGACAAGGTGAAGAGACTTTGCAACAACCTTCTTTGATGGAAGTGATGCCTCCCAAGTTTATGACTTGAAGAGGCGGGTGACTCGGATGAGACAAGGTGAAGAGACAATTGAGGCTTATTACAATAATCTTCAGGGTTTGTGGAGGGAGATCGACTTCCGTCGTCCAAACCCAATGACATGCCCAGCTGATATTGAGCGGTACAGTCTTGCCATTCAAGAAGACCGGGTGTATGTCTTCCTTGATGGGTTGGACGATCGTCTAGACAAAGTGAGAGCGGATGTTCTCCAAATGCAACCATTCCCAACTGTCGAGCAAGCGTATGCACGGGTTCGTAGGGAGGATACGAGACAAATGAGAGTCGGTGATGCTCACCCATACCGATTCAACGTTTGGGTCCTAAAAATGAAAAAAAAAAAAAGAACCCGTTGGAACGCTATGGTGGCACGGGAAGCAAGACAGTGTCCGAGAATCACCACCCATACCGATAATGCCAACTCTCACCGTAATGCCAACTCTACAAATGAATAAATCAGGAGCTACGCAAGGGGGTGGGCGGACGAATAACAGTTCACGAACTACAATTTCATCTGGAGGATGCTCACACTGTGGGAATGCTAAGCATACTCGAGAGACATGCTTTAAGCTCCATGGCTATCCAGAGTGGTGGAAGGAATTGAAGGCGCGAAAACAAGCCGACGGGGGTACTAACAGTGGAAAAGGGAAGGTTTTTTTTTGCTAAGATGGAACCTCAACTGTCTTTGGTGCCCAAAGTTGAAATTCAAGACCAATCGGCTACATCCAATTCAGGTAATATCCAAGGTAATTGTGGTTGTGCGCTAGTTCTCCCTAATCACAGTAGTTGTGATGGATGGGTTATTGATTCGGGGGCTACGGAGCATATGACCTTTAACCCAGATGATTTTGTGAGCATTACAGAACCAAGACGATGCAGTATCTCAAATGCAAATGGGAATACATACCCAGTGACAGGGGCTGGCGTGGTTGCGGTTTCCCCTCAGTTGTCATTGCCTAACACCTTACTTGTCCCGTCATTGACCACGAAATTAATTTCTGTTGGACAGCTCGCTGAAGATTTGAATTGTATTGTTCTAATGTATCCTCAATTCTGTCTTTTCCAGGATATCCTCACGAAGGAGATAATTGGACGTGGTACTAAACGGGGGGGGCTGTATTACTTGGATGATCTCAAGTTTGGAAGTGTGCATCAAGTTCGGGGTTCACCTAGCAATAAAGAAAAACAGATTTGGCTCTGGCATCGACGATTGGGACATCCTTCATTTGGCTATATGAAAAAGCTATTTCCTGAATTATTTTTGGATCTAAAAGAGTTGGATTTCCGTTGTCAGACTTGCATTTTGGCTAAGAGCCATCGTGTTTCCTTTCCCGTAAGTTTGAATAAGAATAACGTGCCTTTTTCATTAGTTCACTCTGATGTGTGGGGTGCTTCTCCTATTACTGCTATCTCGGGTTGTCGGTGGTTTGTTATATTCGTTGATGATTGCACACGTATGACTTGGCTTTACTTGATGAAAACTAAGGATGAAGTGGTTAATGTGTTTAAAGTATTTCACAAGATGGTTCAAACACAGTTTGATGCTAAGCTACAAGTTCTTCGAAGTGATAATGGCGGAGAGTATGTGAATCGAAATCTCAAGGAGTACTTTCAGCAGCATGGTCTCATTCATGAGACCTCGTGTACACAAACTCCACAACAGAATGGAGTGGCCGAAAGGAAGAATCGCCATATTCTCGAGACCGCTCGAACCCTCTTAATTGAGGGACATGTTCCTTCACGTTTTTGGGATAATGATGTTGCCACGGCGGTGCATCTCCTCAACAGAATGCCCTCGAAAGTGCTAGATTTTCGTACGCCTCTACAAGCACTCTCTGCATTTATCCCATTGCCATCAGTCTTGACAATTCCTCCTCGTGTGTTTGGATGTGTTGCTTTTGTCCACATTCCGAAGAACCAACGTACCAAACTTGATCCATGTGCTTTACGGTGTGTGTTCTTGGGGTATGGTACTCATCAAAAGGGCTATCGATGCTACAACCCATCTACTAAGAAAACTTATGTGACTATGGATGTCACATTTGTCGAAGGAGAGTTCTTTTACCCGAGTACCAATTCTACCTTTCAGGGGGAGAATTGGCTAGAAAGGGAGAATTGGTGGGAGATTATTGCTGGGGTTATACCCGAAGGAAGAGACGCGATTGTTGGGGGTGGTGGTAGTGTCGATGATGGCTCCAACACTGGTGATAACAGGGCTAGGCAGGCTCTAACTGATGTTGGAGCAACCGTGGGTGGTGCTGACACAACTGGTATTAATGGTGGAACTGTTGAGCAGGTGACAGATGGTGCTAGTGCTGGTGAATTTGCGATCAACGAAATACCCACACGTGAACAAGTTGAACAGCCCCCTTCCTCTCCAGTACCCGACCAAGTTCGTGAGGATTTTCCTGAGGTAATCTCCTCTACTGCTTCTAGTTTGTTTGATGAATCTAATATGTCAGTGGAATATAAATTACCTGTTAGGTATAATCGGGGAAAGCCCCCAAATCGATACTCACCAGATGCTGGAGAAAAGAGATCGAAATATTCCATCGCAAATTATGTCTCAACAGGAAGGTTATCTAAACCATTGAAGCAGTTTGTGTTGGCTGTATCTTCGGTTCAAATTCCGAATGGAGTACAGGAAGCTTTAGAGGATCCGCAGTGGGTTCAGGCTATGGAAGAAGAGATGAAGGCATTGAAAAAAAATAGAACGTGGGAATTGATGGACTTACCTGAGGGAAAGAAAACAGTGGGATGCAAATGGGTGTTTTCTGTCAAATATAAGGTGGATGGGTCCATCGAAAGATACAAGGCAAGATTAGTAGCAAAGGGGTACACGCAGACGTATGGAATTGACTACCAAGAGACTTTCTCTCCTGTTGCAAAACTTAATACTGTTCGAGTTTTGGTGTCTCTTGCAGTTAATTTAGATTGGCCACTATATCAGTTTGATGTGAAGAACGCATTCCTCCATGGTGACTTGGAGGAGGAGATTTATATGGATGTGCCACCAGGATACAAGTCTTCCTCACATCCAGGTGTGGTCTGCAAATTGAAGAGGTCCTTGTATGGTTTGAAGCAATCACCAAGGGCTTGGTTTGGTCGGTTCAGTGTGGCAATGAAGAAGTATGGGTACAAACAGAGTGAGTCAGATCACACCTTGTTTCTTCGACGACAAGAAGGGAAGATAACTGCATTGATTATCTATGTTGACGATATAATCATTACAGGGGATGACGTGAAAGAAATCACCTCACTCCAAAGGAGGCTTTCTGGAGAGTTCGAGATGAAAAATCTGGGAGAACTAAGGTATTTTTTGGGAATAGAGGTATCGAGATCAAAAGGGGGAATATTCCTGTCTCAAAGGAAGTATGTACTAGATTTGTTGGCAGAAGTAGGGATGCTAGATTGTAAGCCAGCGGATACCCCAATCGTGGAGAATCATAAACTTGGAGAGTATCCCAATCAAGTACCAACAAACAAGGAGAGATACCAAAGGTTAGTGGGGAAGTTAATCTACTTATCGCATACGCGTCCAGACATTGCATATGCGGTAAGTATCGTAAGTCAATTTATGCATGCTCCTAGTGAAGACCATATGAATGCCGTGGTGAGAATAATTCGGTATTTGAAAGCATCTCCAGGGAGAGGGTTAAAATTCCTGAGGAATGGTCATCTTGGAATTGAAGGTTACACGGACGCAGACTGGGCGGGGAGTGTGTACGACAGGAGGTCAACTTCGGGGTATTTTACATTTGTGGGGGGGAATCTGGTCACTTGGAGAAGTAAGAAACAGAAAGTGGTGGCTTTGTCAAGTGCAGAGGCAGAGTTCAGAGGGATGGCCAAAGGGCTATGTGAGCTTTTGTGGCTTAGAAAGCTGATGTCTGAATTGGGATTTCCTCCTAGATCCGAGATGAAGCTCTTTTGTGATAACAAGGCAGCTATTGACATATCACATAATCCTGTGCAGCATGATCGGACCAAACACATTGAGGTTGATCGTCATTTTATTAAGCAGAATTTGGATGCAAAGATAGTTCAATTCCCGTTTGTGAGGTCTGAAGATCAGCTAGCAGATATATTGACGAAGGCAGTTTCGAGCAGAGCATTCTACAGCTCACTTGACAAGTTGGGCATTAGCGACATTTATGCACCAACTTGAGGGGGAGTGTTGGCGTGAGCTGATTTGTAGGAGTGATATGTATAGGAAGAAAATATTTATATTTGCGCGAGTTGATTTGTAGGGGTAATGCATATAGAAAGCGAATATTTTACCTAATAGGCGATCGTTACCCTAGCAGTACTTGTATGTATATATATAGCCTTGTAAAGAAAAGATATACTGAATAAGAATAGTGATCTATTTTCCAACATTTTAATGGCTTGGAAGTGATCTGAGAGGACTAAAGCCTGATGCAAGTTGATGCAGCCCGCATTGATTACCAGCTCACTCTCCCGATCCTATTGTTTGAGAAAGCCTACCCTTGGCTTGCATCACAAGTAGTTGAAGACTCATGTATATTCTTTTTGAATGCAATCTCATCCTTTTTTCTAATTCAAGTATCAAACCAATGGAGAACAAAGGAGCATAACTGAATACTTTTCGATGCCTCCTCTACTATGTTTTTGTACAAGAAGCAACTCTTTCCTCTGGTTTGATATTGGGTATCGTGTATTATCTTCAAACAAAAAAGTGTCATCTTGATCTGTCTCATCTGTTGCTGTTTCTCTTACATGTAGATATCCAGGCACAGGTGAATACGACAAGCTTTTTGAAGAGGGGGTGTACAAATGTGCAGGATGCGGGACTCCACTTTACCGGTCTACAACTAAATTTAACTCCGGCTGCGACTGGCCTGCTTTCTACGAGGGCCTCCCCGGAGCTATAACCAGCACTATGAGTCTCTCTCTTTTTATCAATTAAACGTGTGGTCACAGGTAACTAAGACGGTTCTGATTGAAGTCGATTTCTATTAGGGCTTATGACATCTTCCACTTTGTGTTTGTTGAGCTTTCTAAACTGTGAAAATGACGAGAAATGCAAAATGAGTCAGGCGTGTTCTGCTTCAAATCATTGATGGGCTTGCCTTGCTTTTTTATCTCAGCCGGATCCAGATGGGATGAGGACAGAAATCACTTGCACTGCATGTGGCGGCCATCTGGGTCACGTGTTCAAGGGCGAAGGGTTCCCGACACCGACCAATGAGCGGCATTGCGTCAATAGTATTTCACTCAAGTTCGTTCCTGCCAACTCTTATCCTTCCCATTGAACTTCTGCAGCTAGACTGGTCGGTCGATCACCGGACGCGGCCTTCAACTGCTGCTGTTATCTGAGATTGTTTGCTTCTGATTTCCGCACATTGTACTCGCAGATGTTTCTTGCCAAGCCGTTCTAATGTGGCATGTTGAAAAAGGCTGCTCAATGTTAAACCAGACATGACTTTGCTCCCCGGTGATCTTTGTTGGCTTTGATGCCACCTGACTGGTGGAAGGTAATAGGAATCGAAATGTGCCACAGTGTGAAATCTTAATCACGCACGAAGCGCAAGTTAAACAAAAACTCTCAATTTTATCTATATATATTCAATGGGCAAGTTCCATTTCATCATACATGAATATAAGCAAAAAAGTCAAAAAAGTCGTAAGCTAGAAAACTCGAAAAGTAGGCATGATAATTAAATGTGAAATAATATAATCTATAATACTAAGTAATATATAAAATCCTACGGATAAAGAAGTAAAACAAAATTGAATCGTATCCAAAACTAAAAAGGCATATAAAATAATCAACAATATATTCAATATCAAATTTCGATGATGTCTTGATTATCTCCCACACCAAAATTTTAGATATAGAATTCTTTTATCATAACTTCCCTTAACTAAATGGATGCAAAGGGAAAATCATAAATACAAAGAAACCCCTATGTTATGTCTTCTTTTAATCTACACCTACACGGAGGTTGACGAACTTTGAGATCTTGAGTCTTGGCCGCGAGCTTGCTGCTCGGCGTTTCCAAATCTGCTGCTCAGCCGTCGGAACAAGAGAGTGGGTGGATGCAAAGGTCGGCCAAGATGTCTCCCGCTTGTTTCTTCTTCCCTCAAGCCTTTTAAGGACTGCTCAAATCCAATATTAGTATGTGATTGGATATGAGAAATCATGCGCACCCTAAATATTTTATAGACATGACTATTTGAACAGCGACTAGTTTTTTTTTTTTTTTTTTTTGGCTAAAAACATTAACTAGTCAAACACCGACTAGTAGTACGAATCAATATGGCAAAAGAGCTCCTCCTCGGCGGACGAACATACGGACTGCTGCGACTACTAACATCTTCTGTTTGAGCTTTTGAATAAGAACGCATAAGTAAGCTGGAAAGAGCATCATCAACAACGGCAAAAAGAGGAGAAAAAAGGAGAGTCCTCGGAACAACAACAACGTGAGGAAAGCTACGGAGAGAAAGGAGAAGATCCTGAGAAAGAAAAACATGCGGGCACCACGAGCGGTACCAAAGACCAGCAAACGAGCAATAAGTGGAAGGGACAAAAAGGAATAAAGAAGAAGCGTGAAAATGATGAGAAAGAGAGTGAAGGGGTGGGTATCAAATGGAGAGTCTCGTGTCCCCTGATATTTCAGGACAATGAAGTCAACTAGAATTGGAACAATGAACGTGACAATGGCGTCGATATTGTTTGGCTGATTCGGCAAGAAATTTGGCATTTTTGAATGCGGGGACAGATGAGGGAGAAACAAAGGAAGAGAGACAAAGCTGCAAGAGCAGGGATAATGTGCAAAAGACTGGAAAAGTGTATCGAATGATGGTCGGCTGTGAGGAGTGCCTGAGGGGGGGTGTGGGTTTATATATGCTTTAAGACTCTACAGAGAATCGGATAAAGTAAGTCTCTACAGAGAATCGGATAAAGCTCAGTGTCTCTGTAGTGGAGACTTTATTTGATCAAGGACTTGCTCAGTAGTGGAGACTTTATTTGATCAAAGACTTGCTCAGTGTCTCTGTAGTGGAGACTTTATTTGATCAAAGACTTTCCTGTCCCATGAGTACAACAAAAACCACTTTTTCGTATCTTTGAAAGTTCCATTTTCCTTTGCTCTTCGTCTTAAGGCGGGACGTCCCCACGTCGACATCCAACAATCCTGACACGCATAGAATAATGCAATCATCCTAAGCACCACACTGATTCCTTTTTTTTCTTCCTATTGGAATGCACTATGCTGATTTACTTAACAAATTCGGATAATCAAACACTGATCTATTTGTTTTGTGAAAAATAAATACTTTTAAAAAAATGATCCCTTTTCTTCTAATTGAGATCGGAAGAATATATTATGCTTGCAAAGCCAAATGAAGTCAAGCTTGTTAATTATAGACTTCAATTTGAACCTTGGTATCTTTCAACCCAAGTTGTCTAACTCCAATCTGTCCATTTAAACTGGACTTTTTCAAATTTCCTAGCATTGATCTGTTGCCCATATTAGAGGTGCATTTGCTAACATCTTTGTTCCCAAAAACAATTTCAATTTAGAAATAGTTTTGTTCTATTTTTATTCTCTAGGAGAATTTTTTGAGTAGAAAAACGCATTTGGTAATTATACAAAATTTCTAATCCTAGAATAGAATAAGAACAAAAAAGCGTTTGGTAAACCATGAAAATTTTTTATTCCCAATTTCTTTTATTTAATTATAAAGAGACTTAACATTTTATGTTTGGATAAAGCTGAACTTTTATAATGATTTAATTGATTAAGATATTCTAAAATGGCCTAAGAAAATCCATCATAATAGTTAGTTAAAGATGAATATTTTGAAATGGCAACAGAGAGTCTTATTAGTTTGTAACTCACAATATGATGAGGTTGATAGTAAATATTTGATTATTATAATAAACAAATGTATAGATCTTTTGAGAAGAAGAGTAAAATGTTGCTTGGAATCACCAAGCTTTCACTACCTAGCATTCACTATAAACATGAGATGGTATGAACTTTCATAAATGAAAGTAGACTTAATTTAATAATAAAGTTAACTTTTATTTTTATTTTTATTAGGCCCATTGTTAGTGTAAAAAGCAACTTCTACCCACACTATTGAATTGTTGACGTGTGGAAGGATTTAGTTATGGTATAGAATTAATTTCAACCCCACATGTGGCTTATCCGGCAACGAATGTGTCAATAATTTATTTTTATGACGTAAAAATTAATTGGATACAAATATATAATTTTCAATAAGATTAATTATTACTAAGTACTTTTCAACTTTCAATACTGTTAATTACTAGTATTTTTTTTTCAGGGTCAGTAATAATTTTCCGTGAAAAAAAAGTAATTGCCAACTTAGGAGTTTTGCATGCATGATTATTAACTTCTCATATAAAAAATTTTCTTCAAATACATCACTGGTCATAATAAGTAACCTTTCTAATGTGGCATATAACTTATCAAAACAAAAAAAGTAATTATCTATTTATCAAAAATCAATAATTTTCTCTTTATTTAATTTATTTTTCTCATCAATTAAGTTGCCAACATACAAAACCGAAAAGCCCATTCGCCCAATTGCCCAACCTTTTTCGAATTGAAAATTGATCCACTGGCTGCATCACGTTACTAGAATTTAACGGTTCAAATCAACACAAGGGCGTTTCTATAATTTCAGCAATCATGTCATTAGGAAAATTATCCAAAATTTTTTAAATCTATTGGCACATATTTCAATTTTATCAATTGAGTCTATCCGACCAATTTTAGTTGGAATTCGTTGACCTGGACGACAATATTTATTTATTTTTAATATTTTTTTCGAATTTTTAATTATTTTTTTCCTTTTCTTCCTTTATTAGGTTCCCCAAGCTATGACCGACAAGGCCGCCCTCCTTTCCCTTTTAGGCCTCGGGCTCGCTTGTGACCAGACAAGGTTGATGTCTTTGGTCGATTGTAGGAGGTTGTGCGACCAGCCAGACCGTCAGGGTTAAAAAAGGCAAATTAAAAAAAAATTAAAAACATAAAAAAATTAAAATTTTGAAAAACATTAATAAATTAATAAATTTTATTTACGTCAAAAAAATGGCGTCAAATCCACGCAAATTTCATTAGTCTTTGGCGTACATGTCGGCGCCGAAGAAATTCTAATCAAAATTGATCGAATGGATTCAAATGGCAAAAAGTGAAGAAATTTATAACTTAATTGATAAAATTAAAAGATTTATGACTGAATTGAGAAGAATATAATATGATTACGATTTTTTGGACAATTTTTCCGGGCGTCATTAGCACAAGTAATAATCCACGTGGCGTCCACGTCAGCCCGCCGGCCCCGGAGTGAAATCGCGATGAAGAGCGAGAATCCAAGAATCTCCTCCTCCCACGGGCGCTCGCATCTCCTCCACAATCTCTCTCTCTCTCTCTCTCTCTCACAGATTCTAAGTTCTTGCTGCGCGGCCTAGTCACAGCCTCACCTTCGCCACCTTCAAAGCATCACAAAGGACGACGGCGACCCAAGAAGCGTCGAGATTGGTTCTTGGAGCGGAGTTCTCGCATGCGATTGAGCTCCTCCTCGAGCTGGTCGCGCCGCCATGTGGGAGTCGCTCAACCTTTGCCACTTCCCGAGAGTACGTACCCTCTTCTGTTTCTGGTTCTGGGTTCGTCTGTCTATGCGCGCTTGGCTCTTTCGTCCATGTTTTGAGCATTTTGTTTCGGAGTTTTTTATAATTTGTGCCGAGCGACCGCCTTTGGATTGAATGGTGTCTGAGGGTCTGTCGTTTGAAACGACTCAGAGTGTTTTGGAAAGATGGTTATTCGTATGTTTATTCGAATGCTGAGTGCTGCTTGGGATCTCTTTTGCATACCAAGAATGCTCCCGTTTTGTAAAGTAACCCACAATTCAAATTCTTGGATTCTTTTCTACTGGGTATCCTGAGCATCGTATGGATTAGTATCATTCTTGGCTGTGACGATACCGTGATTAATTGAAGTGTATTCGTATGATTATTCGAATGCTGAGTTCTGCTTGGGATCTCTTTTGCATACCAAGAATGCTCCTGTTTTGTAAAGCAACCCACAATACAAATTCTTGGATTCTTTTCAACTGGGTATCATGAGCATCATATAGATTAGCATCATTCTTGGCTATGACGATACCATGATTAATTGAAGCGATGCTATGTGTTACCCCTTTCTCGACTTCCAGGGATCATGGCGAAGGATGGAAATGTGGTCGTAGCTTTCTCTACTCCCATCTCATGTGGCTGTGGACATTTGGATTCGTATTCCCATAGCCAGCAAGTCCATGCCATAAAGTATCGGATTGGTCGCCGCTCTTTTGTTTCGGGAGATACCTGTGAATATATAAGTTTGTTGACTTCCTCGAGATTGGGTCAGAGACAACTTCGTCACAACAATTATAGGCTGGGCCGCTCTGGAAGAGCACGGATATGAGCGACCATTGACGTCGCTAGTGCTGTTGATGTCATCAATGATTTAGGATTGGATACTCTTACATTCTTAGCAGTGACTGTAGCAGTCGTCCCGACATTCAAGTTACTCAGAGCGAGTCCTGTAAGAAATACCTTTTGATTCATATTTATCTCTTTTTGTTTTGGGGCCTACCAATGGTCCTCATGCATTGATGACATGCACATGTTTGTTAATTGAGTATATCAACAGCAAGTTTAAAATTCACTATGTTATGTCAAAGGGAAAGAAGAATATCTAGTGCTTAGGTCTTTAGTCGATAAAAGCCTGACTTCAGCAATAAAAGTTGGGGAACTGCAAGGTGCTTCTTTTAATTTCCTCTGTCCCACCTACTTAAGAGGTTGTCGTGCTATGGGCCATGGCCATCAGAATCTTTGTTTTCAACCATCCTCAATCAAACAGACCATGCATCACTGCATAGACAGATCTATTCATGCGACGCATGAAAAATTTTCGCAAGTGTATGCCGCAATGTAATATGTTGAATCCGAAATGGGTTTCACAGTACAACACATTTCTAGTGTGTCGAGCGGTGTGTGTTGGAGGTGGATTCTTTGTGAATTACGTTTATTGGGAGAATTCACTGAGGAAATTGCAGGTGTCTCTGTGTTTTTTGAGGTGCTGGGGAGGGTTATTCTTTTCTGGGTTTTTGTAGGAATGAGCTGTTTTAGCTATTACTGAAGTTCTCTGGAACTGTCCTGTGTTTGGAAAGACTTAGTTTTTATTCGGAAATGTCGGCCCTTTTAGGTTCCTTTTGGGTGCTAAGGATTTGTTACTGCATGAGTACTGACATCTTGGTTACTTACGAAGTCTTATACTTTTCACTTTTCATCAAAACAAAGGTGAAAAGGTGTCGAAATTATCCTTAAAGTGTGAATCGTAGGGTTACCACGTACAGTTGGTGCAAATCTTTGTGCGTTGAAGAGCTTTTTCTTTAAAATTCTTGTTTCTCGAAACTTCTGCCTATCTGTTGTGAGGGAGTGTGATCTCCATTTTGACTCATCTAATGCTTTTGCATCGTCCTTGTAATGCTCTTTCTTTACACTCTGTATCTTGTTTGTACTCATTTTACTTTGATTGTTCAAAGGGTCTCTTAATCTGTTAAAATATGATAGTGATGCAGAGCCAGTAGTCAAGCTCCCTAACTACTAGCTCTTAGGCTCAATACATTCTACACATGTGCAGGATACAGGAGGGTCAAAGGGCTAAGTTCCTATCCTGTTTTTAAGAGAATCTCAGAACTAAGAATAACATCCTCTTGTTACTGCTGCGGCATTTTAGAAAATGATTCATTTGTTGTTCTCATGATCGTGCTGTTACCATCGATTACCTGCTAAGGCTGATCACGATCTCTTAAGCTCTTATCAGCCCTCTTTGTGGGGCTTTCCTGCTTTAGTAATCAATCAATTGATGGACCTCATGCACGTGATGGACTACGGTTTTGGTACTATGTGTAGCTTGGGCAAATAGTCGACTAGAAAACAAGAAAGAAAACGCATGATATAGATAAATCAAATGACATTGGGAGCACAATGGTTGATTTTTTTGAAATGCTGTGTAAGAAGATACATTCTGATTAGTTATGTTAGTATGGGCTGCGACATAGGTATACACCCACTAGTAAAGAAAGCTGTTAAAATAGGTGGATGATCGCCTCATATCATGCTTTAGGGAAAGAATCCTATTCTTGTGGTTTATGTACAGTATTTACTTGTTGAGGTGTTATACACACAAACAATCCTCTTCAACTATCCTTAACGGCTCGAAAGTGATCTGAGAGGACTTAAATGTTGCCGAGCCTGATGCAAGTAGAGCTGTTAAACGGGTGGGTCGGGTCGGGTTTTGGTTGGGTCATTAATGGTCCGACCTAAATCGACCCATTAACTCATTTATAACCCATTTACGCCTAATGTAAATTTTTCAACCCATACCCAACCCAACCCATACCAACCCCCCAAATTTAGGAAAACTTATTCCTATGGTTTTTTTTAAGATTATATTACTAAAATACTTCCAAGCTTATTTTATATATATATAATTTTTTTAAAAATTGTATTGCTAAAATAGTTTTATACAACACAAATTTAATGGACAATTTTTATGATTTTTAAAATAATTATTTTTAAAAAGCGAATTTTAATTATTTTTTATTTTTAAAATATAAATTTTATTTTTCTTTTTCTTTTTTTGTTCTTCTTCTTCTTTGGCCGGCCGCCACCACGACGGTGGCCCGGCGGCTGGCCACGAGCAAGCCTCGAGCTCGCCCGACACCGGCAAGCTCGAGGCTCGCCGATCGGCAAGGCTCAAGCCTCGCCCGACGTCGGCGAGCTTGAGTCTCGCCCGATCGGCAAGTTCCATTACATCATGCATGAATATAAGCAAAAATTCAAAAAAGTCGTAACCTAGAAAACTCGAAAAGTAGGCATGATAATTAAATGCAAAATAATATCATCTATAATACTGAAAAATATATAAAATCCTATGGATGAAGAAGTAAAACAAAATCGAATCATATCCAAAACTAAAAAGCATAAAAAAAAAAGCAACAATAAATTCCATATCAAATTCCGATGCAAAGGGAAAATCATAAATACAAAGAAATCCCTATGTTATGTCTTCTTTTAATCTGCACCCACGCGGAGGTCGACGAACTTCGAGATCTGGAGTCTTGGCCGCGAGCTCGCTGCTCGGCGTTTCCAAATCTGCTGCTCAGCTGCCGGAACGAGAGAGTGGGTGGACGCAGAGGTTGGCCAAGGCGTCTCCCGCTCATTTCTTCTTCCCTCAAGCCTTTTAAGGACTGCTCAAATCCAATGTCAGTATGTAATAGGACATAAGAAATTGTTAAACAGCAACTGGTTTTTCTTTCTTTTTTTTGGCTAAAAACATTGACTAGTCAAACACCGACTAGTACTACGAATCAATATGGCAAAAGAGCTCCTTGGCGGCCGAACATACGGACTGCGACTACTAACATCTTCTGCTTGAGCTTTTGAATAAGACCCCATAAGTAAGCTGGAAAGAGCATTATCAACAACGGCAAAAAGAGGAGAAAAAAGGAGAGTCCTCGAAACAACAGCAACGTGAGGAAAGCTACGGAGAGAAAGGAAAAGACCCTAAGAAAGACAAAGATGCGGGCACCATGAGCGGTACTAAAGACCGGCAAACGAGCAATAAGTGGAAGGGACAAATAGCAATAAAGAAGAAGTGAGAAAATGATGAGAAAGATAGTGAAGGGGTGGGTATCAAATGGAGAATCTTGGGTCCCCTGATATTTCAGGACAACGAAGTTAACTAGAACTGGAACGATGAACACGACAATGGCATCGATATTGTCTTGCTGATTCGGCAAGAAATTTGGCATTTTTGAATGCGGGGACAGATGAGGGAGAAAAAAGGAAGAGAGACAAAGCTGCAAGAGTAGAGCAAATGCGCAAAAGACTGAAAAAGTGTATCGAATGATGGTCGGTTGTGAGGAGTGCCTGAAGGAGAGAGTGGGGGTTTATATATGCTTAGACCCTGATGTTCCAATCTCCGTGGTGAAGATCTAAATGCCCATCATGTGTTAAGAAAGGACAGGAAAGTCTCCATTCATTTCCACTGGGCAATAAAGTCTTGCCGTGCTACCTCAGTTCTGAGTTTCAGAACTGAGGTAGCACGGCAAGACTGCTTGGTCTCCGTCCCCCAGTGGAAATGGATGGGGACTTTCTTGTCCCATGATTAAAATATTCATTGGTTGTTAATCATCATGTCATCGTGGCACACAAGCCTAGCTGGCCCACTAACAAGTCAACACGTGTCCGTTGACGTGGATTAAAAAAATAAAATGAAAGCCTGTTTTTCCTCTCTCCTATGATCTACTGCCTGCTGCATTTTCTCTCCTTTTTTCAACGAAGCCTGCGCTTCTTCTTCCCGCGTCTGCCTCTCTCTTCCTCAAGCACTCCTCTCCTCTCTGTCCCAACCCCTCTCACTCACCCCCAAGCACTACCCTCCTCTCTGTCTGGAGCTCTCTCACTCACCCTAAGCTCTTCCCTCCTTGCCTCTGTCCTCGTCTCCGTCATCGACTTTCCAGCCACTGCTCCAGAAATCGCCAGCTGCCGACTGGCCTCTCGAGCTTCTTTGTCTTCTACTCCTTATTCAGTCGGAGAGCTTATTAGGAGGCTAAAGGGGAGAGTTCTTCGTCGGCCCTTTTGACTCCTAAAGCAAGTCGCGTCCTGCTGTTCCCATCGGAGTATTTGTCATCGTGACTTTTAGTATGAAAGTTTTAACGTTATTATTGTTGCTATGAGGAATAGCGCATGAGTGATAATTGTCCATGGTCTGCACTTGCTCCAATCAAGAGGCAGGAGGGACTTCTTAAAGCAAAAAAAACATTACTGTTTTGGGATTAAGTATGTCCATTTATAGGGGCTTTGACTGAGTGCAAACATTCTAATGCTTTTCTTGCTTTCAGATTTTACGGAGGGCTTCCACTGAGTGCGCTGAGAGAGGGAATGATTTGCTCGGTTCAATGAAGGTGGGCTATTTTGCTTAATTGCTTGAATTTTGGACACCTTTATGTGGATGTTTCGCTAATTGCAACTTTATGAACTGATTCTTTTATGTACCTCTTTCATGCAAAAGTAATGACTGGTAAATTAACATTCTGCTGGGTCGGTCCGGAAGTGGGAGGAGGAGTGGCAAGCGGTCCTGTCGCCCGAGCAGTTCCTTATCCTGAGGCAGAAGGGGACCGAGTTAGTAATTCCTTTGAATTCTCTTGAATTTTTTTTTTTTTTTTTTTTTTTGGGGTCTCTGTTTTACTGCTAGCTTATCTTGATCGTGGGTTTGTCATTCTTGATTGTGGTTCTTGCTCTTCTTGATGCTTCGCTTTCTGTACTGGGTTGGGGTTTGTTGAATTCGGTTGGTTTCGTTTAGACGTGATTACCATGCTCTCTCCTTGAAGCTCGGGAACACCGAGGTTTAAGACACATTCTGTTCGATGAGGCTTACTCGGGCTGTATTTATGTGACGTGCGAAAAATTTAAACAAGTTTATGCTGCAATGTGATAGGTTGAATCAGAATTGGGTTTTGAGTTTTGATTCAGCACGGTACGACACATTTCTAGTGCGTGTCAAGCGGTGTGTGTTGGAGGTGGATTCTTTGTGAATTACGTTTTAATAGGAGAAACCACTGAGGAAATGCAGGTTAGGATGTTCTCTGTGTTTCTCGAGGTGCTGGGGAGGGTTATATTTTTCTGGGTTTTTGTTGGAATGAGCGGTTTTAGCTATTACTGAAGTTCTCTGGAACTGTCCTGTTTTTGGAAAGACTTAGTTTTTATTCGGAAATGTCGGCCCTTTTAGGTTCCTGTTGGGTGCTAAGGATTTGTTACTGCATGAGTACTGGCATCTTGGTTACTTATGAAGTCTTATACTTCTCACTTTTCATCAAAACAAAGGTGAAAAGGTGTCAAAATAATCCTGAAGTGTGACTCATATGGTTATCACGTACAGTTGGTGCGAATCTTTGTGCTTTGAAGAGTTTTTTCTTTAAAATTCTTATTTCTCGAAACAACTTCTGTCTATCTGTTTTGAGGGAGTGTGGTCTCCATTTGGATTTATCTAATGCTTTGGCATCATCCTTGTAATGCTCTTTCTTTACACTCTGTATCTTGTTTGTATTCATTTTACTTTGATTGTTCGAAGGGGTCTCTTAATCCGCTAAAATATGAAAGCGATGCAGAGCCAGTAGTCAAGCTCCTTAACTACTAGCTCTTAGGCTCAATACATTATATGTATTTGCAGATATAGGAGGGATCAAAGGGCTATGTTCCTATCCTTTTTTTGAGAGAATCTCAGTACTAAGAATAATATCCTCTTGTTACTGCTGCGGCATTTTACAAAATGATTCATTTGTCGTTCTCATGATGGTGCTGTTACCATCGATTATCTGCTAAGGCTGATCACGATATCTTAAGCTCTTATCAACCCTCTTTGTGGGGTTTTCCTGCTTTAGTAATCAATCAATCGATGGACCTCATGCACGTGATGCACTACAGTTTTGGTACATTGTGTTGCTTGGACAAATATTTGACTAGAAAACAAGAAAGAAAATGCATGATGTAGATAAATCAAATGACATTGGGAGCACAATGGTTGATTTTTTTGAAATGCTGTGTAAGAAGATACATTCTGATTAGTTATGTTAGTATGTTCTGCGACATAGGTATACAGCCACTAGTAAAGAAAACTGTTAAAATAGGTGGATGTTCGCCTCATATCATGCTTTAGGGAAAGAATCCTATTCCTGTGGTTATGCATGGTATTTACTTGTTGAGGTGTTATACACACAAACAATCCTCTTCAACTATCCTTAATGGCTCGGAAGTGATCTGAGAAAACTTAAATGTTGCCGAGCCTGATGCAAGTAGTTGAAGACTCATGTATATTCTTTTTGAATGCAATCTCATCCTTTTTTCTAATTCAAGTATCAAACCAATGGAGAACAAAGGAGCATAACTGAATGCTTTTCGATGCCTCCTCTACTATGTTTATGTACAAGAAGCAATTCTTTTCTCTGGTTTGATGTTGGGTATCATTTGTGATAAATCCTCGGACATATATATTCGTGTATTATCTTCGAACAAAAAAGTGTCATCTTGATGTGTCTCATCTGTTGCTGTTTCTCTAACATGTAGATATCCAGGCACGGGTGAATACGACAAGTATTTTGAAGAGGGGCTGTACAATTGTGCAGGATGCGGGACTCCTCTTTACCGGTCTACAACTAAATTTAACTCCGGCTGCGGCTGGCCCGCTTTCTATGAGGGCCTCCCCGGAGCTATTAACCTGCACTGTGAGTCTCTCTCTTTTTATCAATTAAACGTATGGTCACAATTAAATAAAGAGGGTTCTGATCGAAGTCGTTTTCTATTACGGCTTGCTCTAGATGACATCTTTCACTTTGTGTTTGTCGAGCTTTCTAAACTGTGAAAATGACAAGAAATGCAAAATGAATCGGGCATGTTTTGCTTCAAATCATTGATGGGCTTGCCTTGCTTTTTGATCTCAACCGGATCCAGATGGGCTAGGGGTGATCAAGTCTAGGATGAGTAGGGTCTAGACGCGGTCTCTGTACCTGACCCTGTAATAACCGGTTCTCATTTTTTTAACCTTGTACCCGACTCTGTTTGTATTTGACCATGTACCCAACCTACCTATTTTTCCGGTCCGGTTCCAAGGTTAACCCCGTTTCCATTGGAACGTGTTTTACAATCTCCCGATATCCTATATGACTTCGAATTTTATATCAATACATGAGAAAATAACGTAATCCTCCTAATTTATATTGAAACATTAAGCACTTGTAATAAATAAATACGTGAACTTTTTAACTAAACGAAAAATTAAGGATTCACATGGCTAATTATAATAAATAAAATCATAAGACGAAGAATTAGCAACAAACATGAGTCTAATATTAGTCTTATTTCCACAACTACTACATAATACTACTCATTTATGCAAGCATAACTCCTCTTACAAAAGGAAAATTAGGTGAGCTAATCCATGTGGTACACAAGAATTTAGCGGCCTCAAACACCATCCGTTCGTCCGTTGGATAGTACGAGAGGGAGCCAGTGAGGGAGGGAAGCAAGTGAGGAAGAGGAACGATGAAGGAGGAGTGCCGTGCATGTTTGAGAGAGCCAAGTGGAAAAACGTTGTATGATTGTGGGAGTAAGAATAAAAATCAAGGGAAAAAATAGGGTTTTTAACCTATATTTACAAAACCAATTCCCAAACCGATTCCAAAACCGATCCGGGAACCAGTTCCTGGGTGGGTAATAACTCGGAACCGGTTCTCGGACCCGTTTAAACCGGTTCCAAATTTTGGGAACCGATTCTCGAACCGGTTTCAACGGGAACCAGTTCCCGACCCTATTTTCCGGGTGGGCCGGTCTGATTCCCGGGTATACCCAGTCCAGTTGCACACCCCTAGCGGCGGCCATTTGGGTCACGTGTTCAAGGGCGAAGGGTTCCCGACACCGACCAATGAGCGGCATTGCGTCAATAGTATTTCACTCAAGTTCGTTCCTGCCAACTCTTATCCTTCCCAGTGAACTTCTGCAGCTAGACTGGTCGGTCGATCATCGGACGTGGCCTTCAACTACTGCTGTTATCTGAGATTGTTTGCTTCCGATTTCCGCGCTATGTACAATAAGCCCTTCCCATAAATCTTCCCTATCTGGATCGAACTCAAATATTTGCTGCCGTCTCTCGAGTAAATAAAAGTCGAAATCTTTTTTCTTGTTATCCATCTCGCATATGTTTCTTGCCAAGCTGTTCTAATGTGGCATGTTGAAAAAGGCTGCTCAATGTTAAACCAGACATGACTTTGCTCTACGGTGATCTTTGTTGGCTTCGATGCCACCTGACTGGTGGAAGGTAATAGGAATCGAAATGTGCCATAGTGAAATCCTAATCATGCACGAAGCGCAAGGTCAAGAAAAACTCTCAATTTTATCCATAAATATATTCAAAGGGCAAGTTCCATTTCATCATGCATGAATATAAGCAAAAAAGTCAAAAAAGTCGTAACCTAGAAAACTTGAAAAGTAGGCATGATAATTAAATGCAAAATAATATCATCTATAATACTAAATAATATATAAAATCCTACGGATAAAGAAGTAAAACAAAATTGAATCGTATCCAAAACTAAAAAGGCATAAAAAAAAAAGCAACAATATATTCCATATCAAATTCCGATGATGTCTTGATTACAACCCACACCAAAATTTTAGATATAGAATTCTTTATCATAACTTCCCTTAACTAAATGGATGCAAAGGGAAAATCATAAATACAAAGAAACCCCTATGTTATGTCTTCTTTTAATCTGCACCCACGCGGAGGTCGAGATCTAAAGTCTTGGCCGTGAGCTCACCGCTCGGCGTTTCCAAATCTGCCGCTCAGCTGTCAGAACGAGAGGCTGGGTGGACGTGGAGGTCGGCCAAGACATCTCCCGCTCATTTCTTCTTTAATCAAGCCTTTTAAGGACTGCTCAGATCCAATGTCAGTATGTGATTGGATATAAGAAATTATGCACACCCTAAATATGTTATGGACATGACTAGTTAAACAGCGACTAGTTTTTTTTTTGGCTAAAAACATTGACTAGTTAAAGACTGACTAGTACTACGAATCAATATGGCAAAAGAGCTCCTCCTCGGCGGCCGAACATATGAACTGCGACTGCTAACATCTTCCGCTTGAGCTTTTGAATAAGACCCCATAAGTAAGCTGGAAAGAGCATCATCAACAACGGCAAAAAGAGGAGAAAAAAGGAGAGTCCTCGGAACAACAGCAACGTTGGGAAAGCTATGGAGAGAAAGGAGAAGACCCTGAGAAAGAAAAACATGCGGGCATCACGAGCGGTCCTAAAGACCGGCAGACGAGCAATAAGTGACAAGGACAAAAAGCAATAAAAAAGAAGCGTGAAAATTATGAGAAAGATAGTGAAGGGGTGGGTATCAAATGGAGAATCCCGTGTCCCCTAATATTTCAGGACAACGAAGTTAACTAGAACTGGAACGATGAACGAGGCAATGACATCGATATTGTCTCCGCTGATTCGGCCAGAAATTTGGCATTTTTGAATGCGGGGACAAATGAGGGAGAAACAAAGGAAGAGAGACAAAGCTGCAAGAGCAGGGCGAATGTGCAAAAGACTAGAAAAGTGCATGGAATGATGGTTGGCTGTGAGGAGTGCCTGAAGGATGGAGGGGGTTTGTAGATGCTTAGATCCCTGATGTTCCAATCTCGTTGGTGGATATCTAAACGCCATCATGGGACAAGAAAGTCTCCGAGACATCATGTTCCAAATCCGGATTTGACTGTCTGATTTTTAATCAGATAAAGTCTCCGAGACATGACATCATATTCCGAATCTAGATTTGATTTCCGAATCCGGATTGTACTGTCTGATTAAAAATCAGTCAGTCCAATCCGGATTCTTGCTTCGGAGACTTTCTTGTCCCATGAGTACAACAAAAACCACACTTTTTTTATATCTTCGAAAAGTTCCATTTTCCTTCGTTCTTCGTTTGAAGCCGGGACGTCCCCATGGTCAACAGTCCTAACACGTGTAGAATAATGCAATCATCCTAAGCACTTCACTGATTTCTTTTTTTCTTTCTATTGGAATGCTCTATACTGATTTACTTAACGAATCCGGATAGTCAAGTACTATTTCATTTGTTTCATGAAAAGTTAATAATTTTTACAATACTTAAAAACAAATGAACCCTTCACAGGGTTATGTTTTCTTCTAATTGAGATTGGAAGAATATATTGTGCTTACAAAGCCAATGAAGTCAACCTTAGTAAGTATAGACTTCAATCTGAACCTTGGTATCTCTCAACCCAAGTTGTTTGACTCCAATCTATCCATTTAAACCGAACTCTTTCAAATTTCCTAGCATTGATCTGTTGCGCATATTAAAGGTGTGTTTTGTAACATCTTTGTTCTTGGAAACAATTTCTATTCGGAAATAGTTTTTTTAAAATTTTTATTTCCTGGACGATTTTTTGAGCAGAAGAACGCATTTAATAATTATACAAAATTTCTAATCCTAGAATAGAGCAAGAACAAAAATATGTTTGGTACAACCTTAAAATTTTTATTCCCAATTTCTTTTATTTAATTATAAAGAGACTTAACATTTCATGTTTGGATAAAGTTGGACTTTTGTAATGATTTAATTGATCAAGATATCTTAAAATGGCCTAAGAAAATCCATCATAATAGTTAGTCAAAGATGGATAGCTAGAAATGGCAACAGAGAGTATCATTAGTTTATAACTCACAATATGATGAGGTTGATAATAAATCTTATGGTATTACAATAAACAAGTGTATAGATCCTTTGAAAAGAAGAGCAAACGTTGCTTGGAATCACCAAGCTTTCACTACCTAGCATTCACTATAAACATGATATGGTATGAACTTTCATAAATGAGAGTAGACTTAATTTAATAATAAAGTTAACCTTTTGTGATTTTTATTAGGCCCATTGTTAGTGTAAAAAGCAACTTCTACCCACATTGTTGAATTGTTGACATGTGGAAGGATTTAGCTCACATGTTGCTTACCAGCAATGTATGTGTCAATAATTTATTTTTATGACGTAAAAATAAATTGGATACAAATAAATAATTTTCAGTATGCTTAATTATTACCAAGTACTTTTCAACTTTTGCTACTGTTAATTACTAGTTATTTTTTCTTTTGGGGTCAGTGATAATTTTCCATGAAAAAAAAATGTAATTGCCAACTTAGGAGTTTTGCATGCGTGATTATCAATTTCTCATATAAAAAATTTTCTACATCACTGGTCATAATAAGCAACCTTTCTAATGCGGCATATAACTTGTCAAAATAAAAAAGTAATTATCTATTTATCGGAAATCAATAATTTTCTCTTTATCTAATTTATTTTTCTTATAAATTAAGTCACCAATGTACAAAACTGAAAGCCCATTCGCCCAATTGCCGAAAACTGAAACCACGTTGTCAGCACAATACAAGTTACCGTAATAATCCACGTGGCGTCCACGTCAGCCGGCCAGCAGGTGAAATCGTGATCCAGACAAGGGAAGAGCAACAATCCAGGAATCTCGTCCTCCCGCGGGCGCTCGCATCTCCTCCACAATCTCTCTCTCTCTCTAAATTCTTGCTGCGCGGCCTCGTCACAGCCTCACCTTCACCACCTTCAAAGCATCACAAAGGACGACGGCGACCCAAGAAGCGTCGAGATTGGTTCTTGGTGCGGAAATTCCGCATGCGATTGAGCTCCTCCTAGAGCTGGTCGCGCCGCCATGTGGGAGTCGCTCAACCTGTGCCACGTCCCGAGAGTACGTACCCTCTTCGGTTTCTGGTTCTGGGTTCGTCTGTCTATGCGCGCTTGGCTCTTTCGTCCATGTTTTGAGCATTTTGTTTCGGAGTTTTTGATAATTTGTGCCGAGTGACCGCCTTTGGATTGAATGGTGTCTGTGGGGCTGTCGTGTGAAACGGATACGAGTGTTTTGGAAAGATGGTTATTCGTATGTTTATTCGAATGCTGAATGCTGCTTGGGATCTCTTTTGCATACCAAGAATGCTCCTGTTTTGTAAAGTAAACCCACAATACAAATTCTTGGATTCTTTTCTACTGGGTATCCTGAGCATCGTATGGATTAGCATCATTCTTGGCTGTGTCGATACCATGATTAATTGAAGTGTATTTATATGATTATTCGAATGCTGAGTGCTGCTTGGGATCTCTTTTGCATATCAAGAATGCTCCTGTTTTGCAAAGCAACCCACAATACAAATTCTTGGATTCTTTTCGACTGGGTATCATGAGCATCATATAGATTAGCATCATTCTTGGCTATGACGATACCATGATTAATTGAAGTGATGCTATGTGTTACCCCTTTCTTGACTTGCAGGGATATGGCATGTTGAAGCACGGAAATGTGGTTGTAGCTTTCTCTACTCCCATCTCATGTGGCTGTGGACATTTGGATTCGTATTCCTTTAGCCAGCAAGTCCATGCACCGCCTTATGCCTTAAAGTATCAGATTGGTCGCCGCTCTTTTGTTTCGGGAGATACCTGTGAACATATAAGTTTGTTGACTTCCTTGAGATTGGGTCAGAGACAACTTCATCACAACAATTATAGGCTGGGCCGTTCTGGAAGAGCACGGATACGAGCGACGATTGACGTCGCCGGTGCTGTTGATGTCATCAATGATTTAGGATTGGATACTCTTACGTTCTTAGCAGTGACTGTAGCAGTCGTCCCGACATTCAAGTTTCTCAAAGCGAGTCCTGTAAGAAATACCTTTTGATTCATATTTATCTCTTTTTGTGTCAAGGCCTACCAATGGTCCTCATGCATTGACAACACGCATATGTTTGTTAATTGAGTATATCAACAGCAAGTCTAAAATTCACTATGTTATGTCAAAGGGAAAGAAGAATATCTAGTGCTTAGGTCTTTAGTCGATAAAAGTCTGACTTCAGCAATAAAAGTTGGGGAACTGCAAGGTGCTTTCAATTTCCTCTGTCCCACCTACTTAAGAGGTTGTCGTGCTATGGGCCATGGCCATCAGAATATTTGTTTTCAACCATCCTCGATCAAACAGACCATGCATAAATGCATAGACGGATCTTTTTTTAGTGAAAAGTTTAAGTCTCTTATTGCAAGATGCTATAAGGATGGAGTCATGATTGGTCTAAGAGCTATTGCTTTGTCTTCAGATACTTGGTTTCTTCTTTGCCGGAGTTGTACTCAATCAGTTTGGATTTATAAGAAATCTCACAGATGTCAAAGTGCTGTCTGAATGGGGCATCCTTTTCCTGGTAAGCTAGTTTCTCTCTGCCAATAATCTGAATTGTTGCATCATCTTTTTCTTTTTGTCGCAATTAATGACATTTCTAACTTTTATCTTTTTTTTTGGTAAAGACATTTCTAACTTTTATCAGTCACTATATTCTGAAAGAATTGTGACTTTAAGTGTGGCCGCCCTTGCTTAGCAGCAAAGGAACAAGTGAAAGTAGTGATGTGTCACAATGTTTCTATTTCAGTCAAGCTTCTAACTTATTAATTGGATGACATGATACATTTAATAGATATCCAAGTCCCATCTATTGTTTGCATCTTGTCTCTAAGGTGTGGAGTGCGCATCAAGAAGACTCTCCTTTGCTTGATTTCACAAACTTTCACCTCCATTAGTGACCATTCCTATGTCAAAAAGCTGGAATTATCCATTTTTTTGGTTTTTAACTGAAGTGTGAGCAACTTATCACTTACTCATATTCTATACATGATAGTAAGTTAGGAAATGCAGCATCAAATTTTTCTGCCAAGTGGCGCATGTTAAGATCAAGAAGGACAATGATTTCCCATCTGCTGTCTTTGTTACTTGATTTGAGCCAAAAAGACTAAGGTGATATCTTGAAGAAAGATCTTGAGCATTTCTAACATAGTGATCCATGTGACTCCATTTGATGGGTGGCTTTGATTTATTATTTTCCTTCCTTTTTCCCTCTAGATAGTCGACTTAATTATTAACCAGTGGAGCAAGATACACATGTAAATAGATATAGCTCAACTATCATGTTCTTTATGGACATGACTTTACTCATGAAAGAGCCATGCCTCTTCCTCTCCAGCTGTTCGAGATGGGATTGGAGCTATCATTTGCACGCTTAAAAGCTCTCGCAAAGTTCGCCTTTGGCATGGGATTGACTCAGGTAAAGTGTTGTAACATGCATGGATAACAGTTTGAGTTGAATTTCTGGAGATCCCATCTCTTCTACTATTTAGCATCTTACTTTCTTTCTCAAGAGTCATTTCACATTTTGACATTTCATTTGTTTTCACCTTAAAGGTCTTCTTATCCACTCTGGCCTTCACGGCATTTGAACTTCCACCTAATGGAGCTATAGGGACAAAAATTCTAGAGTTCCTTTTCCACTCAGGGCCAGATTTGGTGAGTATGTTGTCGACCAAGTAGCACTTTATTCCATCTACCGCAAGACGTGGCTTCATTCTTGTGCTTGTATATTGTATCTTGATATCATTTCACTTGTCATGAACATTCCAGCACAATATTTCGCTCACATATATATCTTGCTATGGGTCCTTAAATGGGAAATGTTATCCCATGTACTTAAATTTCGAAGATTTTGTTATTATGCTCACCAAAGGTCCTCCTTTGAACTGGAAGCTTGTAATGCACAATATTTGAAAGGTAGGCCTGAGTACTTGCTCAGCAGGCTGGCTGCTTATTATGGGCGCTCATGTCTATCTACTTACGAAGCCAGTTACCTAGTAGAATATTGAGATAGTGCTCCATCTTAAATAACGCAGATTCTTTTAATGCACCATTGCTGAAGATTGCTTTGGCTTGTAAATTGTAAAAACTATCACACTGGGATTGCCCAAGGTCCATACTGAAAATCCTTGTGTTGCTTTTTCATTGACCAAACTTTGTAAATTGCAGGTTAACATCAGAAGTGTGGATGAGGCAGTAGTGATCGGTGCTGCTCTCTCTCTATCTTCTTCTGCTTTTGTCTTGCAGGTAGTTAAATTTTCAGAACTCATGATTTATTTGGTATTTGCACTTTTCGTTATTCATACAGGTGGACTTTACCCTACTTTTTGCCAATTATGAGAATATAGTTGGATGAATACATAGAATAGTATGGCAATATAGAGACCTCACTAAATAGTTATCACTCAAAAGTGTATTCGAAGATGATACATAGAGTTTAATGCGTGAACTTGTTAACCCTGTCCTATGCTCTTATTCTTATTTCTTTTTTTCGTCCTCTCAGTGCATGACAATAGAGTCATTCTTTTTACCGCTGATGGCAGATTAATACAGATTTTATTCATCTCGTGATTATTTGCTCATAAGAAATCATTCACCAGGTTTCAAGAGTTTACTAAACATAATGTGTAGCTTCTTGCAGAGAAAGGTGAGCTGGCAACGAGATTTGGTTCCGCAACTCTGGGGATACTTCTTTTTCAGGTTATATTTGGTTCTAATGATATGAAATTTTCTTTGCTGCTAGTTTAGCCTGCGACTAGTTATTTCAATCTTTTACTTCACAAGCAGGATATTATGCTAAGTAGAGGAGCATGACTTTTGGATTGAATGACTTGTTTCTTTGCAGGATATTGCTGTTGTCCCTCTTCTAGTTATCCTTCCGGTGCTGGAGAGCCAGGTTCTCTCTCTCTCTCTCTCTCTCTCTCTCTCACACGTGCGGTGTGTGTGCGCTTGTGCATGCGTGCGTGTGTGAGGTCTTACTTGTGCACGATGAGGAGGCGGCATTTACTCAGGGAGGGAGGGGGGGATAAGTTTAGGGGCGACACAAATTTTTTTTTTTTTTCAGAAGTCCTTTGGGTGGTGCATATGGGTACATTGCGTGTCTGGCTTGATTGTTTTTATTTCTAGGATTTACTTGTGTGGAATCTTCATATCATAAAATACAACAAATAGTAAGAACTAGCATTCTTTCCAAGAGCAGAACTCATAGGCAAGAAAATCGATTATAGATGGAAGCATTATAGGTCGAGATGCATGAGATGGTATAATAAATGGTTGAAGACAGCCTTTTTTCTTTTCTCCCCTCTTTTTGATGTTTTGCATTAGTTGATTTTGTTGTTTTAGTTGATTGAGAGTGTAACTCAAGTCTTTTTTAGTGTCCTCACTGTAAACACTGGGGATTCAATGGTTTCAGATACTTTATTCAGCTTATAAAACCTTCACTCATGGTCATCTGACTCTTCTTTTACAGAATTTGGTTGAGGAAAGCATCTGGCCTGTGCTTGCTCAAGAAAGTTTAAAGGCTTTAGGTGGTCTTGGATTACTTTCTCTCGGAGGGAAATACCTGCTTAGGCGAGTTTTTGAGGTGTGCTTCAGGTTTCTTCATTCGTAAGAAAAATTGAAAAACATTTATTCTTAATTAACTTCATTACATCAGGTTGTCGCAGAAGCAAGGAGCTCAGAAGCTTTTGTTGCTCTTTGCCTGTTGACTGTTTCTGGGACGTCCCTTCTCACCCAAATGTTAGGCTTCAGTGATACTGTTAAGTATCCCTACCCGCAGGATGCCTTGTACTCTGAAGTGACTTCCCTTTCAGAAATTTTTATGAGATTTAAACATTTCATGTGCAGCTTGGAGCTTTTTTGGCTGGGGCATTGTTAGCTGAAACTAACTTCCGGACACAGATTGAAGCAGATATCAGACCATTTAGAGGCTTACTGCTCGGATTGTTCTTTGTGACTACAGGGACTTCCATTGACATGGAGGTGGGAATAAGTTCTTTTCAACACTATTAAACTTTGGCACCAGCTTGACCCAATCATAAATTTTCTTGTGAGAAAATCAGTGGACCTTGGTACTTTTTCTGTGAGAAGATGAGAAAATTTTAGGGTTTTATGAGTTGAGTAAGCGTTTTGATCATATGTTTGCATTGCTTGTTCTGCGAAAATTAGAAAGACACCAGCCATTAAAAGAGCATTGTAACAATAGCAAGCATGTTTTTTTTTTTAAATCAACAGAAAATTCTACTCTTTGCAGGTGCTTTTGCGAGAGTGGCCCAATGTGCTTGCTCTCCTGGGAGGTTTGATCTTCATCAAGACCATGATTATAACAGCAATAGGTCCCCGTGTTGGACTTACTTTACAAGAAAGTGTAAGAATAGGATTGCTCTTATCACAGGGAGGGGAGTTTGGATTTGTTGTGTTCTCCTTGGCAAACAGGTTAGTTATGGGTACTTGTTGGTTGTTTCCTTAAAGTCATTGGCTCACGAAGATTTTTACCATCTGGCCAGGCTTGGGGTGCTGCCACTTGAGCTGAACAAGCTCCTTATAATAGTTGTTGTGTTGTCAATGGCATTGACACCTTTGCTCAATGAAGTTGGAAAGAAGGCTGCCGATTTTATTGATGACAAGTTCGAAACTGAGGAAGTATGTTTTTTGTCATATATAAAGTTTGTTGTTTATAAGAACATCCAAAGTAGTCTTTCTCAGTGGCCTTTAGTCATTTGGATCAATCAATTAATCTCATGACCAATGCATATTCATAAAACTGCAACTCGTGCATTATGCCTTAGAAAATTGACCTTTCTTTATTGAACTATTAAAAACTATATTTATTGAGTTAAAAATCTTAAAAACAAAAATCAAGGAAGAAATTTCTATGAATCATCTCATAGGCAGCATTCATACGCTTTTTGAGCCCTTAAGTCAGTCTCATGTCTTGACTAAAGGTGGCAAAAACTGATCTGACCTCAGAAATTTGCCCAAAATTCTGATTTGATATTAAAGCAATTTGACCATTGTGTCAACTGCGTGACACTCAATTTACCTGAAAGTGCGATAACCAAACTTGACAACAAGATGATATCCCAAACTAACCTGATTCCAATGCGAAAAACATCTCTCTGATAGAACCATAGATTGAAGTACAACAAATCATAATCAAGAATTATTCCAAATATTTGAGATCCTTGTCTGATCGGTTCCTAAAAATGCATATTATTTTGCAAAATCTAAATTATGAAATTTGTGAAACTGAGCCTCTGCAATCAGAACTTGAAACTAACTTGTATCTAGTAAACTGAAACTAACCCTGCATCTCGAACTAACTCAACCTGCCAGAATGCCAGCTTTAGTCTTGATGGTTTCATTTACATAAATCACTAGTCAGCTGAGTGAATAGCCTGGGCTAGCTTGTTTAGCTCGCTGAAGGAATTTCGCAAGTTGTGCTGCAGATTAACTCTTACATGTATTCTTGCAGAAAGCCGTGGAGATTGCGAACTTTGATGCTAGGGATCCTGTTGTAATTCTTGGATTCGGACAGATGGGTCAGGTGTGATTTGAGCATCAAGTTCTTCCTTTGATTGAATTAGCGCTTTGACTGCTTTTTTACACCACAATTGTAAATTCTATCCATTCAGGTCCTTGCCAATTTCTTGTCAGCTCCATTGGCTTCTGGAATTGATGGTGACCTGGCTGGTTGGCCTTATGTTGCTTTTGATCTCAATCCTACTGTAGTAAAGGTTAGTTAGACCTTTTCATAATTTCCCTGTTTTAGTAAATGCCGTTGGGCTTGTGCAGCCGCTTGGTGTTTGCTGTACTTGTTCAGGTCACATTACCTAGAGCCAGAATGAAATACTGAAGTTGGTAGTGCTTTGATAATTTTTTTGAATTAATTAATCTTTTGACATGCTGAAGTTGGTAGTGCTTTGATACTATTTTAGGTAAGTTCATCTTGTTTTATTGAACTCTCAGGCATCTAGAAAGCTTGGTTTTCCTATTCTTTACGGGGATGGATCACGTCCAACTGTGTTGCAATCTGCTGGTATCACTTCCCCGAAAGCTGTCATGGTGATGTACACTGGACGGAAGAGAACAATAGAGGCTGTTCAAAGGCTTCGACTTGCCTTTCCAGCTGTAAGCTCTCTCTCTCTCTCTCTCTCTCTCTCTGTGCATATGTGTTTTGAGGTAAATGCATTTGATTTGTCCAAGTTCACACCTACATAATTATTTGTACTACCTTTTGTTCTTATGCCCCTATAACAAAAATAATGAAGCCAATATGTGTACCTAGCCTCTCAGAGTTTTTAAATGGAGGAGTTAGGCCCCTCTTCTTTTTTTATGTTTGTTGAAATCAAATTCATGAACGTGGGTTTCGAGGAACAAGAAAGAAAATTTCTAGATCTTTAGACAATAACTCTCGTGTCAATATAAAAGCTTCTTTAATATAGGTTCCTCCTAATTCTCAGTTTGTGGACATCATATAATTTATGCATATATTGTGCTTGCCTGTTGTAGTCACTTCTGAAGTTAAGATATTTCTTTGTCCCACATTAGTAGTTGTCTCATTTTCTGCTTCAGATTCCGATATATGCGAGGGCTCAAGACATTACTCATCTTTTGGATTTGAAGAAAGCAGGAGCTACAGATGCTATCCTAGAAAATGCTGAGGTAACTAGTAATATACTTTGTATGCTTTTGACTATGGTGCAAAAAATTAATTTAAGTCAAGTTTGATTTGTTCCTGCAGACAAGTTTACAGCTTGGCTCTAAGCTTTTGAAAGGGTTTGGTGTTATGTCCGATGAGGTAACATTTCTGAGTCAGCTTGTTCGAGACTCTATGGAGCTACAAGCTCAAGATGAGGTCAGGCAAAATGATGGTCGAGAATCTAAAGTGATGAAGCCACTGCAGGTACTTAAACCTCACGTGTTTTGCAATCTGTTTGACTTGCTGCACTGAATGGGTGATGTCAATGTGATAATAATCTAATGCAGTGGTTTGTTAACGATGAGAATTCACTACAAAAGCCTTGAGCAGTCTTAGACCAGTATATTTAGATGCCCTAGTTCTTGAGTTCAGGTTAATAGGAATGTTTGAAAATCATTTTGCACCACAATAGCACTGGAAAGTTGACAGTCTTACATGGTGGAGTTTCAATGGTGGACCTAAAAAAGATGTAGTCCCAAGACTGTCTAAGCTTTCATTAAGTTGTTGCTAAAGATCGAGTTTTGTGTCTTTTGCCTGTTTCTAGGCAATCTTACAGTTGACTTTCTAATTGAGCCACTAACAGCTTTCATCATCAGCTCTTGGCCAAGTACCTCTTTACTAGAGTTATTTTTCCAACACGAACCCATATTATGTCACTCTAAGGTGTAAAAGTTCAAGAGATTACAAGAGCGGATATGCATTTTACTAAAAGGATCAACTACCTGAACAGTGGGCGATTGTTACTCTTTCCGTGATAAACATACTCTCCGATCAATGTCGCAATCTTCGCCTTTTAGCATCAAAATCAGATTTTTAAGTGCTACCCAGATACCGTCCAAAGCGTTTGCATTCTTTCACAAATGTTATGATTTCACCATTTGTCAGGTAAAAGTTGGTGACTTAGTTGGGAAACAGAAATCCTCTTTATCATCTGTCGCTGAAGAGAAAACTTATGGAAAGAACCTGGAAGAGGCCGCAACAGGAATTCACTTCAAAGAGAAAGAAGCCCGAGCAGGACATGATAGAGAATTTCAGATGTCCGAGGATCTAGACAGTCATGTTATAAGTTGTGAGCAGGAGCCTGAGAACGGTACCCTTGTTGGGAAATCCACTGGTGCTACCTCTGCACAAGATGTAGCAGACCCGGACCGCAAGTGAAGACCACTGAAGAAGCTAGAAATTTTGTAGCTGATGCACTTCGGTAGGAAACGACACTCACAAAATTACTGAGAAAGTTCTGGACAGCTTCGAAGTAGAGGATAGCGTGTACGTAATCAAATCTCATGCAAACAAAATCGAGAGGGAAAATTGATCTGTTTCGAGTGATGTAGCTTTCTTTTCATACTTCTAAGGAGCGAATGGAGCTTCAAATGGAAGTCGGCAATTACTCTTGGAGGTGGCGGACAGTTATTCATCTTGCTGCTGTCTTGGTTGGAAAAGGTCTTGGAGGTGATGATGCATCATGTTATGCTCGATCTTGAAGGGTCGTCCTGCAGTTTCATACATGTATATATTCATTCAATCATTAGGAACAAGATCTTATTATTCGCGCACCACGCCACCATATTGAACTTATTTTGCGCGTTTAAATTCGCTCTGACATGACTATTCATTACATTTCAAAGAGGAATGTGCTGCTTCAATGCATCATGATCCCTTTAAGCATCTTGATTTGCAGGGCAATTTCAGGATTGCAATCCTCCTCAGTACTGGAAAAAGGGGCGTGTGGTCATCGTTTCCAGAACCAACACGATTCTTATCTCATCTATTTTTTCAATGGATTTTGTTAGAAAATAGTAAGAAAATATTGCAATTTCAATTTCCCTAACATGGGCAATCAATCCTTTGAAAATCGAATGTTTTCTCATTTAGGCTCCATCCCTCTTTTATCACATTTATCTTATTCTGTCGTTTATAGCTGTTATGTAATAATAGTAACGGATGAAAAGCAAGGAAAGTGATGAGAAGATCAAGCAATTTTTGTGGTCTAAGCCTATGAAATGTGAAATTCTTGCAGATGAAGCTATCAAAGGGACCAAAATCAATCCTTTGAAAATCGGATGTTTTCTCACTTAGGCTCCTTCCCTCTTTATCACATCTTATCGAGTGCCGGACATCCTGGAGTCTTGCCAAAACTCAAGACGGGAGGACACTTTAAGTGCCGAAAAGTTAGGAAAGTGAAAATAAATCAAATGGATTCACTTAAGTGTCCAACGGCGAGAAAATCCAGCCAAAATGTCGACGTGGCGATTTTCCCATGAGGCTGTTTGTTTTGCACGCTGACATAAAAAAATTAATATAAAAATTAATTTAATTTAATTTAAAACTTTTATTTAAAACATTTAAAAAAAATATATAGAAATATTAAAAAAAAAAAAAAAACCAAGGGAGGCGGCAGCGGCGAGGGCTTAGCCCTCAGCCGCCTTCTTCCCTTTTTTTTTTTAAAAAAATTATTTATTTATTTATAATTAATTTTTTATAATTTAATTAAATTAATTTTATATTAAAATTCAAATCCATACCAAAACGACGTCGTTTTGTGCAGTTCTTTGTTGAGTCAGCGCTTCAATGAGCCACGTAAGTGAGAAAAATAATAAAAAATTACCATGTAATATTTCCGACGAGATTCGCTAAAATATCACTTAAGTGTCCCACTTTTAAAAAAAAAGTGGTACTTAAGTATCACTTTCCTAACTTTTGGCACTTAAGTGTCCCTTCATGTCAAATTTTGGCATTTGGGATGTACTTCTTCCCATCTTATCTTATTCTGTTGTTTATAAGTGTGATGTAATAATGGTGATGGATAAAAGCAAGGAAAGTGACGAGAAGATCAAGTAATTTTTATGGTCTAAGCTTATGGAACGTGTCCTACCTGAAATTCTTGCAGATGAAGCTATCAAGGGGAACAAAGCCTTTCAGCACATGATCATTGACGCATTTCTACAAATCATGTTGTACATGAAGTGTTGTTCTCTTGAGTTCAAAGGAGTTATTTCATAACACATGTTCACTTGCTTAAAAGTGGAGACAGATTAATCTCTTTTATAAAACTGTGCAGAAAATAAGTAGAAGTCATTTAGCATTAATAAGAAGTTCAGACTAGTGGTCCCGATAGAAATGAAGTGAAAGTCATTTTGTTTTCCTAAGCAAAGGATGACAAAACCATAAATACGTTTTGCTTAGTTACGCTGCCAAAAGACTAAAAATATTAAAATATTATTAAAAGTTGTCGTTTTGCTTAGTTCCAGCTAAAATTGGCTGAAATAACTGAATTGGCAAACTTAAAAAGTTTAGACTAAATTGACTCATTTAAGACTTTTTGCATTTTTCCCCATTCTTCCTTATTACTTTTTTAGTGTTAGAATTGGATGACTTTTTTATAGTTTGGATTTTATTACGCCAGTTTTATGCGTCCTCTTCTTATGAGTCGAAAGTTATATTAAGTGTATAATCATCAACTATAATTGACCTATGGCTTACTTTTTTTCAAAAGTTGATGTTTCAACTAATGAATAGCGCATATCTTTTCAGAAAAATGGTCTATATTACAAAAACTCCAACAAATTTATCCTAAATTAAAAAATTTTACTATAAAAACTCCAAATTGTTATATTTGTGACTAATGGGAAAATTTCGAATAAAAGTTTGAAATGCTCTCATTTTCTCAAATAAGGGTTCAAAGTAAACATTATTTCAAATGAAGGCCCGAAATAGCCAAATCGTCTTAAATAAGGGGTTGAAGTGGAATTTGTTTTAAATAATGATCTAAAGTGAGCATATAGTATCGAAAAAAGGCCTAACCTCTCTAGCCGAAAGGCATATTCATCTTTTACCTTTTAATTGTTTTCCTTTATTCTTTTATTTTATTATTATTATTATTATTATTATTTTGCCTATTCCCTCCACCATAGCCAGCGGAGGGAAGCCGTCCCTCACGAGCCCAAGCGAAGGTCGCCCTCACTAAATTTGGTGAGGGATGCCCTGCCCTTGCCAGCCTAAGTGAGGGTCGCCCTCGCTGGATCTAACCTCCGTCAGGCCATCGATGACCATGTTCGGGAAAGGAAAGAGAAAAAAAATAAATAAAAGAAAGGAAAAAGAAAAAAAGGATGAAAAAAAGAAAATTTTTAAAAATGTAGTTACAATTTTTTGATCAAAATACCCCTTCCTCGATAGTCAAAAAGTCACCACCGGCCAAAGGCTCTTATTTGAAACGATTCCCTTATGTGAAATAATTTGGCGACTTCATGTCATTATTAAAAATAATGTCAATTTTAAGCATTTATTTGAGAAAACTATGGTACTTCATGTCCTTTTTTAAAATTTTCCCACGACAAATTTACCTTCCATTAATCATTAAATTAAATTAAATTAAAATCAGGAAAAATTACAAATTAGTACATTCATGACAAATAGAGGGTAAAATCTTAAATTAGTACACTCCTTATCCAACTAGGTAATTTAGCATAAAAATTAACGGAAATTAAAAATAAGGGTAAATTAATCATGAGTGTACCAATTTGGAATTTTTGGGATAAAAAAATTAATTTACAATAAATTTTATCACGCATATACTAATTTAAGATTTTTATATTATTAACCTTTTAAAAATAAAAACATATTTTTTTAAACGATGGAAAATAATTATCAATTCATTTTTAGATTTAAGCCAAAACCAGAAAATAATTTTTGGAAAACACTTTCCAGTTTCCAGTAATGTCAATTTTTCTGTAAGACAAGCGAGCTAGTCAAGGACTGCTCGCGCGAGCAGCACAATTACTCCATGAATGCCGTCATGAGGAGGGGAGTCAGGGCCTTGGCAGAGCAAGGAAGCCGCCTCTTCGACCAAAACTCGAGGATCGTCCAGCTGGGTCGATCGGCCCGGGTCGAGGAAGCCGTCGACGTGTTCTCCAACATGACCCAGAGGAACACCGTGACGTACAACTCCATGATCTCCGTTTACGCCAAGAACGGCAGAATTCACGACGCGCGGAAACTGTTCGACGGAATGCCGCACCGGAACTTGGTTTCTTGGAACACCATGATCGCCGGGTACCTGCATAATGGTTGGACCGAGGAGGCTTATGGGCTGTTCGAGAAAATGCGTAGAAGGAATCGTCACACGTGGGCTTTGGTTATAACGTGCTTTACGCGGAGCGGGCAGCTCGAGAGAGCGAGGGAGCTGTTTGATGTGGTTCCTGATAAGGAAGATGTGGTTTTGTGGAATGCCATGATAGCGGGCTATGCGAAGAAGGGAAAATTCGATGAGGCTAGGCTGCTTTTTGATGAGATGCCGGTTAAGAATTTGGTTTCGTGGAATTCGATGCTTGCGGGGTATACGAAGAATCAGGAAATGCATTCGGCATTACGATTTTTTGATGAGATGGTGGATAGGGACATCGTGTCATGGAATTTAATGCTGGATGGATTTGTTCAGCTGGGTGACATGGACTCTGCTTGGGACTTCTTTAGAAGGATTCCAGACCCAAATGTCGTTTCTTGGGTGACTATTTTATGTGGGTTGATGCAAAATGGAAGGGTTCTGGAGGCCAGGAAACTCTTCGACGAGATGCCTAGTAGGAATACAGTTTCATGGAATGCAATGATTGCGGGGTATGTTGATAATTGTCGAATGGATGAGGCCATGAGCCTATTTACGGAAATGCCTGACAGGGACTCTGTGTCATGGACCACTGTGATTAATGGATATGTTCGCATTGGTAATCTTGACAAAGCAAGAAACCTTTTAGAAGAAATGCCCTTCAAAAACGTTGCAGCCCAAACGGCAATGGTACGTGGATATGTGGAAAGTCAGAGAATGGATGAGGCTACTCAACTATTCCATCAGATTGAAACCCGTGATGTTGTTTGTTGGAATAGCATGATTGCAGGATATGCTCAAGTTGGAAGGATGGACGAAGCCTTGGACCTGTTCAATCAAATGTCAATGAAAGATGCAGTAACTTGGAATACCATGATTACAGGTTATGCTCAGGCTAGACAAATGGATGATGCATTTGCAATGTTTAAGGAGATGAAAGAGAAAAACATAGTTTCATGGAATTCTTTGATAAAAGGTTTCCTTCAAAACAATTCATATTTGGATGCTCTGAAGAGTTTCGTGTGCATGTGTAAGACCGCAATAAAACCTGATCATTCAACCTTTGCATGTGGACTCAGTGCTTGTGCCCATCTTGCTGCAGTACAGATGGGGAAGCAACTTCACCAACTTGTAATAAAAAGTGGTTATGTTGGAGATGTGTTTGTTTGCAATTCCTTGATCACCTTGTATTCTAAATGTGGACATATGATCTTCACTCAACTAGTATTTGAAACTATGGACAATCCTGATGTTATCTCTTGGAATTCCCTGATCACTGGATATGCTTGGAATGGTCACGGAAATGAGGCTGTTGCACTTTTTGAACAGATGCTTCTGGAAGGGGTTAGTCCCGACGAGGTGACCTTCATCGGAGTTTTGTCTGCTTGCAGTCATGGTGGCCTGATTGATCAGGGAACAAAGTACTTCAGAAAAATGACGGAAATGTTCGCCATCAAACCTCTAGCAGAACACTATTCTTGCATGGTGGATTTGTTCTCAAGAGCAGGAATATGTGAAGAAGCATTTGAAATAGCTTGTGATACAAACACTAAAGAAAATGCTGGATTGTGGGGCGCACTGCTCGGTGCTTGTCGGAAGCACCAGAATCTAAGAATTGCCAAATTAGCAGCTGAGAAGCTCTTAGAACTTGAATCCAATAAAACCTCGAACTATGTACTCACATCCAACATTAACGCCGAGGTAGGCAATTGGGATGAAGCGGAGAAAGCAAGGATATCAATAATGGGGAGTGGAGCAGAAAAGCAAGCTGGCTGTAGCTGGATTGAATTGGGAAATCAGGTTTATATATTTGTATCCAATGATCAAGCGCTGCCCAAACCACAAGAGATCTACACAACATTGAACTCTTTAGCTGCAAAGAGTTTTGTCTCATGCATGGCATAAAAACCAGGTTCCATCTAATTTTCCAAAGCTCTTAACATTTTAAAGGAAATGGATTATTGATCATTCTGTTGCTTATCATTATTAATGTCCCATGCTTGGCAAACTGTATAGTACTTCACTAAGATAAGTGTTCTCTCTCTTTCCTTTTTTGCCAGATTGTACATATGTGAGTTGACATCTGTTTTTCTGCTGTTGAGAAGCCTTCCATTTTGTGTAAATTCTTCAGAGGGGTTTATGGTGCAAATTTTCTTCACATGCTTCAAGAAGAAAAGATTTTGTTGTTCAATATATCTGAGGGGGCAATAGGAGTCGGATACAATTTTGGCTTGACACTTGTGGAGACTAAATTCTTAAATATTGGTTTCCCGACCTTCTTGACATCGCCAGAAACAAGGAGAGGGGCCATGAACTCTGATTTTGGGGAAAATCTGTCCCAAGTCGTTATCCTTAAGATGGCCTGAGCTTCGTCTTATCTGTCATACTTCTAAGATGAGGTTTAAGAGGGTGCAAGGAGACATCGTGCATTAGAAGACATGCATCCAAGCTTCCTACAGGATCTGAAGCATTGTTTAGCAGGTTGCTGTCTTGGGGACCTAGATTGCAAATGACTGGCAGAGGAAACTATTCAAGGTTTCAGGAAATTCATTTAAATAGGCAGAGCCATGGGGTTGGGGTGCAGAGTTGTGCTGATGCGAGCTGCCATGTTGGGAAATTCAAGTCTGGAGTCAAGCATGGACTTGGGTGTTCCTATTTCAGGTGAATATTTTTTTCTGTTCTTTGTTGTGAATGCTTTCTTGCCTCTGATTTGGCTGTGATCATGTTGATTTTTTTGTTAGGTTCAGTCTCTTTTGATTGTAGAGTTAGGACGTTACAATTTGATTTCTATCTGCAAAGCTCTGCGACGGGTGCTATGCTTAATTTGATGTTTGAGCAAAATGGATAGGTTCTTTTGTGATCAGGAAGTTGGTGATTGTTTTTTATCCTGTCATGTCCAAATCTCGGGTTTTTGCCCAATGGATTCAACCTTGAGATATATGTGTCCTCAACGATTTTGGATACGATTTCTCAAGATCATAGAGAGTGAACATTCATCATCATGTGCTCTGGTTGATGATCTACACACAAATGCGCACACAAATGCCAGGAGTTCTGTTTATTTCTCAACTTAGGAGATCTGAGGACAATAGAGGCCATTTTTAATGGGCTAATTATTCAACAATATCTTTTGCTCTGGTGAGTACTGGTTGTTTCTTGTGTCAATGATTTTTTGTTGTTATAGGAATGGAGACAAGTATGCTGGAGAATGTTTTGGCGTTGGTATTCATGGATTTGGTGTCTACTGTTTTTCCAATGGCCACCGTCACGAGGGTTCTTGGCATGATGGTTCAAAGCAAGGCTATGGAATGGACACTTTCCAAAATGGCGATTCAAATTGCAGTGAACAGGACTCTGGTTCCCTCAACAAGTCTTTACCCCCACTAGCTGATGCAGTTCTTCGAGCAAATCTAGGTACTTGAGCTTTCAGCCCTCATTTCTGTGCAACGCTGATTACTAGATTCATGTGAAATTTATGGTAGAATTGGCAGTTGGATATCTGAGCTGATAAACACTCCAACTGATGAGTTTTGTCGAATCTTTTTTATCCTTTTTGGCAAGGGCCCTAAAGGGATCCTATCTCTTTTAGTATTGCCCTAAAGGGATCCTATATCTTTTAGTATTCTGTCGCTTCATTCTATGTTTTGTTAATTCCCAATTTGCATTGATGTTTGACACACTTTCTTGCCTTCTAAACGCAGGCTGCAAGAAAGGGCAGCTGAAAATGCAATTCACCTTCGCCGAGTCAACGAAGGGGCTGGAAGTAGAGCTGCAACTGCTGCTAGAGTTGCCGCTGCAATAGCTGTGCAGAACCAGACGGCAAGCAAGTGTTGCCACATAGAATCTTGACCTGAGAGTGGCTTTAGGTTTTGGCTGAAAGTGTACATTTCACTAATGTTTATGGGCACAGAATCGTCGGCCCGGCAAGCACAAGCTCCTCGGGAGGTTGAGTTCTTTTTCCTCATTGATTGCAGAACGTAACTCGTTACATGAGCGATGTGTATCGACGGAAATGAGGAATGTTCTTTCTGAATATTGTTCCTGCTCTTCAAAGGATTGGATGATCTATTCTTGTGGGGCTTGCTTCAGGATCACTCCATTGTCATGTTCTCTTGCAGTAATGAGATCATGGGCTTGATCCCAACTTGTCCCTTTGCACCATTATCCTCCATGGAAAATCAAAGGACCTGGGAAATCTCATCTCCCACATTTGCTTCTTTGCTCAAACGTGCTCTCCCAGATTGCTGCTAATCGGTTATTTTCACAATGAAATTCCACAATAATGATACAATAAAAGAAAAATACGCGATTTTGAATCGTCACTGAATTTTTATATTTTGCATCGAAGTTCATATTATCTCTATTAGGAAAATTATTGAGCTCGTGTGTTTGAGATTGCTTAAGGCAAAAGCGCTTTTTACTTTTCCGGTTAAATTTTGGAAATCCTGGATCGTACATGTCGAACATAAAGTTTTTCAGGTGTTATAAATTTTTTTAAAAAAAAAATCCAATATATGCGCAAGATCACAAAATTTAATTGATAATTTTCTTATTTTATTTAACTATATTTTATCCATTTATTTCCAATATGGAATGGCAATTTTCATTTTTGTTAGCGCGTATGTGCTGATAAAAGTCTGTGGATAAAATCTACGATTGAAGATTCTGCCGTATTTGCTTTTATTGATACAATAGGTAATATATTTATACATTTTTTTTTTCAATATTCACGTGTAAAGACTTCAAATTTTCTACATTAAGTAAAAAGTCAAATTCAGAGATCTTAAAAGAAACAATTTGAAAGTAAAAAAATACTCCCAAAAAACTAATCGTAAAGCTTATTTATTTTCAAGCTTATTAATAATATAGGAAAATTGTCCAAAAAGTTTAAAATCATTGCACAACGGTCAATTCAATTTTAAAACCTTTTAATTGTACAAGTTTAATTCCAAAACTTTCAATTTTGTCAATTTAGTTATGAATATTTTGATAATTCATTTTGACAATTTACTAATTTAATTCTTACGATGAATTTTGGTTGGAAAGTGTTGATACGGCGATCTAGTCAATGTTGACTGTCTAAGTGCTTATGTGGATAAATTTTGTAATTATTTTTAATCTTATAATTTTTTTCTTTTCTTTTTAAATAATTTTCTTTTTATTTTTATTTTTCCCTTTTTACCTCAATTGACCATCACTGGGCCTCATTGATGGTCGGCAGTTTGCTAGCCTCAAGTGAGGGTCTAGGTTGGTAAAAGCCATCCTTACTTGAGGTCGGTAACCTTCGCCGACCATCAATTAGATTAAGTCATAGGTGACATAGGGAAAGAGAAAAGGAAAGAAGTAACAAAAAGAATTCACAAAATTTTTAAAAATTGTAAAAATTATCAACATCAATATCGGCCATATCATATAAGATAATTGACATTGACTAAATTTTCACGTTTGCGATTTTTGGTCAAAATTAAGCGAAAAGACTAGATTGACAAATCATTAAAATATTTAAAATTATATCAACAAATCATGATAAAAATTTAGGACTAAATTAATTGCCATGTTTGCTATTTTTGGCCAAAATTAGACGAAAAGACTAGATTAACAAATCATTAAAATATTTAAAATTATATTAGTAAATCATGATAAAAATTTATACTAAATTGACACAATTGAAAAATTTAAAATTAAATTGACAAATGATCAAAAGTTTTAATAGTAAATCGACGCAATTAAAAGATTTATGATCGAATTGACAGTTGTTTAATAAGTGCAGGACTTTCTTTTTATAATTTTCTTCACATATATACGTATGTGCGTGCATGTTTATTTGTGTGCATATATATAATACAACGATAAATCCTTTAAGCTGAAAATCCTTGGCATCTTACTCAAATTCAAATCCTAGGATATCTCTCGTCGTCTAGCGTGAGAGAGGGAATATTCGGTATAATCGTTTTCTCTACCGTTATTTAAATATCTATTTCTGATGACGTCATAGTTTGTTCCTTTCTTTTCTTTACCTTTTTAGGAATAAGCTTAATTCAAATTTTAAAATTTATCATAAAAATATAATTGAATCCTAAAATTTTCCAAAAAATACAATTAAATTCTTAAACTTATCATGAAAATATAATCGAGTCCTCAAACTACCAGAATGTACAATTAAGTCTTACAACTTATCACAAAAGGAAGATTAGATCTTAAAACTTTTCAAAAGTGCTGTTCATAAAATGATTTGATTTGATCAATTTGATAAGTTTTAGAATTTGATTATACTTTTCAAAAATTTTATGATTCGATTACATTTTCATGATAAGTTTTAAGACTTAATTATACTTTTTGAAAATTTTAAGATTTAATCATACATTGTTGCTGACTTTTAGAACTTGTCATGTGCTTATCCTTTTTTAATTATTTTTGTTTGCTTCTTGGTTTGTCCCTTCCTTCCTCCCTCCTCCTCCTCCTCCCCCCCTTCCTCCTCCTCCTCCGTCAACAACTACCATTCCACCATTGCAGGAGTCCAAAGGCCGATGACCTCCAGTCGCGTCCTCATCGAATTCTGAGCCGAGCCGAGGAGGAGGAGGAGGAGGAGCTCGGAATCCCGCCGCCGCCGCCGCCGCCGCCGACGACGACGACGACGAGCAGCTTCTGAAGTCCGCCGCGAGCGACGAACGATCTCGCTCGAGCCTGGAGATAGAGAGGGAGAGGGAGGGAGACATGGCGGGGGTTTCAGTGTCGCAGGCTCCTGAGCATCCGTCGTGGTTCTCGCCGAAAATGTACTCCCGAACTCGATTCCCCGATCGCTCCTCCCTTCGTTTCCGTTGCTTTTTCGTAGTTGTTTGTGCGAATTGCGGAAATCGGGAAGTTCGGATTGCGCGATCGCCGCGCGGTGCGTCGTTGCGGGGAAAGTTAGTTCGGAATTGGAACGTCGCCGGCGAATTTTTGGTTCTTTCGTCGGGTGAGCGTGGCCGGATTAGCCGTTAGCTTGAGAGGTTTGAGGTTTTCGCCAGCTGTTGGGGGAGGTGATGAGGATGGAGAATCGTCGCGCAGTGATGATTTCTTCTTGCTATGTTCTTTGGTAAAAGCTGAGTTCGAATAGGCAGACGCCGTCGCGCGACTTCAGCTAGTCTGTTGAAAAGCTGTTGAATTCTGTTTGCGAATACAGCAGCTTAAAATAAAGAATTAGTAGTTTTATCTGTAATGTCTCGCGCATCTAGTGCGCTCTGCTAAGAAGAAGGATATATTTGAGATACAGGAGAAAGTGCGTCGTCCTCCGAGGATCCTATGATGTGGCAGGGGTTGCACTGGTGAAGATGTTTCATTTATAGAAGACATCTCATTTTCGAAACCTTGAATGGATTGCTTGAGTCTTAACTTTGAAGGCTTTGAAAATATGATCTAAATATAGAAAGAATGCAGATAGCAAAGATCTGGATAGCCAATTTGAAGACTATGACTAGGCAGAGGCAAAGCAAGTTATTTTAGCTGTTCCTAATTACACATGTGATGCCTGGTCAAGGATAGGTGTAAGGAGGACAAACAATGGAAATGGAAGGAAAATATGTATTTGTTAAAGTGATTAACTTTATGTTTGTTAAAACAACTACTTTGCTAAACATCATCCTTTAATGAATTTGCAGATTGCTTACCATTTTTTGCATAATCAACATGCTGACCTACATTGACCGTGGAACTATAGCAAGCAACGGTGTAAATGGAAGCAGCGGAACGTGCACAGATGGTACTTGCACTGCCGGTAGTGGAATACAGTAAGGCTGTCAGAAGCTTTCATTTCACATGAGTAGCCAAAAATATATTGCTCCTGATATAAGATGTCATTTCCTTCATTTAGTTGGTTCATCTCCAGCAGTTTCAGAGACTTGTTATCTTCCTTTCTCATTTTGTTTGACAGTTGTGTTTGGTACATATTCTCCAAATTTTCAGATGTCTTTTTCTACTGGATTTATCCCAGTGAATGACCACATGTAACACTCTGTATGTGCATGTGGAAAGATGTGCGCGAGTATTCCCCTTTTTAACTTATATCATGGGTCCCCAGAGAACTATCTGCTATAATTCTGTCGACTCATCAAGCAGTATAAATTACACCTGTTGCTATGTGTGTGTGTGTGTTTTTTTTTTTTGCATTGAGATTGCTCAAGTTCCTTTTTGTATGCAGGGGTGAGTTTGACTTAAGTAATTTTGAAGATGGATGTCTATCATCTGCATTCATGGTCGGACTTCTCATTTCTTCTCCTGTATTTGCAACATTAGCAAAGAGGTAATAAACTTCTGCTATGATGTTGGTCATTGGGAAAGCATGAAAGTAGTTGGTTGAAGTAAAAATACATCATGTGGTAATCTGATGGAATTCTTAGATAAAAAGAACATCAATGATAAGGCAATACATCAGATAAATCACACAGCATAGAAAAAAGTTAAGGGAAATTGGTAGCTCAAAATGTCTTTTCAGAAAAATATACTTACATTGAAATTTGCCCAAGCTTTCCTCTCTTGTACATCTTCAGCAATGCTTATTTTTTCAAATTACTATTTCTTGCTTTAGGCGAAGTGGTAGGTTGCCCAGTTAGAAATAGTAGCTCTTTAACATTCTAAAGCGTGTGCTGTAACTACATTTCGAGCAAAGCTTTTGATCTATTCCCTGGATGTGTAGTACAGTAAATTTAGCAGAGCATCCATAAGTTATTGAAATTCATTTTGAGATAAGTGAATTTGTCATGTAGGATTGATTTTCACAAAGAAAAAGGATTTTTGGACCCTATGCTACGTCATAATCTTCCTTAATTTGAGTGAACAATGAAACTCATGTCTGTTCTTTTGCATTAATTTCATTGTCACAATCATTTGAACATGCAAGTTTTGAGTTGCCGTAATGATTCCATTTTCTCTGATCCATTCTTATGTACCTTTTCTTTTGCAGTGTTAACCCATTTAGGCTCATTGGGTTCGGACTTTCAGTATGGACTTTTGCGGTGATTGCTTGCGGCTTCTCATTTAATTTTTGGTCTATTACAATCTGCCGCATGTAATGCTTTACATTTTCCCCTTGCTTTTATGATGTTGACTCTTTGGATTGTTTTGTAATAGCTCATGGCAGCGCTTGATTCCGTATGGTTATCTTTACTAGTGATCATGTTGTTGGTTAGGTTTGTTGGTGTTGGCGAAGCTTCATTTATCAGTCTTGCGGCCCCTTTCATTGATGACAATGCCCCGGCTGCTCAGGTTTTGTCTCTAATATTTGTGCCACGCTATTTTCAAATGTCACCAGTCTGTTAATTCAGTTGTGTGGCTAACATTAGAAGAGAATTAGTTCTTGTGAGTTCTAAGTCGGTTACCTGTCCATGATGTCCCTTTTTGACCTTCATAGATGGATTTTTTTTTGTTCTTTTTTTTTTATTCTCCCCACCTGTGATGGTGTTTATATTGGACCTATCAAATAATTTATAGAGTTCCTTACTTTTAAACAGTTTTACCTTTTTTATTTTTTTATTTTCCCACTTCATTCTAAGCTCTGGTTTATGCCTTGTGAGATCTCTGTCTAGCATATGAGCCTCCATATCGATATTGACATCTTAAGTGTGGAGAAATAGGTGTTAGCACTTTCATTTAGCAGTATAGGGTACTAGTTTTAAGTTTTGTTGATGAGGCTATTGTTGTCCATTTATTCTGTCTATCCGAGAATATTTGCTGATTGGTCAAGAGTATGGTACTAATTGTGATTGTCGCAAAGATTCTACTGGTCCCTTTCTGCAGAGTGACAAGTTTAGTGGGTGGGAAGGGAGCAATCATAAAGCAAGATGACCTGTGTCGTTAACTTTATCTTTTTTACATTATTTGATGTTGTTTGATTTTCCTTTTGTTTTAGTGTACACACCTCAATTCATTGCGAAGGTTTGTCTAATAGTTGAGAGAAGTTCAACCAAATAAAGACTGGAGCTGATACATGTTTTCTTGAGTGTCGAGATCCCCTACCTGTAAAATGTTTTCATTCAGAATACCGACATTTGTTAATTCCTTTCAGCCACTATTCGGAATAAACAATTAGAAGGTAACAACTATTTGCAGTCGCCTAAAAAGTTCCTGCATTGTTGTGGAACGTCAAGTAGTTGTCATGATTGGATATGTTTGTGTGGATTGTCTCGCACTTTTTTAATGGTCTGACTGAAACTTATGATTTCTCATGCTGACTCTGAGTTGTAGCTGAAGGATGACAATTCTGCATTTTTTTGGTATTGAATCCACTGCTTCAATATACTTTACTAACCTACTCCATTTGCTTTGTCTCTGTTATGAATGACCTACTTAATGACCCTTCTGTTTTATGTTTGCCCCTGCATTGTGTAATAACATAATTTTCTGGTGATACCCTGTCTTTATTGCAGAAAACGGCTTGGTTAGCTACATTTTACATGTGCATACCAACTGGCTATGCACTTGGATATGTTTATGGTGGACTAGTAAGTTTATATTTCATGATCTTCTGATGTTGTAATTTAAGTATTAAGGAATCTTAGTATGCGACAGTTTGCACCTTTTGTTGTCTATCATGAAGCTGCTGAGGAGTAGTTGTGATTACTAGCATAGGTGTCTACAGGGGCTTATAGTAAAGCTCAACCAGTCAGTCTGATATTTCTCTCTTGTTCTTCTACATTGGCAGAGTCAACTTATTGTTTATGTCAAATTTGAGCTGGGCATCATAAATTATTAGGAAACCTCACTATGTACAACAGTTTGCTAGATAACCACAAAAATTAGAAACCTCAGCCCGAACTTCACTTAGACGTATATCCTAACTTGATATTATTTGTTGTCCTCATCTTGTAACCATCCCTTTTCTTATGATTACATAGGTTGGTAGTGATCTTAATTGGCGTTATGCATTCTGGGGGGAAGCAATTCTGATGCTTCCGTTCGCCATCCTTGGTTTTGTCGTGAAACCTTTGCAAATGAAAGGCATGTGTTCCATATGAATTCTGTTCTCATATTGCCGGCTACTTCAGCTGCTTCTCATATAAGACTTTTTTAAATGCAGGCTTTGCTCCTATTCAATCAAAAGAAGGACCGTCAGACATAGAGACGCCTTCCTGTGAAACTCAAGGTTGTTCTTGTTATGATTTACTTTTTGGAGACATATCACTATGTTTATGTCTGCTTATTATGTCAACTGATATCTCATAGAGCAATGGCAAGATTTCAGTATGATTGTTTGCTGTCGTCACCAATTAACATGTTTGTTCTCTCCCTCACTTTGCATATTCTGTCGGGATTGGGGTGGGTGGTCAGTGTGGGTATAGTCTGTGGAGGTTACATTTTTCTTTTTTGTTTGATTTTCTCACGTTTTAAATGATTTAAACTTGTGACTAGATAAAAAGGCTTAAGTCACTATGTATAACTTTTTATCTCACCTTAAAGTGCAACTGCTGTCTTGACTCAAGTAATGTTTATCTACATCCATTATACTCTTGTTGGATTGTTCTAACGACATTTTCCATAATTGTATTGTACTCCTTCAGAGCAAATATCTCTTGGCCCTTGATTGATGATGTAGCAGAGGGTTAAGTTCCAAATGGAAATTTATTCTGTCAGTCTTATTATTAGTTGTTGAATGCAGATTTGGAGGTCAAAGATGGCAAAATATCCATGAAGGATGAGTGCACTGGCAAATGCTCAAGTATATCATCCAGGTACTTCAAGTGTATCTTCAGGTTGAGAATAATTGGTTTAGTGAAGTTGTACTGAATCTCATGTCAATAGAATAAAGTGTAGTTTTTTGGATTGTCGCCTGGTCTGTTACATAAAAACTCAGAATAAGTTAACTTATCCAAGGCATATTTACAGAAGTTTACATTGCGGATACCAAATAGTGAGTTAGATTTGTAATTTGCATTGCTGCAGCATTTTACCCTTAGGTCGCCATGGCATTTTGGAAGCATAAGGGACATTCAAGCTGTCAAATTCCCACTTAATCTCACTTAAGTAGATGCTGTATGAATTGACCTGATGCATCATGGGGCACCTGCTATTTGTACGTGCTTCCGTATGATTCTTGGGCCAATGGAAGTGATGTATCCTGTTTTTTATCATAGTACAGAAGCTTCAAACTGGATAACACTGATGATATAATTTTCATATGAGCTGGATATAAGGCAGTGTCGGTGAAGTTCATGTCAAATTCTAATTTTCATATCACGATTCTTTTTTGATTCAGGTTGATTGGCTCCAGCCATTGGGATCATTTGTCAAGATTCGCTAAAGATACTAAAGTTCTATTGAGCGATAGAGTATATGTTGTCAATGCTTTAGGTAATTCTGTTTCACATGTTTACCTAGTTTATGTTGGTTCTGCACAAGATGAAGAGGCAACTGCCTAACTATCTTTCTCTGCCTGGATAGGGGGTTGATGATTAAGAGAATCTATTATCATGATTATTAGGCGTCTGATATGGGAGTGGCGATTTTTTTCTTTTTTTTGGGTCGGTAGATGGGAGTGGCACGTCATTTTGATGGTTTGTGTCCAACTTTTCGTGTCATACCAGCTGTGGGTATGCTTCTAAACAAGTCAATTTGAACATCGCTAGTAGCATTAATTGTGTGAAAAGCCTCAACCCCAATATATCCTGTATATATAATCGATAACACAAATCAAATTATCATGTAATACAATTGTTGCAGCTATTTGATCTATCTGTTGCCTTTTACTCATGGTAAGGCTTGGAAGCTTCTGGAGCATTCTTTTACAATCTTTATTTTCTAAGATTGTATATTATCAGAAAGTTGTGAATAATAAGACAAAGATTTCAAAAAAGTTTTGTGGAAAAGTCAACAAATTTATGAGCTTCACTTCCTTCTCTTTTAGAAATACAAGAACCTCAAAGATAGGAGATTACTTAGATATAATAGTAGATTTATGAGATAAAACTAATACCAGATATGATAAATGCTCAAACTCAGTTATGTTCTGGGAATATTTAGCATGACCTTATATTAAATTGTTTACACAGATTTATTTTGGGTTTAACTGATACAATCTATTTACTTAAATGTCTTTGTCCAGTTTTTCTTGTGTTATGATTTAACTTCTCATCTCATGTTAGACTTAAAAAATATTGCCTTAGTCTCTGGTGGCTTATGGATGAGATATCAATACAATAGTCATATGCGGATACAGTTCTGCTCGTTCATTATTCTGCTGCTTAGCTGTATCTCTTCCAGTAACAGTTTACATGGCATCTGGCTGCTTCAGGTACCATAGCATACAACTTTGTCCTTGGTGCATACTCATATTGGGGACCCAAGGCTGGCTATGAAATTTACAATATGGTACTTTCTTATACTTGATTGGCATCTTCTGTATCCAATGGTCTTATATTTAATTATGCAGCAGAAATCCTGCATGGCTTCACTAATAAGCTGAACAAGCATTTTATTGAATTTCTCCACCTAAACTTAGGTGGGCTGCATTTTGTAGATGTTATCTTATAGATTCCACCTCTTTGCAGACTGATGCAGACCTGATATTTGGAGGGATGACAGTTATCTGTGGAATAGGAGGAACTCTCGCGGGAGGTTATATTCTTGATTTTATGTCTTCCACAATCCCAAATGCATTCAAGGTAGTGGATGCTCTTGATCTTTCAGATTAATATTGTCTTATTCGTCTGAGTATAGGTTTTCATTTTCTTTGAATTGATGCATTTTCTCCCATATTCTTTTTCTGGATTTGTAAAGAGAAGCAGTTGTTTACTTGGATACTTAAAGAATCTGTTTAATATTGAATTTTATAGGACAGAAATGAGGGCAGCAATCCTTTATGGCATGCCATGTTGACTGCTCCATCACTTACAACCTAAGCTTGAATGAAGTGATAATAATCTGATGGACACATGAGTACTTTAAAAAGATAAAAATAAAAATTTGTAATTTAGAAAGGTTTGAGCATGGAAAAATTCAGAATTACTCCTATGGCTCCTTCAATTGAAATTGATAGTTAGAAATGGTGCTGTTGTTGAGGGAATGTAATTTATATTCAGGAGGAGCTTGTAAATTCGACCGATGGACGAAAGTTGAAATTGTCTCTGATGTAGTAATGTGCCCTTTGTGAAAGAACAGAATGAATGTGCACTGTTTTCAGCATATCATGCTGCAACAGGAGTTGTGGACTAGTAACTGAGGAAAGTTGAAGTTAAAATGTGGCGCCCTTTTTACTATTAGCGTAACTTGCAACCTATTATCTGTGTTTAAACTTCTTTTCCAATGTTTCCTACAGCTCCTTTCAGTATCAACATTCCTTGGGGCAATATTTTGCTTTTCTGCCTTTTGTTTCAAGAGCATGTACCCTTTTCTGGCTTTTTTTGCTGTTGGTGAGCTGCTGGTGTTTGCTACGCAGGTACTATATCTTATCACCAGTCAATATACTGTTTCATCTAGGTTTTCCATTTTAATTTTACTTCTGGTGGATAGTACTTTAATATAGTAGTTGAGTCTCCTTGAAATTGTACATTCAGAATGGCCTTAGGTAAAAAGTGTATTTGTTGAGCAACAAAAGATTGATTTACTGGATCCCTGAAACGAAGCAAAATGTGGAAGCCATTTATTTTTCAGCTGTGAATTCTACATTTTCCACTTTTCTCTTTTTCCATCTGGAAATTATTACAATTAATTGTCTTCAAACATCAGTATCAGGCATCTACTTACTAACATTAGCTTCCCCATCATTGACCCACCGATCATATCTCCTCAAATAATATTTGCTGAGACAACCATTTATTTGCCACTTTATTTCTGCACAATGCTACAGTTTATCTAGTGTATTTTTATCTTGTTACTGTCTTTTTTCAAACTGCAAGACAGTTTTACATGTAAAAGATGAAAATTTCTAGGGCAAGGAAATTTCTGCAGTTTTGTTGGAAATGAATGTGCGGAACATAAAAAAGCAAATAATTTGTAGGCCAAAAAAAAAAAAAAAAAAAAAAAGCAAATAATTTGGAGTGAAAGGCCAAATACAGGAATCAATCTCATTTTCTGTTTGACTCTATATCCATTTATCCTGCCATCGTTGGGATACAAATTTTTCTGCCTAATAGTCGTGACCTGACTCAAATGCTTGCTACTTTTTATTCTGCAGGCACCTGTAAATTATATAAATCTTCACTGTGTTAAACCAAGTATGAGACCATTATCTATGGCGATTGCAACTGTTGCACTTCACATCTTTGGAGATGTGCCGTCATCGCCCCTAGTTGGTGTTCTCGAGGTTAGATAGTGATCTTTTTGTGCTTGTTCTGAATGTAATTATTGTTATTTGGTGGACCAAGACCAATATTAGTGAAAAATTTGGAATGCATATCTTGTCTGTAAAATTTCTGAAATCACAACATGCCAAACACATTTTATTCTTGAAACCAAATAAACTTAGGTTTCTTTTGGACACAGATTACCACTTTTGAGATTGATTTAGAGCATATTCCTGAATGAATTGGTAAAACTTCCGTAAATTACCCGTTTCAAGGTAGAGTATAGTTCACAAAGGCTTTTATAACTAATAAATCTTAGGCTAGGTGGCAGACCTGGTAGTACTGATCATGTTAAGAAACAAATATCTTTAAAAACATATTAGACGGAGGACTTTGCAATAAAAAAATTGGCTGACTAATTTGAGCTGCCACTTTCATTATGATAATCTGTATATCTTTGCTTGCGACTGAAATATTTTGGATAGGCATGACAAGGATTTTCAATTTAGCATCAAAAGGTATAACAGTCCACATATCAGAGGATGTGCCTCCTATTTGTCTTGTTTATCCTAAGACTATTGACAGTGCTTACAAGTTGGAACTAATTGAGAGATTGTGCAGGACTATCTCAATAATTGGAGGGAGACTGCTCTCATTCTGACAGCAATCTTGTTTCCTGCAGCTGCCTTTTGGTTCATTGGTAACGATTCGATTATACTATATATTTTTTCTTGACCTGCATTTATCTATTCCAAAGATGATTTTATTGGAAAGGCTGAAGAAAATGAAAATATAAAAAGTAAAACACACTCTTAGTTAGAGGGCTCTGGGCGCTGGGACCAATTAGTTAGAAGAAATAATTTTAGGCATAGGATAAAAAATGAAAATTTGATCCTTTCCAGTTGCATTTTTTCTTGACTTTGTTTAAATCTCATCCTCTTACCATTGGCGCTCTTAACTTATTGTGGCCATGCATTGTGATCCTTCAATGATCGCATGTCGTTAGTTCCTTTGTCAAAATGCTGGTGTGGCTTTCCTTAAATTGAATTATATGAATAATACGGTAAAATGACATTAGGGTAAATGTATCTTCTATTGGCTATTTGTTCATCCGACTTTTGTCGAGTCCACTACATTCCGCCAAGTTTGACCAAGTTTATCTTTCCCTTGTTAAATGGGCTCCCTAATTTCCTTGTGAAGATCAGATTGAAAAAAGTGTGGCGATTTTAGAGGACTTGAGTGAACTAGATGAATAATTTGCTGGACAAATTTTAAAAACACTATTAAGTTAGGGAGGCCAACTTAGACTTAACCATAACGATCTTTCCACTTTAAGTAATTTCACGTGAGACATGCCGCATCATTGTTTCGGTGGAGCATATGATGACCAATGAGGGATGGTCAGATTGCTCAAGCCGTGTTAAGGGGACTCAACTGCAGAAAAGAAAAAGGTTGAAGGACGATATGGGAAAATAAAACTATAATTTAAAAGACAAAAAGTCTGCTTTACCTTGGAATTATATGGACAATTTGGATATCACTGTCATACGTCAAATGGAATAGTTGTTCCGCACGGTTATGGAAGGGGACAGGAAGAGAAGCTTGGCATTGATGTATAAAATTCAACCTGGAAAACATTTTTGGACGGGTCATGCTGCTGAGTGAGACCTGACAATTGGCTCGGGTTCGGCATTTACAGCCAATCCTTACTAGGCCTCAACCCTACTATGATTCTTCTGTGTGCCTCCCGTTTCACTAACAAGAATTATAACTGATGCAGTTACTTAAAATGTGTGCAGGAACTTTTCTGCCCAGTGTTGATAGATTCAACGAGGAAAGCGAGTCTGATATCACTGCGACCCATGAGTCAAGCACGACGCCCTTGCTGGAAGGGAAGACAGAAACGACGGAATCTACCACGTGACCGTGAAACATCCAGGTTCTTTCCTTCCTGTGCATAACACTAGTCCACACGTTTTCGGATGTCCATGGAAATACTTTATTGACAGTCCATCGATGGATGCAAGTAAATCCATGATTGTAACAAAAGAAGAAACAGAGAAAAGCAAACTGAATAGTTTGGAAGTCTGTTTTGTAAACTAAGTGATGTGTACATACATAATCTGGCAATATAGCTGGTTAATTTGGTTCCCAAAGTCAACCCAAAGTGGGCCAACTCTTGCCTATCAAAATGGGGAATCTCCTTGCAGGATGACCACTTTCTCAGTAGCAAGCGATCTGCATCTAGTAGATTTTGAGACTACTTTGGTCATTATTTTGTAGTCGATATTCCCTCACGACCTCCATCAGACACCTTAATGTATCTCTCTGGTAATCATCGGAGTTTGATGGTGAAGTTGAGAGACACGGTAACGAGATAATCAGTTTGTTCCTAGACTGACCTGGGAAGATACTGGTGTGTCAACGGTCGGATCATGTTCGAGTTTCGGGCCGATTTGAGCAAGAAGTATGTGTTTGTTGGGACCGAACCGAAAATGAGGACGCTCCTGAGGACAACACAAATGGATTGGAAAAATTGTCCGAAAAATCTTAAACTTATTGCATTTTTACCGATTCAATAATATACATTTCATTTTTCCTAATTGAGTCTTATACTTTTGACAATTTGTCAAGAAAGTCAATTTTATCAATTTTATTTGGCAATCGCTAATATGGATGTTGCTCGTGCTACATAGGTCAATTAGTGGTGACGTGGATAATTTTTATAATTTTCTTAAAACTTTCTAAATTTTTATTATTCTTTCTCCTTTTTTTTTTCTTTCCCCATTCTTCCTTCCAATCTAGGGCTGACAAGAGTTGGTCAACGACCATAGTTAGGCTTGGAAGAGCAAAAAACAAAAGAAAAAAAGTTACAAAAAATGATTCACATCGGTGTCAACCATCTAATGTGACATTATTGACCGGTTAAAATTAGTTGAATAAACTTTATTAATAAAACATTATATTGTTTATGACTCAATTGGTAAAAAAATTCATTATGCATGTGGCCTAATTGGTAAAGGGATTAGGGGTGGGGCTAAAGAGTATCGAGTTTGGAGTTCCATATTCAAGTCTCGCATACACATGTACATAGAGGAGAGGAGTGAGACAAAATAAAAAGATAAAATTAAAGATTGAGGACACAATTCACCAAAGTGTAATATATTTAGAATTTTTGGATAATTTTCCCCGAATAATCCTAGGATGTTTTGCCCGGATCTCAATATTAATCATCACCAACCCATCATTTTCTCCCACGCATTACCAGACATGAAAACGCCCACAGTTTCAGGCTTCAGCCTGTTTCCACCAAACCTCTGTCTGTCTCCCAAAATATTCTTTTTGTAACCTACAAAGCTTCTCTCTCTCTCTCTCTCTCTCCATCAAGAAAAGGCACCGACTGCTGCAATGCTGATACTCCCCTACCAAGAGAGAACCGCTTCGCCATCACCATCCCCTCCACCTCTCTCCCAAACTCCATCGCCACTCCAAGTCAAGTTCTCAGCCACGGTGAAACGTTTCTTGCAAGACCATCCCTCCATGAGAGCCAAAGCACCAATGGACCAGACGACGGAGGATGCATGCACGTCTCGCCGGGCTTCTCCTCCGCCGCCACCGCCGTCGGAAAGGGAGCTCGAAGAAGCTCTCCGGCTCAGCTGCTGCTAGCCTGCTAGGGTCACCTCACCCAAGTCTAGTCTTTCCAATGTTTTTCCTGCTTGATATGTGAATCAGAATTTTAGCTACGAAGGTGTACATTCATCTACGGTCAATCTCCTATCATTCTTGTTCAAGAAAACCCAATGATGTCTTCTCTTTTTCTCCTCTCTAAAGCTCTTATGTATGCACCAGTTGACTTGTATGGTGGCGTAGAACATTTCTGTCGTTCGTTTTCCCTCCTGTGGAGTCGAATTGGATCTGGGTACAAATTTCCTAGTGCATCACGTCGGCACCATATGTGAACAATCCAGCACCACTCGAATCATATTTTGCTCATTTGTCTGTCGGTTTAAGAAATATTTATAAGAAATTTTTTAATTTTTTATTATATGTTTCGAAGAATTGATGCTCTGTACAGACTATAAACTAGAGGGGTGGTGGTGAATATCCTTTTTAATGTCATTATTATTGTGGCTGCTGCTGCTGCTAAAGCGTGTGAATTCCTTCAGCAATGATAAAACTTCCTCTTGTCAAATCATGCAGCACTTTCATGTCGAGATCAGAAGCTCTTGTACGGCATGTAAATGCACAGGGACAAACTTTGACTCAACACCCTTTATTTTTTCAAACTGTGACTTTCTGTTTAGTCTTTATGGACGTCTGGAAATTGAAAATTAGAAAACTATTTTTTGTCACTCTGTACTTTTGGTGCTTGCATTTGCCCTTAATCGATACCTCCGAATTTTTTTCTTTCTTGGCTAAGAATACATTCGGTCCTCAAAGCACAAGACATTGGAAAGGAGGGCAAAGATGCTCAAGGAACATATCATTATGATAGTGGAGGATACCGTGACATGAAAAACTCCAAGGGCTAACCCATACAAAAGGCAAATTCCAGATAGTAACAAAAGCCTAAAAAAGGACACACGAAGTCTGAGCTTTATCAAAAGACAACTCCACATGAAGGGGGAGGGCACTTTCGCTTTTTATCTAATCTCAAATCTCAAGCGTTCAGAGCTAAATACTATCTGGATACAAAGAATTCCCAACATTAGGATTTACTGTTCTATAATACAGTACAAAAACTTCAGTTCCACAGGAAAGACTTGAGGGGAGGGACCACAGAACCTCCATTGCTCCAACACTTGTCAAGCAAGAAAGACTTGGAAGGGGAAAAAAACCCTTCATTCGCTGAAATTAGTCATTGCTCCATGCAACAGGTTAGCACGGGAATTTCCCTAATCACCAGGCATTTCACTGCAGTTGAAGCTCAGATTGCTCTTTCAGTCATAATCAGACTACTTTTCTTCGACAAGCCTCCAAATGGGGAGAATATGAGCCTAACTGCAGCAAGGAAAAAGCAAAATCATAGATTTGTAAGCTGGTCTGACAAAAATTTGGTTGGCCTGTTACACGTGCGTTCTAGTCAGATCACAAATTGTATGCCCTAGTCCTGGACAAGTGTCAGAAGCCAATGCAATGCTTAACAAGTATGCGCGCACGCGTACCATTTTCATGTAAAAAAACAAACCATGTGTGTTTGTGTGTGTCTGTGTCTGGGTGTGTGTGTCATCCATGGCAAGTTAAGTCATAAATTACAGAATTCTCACCAAAGAGGGACTTCGTTGAAGAAACCACAGACATAGAAGCTGTGTGTCTTTATGTATCTCCCGCCTTTCTTTTCTTGTTAGGTTCTGAGGCAGCCTCTGAGTGGGGCTGACCAAAAACAGATCTGCTTAAAAAGAAAAAAATCGAGTAAATTGACCAAAAAAGACAATCTGCACAGCCAGGCTGTGAGAAAATTCATAAACTCTTGCTAGTGCCGGAAAGAAAACACCGTGTCCCAATTATGGGAGAACAATGGGTCCATTCATACTGGGGCCATTCATACTCAGGATTTGGTCAATCCGAGCCTTTGCACCACCATAAGTAAGTAATTGTTATTATTATCCAAGTTTCAGAAAACTATGAAAAATTAATATGTGAATTTACGTGGTAATATTGATATATAGTGAAAGTTTCACATGTTTGGGGTTAAAAATGTGTCTCTCATCAAATTTCAGTCGAGCAAAATGTAAAAGGTAAAAATCTATTTTGACACGCCCTTGTCCATTTTGGTCAACTACAAATACTTGAGAAACAGAAACAAAGAGCTATAGTGTAAAAAAGAGGAAAATTATCATGAAAACACAATTGAGAGATCAAATCACTCACCCACAGGTTGAACATTTCTTGTGATGCTTGCAGAATATAGACAAGCATACAGAACAGATGTAGCCCATGTCAATAGTTTTTTTATGACAAAAGCACCTGCACATTTCAAAGTTCCATTAGATGCACTGAGACTTCAAAAATAAAGGTCAATGACACAACTCGTTCATCCCTCCCAAAAGATGAGAGTTAATCAGAGATTTCTAAAGCATAGAAGTTTGCAAGCTGCTTGTCACAGGTCATGGGATTGCATGAGTACATACAAAACTGTAGGTTAGCAGAATCCAGAGATCAAACTAATATGCCTCATGCTCATTGTCAAGCATTCCCAGGAACCATAATTAGACAGATGATAAATGCCATAAAAGTAGTTGGCACCACCAAAGTCACTCTTGTCCAGGCACAATAAACTAGCAACATGACGTCCGTTTTGTACGAGAAGTTCCAGCAGAACAAGAACTAATATTGAGCAAGAGAAAGTTCAAAGAAAAGGCAACCTGTAAAATCTTATCCCTTCTCTTATTCTATGCAGATCAAATTACTGAAATTAAGTCCTTTCAGTCTTGCAAACCCTTTTAAAAATGTGGCACGTCCTTAAAGAAAGCAATTCCTATTTTCCTTAGTCAACCATCCACCAAGAGCAAATGAGAACAATAAGCTGGAAGTTTAATATGTTTTCTCTATGGTTAATTGTCCTTTTTGACCAAACATGGTGGAAGAATGACCACCAAAAGCATTAGATCTAATGCCCCCATCATATTCATTTGAGTCAATGAGAGAATTAAACACAGAGTTACTGAACATATATTCTTGTGGCAGAAACAGAAGAAAAAGAAGAGATGAAAATTTAGAGGAAGAGAACAAGAAAAAAGCAGATGGAGCACACAATCCAGAGAAAGTTGACGTACGATGCGCGAAAATCAACACCAACTGACTTAGGCAATTGCAAGAATCCACGAGAATGCAAATCAGTGGCAAAAACTGTCTGCAAAATCCAGCAAGATTGCATTAATGCAGGGAGAGGAGCCTGTTGATGAAGAAAATAGATACCAACAAAAGACCACAATATTGAAATAAAAGGACATGCTAAGATGAGAGGATGTGTTCACTACTAAAATGTTAATGTTCAATTCTTTTTCCGGTTTTAGGTTTGATCATTGCTTTTTCAAAATGTCGGGCTCTTCTATGACAAATGGCTCATGCTCGACTTTTTGGGTCACTGAGATTAAATCGGGATGTCATCTAATCTTAAAATTATTAAGCCTCTATAGTCTATTCTATTTAAACAGGAAGGAGATTGACTAGAAAAAAAGGAAAAGATAGAGGACAGATGAATCTCCAACTCAATTAACTTCCTAATCTTAGGCACGGGTAATTAATCTTGTGAAGCCACACAACAGTCGCAATCTCAATCTCGCACATGAAGGAAAAACAGTTATAGCCAGGGTCTACATTCAAATTTAAAAACTGCCACTTCAGCATAAAAAACACCAATGTTGAATTGGCCTAGCAGAAGTAGAGATTTCAATTGAGAGCATGAAAAAGGAAAAAAAAAATTAACAGATAACTCATTTTTCAACCAACATCCAACAAAAGGAAAACCTATGCTAATGTCAGTTACTTAAGCATCATATCTTAATTCTGGTCCCATTATAACATGAATTTTTTTGCCAATTAGCAAGAACAAATTAAGAGCTTTTAATTTCCCATGGCAGATAAACAAGGTGCAAATTTAGAAGTTCATTGTGCGCCAGTCAGCAGAGCAAAATTAACTCTAAAGTAAATTAAGCACGGGAGTACCATATAAAGGTGTTAGCTGATAAATTCATTAAAGATTACTTTGAACATGAAATTTCAATATGATCACACGCAAGGGGCAATCAAATAGATGGATTCATAAAAGCACAAGTGCTTTGTTGAAAACCTTTTTTTCCAACAAGTTTCTTCAGCTCAATTATTACAAAACTTTACAGCCAACTTAAGTTACAGAGCAAAACGAATACCCCAAACTAACAACTTGATGTTGCTTCCTTGATAAGAAATATACTTATATCATACCGATAGATACTGAAATGTTCCCTCCAATAGTTGTGGCTTCAGATATACGCCACCAGTAATATAGGAAGCCTGATCAAGTGAAACCAACATCAACAGGAGGTAGTGCAGACAGAAGCCCAACATCAATGAAACAAACAATATAATACTTTTGACCACAAAGTTAAAAGATGCTAAACTGAGAAGAAAAAGATCTGGATTTCATTTTTCAAAAAAAAAAAAAAAAAAAAACAAGTACCTGCTGGAGAAAGGCAGAATTTTGAGCTCCAATGAAACAGGAATCAATAGGGACCTGCAGAAACAAAGTTTCACAACATTACACCCACCCTATAACCAGACCAGCTTGCATATGAAAAATCAAAATTGACATTGACACCAAAGCACAAGGGACTTAGACTTGGAAACAATCGTCAGCAAAAAGTGTTGCCATAAAATTCGTGATGGTAGCTTCAAAGCAGAGTAGAACTAGATGAGAACTATATCAAATTTAGATAAAAAGTAAGAGAGGTATATTTGTACTAAATCCTATGCATCAAAGGCCAGCTGTAACTCTAATACTACAAAGTTCCAAGATTAGAATCAAGGACAACCCAATATGTAGGAAGTTGTCCCCACAAAAATGAATCTTGTACAGTTAAAGTAATATTGAAAAAAAAAAAAAAAATCAGGGTCATGATCTCAAACTGAGGATCTGTCATTTAAAGGCCGTTATCGGCTATAGGGACCAATCAAAAAACTGGTAGCAATAATTGGCATTTGCAGAGTGACATGTGGCAAGAAAATAATAATACTGCCATGATGTGGTTTATTTGTTTCCTTTTGTGAAGAGTAGATTAGTCATCATTTAATTATTTTGCATGAGATAGAAAGTACATAAACACATACCATCGAACGCTGTGCAGAGAATATTGCATTCATGATGGCAACATATCTGAAAGGAAGAAAAGGTCTTTGAGTAACTTATCCACAACGAAGATACACAAAAATGAAATGGAAAAGCAGCAAACTGAGCACATACTGTTCAGGCCCATCCTGAGATCCATGCAAGCATAAAATCTGCAACCAAGAAAATCAATATCACGAGAAATAAACCTGGTCAAAGAACATAAAGCCACTAGATGACAGGCGTGGAAAAGAGAAACAATGCCAAAATGTGAAGTCCAAAATTTTTAAATGTACCCAGGGAGAAACCCTATACATCTGTGCCATTGCTGTGTTACAAGTGTTTGAATTCAAAATTTACAAGAAAGGTATATTGATATATCCACTTGATGCAATATCTTCTCTGATAATTCATGGCCAATGTGCTCAACAAGTGAGCCTTTAAATATAGCGAAGTCCCCATTTGTATATGAGAACATTGCACAGACTCAAGTTCAGCAAATTCACTCTATTCTTGAGCACCACAATGATGGGAAATCATAGTGATAGGATGAAGGAACAACTAAATTTGAACCGTCTATAGTTTTTTTTTTTTGGTAACCGAGGATCTGTCGGGCCCCCTTACGAGGTCCCCCAGCCCTACAGCGCATGAAACGCCTAGTACAGACGACGATACCTCGGGGGAGACTAGCATAGGACCCCAACACCATGGCCCCCCATTTACAACGCATTAGCAAACGCGGGTTTTGAACTCTTGACCTCAGCGATGAGGGAGGGACTCTCAACCAACGCAGCTGCCCGTGGTTGGGTTTGAACCGTCTATAGTTTTGTCTTCTTTTTATGAAGAATTAGTCAGCTCTTTGCTACTGAACAATTACTTCCCTCTTACCCACATGATGATTATGCATATTATATTTAGAACATATCAGTAGGAGAAAAAACAAGATCCTTATCTATCAAAAGGATAGCCGTCTCAAACCTATGTCATCATCTTAGTGTCTGTCAAATTAAACCACAAACTAAAGATACTCATAAGGCTTGGTTACTATCACCAATACTTCTGTTGTTGTAACTTTCTCAATGTCATAAAATGTAATAAGCTCGTAGGTTGACATAGCAGAATAGAACAGAAAAGGTATTGACCAACCAAAACCAACATCACCTCTGTAAAAGCACTGTACTTCCCTTTGGTCAGGTATATATTAACATTACAAATTCATCACACACTAGTCCTTTTCTAATACAAATTTAAAAATATAGGGGCATCAAGTGGGAACCCCACATATAATAGATATCAGCATCTTTAGTATTGGTTCAGGTACTATCCATTTTACATTTAAAGAAAAGATTCAATACTTAAATTCACAATCAAAACTGGACCTCTCAAGAATCTGACTGTGGCAGCATCAGTAAATATCTCCAGAAAACATTTTGCCACTGTTCAATTTTATTGCTTGCATGGGAATAACTGGACATTTCTATCATCCAAACCTAAGAACAGTTAGCCAACTTATACACCTGCAATATCTGCAACCTCTAAAGGAAGTATGAACTCCTAAATTCTATCAAACCAAGCTATCATAAGCAATCTACTTTCAGGTGTGATACTAATATCACCTTACCATGGCATTCCTAAGATGGATCCACATCAGGAACTTAATGCATGGAACCGCAAGAACTCAGAATCTTGCTATGATGGAACTTCAAAATCCAGTTATAAACTCAATTGATGCATTGTAGACGAAATTAACCCCAGGATTTATAATACTTACTCGAGGATGTGGATGTAGCGGTCCTGAACGAAAAACCCTCTGAATGTCTATTGGTCAAATCAAATCAAACACATTTTCCACAAGTCCCATAAATATATCTCACTCTATCTGCTAAAGTATTTGCTAATTTGTGAATGACCCCAAAGCCGAGTCCAGTCCCTATTGGTACAGAAACTACGACATCAATAGGAAGAAGTACCAATTTTTTCCACCAATTGCAACTTTCAAAAAAGAAAATTCAACCTTTTAGTACAACAAAAGATAAGACTCATTTCATTTCCACGACATCATGAGGATCACACACCCACAACTCTCAAGCAGTCACATTTGCAAAGGATACAGCAAAGCGCCATGGACAGCGACCCGGACAACAGCGAAGACGCTATCGACCCGTCCGGCTCTTTTTTCAACAACTTCTCATCCCGAGCCACGAATTCCTCCAACTTCTCCAGAAGATTCACGGACAGGGCCGACAACTTCCCCGTCCCGGCCGACCGGTTCGCCGGCGAGGAAGAATCATACACGTAGTCGCAGCAGTTGTGCCCGGTAGCTATCACCACGATCTGGTTCAGCTGGTTGAGCAGCAGGATCGAATTCAGGAACGAAATCACCTACACAAAGTTCCCAAGAAACGATGACAACGCGAAAGAGACAAATGAGTAAGCTCCAAAAACGAAATTAAAGTCACGGAGAAGGAGAAGGGGATCGAGGGTAGGCTACGTGAGAGATGAACTTGGAGAAGGGGAGGGAGGAAGCGCTCCAGAAGAAGGGGTTCGTGTCCAGCAACACCACGAGGAGGCTGACGTCATCTGCGACAAACCCAGATGATCAGAGAGAAAAAAAGCGCCGCAAAACAAGCGTCAGCCTGAGGGGGATCAGTGGAGAGAGGAACCTGCGTATAGCTTGGAAGGAGCAGACGCCATGGGAGTGAGCTTGCTCCGCTCTGTAATTTAACGATGCAGCGGGACGATGGTCGGAGGTACATGACCTGGGCTTCGGGTCTTTGGATCTTATTTATAATATTTATTACTTTGCATGGTATTACTTACAATTAAAGTTGACCTATCAAATATTGACCAAAAAAAAAAAGTAGACCTATCAAATGGATGGTATTATAAATCGTCCGACTCAAATTGACCAATTAATCCATTTATAACTAATTTGTTAACAATATAAATTTATTGACCCATATCAGATCCGACCTGATTCTACCATATTGCTAAAACATTTTTATATTTAACTAAATGTAGAAAAAAATTATGATTTTTTAAAAATTTATATTGTTAAAACAATTCCCATACAAATAAAAATTTAATGGATAAATTTTATAATTTTTTTAAAATTGAGACTTAATTTATTTCAAGAAAAATATGGTATTTTTGAAAATTATAAAGGTAAATTAGAAAATACTTTTCGATTTAGTATAGAAAATTTGATTTGATTTTCCAAGTACTCCTTTTAAGTATTTTTATTTTTCTTAAAAATATAAATTTTAAATTATTTTTTTTTTTTTTTTTTTTTTTTTTTCTCCCTTCACCTAATGACCAATCACGGCCACAATGGTGGGCAAGAGGCGAGCTCTAACCTTGCTATAGGCTGGCGAAGGCTTGAGCTTGCCTAATTCTAGCAAGTTGAGCCTCACTAGTCTCGGGTGAGGCTTCACCTCTCTAGGTCCAATAAAGTCAAGCTTACCCTACTGTTGGCAAGCTCAATCTCACCAAATTGGGCAAGCTCGACTTCGCCTAAGGCTAAGGAGGCAATGACCTCGCCCTATCATCAAGCTTAAGGGCCGGCAATTGGCAACTCTTGGAAACCTTGCCCACTATTGACTAGGGCTTTGTGACCCTTGCTCGATGGTAGATGAGGGTCTCCAAATTTCGTAGAGAAAAAAAGGTAAAATAGAATAAAAATAAAAAAAAAAAAAAAAAAAAATATTTAAAAAAATATACAAATTATAAAAATTAATCAAGAGGATGATATCTCATTAATTGGTTGACTCAACTAATAAACCTTATAGATTAAATGGGTTTTGAGATAAACTCATTTACAATCCATGTATCATTAGACCAACAGACAACCCAAATCCATTAACAATCCATTTATTGAACTTAACTAACTCATATATGAGCCACCTTATCGTAAAATAGAGCGACATAGTGTGCTATCGTTCTTCATAATTAGAAGAGAAAGGGGTGCTAGTAAATCCATGATAAATTTATTTGAATAAATTGAGTAAAGAAAAAGAAAAGAAAATTAAATTTCTCTTAAAAATTTGACAATTTACTTCATTTCCTTATTCATCATCCATTTCCCTCTCCCATCCCTCTTTTTTTTTTTTTTTTTAAGTATAATTGTGGGCGGCTGTGAGGATATGGTCCTCAAAATTACTTCTTTCGATTTAGTTTTATTATCTACTTTTTCTCCTTCATTTATTATTTTTCTTAAAATAAAATAAATTGTAAAATGCATATTTACATTAAGAAAACCTAACTGATATGATTAATGATAATTTTTTAGTTAGAGAGACCAATTCAATCAATGCACTTGGAGAATGGAAGAGAAAAAAAAATCTCAGAAGAAAGGTTCGTGTCCGGTAATCTATGGATGAAATTATCATATACGAACCCTGGATGCAAACTAGTACTAGCGAACTAGTAGTAGCAATTGATTATATTATTCACCAATTAATTATAATATTTGTAAGGTCATCTTCTTCTTTTGAAAGTGAGTAACAATTAATTATAGCTGATATTATAATATTTATTGTTTTGTGTGAATTCTCACTTGTTTTGATATGTATTTAAAAGTGTGCAGCCTCATCATTACTCATAATTAATGAGACGAATGGCAACTGATAATTAAATTTATTTGGATATATCGAGAAAAAGGAAAAGACAAATAGAATTCTAAATTTCCCTCCTACTCCAAAAAAAAAAAAAAAAAAAATTCGACTATTTAGTTCCCTTTCTTTCCCTCTTTTTCGAAACAAAGAATAAATGGACTACTGAAAATGTGAACTTTTTCAATATCTAGAGCACTAAAAGTGATGCCAAGGGATACTAATCAATCAATCAATCAATCAATCAATCAAAAGTTAACATGTGTAGCATAAAGAAAGCACCGCTTGTCATATATGTATGGTTATCCATTCTAAGTTTCAATAAGCATAGATCTTGACAGTCGTGCAATCCTCCAAATTACTTCTTTAATTGATGATTTAGGGCGCGTTTGATAACGATTTTATTCCGGAGAATAATTTGTTAATATAAATAGCTATTTTTGTTTTTGTTCCAAGGAATAATTTCTAAATATAAGAACGCGTTTGGTAGAATCGTAAAAAATTTTGACGAATAAAATGCGTTTAATAAACTTGTATAATATTTTTTGTTTTTTTTAATATTTTTATTATATTTTTCCTTTTTTTCATTTTTGTTTTTCTCTTTGGCCGGTTGTCGAGCCTCGCCCTAGCTTGGCAAGGCTCCCGTGAGCCATGGCAAGGCTCGAGCTGACGAGCCTCGTTGTGGCTCGGCCTCTCCTGGGCCGGCAACGCTTCGGTGAGGTCATCGACGCCGGTCGCGGCCATGTTTGGCAAGCTCGTTGGAGGCTAGCTTGGCCTTAACGAGCCTCGCCGGGCCACCGGCGACGCCGGCCTCGCCCTAGCCTAGCGAGGCTCCCGCGAGCTCGCCGCGAGCCTCACATGGCCACGGTGAGCCACGACAAGGCTCGGGCCGACGAGCCTCGCCGTGGCTCGGCCTCTCCGAGGGTCGGCAATGCTCTGGCGAGGTCATCGGCCCTTGTCTGGCCGGTTGCTAGCGCTGGCCATGGCCAAGGCCGGCGACCGCCAAAAGGAAGAAGAATAAGAAGAAAAGAAGAAGAAAAGAAAGAGAAAAAAGAAGAAGAAAAATGAGAAGAAAAAGAAAAAAAAAAGTTTTTCTAAAACAAAAAACAAAGTTTTTTCTACTTTGTTTATTTAAATCTATCTATTTTTTTGAACTTCCCAAAACAAAAGTGTAAATAAACGCGTTTCTGTTCTTTTTTTGCTCCCCAGAACAAAAGAACAAAAAATTGTGTTCCGGGGAACAGAAACAGAAATAAACAAACACAGAAATTAGTGTCTACTTTTGTTTTTTTTTCATTTTATCCCTTCTTTTTTTGGAAAGGAGACAACTCATCAAATTGCGTATTTACATGGAAAAACCCGACCAACATGACTGATGACAAACGTTTCAATCGAAGAGACCAAAATATGACAACGGCAAGAGCGGAATGATCTAGTAACGGGACCAATTCCTTGGTTCTTGTTCTCTATCTTCGTGAAAGTCGCCGTCTCCATCATTCGTCGATATGTTCCCTTCACCAAAAGACTGGCAGCACTAAAGTTTCTTGCAGGGCTAATCGCTGCATTACCAGTGGTCCTAGATAAAACTACAGCAGGAGCATGCCGCTCCCTACTTGCATCATTTGGAACAGCTCAAGTACAAAATCAGCATGTCATGCAAAACGAGTAATCACCTATTTCGGTCGCTTATATGAACAATCGGCACCGAGCTACTTTTTATCTAAACACAAATTTAGAGATGAATGAGCTAATTTGCTAGTTGGCTTAGCATGTGTTTGTTGGGTGGTCTTGGGCCAAGTATAATTACCGATAACATGTATATCAAGCGTGAGATTATTTCAATTACTCTACATTTGGTCGTTTGGATTTCTAATCAAGATATGCATAATAAAATATGAAATTTATAGATTTTACTATATTTTATTAACTGTTAGGTAAATTACAGTAATAAAATCTAATATATTCATATTATATTATGTATATTATATGGTATACAACATGTTAGTGTAAATGAATCTAAAAGTTCATAAACAAATATGGTAACATCTCTTATGACAATCTTGCCTACATTATTTTTATTTGCTTTTTTTTTTCTCTTTTTTTAATTATTTTCTTCTTTGGTTCTTTTTTTTCCCCTTCATCATTCTCTAACAAAATTTTATTGAATAGTATAGTATACTAAGATACCTAAAATATAAAATAATAAAATATAAATAATATATTAATACTTGATATTTTGAATTTATATTATAAGATATAATTAATTTCGAATATATAAATAAAATATAAATTAAATTGAAAAACTAAATTGTTACTTTTTGTTATTTTGAAATTTATTATATTGGAATTCAAAGGTTACTTATATTGAAATAAAATTTTAATTTTATTAATCTAAGAAATTTGTTATTCGAAAAAATAACTTTTCTATTATGAATCTTAAAAATTATTTAATCTCAATTTCCCATTTGATAATGTTTTTGTGTAATATCCCTAGCAGTCACCAAACGTAGAATATGCTAAATTTTATTCTAACTACCAAATGCAGTCTAATTGTTTAAGGAAGATGCAACAATTAAAATTAACTGCCCAATTTTTATTTAAGAAATTGCACTTGTTAAAATTCCTTGATTGTCATTGAAGTGCAATTACCAACTCTATGTGAGATAAATATTATTCCATCACAATTTGGGCCTCCGGTTCTGGGCTTTTAGTTAAAGCCCAAAGTCCAATTGTGATCCCGAGCCCAATTCGGCCTTACTTCAACGCCGGCTGACTCGGCCTTCCTCGCAGCTCGCGCCACCCGCAGCTCGCCGACGAGTAAAGCGGTTAAAGATTTGGCCCCGGACGACGACGAGCAACGCTCCGATGGAGGAAAGACGACGGCGACGACACGTTCTGCGGAATCTGCCTGTGACGGAGAAGGGTGAATGAGCCATCGGAGGCCAAATGAGCCATCTGCAACCAGTGTAAATAGAAGTTGCGATGGTGAATGTGCAGCAGCTTTGCAGCACGAGGTCAGTCACGTTGCTGAAAATCGTCTAAGCATGAGTCCCCCGGGTATCGAAAGGCAGAAACTGGAAGATATCCGGGATTACTCAAATAAATCTGCCAGGACCGTCGTCGCCGTGCTGCGTTGCTTATCGAGAAGACGATTGCCGAGTCCTTCTGCGGCATCTTCTGCCGCTTCGGCGTCGGGATCTCGTAATCCTTCTTCTGCCACACCTGGGGGCAAGCGTTGCTTGCCGCTCTAGAAGGGATAGCGAAATCCGATCTCCTCTTGTCGAGCTCGGTTCGAAGCTGCTTTGCCGTCGCAAACAGCCATGCTCGTCAAGCGACCTTCTGCTTATTCATGGATTGCAGTCGGTCAATAGATGTGATAACATCGACATCTCTAAGGGCGTAATCTTGATTGAGTTTCTTCGGCATAACATAGTTGCACACATCTTAATTTTCGTGAGATATTTAGTTTTAAGGGTTAATATCTTAAAAAATCTCAAACTGGTATATTTGTAACAAATTTACCTCAAACTATTTTTTTGTTCTGGATGTACCAGTTTGAGGTTTTTCAGGGTATTAAGTATTAACCTTAGTTTTTACTAGTGACATATTCATTCGTCTCAAGTTTGTTTTCCTTTTTCCTTTTTATTTTTTGAGTGGCATGTCTTGAGAAAAAATATTCAATTAGTCTTAAAAGTTTTCAATTTTTATTCAATTTTAGTCCTAAACTTTTGTGTGAAATTTCAATGTAGTCATATCAACTATTTTTTGCTGGAAATGGCGGATGTGACAGTCCAATTATTACTGCATAGAAATTTCAAGCGATGATTTAGGACTGAACTCGGCAAATTTGACAAATTTAGGAATAAATTAACATTTATACAATAGGTCCATGACTAATCGGGGTAAATTTCCCCGCGCATCTTGGATTCATGTGCATGTGGACCCTAACAATTCATTGATCATGTTTGTGCGTCAACGCTAAATCTGCCAAGAGAAACTCAGGAATAATTCAAGAGGACATGCCTACCTAAACTGAGCCTGAAGCGGACACGAACAGAGTAAAGAAAGGAGGACACCCACTTCCATCGCTTGCTATAGCTGGGTGACTATGTTGTTGAATTGGACATTGGCTGTCTTTTTCTTTCTTCCTCGTGCAAAAGGTTCCCAAAAGAAGAAGAAGAAGATGAATGGAGCACATGGTTGCTTATGTGGACAGAAAGTTAGGTGTGGGGTCAATTGGTCTCTATCCCACCTTCAACGTCAATCATCTCTTGTCAGCGTTCAACTGCTTGAGGGGTTTCTTTTTCTTTGACATCGTTTGTTTCCAAGCAACGATTGATTTATAAAATATATGTATTTTTAAATATAATTAATATCTTAAAAACCTTAAACCGATATATCAACGATATAATTTATCTAAAAATATTTTTTTACCACGAAAAAAACCCAAAACTTGACAAATTTATCCCACAACTATAAAAAATCATAAACCGATACCATTTATGACAAATTAATTTATTCGATAGCAAAAAACCCCAAACAGGTTAATTTGTGACAAATATACCATCCGCTAAATTTGATTAATACCATAAAAAAATCATAAAAATTGTAAACTGTGAGGAACGGAGCGTAAAATCTCAAATTAATATACCGGTCAACTGTCACGTATCATTTAACTTAATAATTTGAAAGTAAAATTTAACGAAAACTAATAGATGATAAATTTGTCACAAGTGTACCGATTTGAGATAAATTTGTTTGGGGTTTTTGGTGGTCAAAAAAATAATTTGAGGTAAATTTGTCACATGTGTTGTATACCCGTTTGAGGTTTTTTAGGGTATTTAACCTTTTAAATAATCACTTATATCAATCCATAAAAATATATTAGATATAAATTATTGTCGATAGTGAATAATTTTCATTGACTAATTATTTCAAGCAATACAAACGATCATTTTTAGGAAAACGATTTCCAAATTATTCACTTTTCCTGTGAAATAAACAGAGCCTATATGTTTATAGATTCCTCCTCAGTCTTAACACATTCCTCTCTAATTTCACGCTAAGTCCCTCCTTCACAGTTGTTTTGATCGTGCCATCTAATTTCTTGTCCGCAAGCTATCTCGGTTATTGCAATCAAGTCCTTCCGTTAGTGCAGAGAAGGGTCCGGACATTTCAGCATTTGAAGGGCCGCCACCGGATTGTGCGGTGCAGTCACTTCTCATTCGCTTAAGGGTCTTAATCTTTATTGCTTGGTTTAATTTTCTCTCACTAGTTTTGACTTTGAGCGCTTTCCCTTGTGGTCAAACTTGGGTCCGGTTCAAAATCCTAGAGAGAGAGAGAGAGCTCAATTTCAGCACGGCATTCATCCATGTCCTTTGGCTGTCTTATCTTGTCATAGGGATGTGAAATCCTGTGGAGACCGGCCCTTCCACAGGCGAGAAGGCTGGAGGAGTCACCGGCGGTTCAATACGCCAGCTGAACCTAACCTTCGGATTCTTGGACGGAGGAGGAGGAGGAGGAGGAGGAGACACGTTTTGGTTGGTGTAGCTATCAAATTTATCACATGGTTCGCATGGCTTATTATCATATGTAAGGGCAAATATTAGCTCAAAGCATGGGGTGGATTGTTCTAAGAGGTCATATTCTAACTTGGAATTTCAACTCAATTGCCCAAATTTCAAGATCTTCAATCGCCTATCAACCTATCTAAAGGTTTTTGGTTTAAGTATTGTAACTATCTATGTTGAATCATCGGTTAGCTGTACTTATCTTGGCTTTTAGGCTTTCTTTTTTTCTCTCAAAAAATGAATGATTTTGAAAATATTTTTCTAAAATCAATTGTTTGTATTAGTTGACGTAGTTAGTTAATGAATTTTTTTTTTATTAACCACAACAATTTATGTCTCAAAATTTTTATAGATAATGATAATATTTTTCGTTTGTTCATTTTCATTCTCAATAAAATGATCGTTGTTAATTTTTTTTTTCTAATTACTCATTTGCCGTGAAACACATGGAGCCTTCATATTTGCCCTTAATTAGTATTATTGTTGTTTGAAAATTAACGATTGTCTAACATTAGAATTCACGGGTTCTCCTCTTCCTCTCTTCATGTTTTCTCTATATTGGTCATCGCTTCAAGGCTTGAATCGTTGTTCGGTTGGTATTTCGAAACTTTCAAAACATAACATGTATCATAAAAATTACAAAAAAAAAAAAAAAAAAAAAAAACTACGTAATTTGAAAAAGTAATGTATCTTGAATTGTGATCGGGAAAGTTATAAAAAATATCATAAATCTAATGTACTTGTGTCAATTCAGTACTAAAATTTTCAATTTGATCAATTTAGTCCTAAACATTTTGTCAATTTGCCAATTAAGTCATTTCAGCAGGTTTTTGTTAGAAATTGCTAACATAGACAATTTTGATAATTTTTAAATTTTTTTTGAATTTCCTTTTTCCTTTTCTTTTTTCATTGTGCCAGCGAGGGTCACTGTCAACCACATTGGCCTTGGGCAAGGCCATCAACGTCTCACTGCGAAGGCCTTGGACGAGGCCATCGTGGCACGTGATTCATCCAAGTTCTCTTGATTCTCTTATATTGTGACATAGATATGAAAAATCCTGTGGAAAACAGCTCTTCCGCCGGCGCTTCAATCCGCTAGGTGAACCTAACCTTCGGATTCTTGAACGGAGGAGAAGACAAGTTTTGTTTGGTATAACCATAAAAATTGTGATTTTATATTAAATTCTATTTTATCGTATGGTTCTCATGGCTAATTCTTTAATGAAGATCAAATCCAAACATACATTCCAAGCATGAGGTGTATTGCTCTAAGAGGTCATATTCAACTCGAGATTTCCTATTAATTGTCCCGATGCAAAACCTTTGAAAAAAATTACCAATTCAATCCTCGACCTATTGTACATATGAATGCCATTTCAATTATAAAATTTTCAACTTTGTTAATATAGTCCTAAACCTTCATGCGAAATTTCAATAGTCTTTTCGACCAATTGCCACTGAAAAATCGTTGACGTGGCAATATCCTAGTTGTTAGGGCGATTGGCGACGACGAGACGCCACATTGGTGATATTCGGCATCAATTGACCGGAAGGATTACATTGGAATTTTGTGGAAATATTAGGACTATATTGACAAATTGAAAAAGTTTAAGACTGAATTGACATCCGTATAATAAATTTATAGGTAAATTGTTAATTATCCCATAAATCTTCAATCACCTGTCAACTTAGCTAAACTAAATCACTAACTTTGAGGGGCATTTTTTTTTCTAAAAAGGATGTATTGATTAATTTAATATATTTTTGGACCGCGAGCTTTAAATTGTCTAGTACTTATCTTGTCCTTTAATTCTTATCCATTACTTAGTTTATTGCGGTTTCCAGATTTAGCAATCTACATTGGAATTAAAATATTATTACCAAACGGTTGCGTCCATTAGTTTCATTTTCATAAAAAATGAAAATAAAGAGAGCACCATTAATGTTACTTAACCCCTTTTCTCCTCTTCGTCTTCTTTGTGCTTTCTCTATATTGGCAGTCTCTTCAAGGCTCGAGTCGCGTTCATCGGAGCCAATCGCATTGAATCGCGAAGTCGGTCGAAGAAATCACTTGTCTTTAAGACGGCATTATCGATTTGCCTTACTCAGAAATTTAATCTCTTTCCTAAATTCCAACGGCAAACTTAGCTCTGTAGTGGAAGAAACGAAACTCATTCAACCATGTGAAATTGTGATCGTCGAATTGATATAAGAATATAGTCAAGTCGAAATATCGAGCTTATGGATGAAATAATTGAAAACGGATCCGAATTGCATAACTAAATTAAACTGAAAGTCACCCTCTCATTTCCACGTTTAAATTGGCGGTGTACCAGGTGGAATGTTAGGTAACGGAGATTGTCGGATTTCCATGGCCAGCACGTGTTGTAATATTATATTGTACTCTTCCAATGGGCCCTACACATCGTGTTGTTATTACATTCCGAGAGGGGGGAAAATAAACAAATAATTAGAAAAAAAATTAATTAAAAGAAGCAAAAAATTAAGGAAAAGGACCCCACGTTAGCCGAAGCGGCGGAACGGATGCAACACGAAGGCAAAAAAGACCGGTAGGACTGAGGATTAACGTGAGATCCGAACCGGAGAAAGGCAATTGAAATTTTGTTCTCTTGGCTCAAGACCTGAATTCGAAGCATCGCACCTCTTGCTTCTCTTGGAGCACCTCGAGGAGCAGGGAATTAGATCCTCTAGCAAATTTTAGTCTTATCGGCTCGGGACGGGCGATTGTTGCACCCAGTTGTTGCACCCAGTGGGAGATCGATCAAGCGATCAGAGAGACCGGACACTTTGTAATTAGTGAATATGCGTGTAAAATTAACTCCGGCGCGATAAACATTGCCAAAACTAAAGTTATTAGATAAACGCGTTGTTTAATATTTAAATATTCTAACACTTCCTTCGAAGTTGGATTTTAACTTAAATATAGAGCGTCAAAACTTAGGTGCCTTAAAAGATTTGAATTCAGGATCTTTTGATAGCATGAAAGATTTTGTGTTGATTATTCTAAAAATTTAAATTATTAGATGGATATAACAGTTCTTGTGTATGATGAGCATGCAAGTAAAGCTCCACATACATTGGATGATATCGTTATAAACTGAACCATAAGCTTTGGATTTTGAACATTCATGCCGGAGAGATATGGAGAGTTGAATGTGAGTTAGACCAACTCGCCTCACAGGCTAACACCTAACTTTCTCTAGCAAAACCTACGGACAAGCGCATTGATACCCCTATCCGTGCGCTCCATTTAAGATTTCCTCTTTTTCCTACTTCACTCCTAGGTTGAACTTCCCCACTCTATCCCCTTCTGTTGCAGGGGATGGCAAGAACGTGAAAGCACAGAGAGAGAGAGAGAGAGAGAGAGAGAGAGAGAGAGGGAGGGGGAGGGAGAGAATGGCTGTGCAAAAGGCAATGTTGAACTCAAGAAGCAAAGGCATTGAGAAGAAATGGGTGTGCATTTTGCTTGTGCTGGCGTCTGCCTCAGCTGCTTCATCTCAGCACATTGTGGAGACACTTCCCGGGTTTCCTGGAACACTACCTTTCAAGCTGGAAACCGGGTCAGTTTGGATTCTTTCATGTCATCTCTCTCTCTCTCTCTCTCTCTCTCTCGACAGTGATTTGAACTGGAGTTGCTTCATAAGTTGCGATCCACGACACTTTATATTGGACTGCAACAAAAATGAGCCGACTTAGGGCAGTCTGTGACCGGAGGTGTGGTATCACGGTGGCGCCATACATGGAATATGTGATTGCTTTTTCACCAACTGTTTCTTTGAGATAAGCATTTGGTGATGCATGATGGTGCTGAGATTGCAGAATATTTTAAAAAATGACCACACACCAGCTAAAGGGAACTTTGCAGTTTAGTCCCTACAACTTATGACTTATCTCAACTAGGTCCTAGAGTTTCTGATTGCATCTATAGAAGTCCTTCCCCGGTCCTTCCGTTCAGCAGAGTCCTTTCTAATCTTGGAATATAAACTGATAGAAGATTTTGAGAACAATTCTGACCTTGCAGCAAAATAACTGCCAAAATTGCATACTTTTCTTTTGAAGGGTGACGGTTCGACAGATAAAATCGACAGGATTAAAGTGAGACAAGTAACAATGTCTAAGAACAAAATGTGTAAAATAACTCTGATGACGTTGGGTACCCAGTAAAGTTATTGATAGTTAGCCTGCACAAATAATCACTTATTAGATGAATTGATTCGATGTTGAATCACAACCCATTCGATTTTCTAGTGCATGTACGCTAACGTTGGAAATGTTTTGCATAAGAGTTTTTCCTTCAAGCAAGTAAAATTATGCTCTTTAGAGGATGAGAACGCCCACCTAAATTCCTGGTGTGCACGAGCAGATAAGTCTTAACTCATTTTGATGTACATACTGACATACATCAGCTGCACCAGAATTTTCTCTACCCACTATGCTTTAGCCATCAGGTTCTCCTAACTTTCCATAACAACAACACTCAAACTCACTGCAAAATGACCAATCTTTCAAAGAATTTTGTTGACCTATGTTTGGCTCCTCCCAACAATATTGGAATGCCGGCATGAACTCTCTAACAATGGCTTGTATCAGTCCAAGCAAACTCACTCCACTTGCTTTTGCATCTCTTTCTCTGTTTCTGTACCTTTCTGGCTCTGCATTTTCTAGCTAGATTGCTAAGGAATTACTGGTTTATCCCGGTTTGGTTCTTCTAACTCTTTAAACAGGGTGAACTAGTGTTGCGACTGTACTTCTGATTTCAAAATGCAGGGATGGATTTGACTTCTTCAGCGATCTTAATAGGGTATGTTGGTTGATGCAGGTACATAACCGTTGGCGATGTTGAGTTCTTCTACTACTTCGTGCAGTCTACTGGGACTCCTGGAGCCGATCCTCTTCTGCTTTACATGAATGGAGGTCCTGGGTGTTCGGGTTTGAATGCCTTCTTGTTCCAGCTCGGTCAGTTTCTTATTCAACACAATCCCTCCTATCATGTTATCACTTTCATTATGATGCTGCAATTGTGTCCAAGTAGGTGTTAACGTGTAGTATCTTGATGTCATGCAGGTCCACTTAAATTCAATATTACTGATTATACTGGGGGTTTGCCGTCGTTAATTTACGAGCCAGATGCGTGGACTAAGGTAAAGTGAGAAGTAACATATGTGCCCATGATTTTGGATTATTTAACAACTACTGAACCTCAATTTCATCGAGATCTCGTCCTCTTATTGAGTTCGTACTGACATTTCACCCCCCAAATCTATCAGACGGCCAACATTATATTCATAGATGCACCAGTTGGCGCGGGTTTCTCCTATGCGACGACAGCATCAGCATACGATTCGACAGACACATTGAATACTGCGCAGATGCAGGCCTTCTTAAGAAGTGTGAGTGAAATTCTTCACAGATCATGGTGGTTGTATCATGCAGGTTTGAAACGAATGCTAATTTGTGTATGCAATGCAGTGGTTGGCGGAACATCCGAGTTTCCAAACCAATCCAGTGTTTGTTGGTAGCGATTCTTATGCCGGTGTATATACTCCCATGCTTGCTACAGCGATTCTACAAGGTATCAAATCTATTCTATTAACCTGATTGAATGGGATAAAAATGCACGTTGTCTTCTTTCCACAACTATCGATGGTTATGAAGTATTATGCATTTTCGCTTCCTGTTCCAAAATCTGCAGGGAATGAAGCTGGATTTGAACCATATATCCACCTTAAGGTGTGAAAAAGCTTGCTCCTCATCCTAATTTTTCCTTCTTGAGTTTGACATAAACTGTACCTTGGGTTAATATACTGATCCTCTCTTTGTTGAATCATTTTCAGGGGATGATATTATCATGTCCCCACACGTTCACCGATCTTGAAACGAACTCAAAAATTCCATTTGCTCATAGGTTGGCCCTCGTCTCAGATGCACTTTATGAGGTAAATGAATGAAAAATCATGTGTGGACTTATTGATGCGAGACTAGTTGAGCATTTGTGATTCCTGGGTATGACAAAATCTTATCCCTTTATCAGTCTTTAGAAGAAAATTGCGGTGGGAATTTTGTGGATTCAACAAACACGACCTGCACGGAGGATCTGGCAGCATACGATGAGGTTAGAGAATGTGCATCCTTGATGGATACTTATGAAGTAGACTTGTTCTTTTTCCTCACCAAAACTCTTGTTTGGTTTGAGATTTATTGGACATAAAGTTTGAGCAGAGATGTTTGGTTCTTTCTGTCTTATTTCCAGCTAATCGAATTGATCAGCAAGCAAAATGTTCTTGAACCTGATTGTGCTTTCCTCTCACCAAAATCGAAAGAAGCTTTCAAATCAGCAATGTCAAACCAAGAGAAGCACAGGAGGTCCATCCAAGAGTTCACCAAGGATTATCTTGTGTCACTGCCGAGACCTCGCGATCTTTGGTGCAAGGTCTCTCTCTCTCCTCTCTCTATCTCTCTCTATCTCTCTAAATCTGTTTTCTAATTCTTTCATTGAATGTTACAGAATTTCGACTATCTACTTTCCGATATATGGGGTAATTATCCAGGCGTACAAGATGCTCTTGGTGTTCGACAAGTATGTACATGTTTTGCCATGAGTCTCTCATTCAAATTTGTTCTCTCTTGAGAAAACTAACCTGATAGTCTTATCTTTATCGTGTCAATTTGTAGGGAACCGTCAGCGAATTTTTCAGGTGTAACATTTCCTTATCCTACACCGTAGATGTCAACAATGTGCTTGATTATCATAAGAATCTCACCAGTCTGGGCATGCAAGTTCTAGTTTTCAGGTAAAATCTGATAAAACCCATGTTGACAATATTTTAGGGCAGATGTGAAATTCAGCAAAAAGAAAGAATACTTCGTTCGACCGGTGATGAATAGCTCTTTCTTTGCAGTGGCGATCATGACATGGTTATTCCACATAACGGTATTGAAACCTGGATAAAGTGGCTTGATTTGACGACGGATATAGATTGGAGACCATGGTTTGTAGATGGCCAAGTTGCGGGGTAAGCTCATGAAGAGTTTGGTCTATCACAAGCTTTCGATTGAACTTATTCTTCATTCTCCCTCTCGTTTGACCTTGATGATTTAAGAGCTTCCAAATCCACCATGTTTTAACAGGTACACGGAGAAGTATACAGATGGCGGATATCGATTGACTTATGCGACATTGAAGGTAAGAACTCCGACTTCAGTGCCGTCTCTTCCTTCTCTTCGAGTTGTTTTTGGTGTGGTAATCCTTTTGTTCTTCTGTTAATGCCTTCAATACAGGGATCGGGCCACTCGCCCCCAGAGTACAAACGAAGAGAATGTTATGAGATGTTTCACAGATGGATTCATTACTATCCTTTGTAGATTCACACGTTCAAGAGCGGGTGCTATAATAAGGTTCTGTTGCTTAATTATCAGAAAAACTGTATTCATGAGTCGTTTAGCCTCATCTTGATTCATGTAATCGGAAGAACATCCATTGAGTCACCGGAATAACCGACATATATTAGGCCAGGTTTGGAAGGTCCACTGAGCAACGGTTACTACCTTTCAAGCTCGGGTCTTAAGTCCGTGTCGGAAATCGATTACTTCATTTTGCATTCAAGAGCACTTAGAATGTGACCAATGATACGATGATATGACGATCTACGTAAAATGACCTAGTAGACATGTATATAAACATAAAATCTGCAGTTTCCGTATCAACTGAAGAAGAAGGAATGCGCAATTATATGTTTGTAGAACTAGAGCCAGGAGTCATCACTTAAAGTCATTTCACATCGATGTCTTTATTTTAAGATGAAAGAGAGATTTCTTTTTGGTTGCCCTAAAGTTGAAGGCGTAGCCACAGTGAGACTGAACCACCCTCCTCGATGAAGTTGTAGCCATTGGACAGTACCAGCTACCTAAAACAAAGAAACCTGCCCAATTAGCGCACAGATTTGCCCGTACCTCAGTCTGAGAAACTGATCTCACATTATCTGCTTCCTAAGGAGTGATTGAGAGAACGCCCTCGCCCTGTGGCAAAGCAGGGGAATCAATGAAAGAGAGTGAAGCCTAGGGGTGAGCATCGGTCTAGGGTCAACCCTGGACCGACCCTAAACCTGCCCAATCCTGCCGGTCTTGGTTCGGTTCCTAGGAAGACTGGGTCGGTCCTTAGTCCTAGAATTCCTGCACCAAGATCAATGCGGGTTGGTTCTCGGTCCTAGGAGTTTAGGATTGGTCCAACTCGGACCAACCCTGACTCTCTATATATATAATATTATTTATAATTTTTTTATATAGAGAAAACTTTAAAATAAATGGCGTCAACAACATTAAACAACTCTTTAGTGAGGAGTTCAAGTAATTTTACATTGTTCTTTAATAACTTAAATTTTTAATGTCTTTTATGGCGTCAACAGTCATAATTTATGAAGGAAGAAAATGTTTTTGTGAGGAATCCTCACGGCGTCCAAAAGGTATAAACAAATTTCATATGATCTTTCTAGTACTCATTCTCTTTTATCTTATTTGCCCTCTTTAGTCTTCAATTTGCAAAAATCGAAAGAAACAACTTCTCCGTTTGCCATTCAACACTCGCCTTGCTCGCTTTGGGTCACTGGTGCTGTTCGCTACTCGATGCTCGATGCTCGATGCTCGCTTGGCTTGCTCCCCGCTCGGCACTCAATGCTCACTCTATTCGACGCTCACCCCATTCGACCCTCACCGCTTGTCTTTCTTAGCCGACCTTGCTCGTAATCGAACCCATTAGGTCAGTCCGGTCCTCGGTTGCCCTTTTAAGGAGTACAAAAAATGAAATAAAAAATTATTGGTTGATCTCGAGTTGACTCTAAAATCGGACTGAACCCATTGAGTTGGTCTGGTCCTCAATCACTTTTTTAAGGAGTACAAAAAATGAAATTAAAAATTATCGATTGATCCTGGGTTGATCTTGGAATCAGACCGAACCCACTGGGTCGGTCCGGTCCTCGATCCCAAGGTCAATAGGGTCGGTCTTCGGTCTAAAAAATTAAGGACTAGTATTGTGCGAGTTGGTCTTAGAGTTAAGGGGTGGATCGACCCAACCTGGACCATGCTCACCGCTAGTGAAGCCAGCAGTACCTCACTAGAAACAAAACATAATACTGTTTGATAAACTATAGATGCACATCACACATGAAAATAGAGCCAAAAATTGACATGCCTTTTGGGTAACACTTCCTACACTAATGTAGAAAAAATACAGCAAGGCAAGAGGAGGATCAAGAAAGACCCAGCAAAAGATTTATCCATCCCTACACACTAATCCAGAAAATGCACAACGATTTGCTTACCATCTACATAAACTATTGACAACATAATAGACAATCTTACATGTTTGCCCATCAAAACTGATGGCAGACTGCACTCTGTTTTGTCGCCCAACTTCCCACGCATTGACCACCACCAGTCCTATGCCCCGTCATTCTGCAACGAAAGCATATGTTCTCCAGGACTTCGAAGTCAATCCTCTGCGTTAAATCCCCAAACCTCACCCTAGCGGCTTTGTGAGGTCAACTTCCATGCACTCTCAAAAAGGGCCTAAAGCACAAAAAAATCTGTTTCTTAACTGTATATTAAGCCAATCTTATTTGATGCATGGTGTGTATCTCGGGTTTATGTATCGTGCCATGTAATTTTTGTGGTTTGTGGTGATGCAACCTTCAGCTAAAATTGAACCCTCTTATCACCAGCAAGGATGGCCCAGTAGACGTGCCCTCATGCATCCAAAAGATCGTGAGGTAGAGCCGGGGGTGAGGTAACTTGCTTCATCTCTACCAGTCACCCATCCCCGCCCTGTTCCTTCGACATAAGGGCATGAACTGCACTTGCAGAGGGAATCTCAGAAATGTAATATTATCATCAAATACAACTGTAAAAAAGCCACAACTGTTGGAGACATTGATCTTGTTGAAGATATGTGAGCAATCCTGTGTTGATGCAGATTCTTCATCAGCATCGAAAGAACATTCATTCGTCTGGGCACAACTTTTCGAGCAAAAATTGTATTCCCCTTTCCAAATTTGAATGCACGTGTGGATATATATACAGGGGATTTTATAAATACATCTGTGATGCATAACATTCCGTTGGGAATTACTGATTCCTTAAACTGGATTCGACACTAAATCGAACCCCTAAAACGAATGCAGAAGACGAGCCCAAGAACAAACATGTATCACCGATCAAAGACACCACGGAATCGAGCGTACCTTATTGTCCATAAATTAAACACCAAACGTTGATTTGAGGAAGAAAAACTTATCCCGTTCTATTCGATGATGTACTATCGCAGGGGAGAAAAGATCCGTCTCTTTGGATACTGTTCTCTTAGTCTTTTAGGAGAGAGAGAGGGAGAAAAAAGAACGTACGTTCAAAAAGGTACGTTGCGCTTTTTTCTTTTCTCTCTTAAATACGTCTCATCCAAGATACGTAACTCTTCGAAGTAATACGTTCCCCCAAAAGTCATAACCCCTCGTATCTAAACGATGCAACCTTTCACATAAGAACCGTTCTCCACGCCCTCATCTTGCGGGCCAAGCTTTTAGGCCCAACATGGGCGGACGGGCCAACATAGGCCCATCAACATTAATAAATAAAACCATCACATTCTTTGGGTTTGTGCTCTGCAGGTGAGTCACCAGCAGCTCACTGTAAAAGGGCAACGGATAACCCTTACCTTAAAAGGGGGCATAAGTCTATTGGTATCCGCTACTTGAATACTTCCTTATGCACTCATTAAAACATGATATATAAGAAGCCTGTAGGAGCTTTGGGTTGAAAATGGAGGAAAAAAGGGGAAATTACTTAAGACTTCCCTTAAACTTCGTGGACAATATAGTTTTGCCCCTATACTTCGATTGTTACACATTACCCTCTAAAGTTTCATTTTGTTACAATTGTTATGCTCCGTTTGTTTAACGGAAAATGACTTTCGAAAAAATATTTTTTGAATTTTTCAATGTTCATTTCACGGAAAATGAATTAGTTGGGCAAAATATTTTCTATTAATGGGAAAAAGTCTTCTAAAATAAGGGAAAATATTTTCCACATTTCAAATAAGGGAAAACATTTTCCATATCTTCTTTCATCTCACTTTCTTCATCAAACACATTTTCCTTTAATTTTTTTTTATATTTTTAAAATCGAGTTTTTAATTTTTTTTTTATACTTTTTCTTTCTTTTCCTTCTTCTTCCTTGGCCTTAGCCGGTTGCCAGCCATGGCAATGGCCGACAATTGGCCTTAGGTGAGCTCTAGCCTCCCCATTGGTTGGCGAGGCTTGGGCTCGCTTGACTCTAGTGAGGTCGAGCCTTGCTGATTTGTGGCAAGGCTTCACTTTACTCAATCTAGTGAAGCGAGTTCGCCAGCCTCGGGCGAGCTCAGGCCTCACCCGATCCAGCGAGGCTTGACTTTGTCGGAATTTGGTGAGCTAGAGCCTCCCTAGCCTATAAGGAGATTGGAGCTTCGCTTTACAATTTTTAGTTCATTTTTAAATTTTAGTCAAACACTAGAAAATATGAAAAAAAAAATGATTATTTTCCTTGAAAATGGCTTTCCGGAAAATAATTTCTGGAAACGTCACATTTTCCGCGAAATGAACAAATTACTCTTTCCTTTTTTTTTTTCTTCTAAGCATGTGCAATGCATGTGATTTGTAAGGAGTTATATTGTTTTTTTATATCATTTTTCGAAGGAAATCTCTCCTTTACCTTTAATTTCTATATAAAAAATGAAAAAGTAAAGAAAATACAGAAAACTAAATTAATCACGACATTAATAATAGAAAAATAAATATCAATAATAATATGACCTAGTAAATATATGATGAATATATCAATAGAACTAAGCAACATATTCTAATAAAAAGCACAATTGATTTAAAAGGAAAAACAGCCTCAATAAGAGAAAGATCAAATTAAAAAAAAATTCAATATTGATTATGTATCCTTAAATGGTCAATTAATGCAAAAAATGCTTCATCAATAAAAAATATCTAAAAAAATTGAAAAAATTACTAAAGAAGTCCTAAATTTACTGCAATTGTGTCAATTTAGTCATATATTTTTTTCTTTTTGCTAATTGAATCTTAAAATTTTGCATTTGTGTCAATGTAGTCCATCCGGTCAATTTTGGTTAAAACGTTAATTAACTATGTGGTGAGGCTGGCGTTATCATGGAAATTTTTAATAATATCTTAATTTTTTTCAAATTTAATTATTTTTCTTTTCTTTCTCTTTCTTTTTGGGATAAGTGCATTACAAATCCTAAAATTTGTTAATAAAATGTAATTTAGTCTTAAAACTTTCAAAAATTACAATTAAGTCCTAAAATTTATTACGAAAATGCAATCGAGTCCTAACACTTTTAAAAAGTGTAATTAAGTCTTAAAACTTATTAAATTGATCAAATCAAGTCCATTTTTTTATAGTACTTTTTGAAAATTTTAGAACTCAATTATACTTTCATGATAAGTTTTAGACTTGATTGTACTTTTTGAAAGTTTTAGAACTCAATTATACTTTCATGACAAGTTTTATAACTTAATTGTATTTTTTGAAAGTTTCAGGATTCAAGTGCACTTTCGGTGACAAGTTTTTGGACTTCTAGGGTACTTATGACAAAATTTATGGAACAACAATTAATTTATATTCCCTAGACGAGTTTCTGAGTAAAGAAACGCGTTCGATAACGACTCAAAATTTTTGTTTCTAGAACATAATCCGTTTGATAACGGAATAAAATTTCTATTTCTAGGGGTGGTGGTTTGGCGTTTGGCATCTGGCAGCAAGCGGTGGGTGTTCGGCGATGAGTAGCGGCCGGGTGGCGTTAGGCGTTTGGCGGCAAGTGGCGGCGTGCGGCGAGAGGCTGGTGTCTAACAAGCGATAGTGGGCGGTGGGCGGCTGGCATTCGACATCTTAGGGACAATGAGTGGGCGGTGGGTGGTGACGAGAGTGAACGATAAGAAGAGTTCTAATTTCTTACTTTTGTTTCAAAAAAAAAAAAAGTTAAAAGTTTTAACTTCTTATTTGTGCTCCAAAATTGTGTTATCAAACGAATTTCTGTTCTAAACCTATTCCAAGGAAAAAAAAAAAAAAAGAAATAGAGAAACAGAAATTTAGTCATGTGCCTAATGCACTTATCCCGTTTCTTTTTTTCCTTCCCTTCTTTCTCTAGTTGTTTGTTGGACTTTGGCAATTAGCCAAAGGCGAGGGTTAACGAGGTTGACCTTGTCGGCCTTTGGTGAAGCTTGCCTACCCCTGATGAGGTGAAATTTCATTGTTGTTGGGTGAGGCCGGTCTCGCCATGGCTAGGCAAGGCTCAACATCGATAGTAATCGGCGAGGCCGACCTCACCCAGTGACGGTGAGGGCTTGACCTCGCCAAATCTGGCAAGGTCAAGTCTTGTCTAGACACTGGCGAAGGCATTGAGTGATGCTCTACTTCGCTAGATCAGGTGAGTTGCCTCGTTAGGGTTAGGTAAGGCTTGCCCTTGCTAGTAGCTAGTTGGGGAGAGCTTTGCCAATGGCCAGTAAGGTTGACCTTACTAGCTCTCGCCTTTGGCCGGTCACCGAGTTAGAAGGAATGGAGGAAAAAAAAAAACCAAGAAGAGAAAAGAAAAGAAAAGAAAAGAAAAGAAAAAAAATAAATAAAATTTAAAAAAATTAAATATTATTAAAAATTGCTCACATTATCCTTTGTTGTGTCTAAGATGATTGATGTATAAGTCAATAATTTTTGGTTAAAATTGGCCAAGTGAACCGAATTGGCACAAATACAAAATGTTTAGGATTCAATTGGTCAAGAAAAAATGTTATATGATTGAATTGGCACATATTTCAATTATTTGGTAATTTTTCCAAAAAGATCACCTGCGATTCTGTTAATAATTTTTTTCTTTTGTGAGTTGGGGACATCATCTCTTCTTATAATTTTTCAAAATAATCTAGTTGATCATATCCACTTTTAACATTAGTTATCCTTGTAAAAATGCATATTGAGTAACCAATTATGAAATGAGGAGTCAATTGATCATGAAGTAGATACTACGGATGCGTTTGGTAACGATTCTGTTCTGGGGAATAATTTTTGATTAGAAATGGTTTTTTCTGATAATGTTTTCAGGAATAATTTTTGAGCAAAAGAACGTATTTGATAATTTTCCAAAATTTCTATTTCCGGGATAGAAATACATTTGGTAGGATTCTTAGATTTTTTTTTTTCTTTAAAATTCTTTTATTATATTTTTCTTATTTTTTCCTTTCTTCTTTTTCCTTTTCTTTTTCTCTTTGGCTGGTTACCGACCACCGCCATGGCCAACAACTAGCTGGGCAAGGTCTGGTGAGCTCGCCAAAGGCTAGCCTGGCCACGGCGAGGCCAAGCCTCGCTGGTGGCCAGGCAAGCCTCGGCCTCGCCCAGACGGTGTGAGGTCGGCCTTGCCGTGGTTGCGCAAGGCTTGGCCTCGCCGTGGCTGGGTGAGGTCGATCTCGCCCTAATCGGCAAGGCTGAGCTCGCCTAGCCACTAGCAAGGCTCGAACTCGTTGGGCCATCACCAGGAGATGCTGTCTTGAAGGTGGCCTGGTGAGGTCGAGCCTCGCCCAGCCACGGCGAGGCTCGAGCCGACGAGCCTCACTGTCGCTTGGTGTCTCCAGGGGCTGGCTACTTCTTGTTTTTATTCCAAATCTATTTCTAGGAACAAAAATTTAACCAAACAAGTTTCTATTCTTTTTTTTCGTTCTTCGGAACAAAAGAACAAAAATAGTTGTTCCGAATAACAAAAAAAAAAAATTGACCAAATAGGGCCTACATGTACCGGAGGCACTTGTCATATATGCCAAAAGAGAAGAAGAAGAAGAAGAAAATAGAAGAAGAGAGAAGAGAGAAAACAAAATCGATTCTACAAATTGTTTCCGAGAATAAGAAAATATTTTTTTCTACTTCTTGTTTCTGTTCCAAATCTATTTCTAGGAACAAAATTTAACCAAACAAGTTTCTATTCTTTTTCGTTCTGCGGAACAAAAGAACAAAAATAGTTGTTCCGAATAACAAAAACAAAATTTACCAAATAGGGCCTACATGTACCGGAGGCACTTGTCATATATGCCAAAAGAGACCTTACCCTATGCATTTTCTCTCTTCATATATCATGATGTTAGAATTTAATGGTTTTCTAATCCTTTAATAGTTCTCTTTCCTTTGTTCCTTCTCCTCCTCTTTGTCTTCTTCATGCTTTCTCTATATTAGTTACCCCTTCAAGGCTTGAATTTGTTGGATAAATTCTCCTCAGAAGTTTTGAAGTTGACAAAACATTTCTCTCGCCCGGTCTCGAAGACTTGCAGACTCTACCGGCAAAGTCGAAGATCAAAGTCGACGTCAACAAGACTCGGGTTTCAAAGTCTACTCTCATGGACGGTTTCCGGACCGACAAAATAAATGAACTTCTATTCAGATTCTATATAGTTTTTGTCTCAATGGCGAAGGAATACCTTTCGACCGGATTCAAGACTACAAGATCTTACATTCGTATCCGAATTGATTTAGATTCTCTAAGATTCGCAACTTATTTGGAAAGTTCAACTTATGGAAACCAAGATCCCGATTGTATGGGCGAGGGATTGATGGGCTATCTACACTTACCTTAAAGAGCTCGAGATCTCTCCAAATTGATTCTGTCCAACGGGTTGATTGGAAGAACTTCTTTGGAAGGTGCCAACGGTAATGAAGGCATGAAGAAGCGTATAAAGAGAGACGTTCGAGTTGTTGAAGGGTGCGGAATAGAAGAATTCTAAAGTCTGAACCTCCATATTTCGTTTGTGATCTTATTCTTCGAGCAATACATGTAATCAAAAGAGTGATCATAGAGTTGTGAGACCTTGAGGAAGTGTAGTAGAAGTTCTACATTGTGAACTCAAGAGCGTGAGACCGTAACTCTTTTGATTCTTAGTGAAATCCAGCCCAGGAAGGGCTGTCCGTGCGGGAGAGTAGACGTAGGCTTGGTCTAAGCCGAACCAATATAAATCTAGAGTCTTGATTCTCTATCCCTTATCCTTTTATCTTTCATTATTTTCAATTGCTGCGATTGCTTTTTTTTAATCCATTAATCTCATATTCGGATTTGATTGTTAAAATCGCTTTAATCACCTATTCACCCCCCCCCTCTAGGTGCTAATTCTAGTCCTAACAATTGGTATCGAGCACATCGTGTACTCGTTTATAAGAAGTGTCTTTACTTCGAGTAAAAGATCTATGGCTAGTATGTTACCTACGGGGTTGGTCGAAGGTCAAAGCAATACCGGACCTCCATACTTTGATGGAAAAGACTACAAATATGGAAGAACAAGATGAAAGCATTCCTAAGATCGAAAGATCCTTTGGAATGGGAAGTGGTAGACAAAGGAATCATTCCCGCTGCAAAGATCGGGATCTCGAGAGAGGAAAAGAAGTTGCTGATCCCACTCCAATGACTCAAGAAGAAATCACCAAGAGACAGACTCTTGACGCTAAAGCCATTTACTCCTTATATTGTGCTTTATCTCCTACCGAGTATAACAGAAATATCTTCTTGTGATACAGCAAAAGAAGTCGGGATAGGCTTCACATTACCTATGAAGGAACGGATCGAGTGAAAGAGACGAGGATCAACATTCTTTTGGGACAATATGAAGTCTTTAAGATGAGATCGGGAGAATCAATAACGACATGTTTAGTCGCTTTACTAAAATTGTGAATGGTCTTGAATATCAGGGACATCCAATCTCAGGACACATGAAGGTCAACAAACTCCTACGAGGACTCTCTAAAGACTGGAATCACATTAAAACCTCAAAAAGAGAGACACGAGAGGATTGCTCCACTCTCTCGTAGACGAATTGGTTGGGACTCTTCAATCTTATGAAGTAGAGCAAACCAACGAAGAGGAAGATTCAAAAGGTAAGAAATCAATTGCCTTAAAGTCTAATGACTATTCCGATGCTACGATTCTCGAAGAAGATCTAGATGATGAAGAGCTGGCACTTATGATAAAGAGATTCGAAAGTTGAATAGAAAAGGAAGAAAATTCAACCGGAAGAAACAGAGCTCGCAAATGTTTCGAGAACAAATCAACGAGAGGAAGATGATTCTAACAAAGAAGTGACTTGCTTTGAATGCAAGAAAAGGGACACATCGGGACCCAACCGTCCTCTCGTTAAAAAAAAGAGAAAAGGAAAGACCGAGAAATACGTAAAAGCACTCAAAGCGAGACCCGGAGTGATACGAATGTGAAGAAAGTGATGACGACTATGCCAATATCTCGTCTAATGGCAAAATCTGATTCGGACTGGACCACGATTCGGATACGGACTCGCACTGAACTCGAGGTTAGTAATCTCGAATTCCTATCAAAGTTTCGAAATACATTGATGAACTCGTCTTAGTCTAAAAACTTCTCTTAAGAGGATCTCCGAATTGAAAAAGGAAAATTCTACATTGAAGCAACAGGAAAAACTTTGGAAAGAAAAGTTTGAAAAGTTAGAAAACAACTTTACCGTCTTGAAAGAAAACTCGGGGGCACTGTTTCCAAAGAAAATGATCTTTTGAAAAATGATATTTCTAATATATCAAAAAGATTTTCAAATGGTTCTGAAAAGTTGGATAAGATTCTTTTCGATACAAAGACCCTACTTTGATAAGTTAGGTCTTGGTATGACTTCTGAAACTATTCCTCTAATTGATTTTCCAAAGGTGAAGGAAAGAATCAAACAAAGACCAACCAGAATTGCTTATAAAAATCATTTTCAAAAGTCTTTGTAAAACCATTGTTAGCGAAAATGCTTTAAAATGTTCTAAGTGTCAAAGCTCGAACATTTTGAGAAAGAATGTCCTTTGATTTGGACACCTGTTAAAAGGAATTGGGCAAAGACTGTTTATTGCTCTAACTCTTCTTGGACCCAAGATGATGTGGGTACCAAAGAAAGCTTGAATTCTTTTTAATTGCAGGTCACTATCAAAAAGAAGATTAAATGGTATCTAGATAGTGGCTGCTCAAGACATATGACAGGAGACTCAAGTTGCTTCATAACACTTGACCGAAAGACGGAGGAAAAGTGTCCTTTGGAGGTAACAACAAAGGAAGAATCATTGGTCGTGGAACAGTCAAGATTGGAAGTCTGTCAATCAAGAATGTTTCCTTAGTTGAAGGATTAAATTACAACTTGCTTAGCATAAGTCGGTTGTGTGATACTGATTCAAGATCAACTTCCGGGAAAGAAAGTGCTCGGGAATCGGTAAAGACTCTACTCAATCCTTTACTTGGACGAAGACATGGAAATATCTATCTTCGGATGTAAATCATGAAAGATCACAGTGCTTGATCTCGTACAAGATGAAGCTAATCTATGGCACGAAAACTTGGCCATATCAATATGAAGCAAATCAGCAAGATCTCCTCCAAGAAACTTGTTCGAGGATTGCCTATTCTCAATTATTCAAAGTCGATCCATGCACACCATGCGTGCGGGTAAACGGGTTAGAAACTCTTACAAACCAATAAGTAAAGTTTCTACTAATCGTGTACATGCAGCATATGGACTTATTTGGACCTACTAGAACGCGAAGCATTGGTGGAAAAAGGTTCGCCTAGTAATAGTGGATGATTATTCACGATTTACTTGGGTCTACTTCCTTTCAAGTAAGTCTGAAACTTTCACTCTCTTTTCAAAGTTTGCTAAGAAGGTGCAGAATGAGAAAGGTTATACTATCTCAAGTATTCGTACATACCATGGAGGTGAGTTTGAAAATCAAGACTTTACTAAATTCTGTGATGATTCTCGTCTTCGGTACAAATTCTCCTCTCCATACACACCCGAACGTAATGGGGTTGTGGAAAGGAAGAATAGGTCTTTACAAGAAATGGCAAGAAATCTTTTAATTGAAAGTAATATTTCTTCAAGATTTTGGGCTGAAGTCAAGTTTTCAACCGCTTGTTATATTATTAACAGTATATTTTAAGACCAATTCTTGAGAAAACTCCTTACGAAATTTTTAAAGAAAAGAAACCAACTGTTTCTTATTTTCAAGTATTTGGTTGTAAATGCTTTATTCTGAAGAATGCAAATGATCAAGTTGGTAAGTTTGAAGAAAAATCAGATGAAGGATTCTTTCTTGGTTACTCAACTGCGAGCAAAGCCTATAGAGTATTCAACAAGAAGACTCAGTTGTGGAAGAATCAATGAACGTCAAATTTCAAGACTCTCCACAAGTTCGGTCAATACAGATCAAGAATCGGGAACTGCCCGGACATTGCTAGATCTATCTCCCATAAAGCGGTCCAAAATCCAGATGCGGAACAACAAGTTGTCGATGGAGATTCAACTTAAGAAAATGATCAACAACCCATCGGACCATCCAAGAATCGGAAACACAAGTCCAAATCATCCCGAAGAACTCATTATTGGGAACATTAATGAGGGAATTCGTACAAGATCCAAGAGGCGAGAAGAGTCTAGTGCGGTTGCACTTATTTCGAAATAGAACCCAAAAACATTGAAGAAGCCTTAGCCGATGAAAGCCGGATTGAAGCAATGCAAGAAGAGCTCGGACAATTCGGTATCAACGACGTTTGGGAATTAACTCCTAAACCAAAAGGTAAATTTGTTATTGGAACTAAATGGGTTTTTAGGAACAAAGTTGATGAAAAGGCAAAGTGACAAGAAACAAAGCAAGACTCGTGGCTAAAGGATACACGCAAGAAGAAGGGATAGACTATGATGAGACTTATGCTCCAAAGAGTAGCAAGGTTAGAAGCAATCGATTACTACTTGCTTTTGCATGTTATAAGAATTTCAGGTTATTTCAAATGGACGTCAAAAGCGCATTCTCGAATGGATTTATTCAAGAAGAAGTCTATGTGGAACAACCTCCGGATTTGAAGACTCAAAGAAACCGGACTCGTGTTCGGGGCCGAAGAAAGCTTTATATGGATTAAAACAAGCTCCTCGAGCTTGGTATGAAAGGTTAAGTAATTTTTTAATTCAAAGTGGCTTCTCTAAAGGAAAGGTAGACACTACTCTATTTGTTAAAAAGGAAGGCAAAAAGCTTTCTACTTGTTCAGATTTATGTTGATGACATTATATTCGGATCATCTAATGAGACTTTGTGCAAGAAATTTTCTAAGTCTATGCGGGATGAATTTGAGATGAGCATGATGGGTGAACTATCCTTCTTCCTTGGTCTACAAGTGAAACAACTCAAAGAAGGAATCTTCATTCATCAAGAGAAATATGCAAAAGAACTTGTGAAAAAGTTCGGTTTGGAGAATTGCAAAAAGACCGACATACCAATGTCAAGTTCTTTGAAGATAGACAAAGACGAAGGGGGAAGAAAGTCGACCAAAAATTATACAGGAGTATCATTGGGTCACTTCTTTATCTTACCGCATCTAGACCCGACATATTATTTAGTGTTTGCATATGTGCTAGGTTTCAATCGATCCTAAGGAATCACATTTAAGTGTTGCTAAACGTATCATTAAATACGTTGCAACTACTGCTAAGATTGGTCTATGGTATCCCAAAGAAGGAGACTTTACCCTTCTTGGTTATTCAGACGCAGATCTTGCAGGTTGTAGAGTTGAAAGAAAAAGCACCTCAGGTACTTGCCAATTACTTGGCAACAGGATGGTATCTTGGTTTTCAAGAAAACAAAGTACTGTGGCCCTTTCAACAGCTGAAGCAGAATACGTAGCACTTGGAAGTTGCTGTTCTCAAATACTTTGGATAAAACAACAACTACGAGACTTTGGTATTGAAGACTCTTGCACAGAGATCATATGTGACAATACCAGCGCAATCAATCTTACAAAGAATCCTATCCTACATTCAAGAGCCAAACATATTGAGATTCGACATCATTTTATAAGAGATCATGTTCGAACAAAGAAGTCTTGATACAATTCATTGACTCGAAGAATCAACTGGCAGACATCTTCACAAAGCCACTTGAGAAAAGCTTATTTGAGTCTATTCGCTCAAGACTCAATATTGTATCTCTTGAAGACTGTTAAAGCTCAGACTCAAAATCTTAAAGTCTGACGGAGTATCAGACTCAAAAGGGTATAGACTGAGAATACCAATCGACACGTCTGTAAGTACATTTACTTAATCTTTTATCTCGAAAATGTAAGTTTGTCTGCTTTTATTTATGGATAATCATGTTTATTAAGGCGGTTTATTTTATAAAGGGTGGTTATCGATTTATTAAGGCAGTTATTTTTCGAAAAGGAATTTATTTTGCGTCGATTCAGATACCCCGATTCGATTTCCTTTTATACTTCTTCTTCTTCTTCGTTTTAAACTTTACCCAGAAACCCTAGCTCAAAGCTTTTCACTCTCTGGAATTTCTCTCCTCGATTTTTTACTTCTCAAGATTTTGTCTTTCTTGCGACACAAGTGAGAAAGTTCCTTCAAGACAGCGACAATGTCTCACCAAAGAAAATCATCGAGACTTGCAAGCAGGGGACCACAGGGCTCTGGAGAGGGGCCTACGCACTTCGATCTCACGTAAGAAAGCGACTTTCCAACGAACAGTCTCCTCAACGATCTCAACAAATGATCTTCCTCAACTAGACCTCATGATAGTCGCCCTCAACATGCAGAACAAGTGCTTGAAAATGTTGAACCAGTAAGATCACTCAAGCCTGCTTTTGTTTATAGGCTTTACTCTGCATTGAAGGAAGGAGGGTCTGCGATGACCTTTATCGATGAATTTCGAAGGAAAAAGGTTATAGAAATGAGACGCACTTTCTCACCGTGATGGAAAGATCGGGCGTTGTTCCCGAGGGAACAGCAAAGCAAAAGTTTTTGCAAACTTTCCCAAAGGACCCTAGGTTTGGTAGTTTTAATCAACCGAGAGGGAAAGGACGATGATGAGAAAATGTATCTACATTTTAAACCTTGGATGGGTGTGGCTGCAAACCTTCGAGGAAAGAAGGATGAACTGCTTTCGATCGATGGACACGGGAAGAAGTATGAGAAACTGGCGAAGCGAGGTGATAAATCCACGAACCGTGGACTTTGATTTTCTGGATTTACCGAGCATCAATCTTAGAGAGAAGTTTGAAAACTTCAACCGCACAAGTTTTGCACCGAATGTGATGTGGCTCATTCTCGAATTGACCGCATATTTTTACTCTAATCTCAGCTTTCTTGATGCGAACAGCTTTTCTTTTAGTGTGCGAGATAGAGAATATGTTGTTGATACGATTACACTCGGCGACGTAATTGGTGTGGAAAGAGGTGCTTTCCAATCAATTTCGGTGTCTGTGAGTCATGCAACCATGGAGCTTGCAAGAGACCGAATTGCTGAAGGTCGTCTATCCTACTCTAGAATGAATGCAACAAATATTCTGCTTCACAAGATTGTGATCAACTGTCTTAGACCAAAATCAACATCAAAGACAGATGTATCCATCTCCGAGGCAAAGTTGATGTTTGCAATCAAGGTTGGCGTAAATTTCTCTCTCGCCACACACTATCATGTTTCACATGTACAAAAGTCGATGGCAAAGGACAAGGGACAACTCCCTTATGCTGCTCTCATTACCGAGACTTTTCGTACATCGAACATCCAGCCTCCCCACATTCTCTCTCGTGAAGACTATTGGTCGAATGGTCATCGGACGAGGATGATAACAAAGATGCGTCTCAAGGAACTCAAGAAGAAGCGGGAGCAGGTTCAAAGAAAAGACCCCGTGAAAATCAAACCAGACTCTTCTGCGGCAAAAAGAAAAGGAAAGGAACCTCCTTTGGTCCTATCAAGAAGAGGCGGGCAATCATCTTGGAAGATGAAGATGATGAGGATGATATGCCCATCTCGGCTTTTGTTTCTCGCATTCTCGCTCCCGTATCAGTTGTTCCCGAACAACGGTTTGCGAAGAAACGAGAAAGGAAACCGGAAGAGGAATCCTTGCAAAAGGAAGAAGAGATAGAGAAAGAAGAAGAGAAAGAACAAAAGAAGAAGAAGAGAAAGAAAAAGAAAAAGAGGAAGAACAGAAAGAAAGAGGAAGAGGAAGAGAAAGAGAAAGAAGAGAAAGAGGAAGAGAAAGATGAAGAGGAAGAGTCGGCCGCACGACTCTCGATGAACCAAATGAGACTCACAAGCAAAGACAGATTCTCCGGCGAAAAGGAGGATCGGACAATCTTGTCACCGAGGAGACTCCTCAGAAAGAAGAGTTCTTCTCCCCTCCAGAAGGCATGGAAACAGGGGGAGATATACAAAGAGAAAGCACTCCTCTTCTCCTGACATTTACAAGTGCAAGTGTGAGCAGATCGCCACCTGATGCTGAAGATGTTTATGCTTTGCTCATCATCCCGAGGAGAGGCTTCATCTCCGAACATTGATCTTCCTTCTGACATTCACACCGGCTTGACTCCACCATCAGACCGAGTTGACGCAAGCACCCGTGACCGATAATTCGGAGATTTCAGAAGGTTGCTTGACATCATGTTGAAGCTAAAAGGTCAAGTATATGCTATGGGGTGTGACTTTCGACTATCCGAATGAGAATCATGCTATGTTCATCTCCTTACATGATCGTGAAAGATGTTCAAAGTAAGGTTCAAGACACAAAGAAAAGGCACTGCTCTCTCTCGAACTTCAAGAAGACTTAAGGAAGCTGGAAGGAACCTGTCAAGTCTATGGAGGACTTTCAACTTGTTCGCGTTCCTCGTGCTCCTTGATTTTCTTACTTTTTAATGTTGACAAAAAGGGGGAGAAGACTTTGCAGGCAGATTTTCACTCTGATTCTCAGACCAAACCCAAACCTTAAACTTTCATTTCTAATTTTTGGATTTAATAGTTTGTTTGTGATTGATATTTTGACTTTATTTTGAGTTTTTGAATGATTGCTTACTACTGCATTACTTTAAGCTGTTAAAAGTAGATATAGATAGTAAAGTCTGCATTGACTAATGAGGTTTCTGTGGATGCAGATCTGTGTACAGGGTAAGTCTGTGTACAGGACATCTGCGTACAGGACATCTTATACTATTCTTATTCTAATAATATCTTTGCAAGCTTAAAAGTTGTTTTGCAGGGCAATAGTATTCAAATCTGCGAAAGTTTTGTCACCATCAAAAAGGGGGAGATTGTTGGATAAATTCTCCTCGAAGTTTTGAAGTTGACAAAACATTTCTCTCGCCCAGTCTCAAGACTTGCGGACTCTACCGGCAAAGTCTCGAAGATCAAAGTCTCGACGTCAACAAGACTCAAGTTTCAAAGTCTACTCTCATGGACGTTTTCCGGACCGACAAAATAAATGAACTTCTATTCGATTCTATATAGTTTTTGTCTCAATGGCGAAGGAATACCTTTCGACTGGATTCAGCACTACAAGATCTTACATTCGTATCCGAATTGATTTAGATTCTCTAAGATTCGCAACTTATTTGGAAAGTTCAACTTATGGAAACCAAGATCCTGATTGTATGGGCGAGCAGGGATTGATGGGCTATCTACACTTACCTTAAAGAGCTCGAGATCTCTCCAAATTGATTCTGTCCAACGGGTTGATTGGAAGAACTTCTTTGGAAGGTGCCAACGGTAATGAAGGCATGAAGAAGCGTATAAAGAGAGACGTTCGAGTTGTTGAAGGGTGCGGAATAGAAGAATTCCAAAGTCTGAACCTCCATATTTCGTTTGTGATCTTATTCTTCGAGCAATACATGTAATCAAAAGAGTGATCATAGAGTTGTGAGACCTTGAGGAAGTGTAGTAGAAGTTCTACATTGTGAACTCAAGAGCGTGAGACGTAACTCTTTTTGATTCTTAGTGAAATCCAGCCGAAGGGCTGTCCGTGCGGGAGAGTGGACGTAGGCTTGGTCTAAGCCGAACCACTATAAATCTAGAGTCTTGATTCTCTATCCCTTATCCTTTTATCTTTCATTATTTTCAATTGCTGCGATTGCTGTTTTTAATCCATTAATCTCATATTCGGATTTGATTGTTAAAATAGCTTTAATCACCTATTCACCCCCCTCTAGGTGCTAATTCTAGTCCTAACAGAATTGTGTCCATCCTCCATTTGGTATTTTGAAACTATCAAATTATGATAGGGAAAAATACTAAAAAAGTCATAAACCTTTGGTATTGGTACCTATTTAGTCCTAAACCTTTTAATTGGATTAATTTAGTCTTAATTGGTATTAATTTAGTCCATTTGATCAATTTTGATAGGTCAGCATTGGCGTGGCAATTTTTAAATAATTCTATAATTTTTCAAAATTTTATTAATTTTCTTATTTCTTTCTCCTCTTTTTCCTCCTTTGGCTTCTTCTTGTAGTGGCCGGTGAGGCTCTAGTGACAGCCGTAGCCCTTGCCTGGTCTTGCCTAGTGGCCGGTAAGGCTCTAGCCACTGGGTGAGTCTTCGGCCACTGTTGGGAGAAGAAGGCCAAGAGGAAGAAGAGGGAAAAGAAAAGGAAAATGAAAAGAAAAAGAAAAAATTAATAAAAAATTTGAAAAAATATAAAATTATTTAAAAATTGCCATGTTAGCATTCACTAGCCGGCCGACTGGTGTCCATGTCAATGCCTCGCCGGCCAAAATTAGCTGGACTGAATTGGTATCAATATGAAAAAATTTATGATTAAATTGGTCTAATTTGAATGTTTACAATTGAATTGGTACTAATATCAAAGGTTTATGATTTTTTTGTACTTTTCCCAATTATGACAAGTAATAGATATCGAATTGTGATTTGATGCTTTTCATATTGAATTGTTAGCTTTTAGTGGTGAATCGATAAAATTACTTGTTATCGAGCATTACCAACATTAACCAAATGGGTAGTATTGCTATGGGAAAGAAAAGATGTCGATATAGGTCAAAGTTAAAGATTAAATTAAATTAATAAAAATCGATAAGATATAAACTCCACGTGAGGTGATCGTGATTTAAGGGCTTGTTGGTTTTGGCTTAAGCAAAGTAATTTTTGTCGTTCCTAGAGAATTTTCAAATGAAAAGTGATATGCTTCAAGGTTGCGAAAAATTAGGACAAAAAATTCTGGTTGACTTTATGTATGTTGTGATCGTGATCGTGATCGTGATCGTTGTGTGTGTGAGCGTCAAACGATAAGATTCCTTTTATCATCTGTCAACATGGGAACTGAGGCGTTGACAAATTCACTCTCTCATTTCCACGTTTGAGTTTGCAGCGTATCAGATGGAATGTCAGATTGGACAGTTAGGTAACAACTGTCATAGTTAGCACGGTTATATAACTCCTCCAGTGGGCCCCTCAAGTTAGATTGTTACGTTTATTTAAGGCTTGGCGTGGATCATCGGCAACAAAGTGAAGCAGAAACTAGAGAGAGAGAGAGAGAGAGAGAGAGAGAGAGAGAGAGAGAGAATGGCAAGGCAAAAGGCAATGTTGAATTCAAGAAGCCAAGCCATTGAGAAGCAATGGGTGTGCATTCTGCTTGTGCTGGTGTCTGCCTCAGTTGCTTCATCTCAGTACATTGTGGAGACGCTTCCTGGTTTTCCTGGGAGACTTCCTTTTAAGCTCGAAACCGGGTCAGTTTGGATTCTTTCATGCCATCTCTCTCTCTCTCTCTCTCTCTCTCTCTCTCTCTCTCTCTCTCTCTGTGACAATGATTTGAACTAGATTTCTTCACGCATCAATTTCCGACACTTTTTATTGCGACAAAAACAATTCTATGTACAACGGTCCACGACCAGAGGGCATGATGCCCCAGTGACACCATAGATGGGAATATGTGATTGATTTCTGATATGTACATACTTATCTTTTCAAAGGTGATGGTTCAATAGTTGCAGTCAGGATTGAATGTTGCATATTCTCACAAGCTCATCTGTTTTTGCCATTATATTGGAGTTCTGACTTCCTGGTATTTGGTAGGTAAAGCAATTCTGAGTTCTGATAAGCACTTATCATTTCTCCTCTTTTTATTTCCATCTTTTTCTTCTATTTTGCCATTAAAATTCGCTGATAAGAACATACTTACCCTGCCACTTTGGCTTCCATTGACTTGTTTATCCCTTATTAGTTACTTTAACCAAACTGACAAAGAAATAATATTTTTGGCTAGATTGGTTTTATTTCGGAAATACATTATACTCCTATAATCAAATTCTAAAGCTACCTTGTTGGGAATAACAGATCCCCGAAAACCGGATTCGACACTAAATCGAATCCCTAAAACGAATGCGGAAGATAAGCCCGGGAATAAACACATATCACCGATCGTAAAGCACACCACGGATTCGAGCGTACCTTGCTAGCCACAGATTAGACACCGACGCCGATATGAGGAAGAGAAACTAATCCTGTTCGATCCGATGACGTCAATTCGCCTTGAAGGAAGATGGCGTCGCCTCTTGCAAGAATACTTTCTCTTGGATTGTCTTTGAGAGAGAGAATGAGTAAGAACGTTATTCTTCCAATTATTGATTGTGTTCTCTCTCTCTCTCATCCCTTTTATAGGTCCCTCCATCCACGGGCCTTATTCTTGCGGGCCGGGCTTTTAGGCCCATCATGGGCGGACGGGCCTTAAGCCCATCACTACCTTAAGCCCAACATAGGTGGACGGGCCTTAAGCCCATCACTAATAAAACCATCATCTCCCACTCGCACATGGTGGGCCAAACAGTATTCTCTTTACCTCTCTTCAACATTCATACCGGTGAATAATCCGTGCGACCAAAGATACTTTGAGAGCTCGTTGCTATACATCTGTTAGGAATATATAGCAGCTCATATTGGGCGTCACACTCTGAGTAGATTTTGTATGCAGTACCCTAGATCGATCGATCACATTTATATCTCTCTTGATCTCTTTTAAACAATGATATATATATTGTACTCACAATTATAGTTATCACAAAGACAGTCATAATTGGTCGACCAGTGAATACAAAAGTACAATGTGATTCTCCAAAATAGATCTTCCTCTTTCCTTCAAACTCTCAATTTCAGTTCAACTTGTTTTTCTAGAAATGTCCCATTAGATCGAATCAACTCATGACCATTGGCAACATCCTAAGATAGCAAACACTAAATAGAAATCTTGAGAATAAGTAAAAGTCATGAGGGCACTAAAATTGAGGAACTCTTTTCCTCAAAAGTCTCATACGGCATAAAAGTTGAGATCAAACTTTTGCCACTCTTATTGGTCGTCTCATGCATACGTAGTATGAAATACGTATTACGGTATTAACTCCTTTCCCATGGAGCGTATGTCTACACCATCAATACCGTACAGATGATAGTTCGACATACCCAATGTCTAACTTGAGTTCACGTATCTACTCATTCACAAAATTCATCGAACTCACATCGGCATCTTAGACAGATAAAGTAAAATATGTGGGGTATTTTACTTTCGGACATAGTACATATCATGTCCTCATCTTAACACTCGTTAAGGCGACATATTTATTTTAAGCTTGAGCTCTCGATTATCACCTAGATAATAAGCTTAAAAACCGTCTCATCTCTACTTATCACATAGTAAATAGAGGCAATTACCCGTGTGAGTGGGCTAATCTCTTATCTGTCCGACATACTTTCTTAACTTAATATAATGCACTGAGCATTAAGATGCATAAAGATCAAACAAAGATTCATAGGCATTAATAATGAAACAACACTAGTTCATAAATGTGAACAACTCGGGAAATTACAATCCAAGACATCGACTCTACGCAATCCTAGAGATTTTACATGACCACAAAACACATCTCTAGGTATTGGCTTTGTCATAGGATCTGCTACCATTCTATGCGTAGATATGTACCGTAAGTTCACATCCTTTCGTGCAACCATATGTTTTACAAAATTATACTTGGTATCTATATGTTTGGTCTTGCCATGATATTTTGGATCTTTGGTGTACGCTATAGCTGCTTGGCTATCACAATTAACTAATAATGGATTTGCAGCTTTCTCAATAACACCTAAATGATCCAAAAATCTCTTAAGCCAAACTCCTTCTTGTATTACTTTGCGATAATGCCACGAACTCGGTTTCCATCGTGGACAAGGCTATACACGTTTGTTTCTTACTGCTCCAACATATGGTGCCATTATTCAATAAGAAAAACAAACCTAGAGGTAGATTTCCTTTCGTCTAAATCTCCTCCCTAATCGTTTCATAATAGCCTTCGAGTCGCGGATCCTTTCCTTGATAACTCGTATAATCAGCGGTTCCCTTTAGATACCTCGGTATTCTCTTAACGGCTTTCCAATGTGCTTGACCTGGATTGGATTGGTATCTACTCACCATTCCAACCGCAAAACATATGTCGGGTCTTGTACACATCATAGCGTACATCAAGCTTGCAACTGCACTAGCATAAGGAACATGTTTCATTTGTTCCTTCTCTTGTGGAGTCCTTGGACACGATCTATGGCTCAATCCTTCGCCTTTCGCAATAGGAGTGTCTATGGGTTTACAATCTTGCATACGAAATCGTTCAAGAACCTTATTTATATATGTTTCTTGCGAAAGAGACAACGATCTCTTCGAACGATCTCTTGAAATCTTAACTCCAAGAATGTATGCAGCCTCACCCATATCTTTCATCTCAAAGTTGGAAGATAACCAACTCTTAACAAGTATTAACAAACTCCATATTGCTTCCGGCAATTAGTATATCATCAACATATAATGATATGATCACAAATTGATCTTTGGATCTTTTGATATATACACAATGATCCTCATCAATCATTGTAAAATCATATGCCATTATGGCATTATGAAAACGGATATACCATAGTCTTGATGATGCTTTAGGCCGTATATCGATCTCAAAAGTCGACATACTTTTTCTTCTTGGCCTTTCACTATGAAACCGTAGGTTGTTCCATGTATATTTCTTCCTCTAATTCTCCATTGAGGAAAGCGGTCTTTACATCCATCGATGTAACTCAAGATCCATATTAGCTACTATTGCCGAATAATGCGAATCGAGGTAAATCTCACTACGGGAGAAAACGTATCTTCATAATCAATTTCTTCCCGTTGATTATACCCCCCTTCGCCACAAGGCGAGCCTTATGCCTTTCTATCGAGCCATCAGCCTTTCGCTTTATTTTGAGAACCCACTTGTTCCCAATAGCTCGTCCTTTTTGGAAGATCAACCAGGTTCCCGACTTGGTTTGATTTCATTGACTCCATTTCCTCTTCCATTGCATGAATCCATTTTTCCTTACTAGGGCAATTCGAGCCTCATTAATATTTCTTGGCTCATCCTCATCTTGTGGAGCAACCATAAAAGTTTCCCCTTCAATGTCAAAACGTCGACGGGGAATACTTTGGCGACTTGTTCGCCGTATGGGAGATTGTACACTTTGCACATCATTCCCCATTATGCTCCCACTTGGATTAGATAATGATGTCGTCGCATTATGTGGTTGCAATTGAGAATGAGTTGAATTCAATTCATCACTTCTCATATTACTCCCACTTGGACGAACTCCACTAAGATCATTATCTTGATCCAAGGTTTCAAATAGGGAGTGATCTTCCCCTATTTCGCCCTTCTTAGGAAATTCATCATCTAAGAATGTGACATCCCGTGATTCAAATTCAGTTATACCCCCACTTTCCTGCTCACCTATGAACACATACCCTTTTGAGTGTTCCGAGTATCTTATGAAAATACTCTTCTTTCCTCTGGGACCCAATTTCCCAAACTTGTGAGAGGACTCATGAGTATAGGCAGTACAACCCCATGGCTTAAGAAAACTTAAGTCCGGTTTCCTACCTGTCCATAACTCATATGGAGTAGAAGTAACTGATTTGGAAGGCACACGGTTAAGTATATAGGCAGCAGTTAACAACACATCACTCCAAAAGGTGATAGGTAAGTTAGCATGCGCCATCATTGACCTAACCATTTCCAGTAGGGTTCTGTTTCTTCTCTCCGCAACACCGTTTTGTTGAGGAGTATATGGAATAGACAACTGTCTTTCTATTCCTTTTTCATCACATAATTTTCTGAACTCATCAGATAAATATTCTCGACCTCGATCGGATCTCAATACTTTTATTTTCTTGTCTAATTGATTTTCTGCCAGGTTCATAAACCTTTTGAAACAACTTATTGCTTTAGATTTATGAGAAATCAAATAGACATATCCGAGTCGAGTATAATCATCTCTAAAAGTGATGAAATAAACAGCCCCATGCCTTCCTCCAGAATGGATTAAATGCAGAGGAAATTCAGCTCTTTTACCTTTTCCAAATGATTTCCTTGTTGTTTTCCCTACCAGGCAATGCTCACATATGGGCAAATCGACTTTTTCAATATTGCCTAACAAGCCCTCTTTGGCTAATATATTCATACGTTGTTGGCCAATATGACCAAGTCTAGCATGCCACACATTCACATCATTATCATATGAATTAGGAGATGTGAGAAGGGAATAACAAACATTTGCATTAACATAATCAATATCTAATACAATGAAACCATCCAGAAAATAACCACAACCATAGTAGTTTGTATCAAAATACAAATCTACACCTCTATTATGGAAGTTCACATCAAAACCAAATTTAACCAACACTAGAACGGACACTAAATTTCGACGAATCTCCGAGCATACAACACATCATGTAGGAATAACGTGCGTCCACCACGCATGTTCGGTTGGCGAGTGCCAATTCCTTTTACTTCAGCTCGAGTTGTTTCCCACATAGATCCACTTAGTTCTAGTAGGAACTCGTCGAAATTCTACGAAGGATTCTCTATCCTTCGCTACATGGTCCGTCGCTCCTGAATCTTCTTTGGCTCGCGACAATTGCGGGCATAGTGACCCCTCTGGTCACAGTTGTAACATTTCACCCTTGAGATATTCTTCACATGAGGACGTTTTCCTCTCTTTTGTTGGTTAATTCTTGGTTTCTTGCAAGAAGGACTTGATCCCTTGCTTTCCCACATATTGAACGAATCAATCCGCTTGCGCTTAGAGCTTGAAGCCCCTTCTGAGCTTAAAACAATACAGCAAATATCGTATCCCGCTCAAATGCCTTGAGGCGATGATCGCCTAGCTCAAGGTGGCGCACAAAGCATCCTCAAGATCTTCCATAACATGGTCAAGAGCTTTTAGTGTTTTTTGCTTTTCCAGCACATATTGAATTCTCAAATTCAATATTTCACTATTCTTGCCGTTCAATTTGTCCTCTTTGTTCAAATCAGCAATTATGTTCTTAGTTGCTGAAGCCATCGATCTGAACATATCAGACACATATGCACGAAATATTAATGCCTATCACTTATGCATCTATTTTGCACAAACCCATCATATTAGTTAATAATTTTAAGTAAGGTTTTAGAATCAAAAGGTCACTACGTTTCCAATCATCCTCCAAAAAATCTTAACTTAAAACTATCATTAATAAGATTGTCATATGCAAAATCAATTCTATGAAGCTACAAAAACTTCTATAATTACCCACAGCTAACTACCCACAAAGATCGGCAATAACGTAGCAACAAGATAATTGATATACAATACAATAATAATGCTTTCACATAATACAACTAACATATAGGTTGCTACATCAACAACAATCAGGTAGTAAACAAAAAAATAAAAAATGTTCACAAAGAACACTAAATAAAAACCAGCCATAACATTTAAAAACAAGGCATCATACAACTAATAGGGAAAGCTGCTACATGGTTCAACTTCTCTTTCTTTTTCTCTGTAAATTTTTCAGGCATCCTCGACAGCCATGGAAAAACAGACGGATAACCCTTAGGATTTCTCCTACGCACATTCATTCCTGGCCTTATCGAAGTCATTCCTTGGGTCGCAGTCTTTGTGGCTCCAACCCGATGATATTCATCCACAAATTCCATTACTAGCTCCTTATATCCAGTAAATCCTTTGACCTCCCATAAGCGATTCAACACTCCTTGCCATTCTTGTGGAAGAGTGTTCATAAAAAATCGCACCATCTCGAATATCTCATGGGATAACCGTTCCAAATGACCTCTTGAATTTTGTTGTTGACCTCTATGACATGATCAATTATGTCGTCACTCTCCCATCGATAACCATTCAAATCGGCTATCAACCTCAAAGCCTTTCCTTTGTTCATCGACATTGTGCGCACGGATGCGCGTGGCTTACGGGGAGGCATTGTTACCGCAACAAATGCGAACAAAAATGGATTACATTTAATCCACATAGACATAATTGAAAAAAGAAACACATTCTTTTCTTTTCTTTTCTTTTCTTTTCTTTTTTTGGGTCAACGGTCAACGGACGGTCAACGGTCAACGGTCGTCGTCGGTCAACGGTCGGTCAACGCTAGGTCAACGGTCAACTCTAGGTCAACGGTCACGTGAAGTCAACGGTCAACCGGGTTGGGCCGGTCGGGTCGGACGGTCGGACCGGTCGCCGTCAGGTCGGTCGGAAGAACCGACCGCACGTTCCACGCATGTGCTTGGATGACGTCACAATGACGTCATCGGGCACGTGCGAGGCACGCGCCAAGGCCGAACGGCGCAACCGACGCGCCGTTTCGCGCACGCGTGCATCGCACGCGCCTGGGTGAAACGGTGCATCCGACGTGCCGTTTCGCGCGCGCGTGCGTCGCACGCGCCTGGGCGAAACGGCGCGTGCGTTGCACGCGCCGATGGCCCCCGTGCGTTCCGGCCGCGCGTGGCGGCGCGTCCGGCGGCCTCCGGCGGCGTGCGGCATATCATCGGACTCGTCTCGACGTCCTCTTTCTCCCTATGCCATCAGACTTTGATTTCGACTTACGAAAAATCGAAAAAATGGGCGAACAAAGGTGCTCGGGTGTCGGGATTTCTCGCCCCGATCCGTACGGCCGAATTACTTTCGCGAAAAATCAATCAAAAACATCAAACATGTCGGGAAAACGTGAACTAGGGCTCGATACCAATGTTGGGAATAACAGATCCCCGAAAACCGGATTCGACACTAAATCGAATCCCTAAAACGAATGCGGAAGATAAGCCCTAGGGAATAAACACTTATCACCGATCGTAAAGCACACCACGGATTCGAGCGTACCTTGTTAGCCACAGATTAGACACCGACGCCGATATGAGGAAGAGAAACTAATCCTGTTCGATCCGATGACGTCAATTCGCCTTGAAGGAAGATGGCGTCGCCTCTTGCAAGAATACTTTCTCTTGGATTGTCTTTGAGAGAGAGAATGAGTAAGAACGTTATTCTTCCAATTATTGATTGTGTTCTCTCTCTCTCTCATCCCTTTTATAGGTCCCTCCATCCACGGGCCTTATTCTTGCGGGCCGGGCTTTTAGGCCCATCATGGGCGGACGGGCCTTAAGCCCATCACTACCTTAAGCCCAACATAGGTGGACGGGCCTTAAGCCCATCACTAATAAAACCATCATACCTTCATAATCAGTGTCGACAAGCGTGCTTCAAGCCATTAAGTTTATCTACAGTTACATTGTATGGGGAATCAAAGGGATGGATTTGATTTATTACATGGGTGTAATGTGACTGTACTACAAGTAAAATTGGTTCCGAAATGCAGGGATGCATTTGACATTTTATGTGATATTAATTGGGTATTTTGGTAGATGCAGGTACATAAGTGTTGGTGAGGTCGAGTTTTTCTACTACTTTGTGCAGTCTACCGGAAATCCTGGAGCTGATCCTCTTCTGTTTTTCATGAAAGGAGGTCCCGGGTGTTCGGGTTTGAATGCCTTCTTGTTCCAGATCGGTCAGTTTCTTCTTCATTTTTCCTCCTATTATGTTACCACTATTTCATTATGATGCTGCAATGGTCTTCAAGTAGGTGTTAACATGTAGTATTTTGATGTCTGCAATATGCAGGTCCGCTTAAATTCAATATTACCGATTACACTGGGGGTTTGCCGTCGTTAATCTACGAGCCAGATGCGTGGACTAAGGTAATGCGAGAAGTAAAATATTTGCCTTTGATTTCTGATTATTTAACAAATTGCTGAACCTCAATTTAATCGAAATATTGTCCTCTTATTGACTTCATACTGACTTTTCACCCCCCGAAATTATTAGACAGCCAACATTATATTCATAGATGCACCGGTCGGCGCAGGTTTCTCCTATGCGACGACAGCGTCGGCGTACAATTCCACGGACACATCGAATACTGCTCAGATGCAGACCTTCTTAAGAAATGTGAGTGGAATTCTTCACAAACCACGATGGTTATATCAGAAAAAAGAAATTGGGTGGGAAATGAATATTTATATATGCAATGCAGTGGTTGGTGGCTCATCCAAATTTCGAAACCAATCCGGTATTTATTGGTAGCGATTCTTATGCTGGTATATACAATCCCATGCTTGCAACGGCAATTCTACAAGGTAAGAAATTCTTTTTTATTAACCTGAATGAATGGGATAAGCATACATGTTATCGCCCTTTCCCATCTGTTGATAAATTATCAAGTACACATTTTTTCTCTTTTCTTGTTGTAAATATGTAGGGAATAAAGCTGGACTTAAACCATACGTCCACCTTAAGGTATGCAAAAGCTTGCTCCTCATCTTAATTTTTCCTTCTTAAATTTGACATAAACTGCATCTTATGTTAATGTACTGTTTTTCTCTATGTCGAATCAATTTCAGGGAATGATACTATCATGTCCCAACACGGACAGCCATCTTGAAGCTAACTCAAGAATTCCATTTGCTCATAGGTTGGCCCTTATTTCAGATGCACTTTATCAGGTAATTGAATAACAAATCATGTGTGAACTCATTGACAGAAGACTAGTTGAGCATTTGTAAGTACTGGGTATGATCAATTTTTTATCTTTCATTATTAGGCTTTAGAAATGGACTGTGGTGGGGAATTTGTGGATGCGACAAATGCGAACTGCACAGAGGATCTGGCAGCGTATGACGAGGTTAGAGAATGTGCTATTTGAAGGGTTACTTTTGAAGCGGACCTGTTCTTTTTTCTAACCAAGCTCGTTTTTGGTTTGAGATTTTGTTGAACATAAAGTTTGAGCAGAGATGATTGGTTCTGTCTTATTTCCAGCTAGTTGAATTAATCAACAAACAAAATGTTCTTGACCCTGATTGTGCTTACCTTTCACCAAAATCGAAAGAAGCTTTCAAATTAGCAATATCAAACCAAGAAAAGCACAGGAGGTCCCTCCAAGAGTTCACCAAGGATTATCTTGTGTCGCTGCCGAGGCCTCACGATCTTTGGTGCAGGGTCTCTCTCTCTCTCTCTCTCTCTCTCTATCAATCTATCTAAATATGTTCTCTAATTCTTTCATTGAATGTGACAGAATTTTGAATATCTGCTTGTCGATATATGGGGTAATTATCCAGGCGTACAAGAAGCTCTTTATGTTCGACCAGTATGTACATGATTTTCCATGAATTCCTCTTTCAAATTTGTTTCTCTCAGGAGAAAACTAACCAAATAGTTGTATGTTATCGTGTCCATTTGTAGGGAACTGTTAGCGAATTTTTCAGGTGTAATATCTCCTTGGCCTACACTGAAGATGTCGACAATGTTCTTGAGTATCATAAGAATCTCACTAGTCTGGGCATGCAAGTTCTAGTTTTCAGGTAAAAACTACTAAAACCAATAATAACAATCTTGTCGGAACATTTTGGCAAATGTGAAATTCAACAAAAAGAAAATTTACTTCACTAGAGCGGTGATGAATAACTCGTTCTTTGCAGTGGTGATCATGACTTTGTTATTCCACATAATGGTATCGAGGAGTGGATAAAGTGGCTTGATTTGACGGTGGATATAGATTGGAGACCATGGTTTGTAGATGGTCAAGTTGCAGGGTAAGCTCACAAAGAATTCGGTTGAGAAAATTGTTTAAAAAGTCCTAAATTTATTGCATGGCAGCGATTTCAGTTCTAAACCTTTTAATTATCCTGACTCAGTCTTAAACCTGTTGTACGGTAGCTAATTTAGTCATAAAATTTCAAATTGTAATTCTAAACATTTTAACGATTTGCGAATTTAACCCTTAATCTTTTAACAAATTGTTAATGTAATCTTTTCGGCTAATTTTGGTAAAAAATAGTTGACATGGCAGCCCAATCAACCCTGGCTATCCCACAAGGCACGGTTGGTGTAGATGTAAATAATTTTTTAATTTTCAATTTTTTTTCGAATTCATTTTAATTTTTTTTTTTCATTTTTTTTTTTTCTTTTCTAGCTCAAGGCCCGGCCCTTGAACAAGGGTTGGCAACACCCGCTGGCCCTAGCGAGGGCTTGCGAGCCCTCGTTGTGGCCGGCAAGGGCTTGGGTGAGGGCTTGCGATGCCCTGGTTGACCATAGAGAGGGCTCGTGATGTGACCCTTGACTTGTGGCGGCAAGGGTTTTGTGGTCCTTGCCTAGGCTAGCATATTGAAGAAAAAAATAAAAAAGAAATGAAATGAAAAAAGAAAAAAAGGAAAATGTTTTAAAAAAATTATTAATGCCAATGTCGACTGTGCCACGTAGATTGGTTGGCGTTGATTAGATCAACACGTTAGCAATTTCCTATCCAAATTAGTCATAAGGACTACATTAGCAGTTCATTGAAGGGTTTAGGATTAAATTGATTGATTGTCAAAAGATTTAGGACTGAATTGGTACAATCGAAAGATTTTTACAATAGAATTGATTATCATATAATAGGTTTAGGACTTTTTTGGACAATTTTTCTGAGTCCGGTCTCTTGAAAGCTTTCTGTTGAACTTCTTTTCAATTCTACCTTCATTTTGTCCTCATGATTTAAGAGCTTCTGATTTCACCATGTTTTAATAGGTACACGAGAAAGTATACAGACAGCGGATATCGATTGACTTATGCAACAATAAAGGTAAGAACTTAAGACTTCAATGCCGCCTCTTCCTTCTTTGCGTGGTCTTTGGTGTCATAATACTCTTGTCCCTCTCTTAACGCCATTGATACAGGGAGCTGGTCACTCGCCTCCAGAATACAAACGCAGAGAATGTTACGAGATGTTTCATAGATGGATTCACTACTATCCTCTGTAGATCCAGACGTTTAAGTGTGGCTCCAAGATTCATTACTATCCTCTGCTACTTTATCGAAACAGGGATGTGGTGTCTGGCCCGTAGCGTATAGAATGTTGTGAGATTTTTCCTGGAGGGATTTATTTCAGTCTGCTGTAGATCCACGAGTTTAAAAGTTGGTTATGGAATAAACTAGTTGTCCCTTGACTATCAGCAAAACCTAAATAAACAAGTGATTTAGTCTTGTCGTGATTGATGTGATCATAAAGCAGATCCTGTGGCTCCCATGAAATTCAACGGCGGTAATTACCAGGGTTCTAGCAAGAATTTCCCCATACAACACACCAGAAAGAAACTGTACGTGAGAACGTTGATAAACCACAGTTGATATGCATGACACGTCAAAAACCAGAAAATAGCTAACTTTCTTCTTCTTCTTTTCTTTTCGAACCAGTATAACCAAAACTACCAATGGATGCCCATGCTTACACCGCCACATACCGCCATTGGATCACACCATCAACTGCCGGCTATTTAAACCGATCGGCGTCTGGCACTTTCAGCCACTCACTCTGCAATCACACAAAAAAAAAAAAATCAAACAGAAGCTAACCCCGGTAAAATCTGGCATTTATAGTGATCAAACAGTCATAAACGTGCTCAGAATGAAGAATAATGCTGACTTGAATAGCCTAGAACCGTGATAGTTGTGGCGCCGGAATGTTGGCTCCAGCAAGGGAAGGATTTGTGAACGACCGACTCAGACACGAATTTTTCCACCAAATCACATATGAACACAGAGAGAACACTAAATGCAGACATGATTCGACTAATACAGCGACAAACACGAATCGATCTTGAGTTTAATAGTGAACTAACATTACCAAGTCATTAACCTCGAAGTGTCTTGGATGAAATTTTTTATGGAACGACTTTGCTACCTATTTTTGACAGCATTGGCCATGACATATGGCTTGAAGCTCTTTTTATTGATTGTGTTTAGCTGTTCATGCCTTTATTGTATCCACTCAATCTCATTGACTTTCAACTGTGAGAGAATCCTTAAGGAAGAATCTCAATTTCCATGGGTTAAACTGCTTCCATTCCATATACTAATGAAAAGGGTTTGTCCCAGTTGAGGTGTGAATCAATGTCCAAGGTGCCATCAACACATATAGAAGTCTTTCGTGCCAATCACGGTAGTTCCTAGCGGTTTTTGACAAGATCTTCTTTATGTTCTTGTTTACCACTTCAACTGCCCCGTCCATTAGGGATAGTATGATGATGAATTCAAACATTGAACCTGAAACCCATTAAGTAATTCATTGATGACCTTGTTGTTTAAGTTGGAGTCGTTGATGGTGATAATCACCTTCGGGACTTCATAATGGGCAATAATATCACAGCGAATGAACTTGGCCACATTTTTTGCAGTAACATTGCCATATGAACTGGCCTCAATCGACTTTGTAAAGTAGTTGATTGCCACTATGATGAATCGATGTCCATTTGATGCCTTGGGGTTGATTAGTCCAATCACGTCAATTCGCCACATAGAAAATGGCCAAGCTTGGGACATTTGGTGGGCTTCATTTGGCGGAGCATTAATCCTATCTCTGTAAATCTAGCATTGATGGCAACACCATACATGTTGATGTGGCTAGAACTATCACCTAGAGGGGGTGAATAGATGATTATACACAATTAAAGTGAAATTCATAAAGGGATAAGTGTTCCAGTCTTAAAACTTGTCACGAAAATACATTTCAGTCTAAAATTTGCAAAAAGTACATTTAAGTCCTAAAACTTGTCAAATTGTTTCAAACGAGTCCTAAAATCGACGCCGTTAGCCTTTTTCTGTTAAAAATGCTGACGTGGCATTTTAAATAATTTTTATTTTCCACGTGTATTTTTTAATTATTTTTTATTCATTTTTTAAAAAAGTTATATTTAATAACTAAAAAATTAAATTTATTCTTATCTCATTTTCACAAAAAACTAAAAAGAAAAGTTAAAAATTTTATTTTTAAAAATTGTTAAAAAAAAAAAAAAATCAGCCGCTTCTCTCCCTCGCCGCCACCGCCCATCGCAGAGGGGCCGGCGGCGACGGTCGCTCCACGGCTCGGTTGGCCGACCCCGCCCGGCTAGGCGAGGGTCGGCGACCGTCACCGGCCGGGCGAGGCCTCGTCGGCCCTCGCTTGGGGCGACGAGGCCTCGCTGCATCTCGGCGAGCCTCGCCGGCCCTGTGCGAGGGCCGGCGGTCGTCGCCCACCCTAGGTGAGGCCTCGTGGCCCTCGCTCGGGGCCAACGAGCCTCGCCGAGATCTGGCGAGGCTCTCCGGCCCCGAGCGAGGGTGGGCGACGGCCGCCGGCCCCTTGCAAGGGCCGGCGGGCCCCGGATCGGGGCACCCTTGCTCGCCTCGCGCGGGTGCCCGCATTTGGGCCCGCCGGCCCTCGCAAGGGGCTAGCGGCCATCGCCCCCGGGCGAGTCGTCGGCTGGCCTTGGACGAGGCCTCGTCGGCCCTCACCTAGGGCCGGCGAGGCCCGACCACCCCGCCTGGGCCGACGGCCGTTGCTCGGCCCCTCCGGTGATAGGCGGCGAGGGGGAGAGGAGCCGCTATTTTGTTTTTAAAAAATAAAATTTTTAACTTTTTTTTTAGTGTTTAGTGAAAATAAGATCAAATGAATAAATCTAATCTTTTTAATTTTTATATCTAATTTAAAAAAATGAATAAAAATAATTAAAAATCCACGCGGAAAATAAAAATTATTTAAAATGCCACGTCGGCATTTTTAACTAAAGGCTAACGGCGTCGATTTTAGGACTCATTTGAAACAATTTGACAAGTTTTAGGACTTAAATACACTTTTTGCAAGTTTTAGGACTGAAATACATTTTCGTGACAAGTTTTAGGACTTAACACTTATCCCATTCATAAATGACTAAGTTCAATATCACGAAGGAACAACGTGTGATGAAAGACTTCATAGTGATAAAATCTTTCTATATGCAATAAACTATCAAAAAGAATGAGAGAAAGGTTAAAGCATAGAGAAGATCGTACACAATAGTTATAGTCGTTCGACTTATAGCAAGCTTCGTTCACCATCCCATACTGACAACCTATTAGTTAAATTTCACTAAAGAACCAATCAGAGGTTACGAAGTCTAAGTATTCTATATTCAAGTACGTGTGATCGTATCTTTTGCTCTCACACAGTCACTCTAAACAACAACCTCTCAAAGATTACAATTTCAACTCACAAACAATTATGAAAAAAATCCAAGTTGTGACGAACCGTGACATCCCACGTCATCACTCTAGACCCTAAACTAAAATCTTTAATTTTTATGATGCAAGCGGAAGTGTATATACTTTTCATATAAAGACATTTCACTTAAGAATGAATTTCATCATAATAACATGCTTCCATTCATTCATCATAAACAGGGATTACAAGAGGAAAACAACATCTTGACAATTACATCATGGCAATATTCACATCAAGATGACCCGAACAAAACACCTAGGAGAGGCCAAAAAGGTGCCTAACTCCTCTAACCGGTAGTTTTCCTCATCCACTACATCCCTTCATACCACGCACGCCTCCAACTCCATGCTAAAATCATCACCAACGGATGGGGCTAAACAACCTCCCATTCACGTTGAGATACACAGACACAAAATGCATAGGAAAATGGTTAGGGTGTCCATCATCTATCTAGATAGTACAAATATAACTAGTCAAAACAAGGTTAAAATCTCGATCCTCAAAGTCCCTATACACGCCATCTACCCGCACAGGCGTGCCATAAGTCGCCAAAGGTGTCACATCCATAGCTAATGATCTAAGAGGAAAAAATAAGGGGTGAGCAACAATGCCTAGTAAAAGATAAAGCATAGCATTAAACAATGAGATCCTAACTTCGCTCATTGGTGAAAATAGTACCAACATAGTGAATCATCATAACTATGGACTATATCAAGTAGGGCAGCATACGATACCAATGATGTCATGCAAACTAGACAAGCTAAAGTGAGTATAATGCATGAAAACTACACCGCAATGTGCGTACGAATGCCATTCACTCATCACATGGCACACGCAATCCCATTCATGCATCTTATGACACACGGCAACACCATCACACGTACTCACACACCTTGTTGATTAATTTCAATGTGTGAACATTTCATATCCACCCTCAAAATAGATTGAACCCAAGACGTTAGCCGGATCCGTTTGAGTCACTTCCGGGTTGCTGCCCGGACTTCCAAGAGATGCTGGCCCCAGGGTATCTCCCTCCGAGGCATCCCGGTGTCCAAAGATCGCCGCCCTTGTGACTTCATCCAATGCATCCCAAATCTCGCTATTTGGGGCATCCCCACTCCCTGGAGGCATCACCGGAACGCTGTCCGATGGAACATCTCTTAACTTGATTCATTCGCACAATTCACCACATCACAATCTTCCATTAGGGCAGACTTTCAACACCACCGGCACACTCATGTATCACCCCACAGCATGCTCAGTACGCTAAGATCATAATGCATCAACATGCACAAAACAGAATTTCTCTCTTCGTTGCCTTACAACTCATCACACATAATTCCGCACACATGCTAGGCCCTGTTTGGTTCAGCATTCCCAAGGGGCTTTCAGCCCCGAAAGCCCCTTGGGAAAAATTTCAGCCGTTTGGTTCAGCATTTGGAGGTATACTTGGGGGAATGCTAGCATTTGGAATGCTGTGGAATGCTGAAAGCCCAAAGCAGGTGGGGACCTGCTTTGGGCATTCAGCATTTTCGGAATGCTAAAGGGGGGTTTAATGAATTTTTTTTCTTCCAATATTACCCTCACTGATAATTGAGTTTTCCTGTTTTACCCTAAAAAACAACTGTTCATCGTCTTCCTCGTCTTCCTTGTTTCTTCAAGACCGAAGCTCAGCTGCCGGAGCTGGTCGCCCACGCATCGCCGTCGCCACACACCGCCGTCGCCATGCACCACCGTCGCGTGGGTCGCGGCCTCAGGCGGCGTCGCTTGGGTCGCGCGACCCACGCGACGGGCTGAGCGGTGCTTAGCTGGCCGATCCGGTCGCCACGCACCGCCTTCGCGTGGGTCGCAGCCTTAGGCGGTGTCGCGCGACCCACGCGACGGGCTAAGCGGTGCTCAACCGGCTAGATCCGGTCCGCCACGCGCCGCCGTCGCATGGGTCGTGGCTTTAGGACGGTGGTGCGTGGGTCGCGCGACCCGGGCGACGCCGCTTGAGACCGCGACCCATGCGATGGCGGTGCGTGGGTCGCGTGACCCGCCGCCTCCCCACCACCACCGCCACCCGCCGCCTCCCCACCGGCCTCCAATTGCCTCCCACTCGTTCCCCTCCTCTCGCGTCAACATCTCCTCTTCCTTTTTCCTTTTCTTTTTTTCCTTTTTCTTTTCTCCTCAAAGCTACATTGCAAAATGCTGCACCAAAATAAGAGTTCCCAAACACTTTAGCATTCACCAAATGCCCATTCTTCTAAAGATACTTGGGGAAATGCAAAGCCATTTCCCCAAAGTTGAACCAAATGGGCCCTAAGCATCACACACGTACATCCATCAAGCATAGTTCTCAGCATGCCAAAATCATCTAGAATAACGAAATATGCATTTTCCAGCAAGCAAGACACCAAAACAACAACAAGACCACAATCGGCCCTCACCAGCAGAAATCAAGTCCACTCGCACTTCTCCAAGATTAATTCAGTAACATAACCAAATGAGTTCAGAAAATTATAAAATTTAATTATGTTGTAAATAACACGTAAAATTATATTTTTCATGAAGAAACTTTGGTCTAGATCTTTCTAGAATAGGAGCAGTAAATCGCTCAAATCGTTATCAAAACTGTGTCCGTGTCCAGAAATTACATTTTCCAAAACCAGCTTGGTTTGAAGTAAAAACTCATCCATTTGCTCTGAAATTTGACTATGTTAAACTTCCATATATTCTGAAAAACTTTCATGAAGAAAATATTTTGAAAATCGAACCCTAAGAGTGGATAAAAACTCTTTGAACACTAAGAGGTCACGGATTCCAGCATAAAACAAGATTTTGACTTGCAAGCAACAAATCTGAAATATTATTCCTTTAAATCCAGAAAATCTTGGGTAAAATATATGTCATAAATAAAGATGTTTATAACATTTTTTAAGAAGGAAGCAATCTCAAAATCATAGCACGTTTCAACCTACGAAATAGCAAACATCAGGTGTCCAGTAAACAAATCTGGAGAAAAATCCTAACTCAGCTCCTTTGAGCACGTCTCTTGCAAGCTTAGTAACCACAAACCTTCAAGAAACTCACATGCAAGACTTCCCACACATCCTATCATACATGCAAGCTAAACTCATCCAAAGATCTAGCTCCTATAACCCAAAAATCCACTGGATCGAGCTAAACCACCCTCAAGCGTCGAGAGGATGTCGAAATTTAATACCTAGCTTATTCCCTTACCTATTTTAGGACTCAAAGACCACTTTCTCGAGCTCTCTTGAAGGCTGGCTACTTCTCTGGTCGCTGGTCCTTCAAAGAACAGCAAGGAAACAAGATGGAAATGAGAGAGGGGGCATCAGGCATGTGAGGGGAAGAAGGCAGAGGAAGAACAAATGGGAGGGGAAAATAGAAGTAGAAGCTGGGGAAAATGATTACTTTCTTGGGAAATTTTCCCTTGCTGTAGCCATGCAAGGGAGGAGATTGGCTGGAGAAGTTTTAGGGCCATCATGAGGTTTGGGGGTTAAGGTTTTCGGCTGGGGAAAGAGGGTAGAGCCGAAACTTGCATGGGGAAGCTAAAGCCAAATGCAGAAAATCCTAGATTTTCTCATTTTCCCCTTGGCTTACTTGCCCTAACAAAGTTTAGTCTAAATGAAATATAACTAATCCTCTTCCTAGTCCAAAGATTCCAGCCACCTCTAACACTAGGCACAAATAAAACTTTATTCCAAGATCCTCCATTATTAATGTGACCAACAACTTAGTAGGATGGCACAAACCTTCAAGTCCCGATTTCTAATATCTAAGGTACTTATGTCCACAAATAAATTTCACATGCATCACAACATCACTAATTAAGTTATAAGAAAATACCATAGGAAATTCGAAATCACTCAAATTCGCGCAAGACGAACATTAGCAAAAAAATCTCTGCATTCATTCTCCTTAACCGGGCCTTTGGTATATGTCCAGCCCATGGGCCTTACTCACGGTCCACCATTCTCTCTCTAGTCCGAACTCAGCCCAAAAGTAGGCCCACAAGGCCATCACACGCCTAGCCCACACACAAAGCCCATCGGGCAATCCACCTATCCCAATTCTTGTTCCGTCGACTAGCACAAGCTTAAGCGGAATTTTAAGGTTAAAATTTCGGGATGTCACACAAGCTCTTTTTGAACTTTGTAATTATAGTTTTTAGATCTTATTCTTCCTTCAGCACTAGGATCTCCTTTTACACTCCTTGATTTCCAAGCTGACTGTTGGACAATTTTTGTAAGGATCATTCATCCAATCAATCTTTTGATTTTGCTTGGACCTAAATGATATGAGAAGATCTAATTGTTGCTTAGATCGCAAGATTAAAAATCTCCCTTTGATTTTGTTACCCATACAACAGAGGTTGGGTTTCCATGAATAGAGTTCCTCGTTAGGAAAGAGCATCTCGTCTCTAGATGATTGCCATATGAGTCATGAATCCTTAACAAGCTGAGGATGGTTGATATACATACTTCCCGAATAGTAAAAAAATCAACATATATAAGGATAGAAATTCGTGCAAAATTACTAGCCGTTGCACTGCAATAATCCAAACTGATTATGAAGTTTTGAATACTTCTTGTAATCTCTAAAGATGCATCTCATGTTGACAACACTCATACAAGCTTTACCGTTGTCCTCATATAATTTAAATTGACATGAATGTCTTTTTACAAAGACAATCAAAACATCTTGATCAGACAAACAAGTCTCTGAGTCTAATGAAGTTTACACTAAATTGCTTCAAGAGTCATAAAACACTTATAGAAGGTTTTGTCAATCTTCAAAATATATTGGGAAGTTTTCTCAATATATGTTGACCGCAAACGAACTACCTGGTCAGTTAGCAGTAATCGAGTCACTCCCCTTCATATATCTCCTTCATTAAATGATTAGCTTCTTTGGCATCCACACATCTTAGTAATACTTCGTCTGGTATTTTCTTTAGAGAAATTAGATGTTGCTATCACTCTATACACTTGATCTTTTACACAATTACAAGCCAGCAAGAATGCCAAAGTGAAGATCTTAAGAGAACGAAACACATTTCGTTAAGAATACAACTTTAAATAGATTTCTAGATTTTATATGTTGCACACCTAATAATTTGGCTATAAGGATTTGCTCTCATATAGTCATCCTCAATCTTCCTATTTGAGAAGTTTCATAGAAGCAAAGAGCTGTTAGAGACTTCTTGGTGTTACTGTCCACAAATAGAACTATCCATATAGTCCTTTTTCCTAAACATTTGCGAGCTAGCCTGAATTGGCTACTACCATGTCTTCACTGATGGCTCTAACAAGTTTGTTATAAAGCCTATTTTTAACACTAATGTGTTTTAGTTCTTTTGATGCGTGTCTCTAGGCAACAACGACTATATTGGACTTCTAGAACAATAATCTAACACCGTTGCCACCCCTAACTAATTTTTTAGCTTTTTCATAACTTTTAGAAAAAATAACTTTTTTAGGAATTTTTTACTAATAAATTTTAAAAAATTAATTTTTAATCTAAAAATAGGGAACTAGGTCGGGGTCTCCAGATCTAGCCCGAGTTGCCAAAACCCTAGTCGGATTGGGGTTGACATGTGAGCTTAGTCCAACTCAAAATTGAGCCCACCCAAAAAAGAACACCCAAATAAGTAAGTCCAGCCCATAATAAAAAAAAAAAAAACCCCAAACTCGGCCCAAAAACTACAATAAAATTTGTTGGGATTTATTTTGAAAAACAATGAACATGTATATAGGTAAATTGAATAAAAAACGATTTATGGTGGAAGCAAAAATGTCCATACATGTATCTCATTGACATTGTTTGTGCATTTTAATAAGAAGCACGTAGAAATAAAAAGGAGGCTAATCAAAGTTCCCTAGTGTTGTGCTCCAAAAGTTTGGTTCTAATGTTCTTCATATTTTGTCCATGAACATTTGATGTTATCACAGCTTGGTTCTGACATACTCCGATTATGATGTTCTTTAGTTACAGTCTCATAAATGTCGAATCTCTAGTTTAGATACACTACCAATTTCCTATTGAATGGTAGAGAGAAATTGAGAGAGCCCACCATTGCAGTTGTGCTAACAATTGCTCTTGTGTGTGACTACTTTAATTGATCACTATCATCTTTCGCTATAATTTCTAGATGCATTTTCTCAACGCCTCTTATAAATAGTCTCAAATCTCATTAATTTGACTCATTAACTCTAAAACAGTTTAAATCATTAATTCAGCCATAACATCTAAACTCGCTTGAGAATTTGAATTTGAAGGTAAGTTTTAAAACTATTTTAGAGCATTAATTCAAGCATTAATTCGGTAAGCATTATAGGGTATTATTATGGGCATTAATTTGCAACCATTACAAAATTTTATTCTGGATATTAACTTTGTAATCACTACAAAACCTTAATTTAACTGTTAAGTTTGAAATCGTTTCTGAATATTAATTTCGTCATTGGAACCTAAAATTGTTTGAGATCATTAAATTGCTCATTGATTCTGAAACCGTTTCAGATTATTAATGTGGTCGTTAGATTTGAAACCGTTTCAAATATTAAATTTAGCCATTAAGTCTGAAATAAGATATGATTTGACCATTGATTTTAAACTCAATTCAAATCATTAATACAACCATTAATTTTGAACTTACTTTTGATCATTAATACGGCTATTGATTCTAACTCACTTTAGATCATTAATTTGGCTATTGAATTTGAACATGTTTCAAATCTTTGATTCGCTTGTAAAGTCTAAAACCATTTCAGAATTTATATTTTCAACCCAACTCAATCCGATTGCCTCAATTGCAAACACATTCGTAATATCGTCTCTCTCGTTCTAATGTCATTTGAGATTGGTTATAGTGTGTGACATATCTTGGTTCATCACTAAACTGACAGTAAAACTTGTACTAACATATTAGCACAACCAAAAGAATTGACCATTCGAATCAATCTCATGTTTCTACAAACCATGAATGACATCTAGCAATATGTCATGACTATTCAAATAGTTTGAATATTTCATGAACATAATGAACTTGTAGCTTCAACGACTACGTAATTCAATCCTTCTATCGTACTATGTTCCAATTGAACAAAGACCATAAAATTGTTTGTCAAGCTATCAATTCGATCATATGCCCAAATCTAACTGACATGTCTTTCTACGAGACACAAACCATTCATTCTCGTTTACAACCCCTGTTGAGGATTTCAATACAATATCACGATTAAATCACATAAGACATTAATCTTCTATCTTTTATATCTACATATATAATAAGAAGACAAATAGATTCTATATTGTGCACACATGTACCTTCGTATGTGAACAAAATGTGACCATCAAATACAGAGATAGTTTGACAAAATGTCAACATGCGCGGTGTGAACCATAGCCATCCAACATACAAGTCAATATCGTGTATCAGGTCTAAGAATTTTACACAAAACCAAAGCATGAATGATTAGTCATGGACCCCACTAACAGCTTCCAAGTTGCTAATCATTCTATGCATGTCATGTTCAATGAACTTGTCTAAGACAAGCACTTGCATTTTAGCTTGAATGTCACAATACCGTATGACTTGTGACCCATCATCCTCTAAGGTATCCAATACTCAACGGTGAAACTTAATAACACACCAATCTCAATGGGATCATCAGTATCCTCTTAATGATCCACTATTGGGAACTTTTTAAAGATTCAGTTTAATTATAAACCCATCACACATATTCTTAACACTTTAAGAATATGTTGAGTTGCAATTGATTATATGGACTCATTCATATAAAAGGATATAAATGAATATTTCTTTGCCATTAAACAAGTAACGTAACTTAAAGTTCTAATATGTAACTATTACATGATGCTCTAGGGCATATAGTTAACAAAACTAACCTAAAATAAGCTGGCCCTCAAGCAACGCAAGCCCAAGTCGCTTTGACCAGCGATTCAGGCCAACACCACTGGTGTCTCCCCCAAGCCCACGGCAATTTCATCGTGATGGAACAGTCGTGGTGAGTAATGCTGCTTGTCTACATTTGGCTAATGGTGTCTCCAATTTGTCAGCCCAGCCAACTCGGGCTAAACACTCTCCCCCAGCCTGGCCGGCAACACTTCGATGATGGCCACAACGGACGCCACTCGGGTGCCCATTTCAGGAGAACTAGGGAAACGTTCATGAATGACCACAATGGTGGCCATGAGCCGAGCAACAACATAGCCATCCTGACTACAATGCCTCGACAGAACGAGGCCAAGCATGGTCGACTCGGTTTCAACCAAAACAGGGAACAAAAACTGGATATCACTGGGGCATTTTATCGACAGTTGAAATGTGCTATTGAAACGAGGGATCCCTAGCCTGAACAAAAGCGGAACCTGCACCGGTGCCAGCACTTTCATCAACAAACCAGAAGATGCACAACGATCTAACAATGTGCCCAAAATAGGGCACTTGGTAAAGGGAAAAGAAACAGGGGTGGTTGGTGGTGCACCCCACCTGGCTTGGCGGCGGTGAATAGGGCGAATTGGACAGATCGACCTATGTGCAGTCGTCTTGCACGCCTTTAAGCCAGAATCTTTGGACAACGTCCCCAAATTGGAAAAGAATTAGGAAAAAACAAAATCGAAACCTACCATGGCTTTAGCGCGGGGAAAAGGACACGACAACGGGTTGTTAGCCGCCGTCAAGGCGCAGGGGCCACCCTTTGGCTTGCTCTTATTCTTTGCCCTCACTCCCACTCTCTCAAATCTCTCACTGTTCTCTCTCCAAACGAACCCCTAGTCTCACACCCCTCTCTCCCTTAAAGCTCCCCGACTTGCATGACATCCTACCCTACGAGCTGCCATTGCCGGCCTGCCCTCGACCAGACTTCTTTGCGCAATGTTCCCTGCGACTGTCCTGTTCCCTGTTGCGTCAGTGTCCTCGTCGCACCGCAAGGGACGAGAAGAAAAAAGAGGGTCGGGCCAAGTAGGGAAGGAAAAAGGAAAAGAAGGAGGGGCCTGGAAGGCCTAACGTAGCCCGACCCCGCTACGTTTCCTTTTTTTTTTTAAAGTACAAATATAATAAATAATTATTTTTTTAATTTTTTAATTTAACAAATTTTTATGGATTCTATCACTACTCAATATAGATACTTCCAATGTCTATATGCTATGCAATTTAAATGAAAATGAATTTTTATGGATTAAAAATTAATTCATAATTTTCTTAGGAATTAAATCATAAATAATTGCCAAAATTTAGGTATCAACACACATTAAACATTATACTAAGAATAGTTTGAGGTCATAAAAAAAAAAAAAAATTGAGATGTTTCTCTAACAACTTTGCTTAGAAAAACAATGTGAGAATGTTAGTGTGGAGGAGGACGCCATGGAGTCTAAACCCTTACCTTAAAAGTCGCATAAGTCAATCGATTTCTGCTATTTGTGTACTTTATATTATTTGCTGTCTAATTTCATGTTAAGTCCTTCTGTAGTTATTTCGATTGCATCTGTCAATTTCCTAACTGCAAGCTATCTTGTTCTTGTAATTAAGTCCTTTCATTACCACAAAGAGGAGTCGGCATTTTGTGTTGAGGGGCCTAAGCACATTTAGTATTTTGGGGGTAGACCCTTAATCTTTTTTTTTGGTCGGTAGGGTAGACCCTTAATCGATAGTAGAAAGGATGGCCACCCTCACCTAATCTGCGGGCTTAACTTAGTGATAGCATGTGGGCTACCTTAGGGGTCCTCCATCTATATTCACTTAATACCGTTATTTTATCATACGGTTCTCATGGCTAATTATACTTTGGCTTCTTGAGAAGAACATTAAAAAAAAAAAAGAAAGTAAAAACATATGGTCTTTGTCCATTTAATGAACTTTAGTCTAATGCAAGCAGTAAATGCAAGCATTAGGTGTATTTCTCTAGGTCATACTCAACCCTAAATTTCATGCTAATAGTAAGGGCCAAGATGTATATCTTCAATAGCCTATCAACCTATGTAAAGTCTATTGCTAGCTTTGTTGTGTATTGGTTATTTTAAATTATTTTGTGACCGAGAGCGTTACGTTGTCTAATAGTTACCTTGTCTTTCAATTCTTATCCATGAGTTTATTGCTGTTTAGAATTTAAGCTCCTTTCATTTCTTGAAAAATAAATGATTTAAAAAATATTTTCTTAAAAATAATCACATGTATAGCTTGAAATAATTAGTTAATAAAAAAACATTTTTATTAGTGAGAATAATTTATGTCTAATCATTTTCGTAGATAAGGACAATATTCTTTGTTCATTTATTTTTATAAATGATACAAGCTATCGATTTTAGGGAAACTTTTTCCAAATCAATCATTTTTCACAACACAAACATTTTCTAACTTGGTATTCAAAGGTTATTAGTAAACAATTGCGTCCATTAGCGTGTGAGTCAACTCCTTAATCTATTTGTCCATAACTTCTGGAAAAACAAAAATGAAAAGAGCACCATAACCTTACTCTATCCTCTGTTCCTTCTTCTCCTCTCCGTCTCCTTCATGCTTTCTCTATATTGGCTATGACTTTAAGGCTTGAATCGTGTTCATCCTTCTCTTTGTATTTTGAAACTGTCAAAACATAACGTTTACCATTAAAATGACAAACAACTTCATAATTTGACAAGTAATATATTGATGCATCTCCTATTGAATGGTTAATTATAATGGGGAATCGTTAAATTTACTTAAGATTTGGCATTATTTACATTAATCAAATAGGTAGTATTGCCATGGGAAAGAAAATAAGTTAGTATAGGTTAGAATTCAAGCTAAACCAAATGAATCGAAAATAGATAGATATGGACCCCGCGTGAGGGGATCGTGATATTAAGGGCTTGTCAGTTTGGGCTTAATTCGACCCAAAAAAAAAAAAAGTTTTGGCTTAAGAAAATTACTTCTTTTTTTTTTTTTTGTGTTCCTCGGAAACTTCAAAACGAAAAGTGATATTCTTCAAGATTTTGAAAAAGTCAGGACAAAAATTCTGATGACTTTGTGTACTTAGAATTTGTGTATGTTAATGATTTCCAATGTAAAACTTATATCTAGTCATATTGCTATTGCTACAAGAAAAGAAAAGGTAAAAAAATAAAAAGAAAGTAAAAGTCACTCCAAACGTATCGAAATGAGTTGAATTTCAAACGCATTACAAGTGTGAACTTTAATTCCGACCCATTACATGCGTGAGCGTCCGACGATTAGATTCTTTTATCATCTGTCAACATGGGAATTTGCCACGTTTAAATCTGCTGTGGTTAGATACGGAGATTTGGGTAACATTAACTGTACGGGGTTATCATAGCTAGTGCGTGATATGATATAAACTCTGCCCCACCCATTCTATTATTAAAGAAGTTCACTCTCGTTTCCGTTTTAGATTTACAATTTAATAGGAGAGTGTCTGTTAAACACAGAGATTTGGGTAATAGTGGCCCGCTGATTTCATAGCTGATATATATATAGGTGTGAGGGGGGTGTCATTGGCACCAAAGTGAGCAGAAACGAGAGAGAGAGAGAGAGAGAGAGTGGCTAGGCAAAAGGCAATGTTAAATTCAAGAAGCCAAGGTATTGAGAAGATATGGGTGTCCATTTTGGCTGTGCTATTGTCTGCATCAGCTGCTTCATCTCAGTACATAGTGGAGACACTTCCCGGGTTTCCTGGTAGACTTCCTTTTAAGCTTGAAACCGGGTCAGTTTTGATTCTCTCATGCCCTCCCACCCTCTCTCCCTCTCTCCCTCTCTCTCTCTCTCTCTCTCTCTCCCCGTGACAATGATCTGAAGTAGATTTCCTTAACGTAATGCAATTTGCAACACTTCTTATTTGACTGCGACAAAAATGAGCCAATTTATGACGGTCCACAAATGGAGGGCGCGCGGTGTCACTGTGGCACCATTAGATGGAGTAGGTGATCTATTTCTGATAAGTAATTACTCTTCTTTTGAAGGGTAACAGTTCAATAGATGCAATGAGACTAGCTAAGGGAAAATGAATTTTCAATTGATTACTTGTGTGTCATAACTTTCGGATAGTGTTCACTTTGAATGTCGTAATTTTTCAATTGTTTGAGTGTCGTAACTTTTAAATCAGTACAAGTGATAGAAATCCAATCTGACGTGACACTTGTGTGAAATTTTTGGAAGTCATCGCACTCAAGTGAAACTTTTTTAATAGTCATGGCATTCTTGTGATCGATTGAAAAGTTATCATACGCACTCAAAGGGATAATTGTCCAAAAATTCCTATATCTATTGCACAATAGCCAATTCAATCATAAAATTTTTCAATTGTATCAGTTTAGTCCCACATCTTTTAACGATTTGCCAATTTAGTCCTAACTCTTTTCTTGTGTCAATTTAGTCCTAAATCTTTTGAAAATTTGTCAACTTAGTCCTAAACCTATTATTCGGATATTTGGCTAGAATAATTACATTGGCAAATTGTCGGAAGGTTTAAGACTAAATTGACAAATCATCAAAAAATTTATGATTAAATTGTCATAATTGAAATGTTTAAGATGAAATTGCAAATCGTCAAAAGGTTTAGGATTAAATTGACACAATTGAAAGATTTAGGATTGAATTAATCTTCGTATAATAAGTTTAAGACTTTTTGGACAACTTTTTCGCAATTCAAATAAGTGCCATGGAAAAGTTATGGCACTTATGGCATTTGTATTCCAATAAAATAGTGCATATTATATTGGACTTCTGACTTGAGGATATATGGTTGGTAAAACAACTCTGAGAATCAAAATCTTAGTTATAAGTTCCATAGGCACATTCCATCTTTTTTTTCTTTTCTCCTTTTATTTCCATTTCTTTCATCTATTGTCTCCATTGCCAACTCTTGGTGGATAAATATCTCTTACACGCTACCTTCCATTCATTCTTTCATGGCTGCCTACTTACTTTAACCAAACTGAAAACAAAATGCTCCATAGTTTCTGCTACATGAATTAAATGATCACCTTTTGGACAAAAACGAAATTGAGTTGTTAAACTTTCTGGCTCTGCATCTTCCAGTTGGATTGTCGAGGAATTGCCGGGTTATCCCGGTTTGCTTCCGTAGTAATGTCACTATACCACAAGTGATATGGGTTTGAAAATGCAGGGATGGATTTGACCGTTTAAGTTATCTTAATTGGGTATTTTGGTTGATGCAGTTACATAAGTGTCGGTGAGGTCGAGTTCTTCTACTACTTTGTGCAGTCTACTGGGAATCCTGAAGCTGACCCTCTTATACTTTTCATGAATGGGGGTCCTGGGTGTTCTGGGTTGAATGCATTCTTGTTCCAGATCGGTCAGTTTCTTCTTCTTGTTCTTCATTATTCCTCCTATTGTATTATCACTGTTTAATTACGATGCTGCAAATATCAAGTAAGTGTCAATACACAGTATTTTGATGCAAGCAATATGCAGGTCCACTTAAATTCAATGTTACTGATTACACTGGGGGTCTGCCGTCATTACTCTATGAGCCAGCTGCATGGACCAAGGTAAAGTGAGAAGTAATAAATTTACCATCGATTTTGGATAATTTAACAAATTACTGAACTTTGATTCAATTTAAATCTCGTTGTCTTATTGAGTTCCTACTGACCTTTTTAAACCCCAAAATTACTAGACAGCCAACATTATATTCATAGACGCACCAATAGGCGCCGGTTTCTCCTACGCGATGACTGCATCAGTGTACAATTTTACAGACTCATTGAATGCTGCACAGATGCAGACCTTCTTAAGAAAAGTAAGTGAAAAAACTTTTCACAAATCAAGATGGTTGTATCATGATATAAGAAAAAATTGGGTATAAAATGAAAGCTAATTTATATATATGATGCAGTGGTTGGCGGCTCATCCAAGTTTCGAAACCAATCCGGTGTTTGTTGGTAGCGATTCTTATGCCGGATTATATACTCCCATGGTTGCTACAGAAATTCTACAAGGTAATGAATTATTTTCTGTAAACCCCATTGAATGGAATTAACATAGACAATTTTGGCTTTCCACATCTATTGATGAACTTTGAAGCAAACATTTCTTTTTTATTTTCCTTGTTGCAAATTTGCAGGGAATGAAGCTGGACTTAAACCATATGTTGACCTTAAGGTATGAAAAAGCTTGCTCCTCATCTTATTTTTCCCTTCTTAAATTTGACTTAAACTGTATCTTATGTTAATGTACTGTTCTGCCCTTTGTTGAATCATTCTCAGGGAATGATACTATCATGTCCTCACACGGACCACAATCTTGAAGCAAACGCAAAAATTCCGTTCGCTCATAGGTTGGCCCTCATTTCAGATGCACTTTATGAGGTAACTGAATGATAGATCATGTGTGAACTCGTTGACACAAGGCCAGTTGAGCATATGTGAGTCCTGGGTATGATCAAATTATATCCTTCATTATCAGGCTTTAGAAAGAGATTGTGGTGGGAATTATGTGGAGTCGACAAACGCAAACTGCACAGAGGATCTGGCAACGTACAACGAGGTTAGAGAATGCGCATCCTTAATGGATTCATATGAAGTAGACGAGTTCTCTTTTTCCCTTCATGAAATTGATTGATCATGAAGTTTGAGCAGAGATGTTTGGTTTTTTCTGTCTTATTTCCAGCTAATCGAATTGATCAACCCAACAAATGTTCTTGACCCTGTTTGTACTTTCATTTCACCAAAATCGAAAGAGGCTTTCAAATTAGCAGTATCAAACCAAGAGAAGCAGAGGAGGTCCCTCCAACATGTCACCAAGGATCATCTCGTGTCACTACCGGGACTTCGCGATCAACAGTGCATAGTCTCTCTCTCTCTCTCTCTCTCTCTCTCTCTATCTGTTTTCTAATTCTTCCATTGAATGTAACAGTATTTCGAATATCTACTTTCCGATATATGGGGTAATTATCCAGGCGTACAAGAAGCTCTTCACGTGCGACCGGTATGTAAAAAAATTGTCTATGAATTCTCGCTCAATTTTATTCCCTCTCGAGAGAACTAACCAAATAGTTGTATTTTACCGTGTCAATTTGTAGGGAACCGTCAGCGAATTTTTCAGGTGTAACATTTCCTTATCCTACGCCAAGGATGTCACCAGCGTTCTCGATTATCATAAGAATCTCACCAATCTGGGCATGCAAGTTCTAGTTTTCGGGTAAAACTTACTCAAACCAATGATTACAACGTTGTAGGAACATTTTGGAGAATGTGAAATTCAACAAAGAGAAAAATTACTTCAATCTAGCAGTGATGAGTAACTTGTTCTCTGCAGTGGTGATCATGACATGTATATACCGCATAACATCCTTGAAGACTGGATAAAATGGCTTGATCTGACGGTTGATATAGATTGGCGACCGTGGTTTGTAGATGGCCAAGTTGCGGGGTAAGCTCAGAAAGTGTTCCGTCTAATGCAAACTTTTCAGTTTCCATTGTCCCTTTCTTTTCGTCCTTGATAATATTAGAGCTTCCAATTCCGCCATATTTTAATAGGTACACGAGGAACTATAAACACACCGGATATCGATTGACTTATGCAACAATAAAGGTAAGAACTCAGACTGCAATATCGCCTCTTCCTACTCCTTGAATAGTCTTTGGTGTCATAGTACTTTTGTCCCTAACTTAACGTCATTAATACAGGGAGCTGGTCACTCGCCTCCAGAATCCAAACGCAGAGAATGTTACAAGATGTTTGACAGATGGATTCATTATCATCCTCTGTAGATCTACGCGTTTAAGAGTGGGTGCTATAATAAAATTCTGTTCCTAAATTATGAGGAAAACTAGTAGACATGTATAGGAACATAAAGGATGCAGTTTCTGTATCAACTGAAGGAACATGCAATTATTTGTATTAAGAACTTAAACCGGTAGTCATCGCTCGGAGACATCTCACACTGATGTCTTTGTTTTAACATGAAAAGGGATTTCTTTTTGGTTGCCTTAAAGTTGAAGGCAGAGCCACAGTGCGACTGGACACCACCCCCTCGGGGATGGAGTTGTAGCCATTAGACAATACCCGCTAATTAGCACCCGGATTTGCACGTATCTCAGGAGAAAAATTGACCACACAAAATCCGCTTCCTAAGGCGTGATTGAGCGGGGCAAACCAGGCGGGTCGATGAGAAAGAACAAACCCAGCAGTAGCTCACAAGAGACAGAACGCGACACTGTTTGATAAACCCCAGTACAGCAGTAGCTCACTAGAGACAGGACGCGACACTGTTTGATAAACCCCAGTACATGCACATCACACATCATACTGAAGCCAGAAGTTAACGTGCCCTTCGGATAAGAATTCCTATACAAATTATAAAAACCCAGCCAAAGCTTGCATCTCTACACTAATTCGAGTGCACAACGATTTCCTTCGCTTCTCCATAAACTATTGACATTGTTAAATTAATGTCTCGATTTTGAATTCGGATAACGATTTGTTAAACCGAATTTATTGATAAAGATTTCCTAAGTACTCTTGAAGATTTACAAAAGAGGAGATAAAGATCAAATAAAGGTTTCCTCTTTGAGCACACGCATATAAAAGGGAAAAGAAGCCCTACGTAAAGAGTTGCTGCTGAAACCCTACGAGGAGCCGCCGCTGCACAACGTCAAGTGAAGCCACCCACGCGATCAAGAAAAGGAGTTCTTGTTTTCGGCGTTTGGTTTTGAGCTTGAACGCGCAGTAATTTTGTGTAGTGAGTTTATACCAAGTGAGTTGTTTATTTATAAACACTTTGGGTTTGGGGTTAAATTTAGGTGTGGGAAACACTTGAGCGATTGAGCGATTGTAAACTCTGATTCTCCGATTTTAGTGGATTATTTGCTACTGCTCTCCCCCGTGGGCGTAGGGTACCGATACTCGGACCGAACCACGTAAATTTCTGGTGTTCTTATTTTTCTCGTTTATTTTCTCTGGTGATTTCGCGTTGACGTAAATTGCAAGATCCTGGTAATTCCGCATATTATATCCCAACAGACATCATCATAGACACTCGTAAGGAATCATGTTTAATTATAAAAAAACCATTGTGGACTCCACTCTGTTTCGTTGCCCAACTTCGCAAAATTCCATCACGACTGCAGCCAAAGATTGTCATCCAAGCTCTTAACATCTAAATTTTGACGATTCATTTAGTCATCCATTGTATAGAAAATTAGGGATCAACCCTACCAACAAACAAAAACATTAATAATTTGCATTTGCATATTAGGAACTTGTCATAAGCCCATATAAACTACATTATGAGTGCACTGATTTAAGCAAGAAAGCTCTGAGCTTAATTGAATTATCTCGACCAAGCCCATGGGATTATAATAATCAGCAAAACCACAATCTTCTCCTTATGGCCAAATTTGACATGTGCCATGCACATGGATGTCCTAATTAGGAAAGATTGTATATCTAGTGGAATGGGGGAGAATAAGTAATATCTTGGTTTGCACTCAAGCACTTTCTCAATATACTTCTTCTGCGAGAGGCATAACTTCCCAACCTCTATGTCTCTACGAATTTCCATACCTAAAATTTTCTTCACAATTTCAAGATCTTTCATCTCAAATTCCTTGCTAAGTTGCCTCCTTAAATTTTATATCTCTAATATATTCTTTACTGCAATAAGCATGTCATCTACATATAATAGTAAATAAATAAAAGAACTATCATGCAATCTCTTATAATACACACAATTGTCATGCACACTTCTCGAGTAGCCATGACTTAATATAAAGCTATCAAATCTCTTGTACCATTACTGTGGAGGTTGCTTGAGACCATACAAAAAATGTTTCAAGTTGCAAACGTGATCTTATTTACCCTCAACAACAAATCCCTTATATTAAGACATATAAATTGTCTCATCTAGCTCACCATGAAGAAAAGGTCTTGACATTAAGTTGCTCAACTTCTAGATCATAAAGGACTATTAACACGAGCAACACATGAATGGAACTATGTTTCACAACTGAAGAAAACACTTAATCGAAGTCGATCACCTCTTTCTGATTAAAACCCTTCTCTACTAAATGTGTCCCAAATCTTTCATCTTCAAGCTCTAGAATTCTCTATTTTCTTTTGAAGACCCACTTGCACCCAACAGCTCTTTTCTCCTTAGGCAATTTCACAAGTTCCCAAGTTTGGTTCTTATGAAAAGACTCCATCTCTTCATTCATCGCGATAGGCTACTTTTTTGATTTAGAAAAAATAGTAGCTTCATGGAATATAGAAGGCTCTTCAATACTAAGCTCTTTAGCAACCGTAAGAGTATATGCTATCAAATCGGTGAAACCATACCTTTGGGGAGGCTTAATTTGTTGTTTAGCCCTCTTTGTAGCCAAATTTTGAGATTGCTCATTTCTTCTACTTTTTCTTTGATAGAATATGAATCTTGTTGCTCATTATCACTTTTTGGCTGAATAGGAACATCTTCAACCATTTTTTGTGGATGCTCTACATGAAACTCCACCTCTTTCCAAACATTCTCCTCATGAATACCTATAAACTTAGTAACAAACTTTCCCTGCTCAAATATAGAATTTTCATCAAAAGTAACATCCCTACTAATTATAAACTTTGATGATTGAGAATCAAAACACCATAACCTATATCATTTAACGTCATCTACATGACTAATGAAAATACACTTCTTGGCCCTAGATTCAAGCTTACTCTCTTTTACATGATAATAAGCAGGACATCCAAACATTTTTAAATCAAAATAATTAGAAGGTTTACCTAACTATACCTCATTAAGAGTCTTACATTCAATTGCGGTTGAAAGAAAACGATTCACTAAATAACATGCGTGTTCACAGCTTCAGCCTAAAAATCTTTCCCAAGTCCAACATTAGAGAACATACATATAGCTCTCTCTAAAAGTGTCCGATTTATGTGCTTTGCCACCCCACTTTGTTGAAGTGTATACCCGACTGTTTGATGTCAAACAATTCCTAAATCTTCACGGTACTTGTTGAAAACACCTCCACAAAAATCAAGACCATTGTCTGTTTTGGAATGCTTTATCTTCTCCCCAGTTTGATTTTCTATTAACATCTTTCACTTCTTGAATGTATCAAAAACGTTACTTTTACGCTTCGAGAAATAAACTCAAACTTTCCTAAAAAAATTATCCATAAATGTCAGAAGATAAACTGCACCATCCTTAGATGTTACCTATGCCGGTCACCACAAATCAGAGTGAATATAGTCAATTGTGCCCTTCGTTGAGTGCACCACAATACTGAAACTAACTCTATGCTGTTTTCCGAAAACAATAATGTTCGCAAAAGTTAAGTGAGATCATATGATCCCTACAAAGTAAACCATGTTTACTCAAGACAATCATTCTTTTCGCTCATGTGGCCCAACCACATATACCACAACATTGATTTTTTAGAATCTAAAGAGGATGACATATTTAAAGAACCCACAATTGTACTTTCTTGCAAAACGTAAAGATTTTTCTTTATGTTACCTGTCATCACAATCAATAAGCCTTTTGAAATTTTCAAAACTCCACCTCCACATGTGTACATGCATTTAATGAAATCTAAATTGCTCAATGATATAAGGTTCTTCTTCAAATCTAGGATGTGCTTGTCAAAATTTTTACTACATTGTCATGACATTTAATATGCATAGTTTCAATACTTACGTTCCTACAGATTGTATTATTACCCATCAAAACTAAATCTCTACTGACTTTCTCATATGTGTGGAACCAATTTCTATATGGACACATATGGTATGAACATGATGAATACAAAATCCATTCATCATCGACATGAAAATTTGAAAACAAAACAATATGAACATTGTATGCATTAGTTGACTCATTATTTTTCACCAAACTAGTCGAATCAAAATTCTCCATCAACTTCTTCCCCTTAGCTTTGAGTACTCGATACTCACTTTTGTAATGTCCTAATTTGTGACAATAATAATACTCCACCTTACTCTTATCTCTATCTGATTTAGATTTCGAACGCCCTTTACTATTATTACGTCTATCATGATGATTCGACCTTCTCTTAACAACTAAGCCATTAGCTTTATCACCACTACTACTTGTACTCAATTTTGTATGCATCTCCGTAGAATTCAATGAGACTTTCACATCCTTAAGAGTTATAGATTCCCTTCCATACAGCATAGAATTCACAAAATTCCCATATGAGCTCGGTAGTGAACATAACATAATTAGGGCTTGATCTTCATCATCTAACTTCAAATCTAGATTTTTCATATCCATAACAATTTTATTAAATTCATTTAGATGTTCTTGGATAGGAATACCTTCTTGCATCTTTAATGTGTAAAGATGTTGCTTCAAAAATAATCTTGTCATATGAGATTTCTTCATGTGGAGGTTCTCAAGCTTATTCCACAGTCCCGAAACTATTTCTTCATTTGCAACTTCACGAAGCACCTTATCGGATAATGACAATTGAATAGTGCTATGCGTCTTTTCTTCCACCTCCTCGATCTTAGCCGTAGTCATATCATTGGGATAATTTCTGTCCAAGGCTCTAACTGAACCTTTTTGACGCAGCAATGCCTTCATCTTGATCCTCCATAGCCCAAAATTATTTTGGGCATTGAAGGGTGCCACTTCAAACTTGATAGATGCTATCTCGAATGAAAAGACCGAAATTCCTTCACTCTGATATCAATTTATTGTGGAAAAACGTCAATCAAAGATGCACCAATCTAAGAACAAATAGCAAAGGATGAAAGAAAATCGAAATCACACGAGATGCAAGATTTACGTGGAAAATCCAAAATGAGAAAAATCATGAGGAGAGAGAGGGGTTTCAATATCTTTAATAGAGAGCACAAAAGTACCATCCAAAAAGCTCTAAAACCATTTGGTGAGCCACAAGATCTAAATATCTAACAAAAAGATTGGAAAAAAAAAAACAAAACAAGAATAATATAGAGGTTAAGGTTGGAGATATGTTATTAAACACATTTCTTTCATAGTCTCCCTTCAAAAATTCCTAAAATAAATGTGCATGGTTTAAAAAACTCTTATTTCTTAATTTGAAAGTTAAAATTCAACCCATTTCAATTATGTAAATTTAGTCTGTAACCTTTTGTCGATTTGTCAATTTAATTCTAAACTTTTCATTGGTACCAATTTACTCCTAAGCTTTTTTTTTTCTTTTTTTTTAATTTGCCAATAGTTCTAAACCTTTTGATGATTTACCAATGTAGTTGTTCCAAACAAATATCCAAATAATAGGTTAATCTTCAAAAGGTTTGGAACTAAATTGACATAATTGAAAGTTACATGACTAAATTGGCAAATTGTTAAAAGTTTTAGGACTAAATTAGCATAATTGAAGGTTTATGACCGAAATGGCCGTCGTACCATAGGATTTAGGACTTTTTACGCATAGATTGTTATCGAAGATGAAAATATTTTCCGTTGAATAATTTTTTAAACAATATAAGCAATTACTTTTTGAAAAATGTTTCCCAAATCACTCATCTTCTGTGAAACAAATATACCCTTCGAGTTTAATAGTTTTCTAACTTAGAATTCAAAGATTATCACTGAACAATCACGTCCATTAACGGGTGCATCGTTTACTATATCTTATTTGTCTAAAAGCCTCTTCTAGTAAAAGAAAACGAGAGAGCACCATTCACGTTACTCTGTCCTCTATTTTGGCTATCACTACAAGGCTTGAATCATGTTCATCCTTCTTGGTATTTTATCAAATTATTACATGTATCGAAAAAACAAATAAAAACTACGCAAGTAGTATATATTGAATTGCTAGGATTAGTGGTAAATCTACAAATTTACTAGCCCAGTAGGTAGTATTGCTGTAGGAAAGAAAATAAGTTAGTATAGGTTAGAGTTGGTGGATATTCACGTTGAGACATCCGGAAGGATACCTGAATTAAGACGAACGTACCTAACATTAAACTCATATGTGAGGAGGATATTATCAAGATGCACATGTAAGTTTAAAAATGTCTCACATGGAAGAATTGGTGTAATATGAAATAATTAATGGATCCTAATTGGTTCATAACTCTTTGAATTAAAGTTTTTAGTGAAGATAGATCCAATTAGATATTGATAGGCTTGGACTTTTGTCTCCTCTTGGCGGTCTCTCCCTAGATGAAGGGATTGGGCTTTTGATACTTGCTTCTTGAAAATTAGTATTAGAGCCTGACTTGATTAAGTCAAAGTGAATCAATTTCGACTAAAGAAGGAAAAGTGAAAATAAACATATTTGATGGGGAGGATTTTGGTTTTAGCGCTCATAGTTGATTAGTGGCTATTCCTCATATATATCGGTACACGGTGAATATCTTAAGAAAGGAATTTCATGACTTACACGGTTTCCTAGCAGTCTTCATGGGACTAGCGAAAGAGACACCGAATGAGAATGGACAATGTGGTGTAACAATAAGGTCCTTCATGATTTAATTGTCCGATGACAGCCTTCATAGTTGGGACTAGAGAAACAGACTAGAAATGAAGCTGTGCATTACACATGATAACAACAATGCATTTGAGAAAGAAATAACTTCACAAACTCCTAATAGAATGAGTGCGTATATACTAAACGAAAGTTTTATTTTTCATATGATAAATAATCTCACACAAATGAGCGGAAATAATAATGATGCCTAAGATACACAGAGGTAAATGTCATCTTAGATTACAAACTACTGGCAAATCCCGTCTCAAGAGGTCATTTCCAGCTCTATAATGGGGGAAAAAATTGATATGTCTAAGTGTGCATGCGGGAAATCAATTATCAACATTACACAAGAGACAGTTCGCCTGACGGAATTGATCTCTTCACAAGTTTGGTCCAAGATTCATTTGTCTCACTGATAACCTTCAGAGCATAAGCCTGCAGCATCATATCCCACAGTATGCAATTTATTATATTCAAATTAGAAGCAATAATAGCAATGTAAACCTCCTAAACTATAGAGCAAGACGCGTTCACCAATGCCTAAGCAACCTGATCTAATAATTGGAACATTCCCTTACTGTTGGTTGGCCGGGCCTTCAGGGTGGGTAAGACCAGAGACCTTTTCATTTCAAATATTCAAGACAAAAAGATGAAGGCCTATAACCAAAGGTGGAGAAACCATTCAGATCAAGGCCTATCTTGCACATATTAGCATGGAAGCAACGCTGTTGTGACTGGCAAAATGCTCAAGTTGGCCATTATACTTGCTTATCAACCTAACTGTCAACATGGGCCCAATTGATGAATGTCATCAAGCAGGTGGTCTAAGTAGAGCGACTTGCTGGCTAGTGGGGAAAAGAAGGAAAAGGAAATTTTCACAATCCTAATGGCCATGGAGCATTGCTATAAACTTATTTTATGAATGGGTAAGAGAGAACTCTCAACGTAGCAATTTGCTGAAGATGAGCATGCTATTAATAGGTAAACCACTCAAACACAAAGATAAGATAAGTCTTTGGTGAGTAAATTGCTGGTAAACATAGAGTGCAAGCTGGGCCATGGCATTTTATCGCCTCTTCACAAAATTTTTTCGGTTCTTTGGGTATCAAAATAGGTGCAAACTATGTTAACGACATTGAATATTCACCTTATCAGCTGGCTTGTTTCCAAGACCAAACTTATTGGCTGGCTTGCCATCAGGAATTTTGTAGTCACGAAACCAGTCCCTGATTGCAGTTAGAGTACCCTGAGGATACAAAATAATTCTTAATCAGGATATAATTAACAAAAAACCACAGCAGTCATGGATACTTAGAACACTTCTAGGGATAGGAATAGAGTTTTTTTTTTAATTCCTTTTTCAATGTCTTTGTCAATTAACACACACGCATACACACAAATGTTGAGAGTACCATATACGTTTAAGATAGTAGGTCTATATCCAAGCTAAAATCTTGGAATGTGGTAAGTATTCTTTTGACTTTTGTTTCTTCACGAAACTTGCAGAGTACTTTTGTCCTTTCTAATAGGTGAATGGCTTTTGCACCTTTGTTGCCCTTTCAAACATACTATCATGTTTTACCAAAAGAAAAATAAGCACTCTTCTTCTTTTGCCAATGCCAGACAATTTCCCTTTCCTAGTCCAGACATCTGTAGCACTATGATAGACCAATCATTTCAACCATCACCTCTTACAAATTTTACAAAATCCTGAAGCCTTTTTCATAAATTGAGACTCTTTCAGAGGAAAGTTCATCTGACCGGATTGCTATTTTACACATGCTTTGAATAAACTAACATACTCAAACAAACTAATTGTTATTCCAGATTAAGCATCAGAGAAAGAGAGAAATAAAAGTTAGCGCCAGTTTGTAACAATGGACATATCAAAGTTGCAAAACAATGAAACTATGGTGCATAACAGCATATTGTTGAGAGTGGGGTGAATAGCATGAGAGAAAAGTACGATACTCATCCAAATAGAACCTACCGGGAAATGCTTCTCAACATCATCTATATCATTCACAAGGGAAGCCTTAGGATCATCCAGGGAAATTGCTATTATTTTCCAGTCGAGTTCCCCCTCATCAATCATAGCTAATGCAGCCAAGGGCTTGACCTTCAAAATCTCACCAATCTGTCCCCGACTTTCACCAATCTCAACAACGTCAACTACACAGTCAAAAACATGAAATACTAGATTAATATCATTCTATAATGGCATTAACAATCTTGAAGAAAAAAATGTTTACAAGAACTGGATGAAGTTTGTTAATACCTGGATCATTATCACCAAATGCCCCTTCAACTTCAGAGTTAGCAAAAGATGGGTCTTCCCATGTTTGTGGAAGCAATCCATAATTCCAGTGAATATTGTAGCTGAGGAAAACAATTAAGATGCTTCAGCTTTGGAATTTTAAAAAAAAAAAAACTATTAGAATACATGACTTCCCTCTAGACCTAGCTGAACTCAATTTGAAAGGGCTTCTTCCTATACCTGTGAATTCCAACCTAATTAGCTACTTCCAATTACGTAATAAGCAATTTATAAAATTTTAGACTGTAAGACATAAATCCAGTTCAAATATGAGAGGACCATAACCTGAAAACTACATCTCTTAAAATGTATCTGTATCCTCCACAGCAGCTATGGGTCTTCTAATAAAGTAATCATGTAGAAGTATCACAAAGGAGGTCCCCAGGAACAGATACACTTGAGAAACATCAAATGAAAAATGATGCAGAATTTTCATTGCTCTAACAAATATTACTAGAAGGAAAAGGGCAATTACTCATTTAGGTATACATTTGTGAGATTTAACATCAAGATGCTCCAAAACCACAACACAATGGAAGCTCCAATCAAAATGAATAAGAACCCCAAAAGGATAAGAATGCTATAAGAACAAAGATCTTGAACATAAGTACAGCCTATCATGCTAGAAATACAAAGGCATGGGGCATCAATGTAGGCTCCAAGTGCACATTTGGTCTCTCCCCACTGCTCTCAACCAAAGATTCATAGCTTAAAAACAGAAAATTAGCAGATCTTCCGCTGAATGATAAATAAAGATGAAAACAACAAGGAAAACTACAATTCAGGGAAAAAAACGCACTGGATATTAATCATAATGACCATGCATATTGAGGAGATTTACAAGATGTCAATCAGAGATTCTGGAATTAAAAACTCAAAGACATTGATATCTGATATTCACGAGAGGAACTACAGGAACTAAAACTCATAAGTGACTGTGGCCATGACATATTACCGAGAAATTAAAGTGCCTAAAGTGCTCAGAAAGTAGACACCAGGATATCTTGGTTAAATGTGTGAAGAGCACCTTTTCAATAAACTATTATAAGTACTGGTCAGCCTATGCCTCGCAGTTGAACATATTGGCAAACAGAAAGATTCATATCAAGAAGCTGACAGAGAGATACTTCAACTTAGACCTCAGGGAAGGGAATAATACACATTAACAGAGAAGCATATCTTACGGATAATATCGAAGATTTCCCTTCTTAGTGTCCTGCTTGATGGGAGTGAATGGCTCATCAGTGGCAACTTCCATCTTTGCACTGGACTCCTTGGGTATTTCAACTACAAAGTTGAAAACCCCATTGCCCAGTTGCAACGGTATATCATGCCATGGGGATATCTGCACCAGAATCATGATTCTTCTTCATGTTTAAGCCCAAGAACGGGTAAATCGAATTTTCTTGAATCAATGTTTAGTAAATGAGATCTTTTCATTTGCACAATGTCTCTATGCTAAACAACAGAGACGAGATGAACGCGAGACACTTCCCTGTGTGGAAATGTAAACTCGAAAAACAGAAACCAGTTCAAAGTTTGGCATTCAAACGATCCCCACATCGGGCATTTTCCTGCAAGACAAACATACTTCAAAAGACGCCAAAACACGACTTCGCCCCATCCATGTGCATTGCAACACTACTATCGAATCAGGAGCGGCCAATTGCAGCATCGGAAGCCGTCTGTAAGCACGCTCATTTGTCCAAAACATGATTTTGCCGCAAATACAAGATAAGACGCGGATCCATAATCGAACAAAAGTCGTCTCTCTTTCGTGCTCGCTCGTCGCCATTGATCGTCAATATCACCAATCCGACGAAAACAATCAGAAACGCGAAGCTTCGAATAAAGTAACAGTCTTGGCAAGACTAAAAGCTCCACATCTTCCTATCCATCATCCACTGATTTCCGAAACGCCCAAGCGAAATCCACCCCATTTCCATCATATTCTCGAAAATCGAATCAGCACGCTCGAAGAGAGAAGAGAGAGAGAGAGACCTTCTTGCCGGAATCCTCGACGAGGAAGACACGGTAATCGAGCGTCTCGGGCTTGCCCTCCTCCTTGACCTTGACCTGAGGGCTGTAGATGGCGCTGCAAGCGAACGACCTCCTGGACGACGGCGGCGCGGCGGCGGCGGGCCGCCTGAAGAGGCGCAGCCCGGCAGCGCCGCCCACGGTCCCCGGCTTGAGCGAGCGCGGCGTCCTGGAGAGCAGGCAGGTGGTGGTGGCGGCGGCGGCGGCGGCCGGGATGACTCTGACGGTCGCCATGGCCCGTCGGAGGCGCTCTGCTTTCCGGCTGCTGACGGCGACGGCGACGGCGACGGCGGATGGCGATTGGGTGAGCGTGCTTTAGAGGAGTGTCGAGTGAGCCACAGAAACAAATAGTGCCTGTTTTTTCCTTTTTATTTATTTATTTATTTTCCCTCGGGCCCAGAAAATAAAAAATGAAATGAAATATAAAAAATTGGGGAAAAGAGGGCAATAATATCTGGTGGGCCCCGCGTGATATACTTGCCGTAGAGCTACTGGTGGGTGGAGGTTGGTGCGCCGCCACAATCTAGCCTCGAGCTGAAGCTTGGTGATGTGATGACGCGAGATATCTCGAACATGAATAATTACAACATGAATTTTGATTTAATATGTAATATAATTTCTTAATTTAAAATTTATTTAATATAATTCATCAATTTTTATTATATATTCAATTTAGTTTTTGAATGTTCAATATCATATCTATATTTGAATCAATGGAAGAATGACATTGACCATTTTTATATAATTCATTAATCGATTGAATGTATCAAAAATTCAAATATTATATTGAATAAATTAAAAGTTCAACGAAGGCATTACATATTAGGTTAAGTAAAAGTTGAAAATTAAAATTTTATAAACAATATAAAAATTGAAAAATCAAAGTTTATAGATCATTTCAATCATTTTCATATTTAAAATTGTTGTTGTTACCATATTTTGAAAATTAAAATTTAAAAAAAATATATGGTTCTATAATTCAACTAATATTTTTTTTTAGTAAGATCATTTTTCAAGCATGAGCAAAAAGTTTTGTCAGCAAGGCAGCACAACCCAGCAACGGGCCGGCAAACCCAGAAGGAATATTTAAAATTGTTGTTGGCCCGCCACCAAATTTCAAAGCCCCACCCTCGTTGAAATTACACTTTTAAAAAAATATACGATTCTATAGTTCTATTGGTATTTATTGCCAAAAAAATGTAATAAAAATTTTTGAAGTGAAAATTAACTTGTACCGGAAGAAATTATTAAGTAAAATAATTTCAATTGGAAAATTATTAGAATTTTTATCAAAAACTTCGTTGCTCGATGTATGAAACAAATAGGAATCTTTGCTTTGGATGATAAACTCGTTTAGACACTCCATATAAAATTGCTCTATTCCTTCGTGAAAAGGTTTTTATACCCAAAAAAAGTGTCTTTCATTTCTAATAAAAAAAAATGAATGAAAATGCATCTGTTCTTGCAATGGATCAATGGCAGCAATCTAATTCAGATCCCTAACGAGTCAGAAAATCCAGAAACTTAAGGATTTTGCCAATAATTTAGGACATTTATTGTAATTATTACCATATGAAATATTCTCTGATAAATTCACAAGAGGAAATGCCACAAAAGAAAAATAGAAAAAGGAAAGAAAAAATTGCATTATCAATATCAACACCTTTGGTATTTTATCTGATACAATCCCTCAAGTTAAAGCAAAGAAAGAAGGGGGGAATAAGTTCCCCTGAAAAGCTCTTGGTCCTTATGGAATGTGACAACCCAAATTTGAAGCAACACATCTCATGACGAATTATTCAAGACAGGAAATGGGATAAGTGGATACATCAATACAAGCAGATCAAACATCGAGAGTGAAACGAACTTTCAGCTCTGCTGGATCCCGCTCGGCCATGTCAGGTTCTTAACCGGCCTGAGGATGGCTTCAACCTCGGAGAGCGTTTCTTGATCCATTCCCACGGACACCAGCTCTGCTGCAGCGGCGACATTCTCCTCGACCTGACATTGGCATGTGAGAGTGTATCAGAGAAGTTCATTCCGACACTGCTACATGCTGCGCCATCCTATTTAAACTAGCAGCAATATGACCCATGTTCTTCTCATCGCAGTAGCTTGATGAGTTAGCTCAGAATCTTTTTGACCAAAAATGCACACTTGACAGTTATCTAAATGGCATCGGGCGTACCAGATTCGTTGACTTTACCTTTTTTAGGAGGATGAACCAATTAAGCAATCAACAAGGACTATATGTATCTTTAGCAGAACATCAACAAACCCGAAATTTTTAAATTGGCCCATTCCCTAACTAAAGCCAAAGCCAATGTCCCACTACACTCCCAACTACCATCTAAATTATAAATTGTCCTAATCAAGAAGTTTGGATGCATATGGCACTCTGGCCATTCTCTGCACTGCCCAGAAACCAAAGGAGACAAACTAGGCAAAGACATAATGGACATTGGTAGCAACCCACAAAGAACTTAGAAGTAGGATGACAAACTTTATGGGTGTACACAGGCAAAAAGCATCTGTCAATGAGAAAAGCAAAGATTACACATCCAAGCATAAAGCAAGACTGCAATATGACTGTTATCTGAAATGCTTTTCTCAGTCATGCTGTGATCAGTGTGAAACAAAGATAAGCAACTATGCAATTTTTTCACTATAATTTGGTACGACTGAAATCAGGGAAATGTAAAAAGGATGCAAATTAGCTAAGTAGTGCTTTGGTCAACAAAACAGATTTGGTTAAGAGAAGGCAAACATCATTCAAATCTTGATGAATCACCAAAAGCCCTTGCATAAATATTAATTCATACCTGTTTGACGCAGTTCATGCCAACCAGCACTGAGGAAATATCCTTGTTTGTCAAACTGTATTGCATAGCTAACTTTGAGATGTTCTTCCCTTTCTTCTGGCAAAAGGTCGCAGCATCTTGACATGCAGACTGAAGACAAATCAAACGCATGATGATCGTTATTCTGACCAAGGTTATAAAAGTACCAACAATGTGTACCAGTTAGCACAAAAAGACATATGGCTCCCACTCCTCTCTAACACACAAGTTAGGTGGCTATAGGGCTAAACAACAAAATCTTTGATTAACCAGAAGATCAAGTGAGGACCAATCACCTCAGTAAGTAGCATGCTAATTTTCTTCTAGCTCAGCCTTGATCAATATTACACAAACAATGTCCTCAAATCCATCAAAAATCCCAACACTATACTCATGACCTTCCTGTACTGCCAATCTATTTCTTACTTAAATGAGCATCCTTCTGCACAAGGGGAAGAAATTGTAAACCAACCTTTAGCTCAGTGGGAGCTGGATGCCACTCTGGTGGACCACTCTCAGTAAGAAGCCCCATTGCTAGGGGAGAGGCACTTATTATACCGACACCTTTGCTCTTCAAGTATTGCAGCAAATCTTCCAAGCTATTGTCGTTGATACTGAAGTGGCAGTAAGAAAGGACTACGTCAACTGAACCTGGTGGCACACGATCAAGCACATATGTGAAGATCCCCAATGGTAGTCCAGTAATGCCAATGAAACGGATCTTTCCGGTTTCCTTCAGTTTCAGAAGTGCAGGAATAGTCTCATTGACAATCTGTCAGTGTGGAAAAGCCAAGCGTTCACACTCATTTTTCAGAATACATGTGACAAATCAACAATATAGTCAGAACAAGAAAGGTAAGCACCTGATCTAGGGAGCCAAATTCAATATCATGGCACTGAAGTATATCTACATAATCAAGTTGCAATCTTTCTAAACTCTCATCAATGCTCCTTGTCACTCTCTCAGCACTAAAGTCCAAGCCCTCTTTATAACGTCCACATTTCGTCGATACAATATACTGATCTCTTGGTACACCTGAAGCTTTAAGTGCCATCCCCAGCATCTTCTCTGACAACGTTCCTCCATAGTACCTTTAACAACAGGATATATCAGGAGATATTTTCAAGTGGAAAATCAGCGCATAGTGCAAGTCTAAAATGTATGGTGCAAAAACAACAGCCAGAGCCTCCTTAAAAGCAGGTAAAACAAGTTGAAGACCGGAAACTATGTGAGAGTATCCACCAATCTGAAAACATCGAGAGACCTCGAATGAGCTGAACAAATGCCTAAGAATTGCTAATTCCAGATCAATTTCTCCACCTCTCATCGGTTCAATGCTTGCAGAAAGTAGTAAATTTGGATGGAGATTAAAGGAAAAGAAGAAATTGAGTAGATAATGGCAGTGTATTATGCATGCCACCTTTAAAATAATTAATGCAAATAATCTCTTATCTCCATCATCAAAGAATTATAAATACCGTTATCTCAGCAACTTCCACTAGTCCACTTCTTGTGTGATTAACTCCCACTGATCTCATCCACTCATCAAGATTTCGAGCAAAAGAACAAATCCCCTCACTCCATGATCCTCCGGCAATGAAGCATCGCAGACATCATCATACTATCTCAAAATCTTTCAACTGTCTCCAAGACCCCTCTCTCAAATTACAACAATTGTAACATTAGCTCACTCTGAATCCTAAGCCACTGATGCCCACATTCTGAGAAATAAATTCTCAAAATCTTTCAACTGTCTCAACATCCCCTTTCTCAAATTATAACGATTTTACCATTAGCTCGCTCCGATTCCTAAGCCACCCATTCCCACATTCTCAGCAACAAACAGATGATCATCACCAATTCAGACATAGTTCAAGAACGCAAAACCTGCCCCTTTCTCTATCCTACGCCATCATCCATTCTCGAGTTCCAGGCAACAGAATGACCCCAATTCGCCGGATCGCCGAATCGCTGAATACCCTCTCTCTCTCTCTCTCTCTCTCTCTCTCTCTCTCTCTCTCTCTGACAAGAAGTACAGGCAAAGGAAAGCGAAAAATTTTCAAGTTTGCCTTACGGGGAGGTGTCGAAGAAGTTGATGCCGAGGCGGAAAGCTTCGCGGACGGAGGCGACGGCCTCGTCCTCGGAGACGGGGCCGAAGACCCTGCCGAGAGGGGACGCGCCGAAGCCGACGCAGCTCACCTTCAGCCCCGTGCCGCCGAGGGGCCGGAGCTCGAGCCTCGCCGGCGGCGGTGCCGCCATCGGAGGACCGGCGGGTCGGTTCCTTGATTCGTGGGTCGACGGCGGGAGCCGGAGCTCGAGAGGCAGCGAGGACGGAGGAGGGAGTGGAGTGGAGTGGAGTGAAGTGGAGAGCAGAATTTAAGAGAGAGAAAGAGAGAGAGGTGGGACCCGATCGAGGGGTGCGCAGAAATTTCGAGGAAGACGACGTAAGGGGACGGTGCGACCCGTGGATGCTAACTGTAGTTTCCTGTCTGTTTGGTACAAGTGTTTTGGAGTTCTATGATTGGTTTTTTTTTTTTTTTTTTTTTTTGGTTTTTTTCTGTCAAACCATGATTGGTTGAATCATGACACTCAATTGTTTCTCGAGATTAGAGATAGATTAGGAAATTGAACCTGTCACCTTCGATTTGGACATAAATCCTCGGCCGGAGATTGATTCCTCAAGGAGAGGGAATTCCTATCGCATGAACAATCGACCTAGAAAAGGATCCATGGCTTTTGGAGTACGAGACGCCTCGCCTAATTTCCCAACTACCATATTTTATGATGACTTGTAGAAAGTTGTCTCGTCTCACTTGAAGATAGTGCAATTTTGAGCATTGTTTACACTAAAAAATAATCGACTTTTTGGGATCAACAAATGATAGGGATAAATTGGTTGATGAAAGCAATTATGTCACTAGAAAGTTTTTTTTTTTTTTTGGTCGGAAAAGGAATATGCATTACTCAAATTGAAGTAGACAAATTACGAAAGGATTTGAGGTCCGAACATAAGATTAACCAAAAAGATTGAGGGGGATTTTTAATCCAATCTATCGGGAGAGTGGGCCTTAGCAACCCAATCAACCGCCTTGTTATAATCCCTCGGTTTATAGTGGATCCTAACACCATGAAATTAGCCCAACAGGTTTATGCAATCATAGATGATGGACTTGGAAGCCCAAGGTAGACTAGCCCATAATAAAGTCAACTGTAGATAAATTGTATGTAGTTAAAAGTACTGATTGACCATCAGCAGGTACCAAACCAGTTCGTGGATCTCCTTCATTTAGCTTCTGTTGAAGCCACCGCAAACCCTCCCGAACAGCTAGGGCTTCGGCGATGGCTGCTGATGGAGCGACCAGCTTCTTCACAAACCCATCCAGCAGCACACCCTCGGCACTTCTACAGATCACCGCAGCAGACCCCTCCATCATCGAGCTATTCCAAGCGCAGTCGCTGTGCAACTTGCAGCCAATCTGAACCGAGGTTGGGTCACCCGCTACTGCAGTTCTTTGCTCTTCATCACAGGTAAGGTTTTTATTTCCATACTTCTGGACCAAGTGAATCGTGTTGATGGCTTCATCGATGATTAAACTCGGGTTTGGTGATGTGGGCATTGACACCTCCATGGCGATATCATCGACAACTGCACAATATCGATGGAGCACAAGGGGTTGGCTATATTGAAATTTGATTAAGTGTTGGGGATAAAAGAGAGAAGAATATATGGATCAATATGTCAAATTGAGAAGCCAATATAGATTGACGATTGAGCATTATAGTCTCTTTGGAGGCTGGCAAGGTCGAGCCTTTGGCCAGTTGTCAACTATTGTTGAGGGCTCACGACTAGTGGAAAAAGAATAATAAAAAAAGAAGAAGATAGAATATAAATTCAAAGATTCAAAAAAATTGTAATAATTATCCATATCAACACGGGCTATGTCATATAGGACGGTTAGTGTCCACATTAACAATTTCTGGCTAAATTGGCCTAATGGTCTACATGGTTAATTTTCAAAATATTTAGGATTAAATTGACAAATTAAAAAGTTTATAACTAAATTAGCACAAATACAATAGGTTTTGATCTTTTTCAGTAATTTTCTCATGATGGTACCTATATTCAATAATCATCCTCAATAGTTGTAATTTTCTTGTAAGTTCTCATAAATGACGAGTTAGTATCCACGCTTTACGTAATACATAGAATAATTGCTTCAAAATCTCATAAGGTTGAATATTCCTGCATTTGTAAATTTCCTAGAAAAATCGAAAACAACTTGAGTTTATTATAAGTCTTTGTTTTTTTCCTTATGGGATATGTGCAACAGAAGTCCTGAAACTTACAAGAAGAGTGCAATTGAGTACTAAAACTTACAAAAAGTACAATCAAGTCCTAAAATTTGTCAAATTAGTTCAATTGAGTCCTAAATTTAACACCGTCAGATTTACTAACGGAAATTGCGACGTGGCATTTTAAATGAATTTTTATTTTCCACGTGGCTTTTAACATTATTTTTATTCTTGTTTAAATTAGATTTAAAAACTAAAAAGGAAAAGCTAAATTTATTTATAAAAAAAAAATTGTTCAAAAAAAAAAAAAAAAAAAAAGGCACCTGTGGAGCTTCCACTGTCGCCCATCGTCGGAGGGACCGACCCTCACCTGGGGCCGGTGAGGGCCAGCCACCCCGCCCAGGGCTGACAATCGTCGCCAACCGCTTCGGCGACCATCATTGGCCCCTCCGGCGATGGGCGGCAGCTATGCGCCGAAATGCCCGCCGTGCCATTTTCTTTTTCTTTTTTTTTTTCAACAATTTTGTTTTTTTAAATAAATTTTAGTTTTTCCTTTTTAGTTTTTAAATCTAATTTTAAATATTTTGAATAAAAAATAATTTTAAAAAGCTATATGGAAAATAGAAATTCATTTAAAATATAACGTCGCCGCCATCGGCAATTTCTATTAGTAAATCTGACGGTGTTAAATTTAGGACTCAATTGAACCAATTTGACAAATTTTAGGACTTGATTGCACTTTTTGTAAGTTTTATGACTCAATTGCACTGTCCTTATAAGTTTTAGGACTTCTATTGCACATATCCCTTTCCTTATTCTAAGTAACTTATTTTCATGATCGTAATATTCCTCCTCTCTTCATAAAATTAAAGGCCCTATCAGCTTGTAAATTATGCCTAAATGTCGTAAGTTTTCTTAATCTATAGTTATGTTTAGATGCATGCAAAAAGGATATTTATAGACTTACTTGCAGAGTTCATTTTAAGAAAAAAAAAAGGATCGTGTTCTCTTATTGTAACCTAAAGGACCCGAAACTTTTATCGATTTGACCCGCCCCAATGCCATTGTCTTAATGGATGTAATAATTGGGCCAAAGCCCTAGGGCCCAAATTCGGCCCATCAGATGAGCTCTCATCTTCTGCAGGAGCCCTAGGGCCCAAAGAGAAACGGGATATGCCCACGTACAAGCCGGATTAAGTTCTTTTTCAGCGTCCGGTAAGGATTCGAACCTTGATTCATATAGAGTTTATTAAGTTATGAAATTATATGGCAATGATAGTTTAGGGTATTGTAGAGTCGATTCGAAGTTACGATTGGTTGGAATGAATTTTTAAAGTTTCATGCGCACTGCTGCCTAATTATAAATTACTGTGTTTGGCAATGGTTTTGGCCCATCTTCTTTCATCATTTGAGTCGGCAAAGTTTAGAATCTTTTAGTATCTCGAAAGCTATTTCTTTTGATAGTAATCCTATTTAAATCGGAATTCAATAGAGAGAGATGTGGTGTGAAAAAATTTGTTGCACGAGTGGCTGTTCGTCATGGAAATAGTTGTTCGTAGTGCGAATGGCTATTCGTTGCAATTGATTGCTCCTGAAGTCTTTAGGCCTTTGGTTCAAGTTCATTGAGCTTTGGGCTCCCAAAGCCCTCAAAACTACCATGTGTTTAGTTCGGTATTTGGAGGCCTCATTGGCCAAATCTTTGCTTTGAAATGCTTTGAAAGCCCAAAAGCAGTGGGGACTTGCTTTGGGTTTTCAAGATTTCCAAAATCAAGTTCACTCTATTGTTCATCCGTTGACTTCTTTAAAAAAAAAAAAAAAAAAAAAAAACAAGCATCTTCCCCATACCCCAACCGGCCGGCGGCGATATGGTTGCCCTGAGGTCACGCGACCTCAGGCGACGCCGCTTGGGCCTCGCCGGCGGCCAGATCTGGGTCCGCGCGACCCAAACAGGAGTCACCTGAGGTCGCGAGACCTTAGGCAGCCTCGCCGGCGGCGAGATCTTGGTTCATGCAACCTCGGCCAACCTCGCCGACCGCCAAATCTGGTTGCCGGTGGTTGGCCCGCCGTTGATCGGCGATGGAGTTTCATCATATTTTATTTTTATTTTTTAAAAAAATAATAAAAGCCCTTTACAAATGTTGGGTTTACCAAACGGTATTTACACCAAAGCCACTTTCCAATACCCTTTAAATTATAATTTGCCAAACGTTCAAGCATTCCCGAAAACCCATTTATCCCAAAAGTATTTGCATTTGGCCAAAGGCATTTCCCCAAAGCCGAACCAAACGGGCTCTTAGTCGACGCATAGTAAACGATTTGACTCCAAAATGGTGTCTTCGTCTCATCATGTTTTAGTTATGGCTTTTTACTTAATTGATAAGATTATAAGTTCGTCAATTCAAGTAGCCTTCGTTGTTTTGTTATGGCATTTCCAGGTGAGTGGTTGTCGTAAACTTCCCAAACTTTTTCAATGCGTCGGAAATTTTTTGCTATATCACGGCATTGGTGCTTATCTCTTCTTTAAATTTGTAAAATCATATTTCGAAAGTGATAATGATTTCATATATTATGTGGAAGGCATGATTTGGTTAAAAGACAAAAGTGTTGCTGCGTGTTGCTTTATAAAGACTTAGCGAGGCAAATACTACCCTTTTTGGTTACTTGTGATGACGAAATATCTTTGAACTAGTTTTAGTTGATTATTCGTGAACGGTTGATAAATGCTTTGTGAAAGGAACTGCAAAAGGTTATAAGGATTGGTTTATGAAATGAATATTGGTTGTCGATTTATGGGTATTGGAAGATGAGTATATAGTTCATGCTCATGTCGCTATTATTAAAATCCATTGAGGGTTTGAGTATGCATGCTATTTTCAAGATATCCTTTTGGGTCAAATTACCGCTTGATATAAGTAGAAACCTAGCCAAGGGGGAATCCTAGTAATCTTTTTCACAGAGATTAATCAATGCATTGAACCATTGATGTTTGTTATAATATTATTGATTGAAGGACTATTTTGTATATGTCTATGATTATATTAAAATGATATAACTCATTTCAATCGTGTACGTATATTGTATACTGGATTTGAGAAAATGAGTTTGGATATTGTTTTATAAATATGCATAGTGGATACTTGATTTTCTTAGAAGAGATTTGTATTACACACTAGGGTGTAGTTGTTCTTACCATTCATTTTACATATTTTTGAGGTTCTTCAATTAGTGACAAATAAAATAGGAACGCTATTGACAGAAATTTTTTATAGTTGGATTTTGGGTATGGTCCGATGCGGTTGTATATAAGTTTGGTGATAGTTGACGTGTTTAGCTGAGTTATGAAATGTATATATTCTTTTTGTGGATTAGAGAAACCTTAATTTTATAACCAACTTACTATTTTATTGGATATTTCGATGGATATATATATCATTTTATTTTTATAGCAGTTTTATGTTGGTTAGGCCCTTTAGGTAGGAGAACGACTGTGTGATTCCCCTATATTTATAGGAGTTGGGGTGTGACAGTTAATGTTGTTTGGGGACTAAAAGCATTTTTTGTCTAGCAAAAACCATCTATGCACAGTCATATATTCTTAGAGTAGAGTTTTATGAACAAGCTTCATCATGATAAATCTCCATTCCATCCCACTTCCCTCAACATTAATTAGACACACTTCTTTACATCAATTAGAAAAAAGCACTTGATGATCTCCTTCATCGTGTCCAATGTTGCTAGAAGAACATATTATCATCAATTTGCCTTACTATTAATCTAGATGGAATATCATATACAAGTCAATAAATATAAACTCACCAATCAAGAATATTACTTTTCTTCCATTTTCTCATTATGTGATACAAATGATTATGTATGAATGTGCTTCACATGTTTACTATATACACACGCCAATGTGTCAAGCCATGTCGACACCTGATACAATCGACACGTTGATAGTCATAATAAGTAGTGTTGTGTCATATGATCCGCTTTTTAGTATCGAAAACAAATCATCATATCTATTAAACACGTTGTTTTCAAATTAGATATCTTATTTTTACACGACACGGCGTGAATTATCTATTTTAATTCGTTATTATAGACTTCTACACCTGCTATAAAATATTACATTTAACTTTAAGCCATAGTTATCTCGGGCGAGCGCAATGATAACTTGGCAACTTTTCTTGGGCAAGTCATTTCGGAAGATTTGGCTTTTTTAGGGATGGGTCTAATCCCTAGTCAAAGTAGACGACTCGAGGTATCAGCGGAAGTCTAGAAAGGACAAAGATCGTGGACAGCGAGTCAACGATTTTGTGTCTCCTTTTTCTCCGACGAAAGAGACATTCGAGTGGAAATCAGTGTCCACCACCGCACATACTTCACGGCACTTCTTGCAGTTACTTATCACGTCATTTTCAGCAACATAATTTATCTTAATTGGACCAACGGTAAAGAATTATCTGTACAATTTACTTTTTGTACTTTACTTTTTAATTCGAGAAGCACTTTATATGCTCATGAACAGATTAAGTTTGGACTTCAACTTGTACATATGACCTATTCCATAGTAGCTCGCACATAATTACTAGAATTTGGACATACGACTCCCCAGTTTCTTAGCTAAATCCTGATGTAACAACTTCCAACCAACCATGTCAACCTAAGTAGATTAATTAACATTTTTTTACATTTTATTAACAAACTTCCCACATACTTGTGAAGTACCCTTAAAAGGTTAATGCTTATATTTTCAAAATACTATTTGCTAGTGCATCGCAAACATTTTAGTCAATGGATTAGTAAATGTATAATAAACACTTGTCAATCATTACTAGAAAATGCTTACTTTAACTTATATTACAAATAAAATGGGTTTGATGGTGGAAATTGAAGTGGTCCTTATTATTGAAAATCATACGGGAACCTGAATTCATACAATGTAAAATTAATTAGATCTTATGAATCGGGTCAATTCAAGCCATTAGCCATGTGAACTTTGCGAAAAACTAAATTAATGGTTGTGATTGAATTTGGTACATAAACCCTAATACATGTAAGCATTATACTTTATTCTTAGTATTCATTTTTTTTCCTCCTTCTAGTTCTACCCCTTTGAAGATATCTTTCTAGAGAATTTTTTCCTTATTTTCCAGCTGAAACAGGCCATAAAATTAGGGCGGCAATTCGTGTTCATTCATCATAATGAGTTCTACAATAATATCGAATGATGTTGTTAACAATTCGTGTCATTTCGAATTTGATGGACAAGGCCATTCGCGTCGTGAATTGCACTTTTCTTATCTCCCACTTTCGAAAATCAGAGTACATTGTTTTCTCCTAGCGCTCTCGAAATTCATTATTCTCTTCTCCTTCTTTTCTTTTCCAGGGGGGAAGAATGCCGACTAATCTACGCCGGAGGATCTCATTTATGAAGACGGACATGGTCGGTCCCTTCCACGTGGCAAACACAGAAAGTGGAGTCAATCATGGCGGCCACATCAGTCCAAGTCGGCCTCAATGGAGGGAGAAGTCAAAGAAAAGCGGTGCAAACTTTCGACGTGGCACGATTTAAGAATGTTAGGCTAGGGTGACTTCATCGCGTCCCTTCTCGTAATTCGTGTCCTTTTCGTATGAATTTGCCATGTTAGGTATGTCGGGTCTCGTTAAATCGGGTTTTTCTCTGTAATTTGTAAATCAAATAAATGCTCAAAGTGCCTTACTTTTCTTAAAAGAGGACCTATAATAAAGTCTGTATCAAATAAGAATCCAAAATAGTCATTTAATCTCAAAAAAGGATCTCGTTTTGCCGGTTGGTGAATAAATGCATCTCCGATGCATATTCTGGTGACCTGATCAAGGATATTTTTGCTCGATTCGGGAAACTCGCCACCAGATCTCCTCGTGATCCTCTGAGATCCAAAACTTCCAACACGAGGAACTTCCAAAAACAAAATCTGCTCCGATTGTACCGAAAAAAGAAAACGAATAGATTACCATAAAAAGGAAGCCTCGGCCCTCGCACCAAATCCAGCGAATCCTCCCATGATATTTCGCAGAAAAGGCAAGGGCTCCAATTCACATTGCCCGAAAATCGCAATTTGCCAAATTGGCGAAGCCTGTTCCCCACCCCCTGCAGCCTCAAAATTGCAACAAATCGCACGATTTGGACGGCCCTTTTGCCCTCGAGGACCTCTTTGTAGGGCCTCGATTTGGATGGTCCCCCTCCCCCACGGATGGCCCTTGCCTGCTGTCAGCGATGGGCGTCGAGCCCTCACTCGCTGCCGATGATGGGTGTCGAGCCCTCGTCGGCCCTTACCAACAGTCAGTGCTTGCCGACCTTTTCCCAAGTCCGATGTTCTTGATCTGGGCAAGAAGTGAACAAGGGACGAAGAAGACGATGAACAAGGCAACCAAAAATGGGAAAAAAAATGGACGAAAATACCCTAATCAGGCCATCGGAATATGTATTTATTCATTTGGCCGGCTAAATGACCACTTCCCATTCTTTGGAAAATTATTTCGCGCCCTGCTTTTGAGAAAATGATGGCACTTTGGGTCCTTATTTAATATTTTCCCAATATCTTATTCGCATTGTATGAACGAGTCGTGTCCAGATTCTTAATGCCGTCTGAATCCTTCCTAACGAGAAATCATTAGACACGCTTTTCAACTAATGCTCTTCAAAAACAGGTCAACTAGCGAGAGAAAGAATAATTAGAGTATCAATCGCACTCCACTGCCACCGCCACGCAATTGTTAGCTGCTGGTGCTCGTAATTCATGTTGATTTGTATCAGTATATATCTCGTCAGACGCCTCGAATCATGTTGAATCGAGGAGTTCTTCCTTCATAATTCGTAAATCAACTCGACGCCGCGTAAGTCCTTTGAAAGAGGAATTCTTAAGCGAGCTTTTCGACCAAATCCTCTTCGAAAGCAGGTTGATTAGCAGTGGAAAGGAGAGAAGAATAATCGATATCAGTCGCAATCAATCACGAGGCAATTATTAGCCGCTGACGATCGCGACAATCGCCAACCGACCTGTCTGGTTTGACTCAATCGTGCCCAGCAGGCGACTTCGTGCATGGCTGCGTCCGATTCTTGGACTCTCCTTTCGCCATGTGAAGCTCCTCTGTATTCAACTCTCTCTCTCTCGTGTTAAATGCCTTTTGACTACATTTCTCTACCAGCTCCTTCTGTCCTGACAAGCTCTTCTTCTTCTTCTTCTTCTTGTTTTCCGGGGGCTCGGTTGGCCGGCGAGGATGGAGAGGGTGTCCGGAATGTCTGCCGGCGTTCTTTTTCGGCGAGTGTTGATGCTCTGCCTCTCTCTGAACGTAGTTTCGGCCTCACAGGCAGATGAGCTTCAGCTGCTCCTGAAGGTGAAGTCCGCGCTTGAGACACCATCGACCACAGGCGTTTTCAGTTCATGGAGGGTCGGCAACGACAAGTGCAGCTTCGCTGGAATCGTGTGCAATTCAGACGGGTTCGTCACCGAGATCGACCTCTCTCGAAACGGCCTGGTGGGTACTCTCCCTTTCGACTCGATATGCTCGCTCGGCTCTCTTGAAAAGATCGATCTTGGAGAGAATCATTTCTATGGTAATGTCGTGGATGATCTGAGAAACTGCACGAGGTTGAAGTATTTGAACTTGGGGTTCAATTCTTTTCTGGGAAAGTTCCTGATTTGTCCACTTTGAGCCGCTTGGAGTTCTTGAACCTGAACAACAGTGGATTCTCAGGGATCTTCCCATGGAAGTCGCTTGAAAACATGACCAATCTTCGCTTTTTGAGCCTCGGAGACAACTTTTTTGACGTGACTAGTCCATTTCCTATGGAGGTTACCAAGTTGGAGAAGTTGTATTGGCTTTACCTGACCAATTGCAGCATCAGAGGGCAGATCCCCGAAGGCATCGGGAACCTGACGCTTCTCGAGAATCTCGAGCTTTCGGACAATGAATTGTCCGGCGAAATCCCTCGGGGCATCGCGAGGCTCGGCCGGCTCCAGCAGCTCGAGCTCTACGACAATCACTTGACTGGTAAGCTTCCTCTCGGGTTCGGGAACCTCACAAGCCTCGTGAACTTCGACGCGTCGCAAAACAGGCTCGAAGGCGATCTCTCAGAGATCAGGTTCTTGACAAGCCTGGCCTCCTTGCAGCTTTTCGAGAACCAGTTGACAGGGGAGATTCCAGAGGAGCTTGGAGAGTTCAAGAATCTTACTGAACTGTCTCTCTACTCGAATAGGCTGACCGGTTCACTTCCTCCGAAGCTTGGCTCGTGGTCGGACTTCAAGTACGTAGATGTTTCGGACAACTCGCTCACCGGAAGTATCCCGCCGGATATGTGCAAGAATGGGAAAATGACCGATCTTCTTCTGCTGGATAACAAGCTCACTGGGACTATCCCAGCGACCTATACAGATTGTTCATCCTTGACTCGGGTACGTTTGAACAATAACTCGCTCTCTGGCGCCGTTCCTGCTGGAATATGGGGCTTGCCAAATCTCATCATAATTGATCTTGGGCAAATCAACTCGAGGGATCGATAACGTCTGATATCAGAAGGGGAAAATCTCTGGCTGAGTTATTGCTGTCTGATAACAAATTTTCAGGCGAATTACCGGAAGCGATGTCGGAAGCATCTGCTCTGGTCTTGATTCAGCTGAGTTTGAATGGATTCGTGGGAAAGATTCCATCCACAATTGGGAACTTGACGAAATTGTATACACTCGATTTGAATGGAAATCTGCTCTCCAGTAGCATACCTGTATCTATTGTCTCCTGCATCGCCCTTACTATTGTAAACCTCTCAAACAATTCGTTGACCGGAGAAATTCCCGACGGCATCAGAAACTTACAGACTCTGAACTCCCTGAACCTATCCAATAACAAGCTTTCTGGTGAAATCCCATTGAGCCTGGGATCAATGAAGCTAAGCCTTCTCGATCTCTCGAACAACCGGTTAACTGGTCCCATACCAGACTCCCTATCGATAGAAGCCTACCATGATAGCTTTGATGGGAATCCCAGCCTGTGTAGTCAGAGGCTCGAACAATTCCAGCCATGTATTTCGCGTTCACAGGCAACCACTCCCGTCGGGGTCATCCTCTCCTGCTTCTTTGCCGGAATAACTTTGTTGCTAATCATGTTCGCATTTATGATGTATGCGAAGTTCAGAAAGAGAAGCAAGAGTCTCAAGAGTGTCAACAGTTTGTGGAGGCCAGATTCCTGGAACATGAAGCCGTACCGCGTACTAAGCTTCACAGAGAGGGACATAATCGATTACATAAAGACCGAGAACTTGATCGGGAGGGGCGGATCCGGGAACGTGTATAAAGTCGTCTTGGGGAACGGCAAGGAACTCGCGGTGAAGCACATTTGGGCATCGAGTTCAGCCAGCTTCAGCAGCCATCCCAGCAGTTCAGCCATCCTCAGCAAGAAAAGCAAGAGCTCGCCCGAGTACGACGCCGAGGTGGCTGCGCTGAGCTCGATCAGGCATGTGAATGTGGTCAAGTTGTACTGCAGCATCACGAGCGAGGACAGCCACCTGCTTGTTTACGAGTACTTGCCGAACGGGAGCCTCTGGGACAGGCTACACGAGAGCCAGAAGATGGAGATGGGATGGGAGGTGCGGTATGAGATTGCGTTAGGGGCTGCCCTGGGATTGGAGTATCTGCACCACGGATGTGCTCGGCCAATCATACACCGCGACGTGAAATCGAGTAATATTCTGTTGGACAAAGAGTGGAAGCCAAGGATAGCGGATTTCGGGCTGGCGAAAATCGTGCAGGCCAGTCCCGGTGGTAATTGGACACATGCCATTGCAGGCACTTTTGGATACATAGCTCCAGGTAAATCTGATTTTAGATTACGACCCTTCAAGAATGGCCTGAGTTAGATTCTTGTAGTGATCAATTAGAAAAGGAAAAATGAGATTTGCGCTTGTATATTACTTTGGATTTCGTCCCTTCGTTCTCTAAAGGCGGTCCGTGCTTCTGTTCTCTTTCCTAGAACTTTTTATTGTTTATTTTTCCTCTCACAAACGGTCCCTTTCTCTTGCTTGCTGCAGAGTATGCATACACCATGAAGGTCAATGAAAAGAGCGACGTCTACAGCTTCGGCGTCGTCCTGATGGAGTTGGTCACAGGAAGGAGGCCCATCGAGTCGGAATTCGGAGAGAACAAGGACATTGTTCATTGGATGCGTGAAAACATGAACAGCAAAAACTCTCTGCTCGATTTGGTGGACTCGAACATTTCCGACACCCTAAAAGAAGACGCCGTTAAAGTGCTCCGAATAGCCATCCTATGCACGGCTAACATCCCAACCGTGAGGCCGTCGATGAGGATGGTGGTTCAGATGCTAGAGGAGGCCGAGCCCTGCAGCCTCAACAATATCCTCGTCGACAAAGTAGGCGAAAACAGTGGAAAGACCGAAGAAAAATAGCTAAATATCAGGCTCTCAAACTGATTCTGCTTCTCTGCGTTAGGAATTCATGTAGCAGACAACATTCCATTGGCATAAAATAAACCTTGAGGGAGCCCATCTCGGTTCAGTTTGGTTAAAGTGCATCAGATTTAGGAGCTGATGTGCTGAATCCTGATTAGAGCTGCTCTGAGAGAGGGTAGAAAACTTATGATTTTAGCTTTTTGGGTTAAACCAGGAAAAGATCTGGAGTTGTATCTTAGCAAAGCCATAGCTTTTTTTTCTTGGATTTTTGTCCTAATCTAATGGGACAATATGCAAACCAAAGTTCGAACGCAAGGACTTCTGATGAGGTCTCACTTCTTGGTCATGTCCTTAGCTCATATAAGGTCCTTGTACCCTTTAGATACATTGATCTGGAACCAAGAAATTTGCATAAATTCTCCAGCATATAGTTGGAAAATTGATGAAAGAAAGGTATGCGATTCTGCAAATTACGATCGACTCTTGTCGCGCTTTCGTCTATCCACAGGCTATATAACTGGTAACAAAAAATTCGACTCCTGGTTCAATATCGCGCCCTGTTTTCTGAATCGACATCTCCAGTCTAGAGTGGTTCAGTTTAAGGTTGTCCGACATTCTTGGTGAACTCAAAGCTTTTGAGTAGGAGTAGACAGACGTACATCGTGGGGGGTAAGGATTTTACGTCCACCCGACATGATTCCAGCAAGTTTGATTTTGATATCCAACACTTGATTGCATCATTTATCGAACAGCATGGATGTTTTGATAATGTTAGTTGGCATTTCAGGGTACTTGTGCTTTGTCTATGATCATTCCGAAAAACGATCAGCAGCAAGCTGAAATTCAAGCCTCGTTTATTTATAATGGAAGGACAAATGCAATGCAATCGCAGCGTCTTATCTTCTTCATCAATGATCAAATGATTCTTATTTCTGATAAGCAGGAATCACTGGTCTAACGGGGAATAAGTAAAATCCTAACACAAGTTTCTCTGGCTACACCTTTCTTTCTTTCTTTTTCTTTGCTTTTTTCGATTCCTTCCCCAACAATAAAGCAGCAGAGACAATCCCAAACAATGGCGTTCACTTGTATAGCTGCTTAAATCTTCTACATGCCTCGATGATGTTGTCTCTGTGTCCAAAAGCACTAACCCGGACGAAGCCTTCACCACCAGGTCCGAACCCGCTGCCGGGTGTGGTAACCACGTGAGTCTTCTCAAGAATCTCGCTGAAAACATCCCAGGAGCTTCGCCCTGGGAAGTGGACCCAGACATAGGGTGCATCCTTCCCTCCGTATACCTTGAAACCAAGAGAGCTAAATGTATTCACAATTATCTCGGTGTTTTCTTTGTAGAAACCAATCACTTCACGCATTGCCTGCAAGAAAAGTAATAACTTCATGGGCATTATGAATCAAAACTTAAAAGAAGAGCATAGGCAGCCCTCTCGAGGCCAACAAAATTAACGTTGTATATAGCAATCAGCAATCACTAGAGTAACATCATTTAATTAAAAAAGATAGCACAAAACAGCTCACAGATAGTCCTTCAGGAGAAAGGCATGCCAATCCACCAGCTTGAGCAATGTTGGATGCACCGTTGAAGCAAGTGCAGACAATGCGGCTGAAGTCCTTAGCAACAGGGAAACCATCTGAAAACAGCAACTCTTTGGGAACCACAGTCCAACCAAGACGAACGCCAGTAAATCCAGCATACTTGCTAAATGATGACGTCTCAAGAGCAACCTTGAACAACACAGCAAATTTTATGGGGTGGATAAAAAATGCATTAAGAACAAGTTGAGAGGTAGAAGGATAACAAATATTCACAATAGGAAATACAGATCTATATGTCAAAATAATTTGGTAGAAAGCATCCCGGTAACTCAACTGATGCAAACATGTAAAAGCAACTTGCAAGGGAAAAATGTGGATGTAAGTTCAGCATTACCTCTTTGGCACCTGGAATTTCAAATATGCTTCGAGGGTTGTCATCTGACACGTATAGTGCATATGCAGAGTCATAGACAATAATGGAGCCATTGTCCTTAGCGAACTTAACCAGCCTTGTCAGTTGCTCCCTCGTTGCAGCAGAGCCAGTAGGATTGTTTGGTGAACAGAAGAATATGATATCCGTTCGAGGTACAGTCGACAAATCAGGAAAAAAACCATTCTCTGGTGTGCACTTCATGTATTCGATTTTTGCATACTTTCCAATGTCTTGTTGAAACAGCCCTGTCTGGCCCATTATAACACTTGAGTCTACATAAGCCTACAAAATACAGAAGTTTCAAAAATTGTTATTAAATGTCAAGTCAAGATAGACACGTCATATTAACCAGCAAGAAGTTGCCCTATTTCCAATCACAGTGAGTTTTACAACATGTTTTCTGGGACGGCATCTCCGTCAAACTTTACTGAAGCCGCAAGTGCAAGACATAAAGAATCCAAATCGGTTTCTCTATGATGCATTAGAGCAGAATGTGGTACAGCCACCTAAAAACGTTTTCCTTGAGTAGGTAAATCAATGAGAAGTAAAGTAACTTATTTTTTGAATAAATGAGTTACCTCATTTCACATAGGATTACCAACACAACAAAAGAAGTTCACCATATTTTATAGGTGTTCACAACCCAGTTATACAGTGCCTCAGGGCATTGCAGACATGCCTGAATCTGAGCATTCACCTCTAAAAGAGAATGCAAAGAAATGCTTCAACTTACCCACAGAAAGCTTACCACTCTTTAACTGCAGCCAAAGGAAACAGAATAATCTCTCTCATACAACCAAAATTCAAACTCCCCAAGCTGTTTGTCATTTCTCAGTAAAAACGGAGGACCGATACTCTGACAGAACTTAACACTAGGGCTCAATGAGGCAATTGAAGTCTTTCACTTTATGCAATATATAGACAGAATCAAACATAGATTACATGGTCTCATCTAGAAAGATCATGATTACCGGGTATGATGGATCTTGCACAGCCATTGTAACATGTGACCCAAAAGCAACCTGACATAAGCAAAAGCAAACTAATTAGTGTCTACAAAAGAAAAATAAAGTAATTTAAGAACCTCCTTGAGATGGAGTAATCGCAAATTAAAAATCTTGCATCAAACCAGCAGTCAACAACAAAACACACCTAGGTAAGGATTCAACGTAAAAGACCACCTGGAGGAAGAGAAGTTGTACCTGAAGGCGAGAAATATCACATTTTGCCCCATCTGAAACAAAGATATCTTCTTCCCCTATGCCAAGGTCTCTATAGAATGTTGAAGCAATTGCAGCTCTCAGTGGCTGCAATATTAAGAAGGATATCACGTTGGCTCTATTGCAATAGAGTGAGAAGACTTTAAAGTTTACTGCATCACCCAGCATTTTATATCTTTGATTTTCCTTTTAAGTTCCACCAGACTAATGTCAACAATCTATCTTGAAGAAAGTGAGCTATGAAATAACTCAGGACCAAACACATCTGCAATGCCATATAGGTAACATAATAGGTCATGGAATCAAACAAAAGCTTAAATTGACGTTTAGTTTAGCTTAGCTATTCAAGAACTTTGGTTTTATGTCCTGTCCTTGATTACTGAGCAGTTTGATACTAAATAAAGCTTGATCATACAAGAGGATACATGACATCACTTTGTGGAAAAATCATCACTTGTTTTTACTTCTGTACTCTTCCTCAAATAGATATTTTAAACATATTTAAGTTGCATATCCTACTATCCATTGCATGGACATAGCAGGTCAATAGTAAATGGGAAATGGAGACAGATGCAAGGCCATGAAAATCAATTGAGGAAACTCTTAATAATATTAGCAAAATGTAGAAGGATTGTTTCGTCTGATTAGACCTTAAGAGTACATAACAGACTGATGCACAGCAATGCTGTTAAATCATAAGCTGTATGAAGTGACAATTGCAACATGTATACAAAACCTCTGCAATATTAGCAACTAAGGTTTCCAAACTCAATAAGTCTAACCAGCAAAAGAAGAAATGTGGTTGAAAGACAAGTACCTTTTCACCCTGCTCTGCACCGTACCCACTGTAACCCTCCAAAGTTGACAGTGCATAAGATCTCTGTCAAATTTAAAGAAGTTAACCATTTACCAAACAATAAAATTACTAGAGATATTAAAACATCAAATAGGCATGTTCACATAGAGCTGAAACACATATCTGAAGCATGCAACAACAATTTCAACCAAGCTCTTAGAGCAAACAGTGAGGCTTGAAATCAAAGGACAGAACACAAATTATTCATCCAGGAAGTACTATACAATCGACTATCTGAAATTTGGGGGTAACGAAAGCAACAGGTAGATCCATTCATATGGCATGATCACTAACCAGAGGCCTCCTGTGACAAAAAAATAGACATTTCTCACTTACATCACCAGTTCAATTATGACAGTTTGTGGCTTCATGGTACCAATAAAGATATTCAAAGTTGTTCCATAACTGGCTTTATCCAGCCATCTTGGGAAGTAAATGATGGTAAATTGTGCAAAAAATCCAAAAGAACGGATGCCTTAATTCCATCTCTTCAACAGATAAATTGATAAAGATTTGAAAATTACTGAAAGAAAGGCAACCACTCAAGGTAGGGGTCATAAGAAATATGATCTAGCCAAAAGACTACAGGCATATAAATGATAAGAACCAGAATTTCAGAAAAGAATGATTTGTAGCGATTGAATAAAATTGAACCATGATGTGCACTTCAATGAACCACAAGAATTAACCCAACAATTTACTGTTCTATTAATTCAACTGTCAGTTCAAAATTACAGAGAATGACCATAGATTAAAAAAATAAATAAATAAACCGTATTCCAAATAAGAATGACCAGGCATCTTCCTTAGAATATAGCAGCACCTTTGCCATGCCCGATGTGATAACATCTGGAATGGGCTCAGTGGTATCCCCAATCCCCAAGCTAATGACTTTCGCATCGGGGTACTTTTGCAAGTGTGCTGCCTTTCTTCGAGCAATCTAAATTAAAAAAGGATTAGCTATACAAATAATACACGGGAAAAGAATAGTCTCCACAAAATAAGAGAGTTTCTTGTTTAACAAGAGAGTAATCCATGGTAGATATTAGACAAAGCCCAATCCTGGAGGCAAATTTAGAAATGCAAACGTAGTAGGAAAGGATTCTGCAGAAAGCCGAATAAATCAATACAATGACAATGATGGCAGACCTCGGGAAAAAGGTAACCAGCTTGAAGCTTGGCCATGTTGGCATTGCGGGAGACCTTAGTCTTGTAAGCTACAGACACACAACAACAAGAAGTCCAGACCATCAGCAATCTATAGGGAAGACACCTCCCATGACTCTGAACTAATTCTAAAATGGTCCCATTTTCACTTCAACAAGAGAAAAGGAAATTAAAACCGCCTAATGCACCAAAACTGAACTGACTAAATTTCACTCCACTACCACATTTTGAATCAAGAGACACCTTATTCCACCCACAGTGATCTTATTGCGCGCGCCCACACACGCGCACACACAGAGAAGAGCTCTTACTGGTCTTTTCCTCATGAGGCACGGCTACACATCGGACAGCTCCAGTCTTTTTCGCAGGGACGGACACGTTGGAAGCCCTGTTCACCAAAACGAATGAAAAACAAGCACAGCATAAGCAAAACTCTGAAATCGCTCTGCTCTCATATGGGTCTTCAAACCACACAGATTCACGTGAGTTCCGGGCATAAAAATACCACCTTCCGACAGCATACAACAAGAAATGGTAGTCTAAGCATCAAAAGCTTCGACCTTTCCACAGCCACAACCTCGGACCAGGACGAAACAGAGAAAACGAAGAAAGATGGCAATCGAAAAGGGCAAAGAAGAACACTTTCGAGCGCAAAAGGGGCGCCTTTTCCGTTGACCCAGAAAGGGAAACCTGTACCTGGAAGAGCCCAAGTTGGAGGGAGCTAGGAATGCGGAGGAAGACGAAGAGATCGCGGTGGAGAGGTGATTCTGCAGAGCCATTCTCTCTCTCTCTCTCTCTCTCTCTCTCTCTCTTCTCCGACTTGGTGCAGAGAGAAGGACCAAAGATAGGGAGGGGAAGGGAGACTAGTGACGAAGCAGCAGAAGAGAGATAGAGAGGAGAGAGAGCTGCCAAAACAGTGGAAGTGGAGAACGGTGCGTGCACGCAAACCCTAAGCTTGACCAAGACGACGACGACGACTGGCCGGCCGCATGCTGCATTTTCCAGGGGACATGCATTTTCGTGAGCCCCGCCGCGCCGCCCTTGTCTGAATCACGTGCGGCGCACGGACCACTTCTTTAACGCCTCGTGGCAGCAACGCGTGCGGCATGGCATATCTTAATCCCGGGGAAAGATATCCCTGAATTTTTTTTCATTATATAATGTAATCCTTAAATTTTGATTAAACGTGCAACGTCTTTCTTTAATTTTTAATTTATTCAATATGAAATCTAAACTTTATTCTAATGTGCACACTTTATTCAAAATAAAATCTAAACTTTATTTTAATGTTCAGTGTGCATGTCTAATCAAAGGACAAACATCATATTGCTGCTCGATGTTCAAATTGGGCGTTTTCTTTTGTAATTGGTTCTTATAACTGGCGTTTCCCTCTGGTCTGCAATGCGACATGAAGGTCGGCAATGTTGCTCATGAGAGAATGGGCAATGTTCTTGTAAATGAAGGTGAACGGTGTCTCCGCAATAGCCAGTAATGGGGTGTGGCACGCCGATCCTTTCAAGGTCGGAATGACACGGTCATAACTCACCTATCGAAAAAACACAACAGCCACACCATTGTCGAAGATACCATATCAAAGGCGGCAGCTCTTTTTCTTACATGTTTAGGCCTGATGTCATGAAGCAAGGCAATGGAGATCAATCTAGCTTCTTGCAAATGACCATGGAACAGCTTAGCCTGTTGAAGTGGGCTATGTACGCCAGGTTGGAGTGAGGATCTTGTCGCCCCTGACGCCTTTGTTTGCCCCTTTCTACAATGAGTAAAAGAATTCCTTGTCCTAAAGGGTGTGCAGGCGAACCACTTCCTAATACAAAGGCACCGGATCATTCAGCAATCAGAACTTACAGATCAATGCCCTGTTTAGAACAAAGAGATTGTACAAAGATACTATCATATTTTCATCAGGTCCTGGAACCCAGTGGCAGAAGCCTAGTTCTGAGAAAAACTAAAATGTCATGTTGAGAAACCAGATACAGCACTTGATCTCAGCCAAAATGCCGAGAAAGGTGCTCCTCTCACTTTAGTGTTACTCTCGGCTATGCATGAGTCCAGATACCACTAAATAATCAGGATAGCTACACGAGCTGTAAAATAACCGTTAAAAACTTGGCTCAGTTTGCATTCCCGACAGAGAACATGAAACATTGTAATTCTCATCCATAACTGATTACTAAAGAGCGTTCCTGTACTCTGGACTTCCATGGCAGCATCATTGGAAATCAGGAGATTGTGGAGCTATAGGCAATGATCCGGGAAATGTAAAAACTAATTGGTATCGCAACAGAGCATGAAGTCAGTATGTGCTAAGTCAACGCATATTTGAAATGTAGCTGGAAATATTTAACTATGCCAGGAACCATTTAAAGAAGATCTATGGAATATAGCAACAGTAAAAAGATCAATGGGATACAAACAAAACTGGAACCACATGGAAATAAGCATTAAATCGTCCCCGCAGTGAACGCTTCCCCGTGCATTTTTATAGCAACAGTAGTTTTAAAGGTTTTTATTTCCTGCTTTGTGAGTTCCCGGAAGGCTATTCGTTAACTATAATGAGTGGTGTCCAGTTTCACCAGATTACCAGTTTCGTCTACAAGAAAGACATCATATCCTTCCTTCCATTAGTTTGAACTCTCCAACAGTCCCTATCTAGGCAAAGTTTCAAAAGAATTGTGCAATGATTTAACAATTCTAATCGATGTAATCTTTAGAAATCTAGCAATCTGCAAATGGATTTCCTGACCAGGAGAGTCGAGATATACTAGTGGCTCCATATCGATAAGTACATCATTTATTGGCATAAGAAAGCCATGAATGAGTTTCACAAAATCGCCAGATACCAGATCACTGAAGCTGTTCCAAGGTTGGCATGACTGACTGTTCCAAGGTCTCGGATCATGTCATCTTCTCTATGAGCTCACGTGCAGCAGCAATGATTAACTCTTCATCGTGTGTCGATCCTCCACCTTTTTCCAGATCATCGAAGCTGAGCACAGGCTGTGAAGATAACAAAGAATAAATAACATGACCCTGAATAAACGAATGAAAAACAAGCACAGCAAATGCAAAACTCTGAAATCGCTCTGCTCTCATATGGGTCGTCAAGCGACACAGAATCACGTCGGGTTCCGGGCATAAAGATCCTACCTTTCGATGGTATACAAGAAGAAACGCAACTAAGCAAGAAAAGCTTCGACTTTTCGACAGCCACGACCTCGGGCCAGGCGGAAACAGAGGGAAAGAAGAAAGATGGCAATCGAAAAGGGCAAAGAAGAACACTTTCGAGCGCAAAAGGGGCGCCTTTTCCGTTGACTCAAAAAGGGAAACCTGTACCTGGAAGAGCCCAAGTTGGAGGGAGATAGGAATGCGGAGGAAGACGAAGAGATCGCGGTGGAGAGGTGATTCTGCAGAGCCACTCTCTCTCTCTCTTCCGACTTGGTGCAGAGAGAAGGACCAAAGATAGGGAGGGGAAGAGTGACGAAGCAGCAGAAGAGAGAGAAGAGAGAGAGCCGCCAAAAGATTGACAGGTACGATTGTCAAAAGGGTTTCGTACGTCGTGTCACAATTCATTTGGATGTAGCTTGTCCTCCTTTTGATGCTAATGCTTTATACTTCTTTTTGCATTAACGGAATTTGGAGTTCTCACTTGACGTGAGACTGCTACGTAAAGACACATTTGGTAACGATTCTGTTCCCGAAAATAAATTTTAATCAGAAATAATTATTTTTTATTCTATTTTGAGTAAAAAGAATAATACATTTAAGGGTGTTTGTTAATGTTAACTTTTTTTTGTTTATAAACGATTTTGTGTTTTTTTGTTACGAGAGCAAAAAAAAAAGAGCAAACGCGTTTGTTTGCGTTTTTGTTCGAAATCATTTTTCGTTCTAACACTTTTGGAAAACAGAAAGCAAAAAAACTGTTTCTTTTCTAACAAAAAAAATTAAACACATTTTCTCTCCTCTCTTTTTCTTCTCTTTTTTTTTTCTTTCTTTTTTTTCTTTTGGCCACCATGGCCTCGGCCATGGCCGACGACCCGACCAAAGAGGGCGGCGACCTCGCCAGGGCGTCGCCCAGGCGAGGCCGAGCGTCGCCGACCCTTGGCGACGCTCGGCCTCGCCTTGGGCCGGGCGAGCTCGAGGGCAAGGCCGCGAGCTCGAGCTCGCCCGCATCCAGGCGCGAGCTCGCCCGCCTGACCGCGAGGCCGAGCCTCGCCAAGGGCCGGCGACGCCGGCCTCGCCGGGCCTCAAGCGAGCCTTGCCGTGGCTGGGCAAGGCCGCCGCCATGGCCGAGGCCGAATCGGCAGAAAAAAAAGAAAAAAAGAAAAAGAAAAAGAAAGAAAATAAAAATAAAATAATATTAAAATATTAAAAAATTAAAATAAATAAAATAATAATATAAATTTACCAAACGTGTTTTACATTTTTTATTAGGAATAAGTTTACCAAACGTTTTTTGTTAAAATCGTTAACGAAAAACACTTTTTTCTATTTCCTTGTTCCCTGAAACAATTTTTAAAACAAAACGTTACCAAACGCACCCTTAGTAATCGTACAAAATTTCGATTCGGAATAGAATTGCGTTTGGTACCGTGTTCATTGATTCTGTTCTAAATCAATTTATTTTAATTTTTAAATAATTTTTTTTAAAAAATTATAATTTTTCCTTTTTTTTTTTTTTTTTTTTTTTTTTTTTTCTTTTTTTCTCCTATTCTAATTCTTCTTCAAGCCGGTTGCTGGCCCTCGTCGACTCGACCTCGCCGGCAGCTGGGCGAGGCCCGCCTGGCCATCGGCGGGGTTGGGCGAGCCTCGCCAGTGGCGGCGGCAGATGGTGGCGGCGGCGGGCAGTGGCGACCGGCGGCGGCGGCCGGCGGCGGTGGATGGCGGCGGGGCGCGGTCACCGGATGGCGGTTGATGAAGAAGAAGAAAAGAGAAGAAGAAGAGTTTTGATTCTCAATTTTGTTTCCTAACAATAATCAATTTTTTTTTTATTCTCGATTCTCGTCCCAAACCGATTTTGAAAAAAATCGGAATCGACACTGTTGGGATGGTTATCAAACATGCCCTAATTTACTTTCTTCGCTCCCCTCTGTATATAATGCGAAGAATCAACAAAATGCAATAGTGATGTCTCCTTTAAAAGTTTATTTTCAGTCCATCATTCCATTTTTCTCTAGTTTATCAAACTCAACGAAGGATCGATCACATGAGATTGGTTGTTTTTTGTAGGCGCGCTTCATGGACACAGAATGCAAGCTAATCAGTCTACATAAGGAAAAACCTACTTTATACAATGTTAAATTTGAGTCTTCCTAGAATCACACACGTTTACTCAGAACGCAAAAAACAACAAATGAAGACCAAGAATACATTCTAACACCCTGAATTTCAAAAGTGAGAAATAGGGGAGAGCTTATATTTAGAGACATTCGGTACACCAATGACCTATACCAGGCTGCCCAACAAAATCCAAAACACAATTTATGATGTGAGGAGGGCCATAAATGTTAAAATATGTCTCGAGTTTAAGTTCCAAAGTGAAATTCCGAATATTTCGAATTAGATATGTTGCGGACGTTCAAATCGAAGCAAAGAAGATCCGAATATCAACTTCCCAAAGTTTGAATCTACATTGGAGAAATTGGAAATTTCTTTGAAATAGGAAAGTTCAACTTTTGACTGGATTTGGATTTTGTTTAAAATATATAGAGATATGTTTTGGATAAAATCGTTTTAGATAAGAAAACAGAATCCTATGAGAAGTTGGCAAAAGAATAAGGGTTTTACTTATATATGGACTTGTGGCCGTGGGTGATAGAGGTGGATAACAAATTGTCTTGAAGCGCTGTGTGAATGCTTGGTGTTCTGCCGTTGATCATGAAGAGTTGGTTTTGAAGCGCCGTCTAGTCATCGAGTGCTTGGGAGGGATTTTTTTTGTCGTTCTTACTCATGAATTACATCAAAGAAGTTTAGTGTTTGTAGCCGATTAAATCTTGAAGTAAGATTTGTGTGTAATTTTTTCGTGAGATTGAGAGATTATTTTCGAGGAATTTTCAGGGCTAAACACCGTATGAGTTATTGGTTGTAATTGGGGGCAGGAAACACCGGTAGAGAGTGTTTGAGTGACTGAGTGTGTAATCTCCTCAGACGCCAGATCTATAGTGAAATTTCTTCTTCTTCCCCCGTGGACATGGTCTTTACGACCGAACCACGTAAATCCTACTGTTCGATTCATTTTATTCTTCTGTCTATATTATTGTTCGATCGCTCGCCCTTTTTGTAACAATAAACATATGGATCACCTTATGACAAGGTCCCCCACGGCACGTTCTCGTATATGTAACAATAACCTGCATTCTTGGCAGACTAGAAATGTCCTAGTATAGATGAAAGTTCACATGACGATTTCCAACATAACAGCCTCTCTCTCTCTCTCTCTCTCTCTCTCTCTCTCTCTCACAGACACGCGCACCCATCCACTATGTAACATAATTTGTCACGCCAGCACAGCATTATAGTGCTGTTATTAATGGCAATTGAAGATAAATCTTGACAGAACAGACTTGAGTGACCCGATTGTTCTAGAAAGAAGATGAAAAGACAATGTTGCAGGAACAGTACAAGTTAGAGACCATATTCAAGCTTGACCAATTAAAAAGATTAATTTACACTACACCTTTCTAATTTTGACCAAATTGTCACTGTATTTTCACAGTATTTTTCCAGGAGCATCAGAAAGTATTTAACTAGGGAGACTTCATTCTATAAAGTCCCGTGAGACGATTAAAGGGAAATAATTGGTGATTTGAGGGAGATCTAGTTCCATTTGTTTGAGCTTTAAAAAAAGTACCTATGGTGTTATTTCGTTCCCTCCAAATTAGAGCGGTGATTCGGTCAAAAATAAAATAAAATATAGTGGCGTTAATAGTAGGGTTTTGGAAATACAGCGTGTTACCGTTCCTTTGCACTGTTCTGACTCAAAACAGTGCAGTTTTGGAGTAATAAGTAGGGAAAAAGATAGAAAAGGATTCCCATTCAAATGCCGAATTGACAAGACTAAAAGATGATAGCGATGGCCATAAAACTTCCTCAAGAAGGTGAACACAGTCCGCGGAATTCTGGAGAGAGAACAAAAGGGAAAGAATAAACAAGGCCAGACGTGGGATCCATCAGGCACGGTGGATTAACTTCTCCAGCAAGGGGGAGACCAGACAAAGTTGCTTGGCATGAGTCAAGCGCCTATCATAAACAAGGACAGATGTGGGAATCCATCAAGCACCATGGGTTAACTTCTGAACCAAGAGGGAGACTTCACCAGACAACCATGGATCGTATTCTATAAATTAAGCATTTCCATGTTCAAGTTTAACAAACAGCCCTAGCCAAAGCCACTCTCTCTCTCTCTCTCTCTCTCTCTCTCTCTCTCTCTCTCTCAGCATAGCCAAGAATCACCAAAAGAGTATATCATTTGAAAAAAATATTGTCTGGTGTCCTAGTTTTTTTTTTTTTTTAGACTGGCGAATCGTCTCACAAAGAACTTCGGCGTAAACTCGTCGGGAATACTAGGCGATCCATCTCCCACTCTTCCCGCTTAAGCCAGTCGCTTAATGCGCACGCGATGACTCGAACCTCCCCTCTTCCACAATTAGAGGGGGGAAAACCCAAACCAACTCGCCAACAGCGGGGTGGGTATGGTGTCCTAGTTATTGTTTACTACCTTATTGGGATTTTTAATGCTTATGGAAGTCCTCTAATTATGCCATTTTACTCCTCTTTTGACTGTTTATTAAAGTGATTGGTGATGTTTCAGAGATTAGTTGAACAGATTTAGAGCAATGTGAGTTCTTCAATTTTTCAGCGTCTACTATGGCTAACAATTGTTAGATAAGAAAAATGTAGTCTAAACGTTTAAGCACACCTTGATGGTGGAGGACATAGTTAACCAAACGGGAGAAATTATAAGTGAAGTTTTCCTCCTGGTACAAAGTTTCATTTTTCATCGACATGCTATGCACTTATTTCATGTTAGTCCATCTCTAACTTTTCACTAATAGATTTGTCTCTCATCTCTACCGTTTCGCTGTCTTATTAGGTTCCATAATAGAAGCATGTATAACGTATTAAGTACAGTGACTAAGCAAAACAGTCGGTGAGTGACTAAAATGAAAAAAGATGTGTAGAATAGGGATGACAACATGTCTGCGCTTCTTATATATCTTCGTTTTTTGTTTTTGTTTTTTTTTTCTTTTGGTGTTTCCCTTGATGATTAGGAGTACGGTAAGAACAAAAACTAATTTTTTGCTGCAGAAAACACAAGATGGAGAAAAAAAGGTAGTGCAATTACAAATGGAGTTTAGTTGCCAATTTAGTTAGTCGTCTTCTTAGTTGAAATAGGCAATTTTATGAGAATTGCTGATCTCACAATAGTTATAGGTCCCCGATTAAGACTGTTAATGCATTTTCACGCACGAATATAACCTAAATGCTTTGGTTATGCCAAAAAGCTTGATCGTCATGCACGAATATCTCTATCATTTTTGCCACTAGAAAATCACTTTATCCTGAAGAATCAGTCCTCTAATTCTTTTTCAAATAGCTCAGTAACCCATTCAAAGCCCCCTCCCCTTTTTTTTTTTTCTATTTAAGAATAGTAAGTGTTCCATCGCAGAAAGAACTCGATAGTTTGGTATACACATAGAAGTTCGGACTTGTGGAACTAGTTTTCACTAGAAGCTACATGGATGGATACATATATGTTCCTGTTAGTATGATAAGGATTGTGCTACTACCAATTAGAGTATGGTTTTATATATTTTTATTTTTTATTTTTTTGGTGTAAAATGTAAGTATTATTAAGCAAACGAAGTACAATAGCTTAGGGATATCCCTTAGCATTACAAATAGAGCTAATAATTTGAAAAGATGGAGGTAGGAAGTCTTTGTACAGTGACCACGTTAAATTGCGCTTGTTAATTGCTTGCATTTCGATAACCTCTTTGCTTTGTTTGTCGCTCCCTTATGTTGCAAGGTTGCATAGCGGCATGTAGGGGTGTGCGTTCAGGGCGGGCGGTTCTCGACCTAACCGAACCGCCCGCTAAGGACCGGTTAGAAAAATTGGAATCGGGATCCACCCGTTTGTTATATGGATGGATCCTGGAACCGACCGTCGGTCCGGTCCGGTTCTCGGTGGATCCATGGAACCGATCTTGACGCGAAACAATTTTGGTTTTCAACATGAACGACTACGTGACATCAAAGCGAAGCCAAAGAAAGGAAAACCAAATTTAAGTACGTGGAGATGCGGACGGCGAGATAAGTAAACGCAGTGAAATGGCAATAGGATTAGGAGCGAATATGAAGGGAGTGAGATGAAATCTGCAGGGTTTCTTTTAGTAATTTTTTTTTTTTTAATATTAAAAAGGTTCCGGTCCGGTCCGGCCCGGGTGGGTGGGCGGGCGGATCCGCCCATGGAACCAGAACCGGACCGTGCCCACCGGTTCCATAAATTGGAACCGGAACCGGACCGTTTCCCTCAAGAACCGCCGGTTCGGCGGTTCCGGTCCGGTTCCGGGCGGTCCGGCGGTTCGGGTATTTTGCACACCCCTAGCGGCATGGGAAAATGGTGCTCTTGATGCGGTGGCTCTGTAATTAATTCAAATAAGCGGATTCGACGATGCTTTATTCTCGGCGAGATTAAATTCAAGTATCTCCAATCCGAATCCTCTTCACTCAGCCAAAGGCCAGTTGTCTTTCTTTGTTTCTTTGTTTCTTCACTTTTGCTAAAAGGAGATGGGAGAGTCCTTGAATGATCTATGTCGCAACTCTTCTGATGTGAAACTAGAGGGAGTTTGTGTCAAGCGGGCATAACAATCACTCTTGCAAGATGGCGCTTTTTTTTGTTTAGTGTTGATACCAAATTTTGATCATTTTATTAAGAACTTTATCACGTAGAAAATTAAGAATTCATTTTTAACCGATAAATAAAAATTAATTTTCAAATTAGGAGCATTAGCATTACTATTATTAATTTTTTTCAATTAAATTAAAAAATTATTACTAAAAAAATTAGTTAATAACAAGAAAAGAGTGAAGTAAATAATTTTCATGCATCGCCTTTATATTAGAGATATTTGCATCGATAGCATTAATTATTAAAATTTCCAAAAAATTTCAAAAAAGTCAAAAAATTATTATTAAAAAAGGGGGCATGAAAAAAAGAAAAAAGAAAAAGAATTATCTATTCGTCTGGGGTCGAGACGAATTCGTCTCCATTGCGAAGCGTTGAACCCTTGTGAGTCGCTCGACATCGACCCACGAGACGAGTCCGTGCTTTTGCTGTTCGGGTCTCGACGCAAAGGCACCATACGCTCCGCCGGCTCGTGTCGATTGTGGCGAAGGAGCTCCTGAACGGCCAGCGGGTGGTGGTGGTGGTCCGGCGATGGAGGTTCCCTGCCTGCTGCGAGAGAAGAATCATCTGCGTTTCCTGCAGTTCCAGTCGCAAAACCGAAGCCAAGTCCTCTCTGCCTTCTTTGGTTTTCGAGTTCTGTCCAATTATAACACTGACTTCTTGCCATTTTATACATATCCAGCAGTGAGCACGAGGGGGACTCGAAGATCATTCTTTTCTTTTGAATACCACGCTCTCGGACGCTCACGAACTCCTCACCTTTCGCCTCACCCGGCCAGCCACTTCCACCGTCCGGCGAACGGCGATGGTGATGGGCCATGGTGATGATACTCTTCTATTCATGGAGGTTCGGTGCTTTTTTTTTTTTTTGGTCATAGACGGGTGATTTATTAATGATAATCACAGGATAAAGGAAACATACTCCCTGACATAAAATATTCTAAATTGTTTTATTCTGAAATTGATATGGGATGTTGAAGTTTCTGGATGGGTGCTGTCACACGAAGGAAACCCTCATCTGAGCTTGTGGAAAAGAGAAGATAAAACGGGCTTCATTCATGGTGGGCTTCGGGCTATTGTGGGCCGATGGTGTAAATGAGGGAATTGTGAGTGGGCTGAGTGGGCCGTCTTTTGAAAAATGTTCTTAGTCCAACCCGAGCCGATAGGGTCCGGGTCGATTTAGTGCGGCCGAGTCTCAGCCCGTTCCGATTTCTTTTTTATAATGTTAAAAATCATAGAAAAATATTAATTAACGAAATCATAAAAATATTCAGAAAATTAAAAAAATTCGAAAGATAAATTCTTTTTAGAAAATTCAGAAAAATATTAAAAAATCCTAAAAATTCTTAACAATCCAAGAAAAACTTTCAAAAACTTTAATTTCTCAGAAAAATAGTCTTTTTGAGTAGTTTTCTCTTTAAATATGCGATAATCCTTGGTAAAAATCGTGCTCAATTTGAACAAACTCTTAAGGCTTTACAGTAGGGTTTCAATATTCCCCTTTAGGGTGAATTATCAATTGATTGAGCGCTTTCAAATAATATCAAAGCAAATAAAATACAAGAATGGAAAGAACTGGAGCCAATGCAAAATAAACAGTGACTTGTTATTAAGGCTTGGGACAGTGACATTTGGAAATTTGAGTATTCGATAATATTAAAGCTAAGTAATATTTAGCTTATAATTGGGATTGACACATAGAAAATCTTGTCGATTATCATTAAACATGTACATCTGTGTAATCTGTTTTTTAATGAGCCACTTCTATTATTAATCATTTTGTTTCCTTAATTTCCAAAAAATTTAAGTATACATATGGACTTAGCTGGCTAGTTTAAGTCTTTAAGAAGTGCGAAATTCTGTAGAAAGCTAACGATTTTCAGATCGTAAATGATTGTAATTACTACATAATCATCAGCCGTCGCGCCCAATTAGACAGCTGAAATCATACGAAGAAACCGATCGAGCATAGAAGATTATTTCTATAAATCAAACATAACTGTATTTTAATTCCTTGTAAAGGTGGTGGGCCCTTACTTGAATTGTGGATGCAGATGCTAAGTTGTCTTCAGACACTTCGAGTGTTTGACTCTTGGGGCAGAAGAGTCAACGTGGGACCCGCTCAGACCGTTGCCTCCCTCCCACTCCCTCCCCCTCCCGCGAGAATATAAAATCCTCACTTGAGTGAGTTCTCACTCCGTTCTCTCTGAACTTGGCAGAAAAGGAGATATGGCAGGCTCGATCTTTTCGACAGAGTTTCTCGTCACGCAGATGCTGCTTCTATTTCAGAAGGCAATACCAGGATTCCGGTTCAGCCCAACCGAGCCGGAGCTGATTAATTACTTGAAATCGGAAGAGGCTTCTGCATCATCCCAACACTGGAAAATATCACCGACTTCAATCCAGATGAGTTACGTGCGAAGTTCGCGGGTGAGTCGTTCGCAACTTCAAAGAGAGAGACCTCGGGAAGAGAGCAATAGTCCCCTTTACTCATGACTTGAATTTCTTAAATGTGAATTGTAGAGAAATCGGTCATTCCGTCCAATGGAAAAGAATGGTGGTTCATTTGTCCACAGACGCAGAGCCGACGAATTCACAGGAAAACGCCGTGCGGTTCTTCTTGGGGTATCACTGGTCAACCTAGAGTTATTACATTTGAAGGAAAAATGATAGGTTTAAAGAAAATATTAAGCTTCCCTTAGGATAAAGGCTCAAAGGGCAGCAAGAGCGACTGGATCATCCATGAATATCATCTACCCAAAAATTCACCCAATGTAAGCATCATTTATTTGTTGCAACAAGATGCATGAATTTGTGAGAAGTGCAGCAACAATTATCTGCAAAAACACTAGATTTTAAAGTTTCCAATAAAACTAAACAAGCAGAGAAACATTTTGTGCTCAGTTTCTGCTACAGAAGATTTAAATCTTATACATATGCAGAGAACGATATTATTTTTGCTGAATTTGAGGGTAGTTTCTTGCTGTTGAAGAAAATCTGAGAACTCTGGTGGGAATTGATGTAACATTGTCTTTTTACAGCCGAGTGGAAATAATGTTCTGTGTCACTTAATGCGGAAACAAGATGAAAAGGCTGACAATTCAACCACAGGATCAGAGCATGAAGCCATCACCTCAGCGGATGTTGAGCAATTGCTTAATCAATCTGATGATGAGGTGTGGAGGAATAAATGTTCTGTTTATACACTCAATATCTGTCTTAAGAGCATGTGGAATGTGTTAGTGACTAATCGTTTACTTGCAAATACAGCCTGTGGTCCAAGAAGGGATATCACCGACACTGCACACTTTTTCTTTGCCTTACCTCCTGCAGCTAATTCAGAGGGATATAGAATCAATCTCCATACATCAGTCTACGAATATTGGGAGTTTGTATCGTAAGGACTTGTCATTGGAAAACAGTCGTACCGATAAATCTATTGAATTGAAATCTTCACTTGGAATTAACTAAAGAGGATGATGAATGGGTTGATGCAGGGCCATATTCCTATGCCGAGGTTCAGAATGGTGAAGAGCCTGATAGATCTATCGAATTGGAATCTTTGCTCAGAACAACTGAACAGAATGGATTGGCTGACTTATTGCTTGATTCGGAGTGTCATATGTCGAACTAGGGAAATTCTCCATTTTTCTCTCCCCTGTTAATCCTTTCTTTCTTTTTCCCTATCAGCTCACTATTCGAAACAGTATGGTGGCAGGAGCTAAAACACGCAGAGCACAGTTCAGCTGGTAATTCACCCAAGAGGACAAGATTAGACGTGTCTGAGGAAAATCAAATTCAGTGACTGCGTTGACCAGATCACCAAGAGCACAAAAAGTTCCACTTCCCTCACTGCTTAATCTTGTAAACTTGCTTATTGGGATTTTCCTGTTGATCGCCACTTTTAGAGATACAGATATAGTGAGGAGATTACTCTTGATTGATCCTTACATATGGTAATTGATATCTTACTACTTTATATAGAATCTGTACATGTTTTGTTTTTCAACATATATCGAAATATATAAAAAGTTCAATAATTCTCTTTTTCACTTTATTATTCTCAATTTGATATCAAGTAATTTGATATCAAGTGATTATTGTATGAGGAAACAGCCATTGAGTCTTTATAAGGTGATGGTTGTAGCAACATTACGACAGCCACGCTCATGTCCATTTTCTGCCGAATCTGCGGATCGAGTAATGTGCCGACTCTTTTCGTTGCTTGTTTCAATAAACCAACATAACAACTAGACTCATCGCCTCTAGTGTTAAATTATGCCTCGAATTTAATCTTGCAAACAACTCCGACTGGGTGTTAACTTGAAATGTTCCGATGGCCGATGGAATTTGGTCGGTGGAAATAGGAAATAAAGTTCTGCTAGCCTCCGTTGGGATTACTATATATATTTGTTATCTTTGAAGGCCGTACAGCAGCTTTTGTTTTTGGGAGCTGCACGAAGTGAGGAGCAAAAGGGAAAGCACAGAGTTAAAAAAGAAGAAGAAGAAGAAGAAGAGCGAAAGGAAACGCACAGAAAGTTTCTTGAAGAAGCCGTACGTTGGGCTTTTTCTTGGGCTTTTGCTTGGGCTTTTACTTGGGCTTAAACATCTGGGCTATATTTAGTAGGTCAGACAAAAATTCGAATAGGGTAGCTTTTATTTTATCTGGTATAAAGACGCAAAATCTAGATTTAGCTCGAATGTAGTCTGAATAAAAAAATTCCATCTAGATGATGGGATAGATCCAGATAGAATATGTGAAATTTGAAAACTAATCTTTTTCTCTTTCTCCTCTTCTCCCTTCGTTGCTACAGTTCAAGATCTAGCTGAAGCCATGGCGATCTCGGGAAGACGGAGCTGAGGAGATCTTACCAGTGACGCCGCTGATTCATGATCGACGAGGTGAGATTTGGAGCGAGGGTCCATGGCCGAGCCACTATCTAGTCACGGTGGCTCGCAGTCGTTGGGCCATCCATGGCCGAGCCACCTCTTCACGGTTGCTCGCGGAGATATAGAAATTGAGAAAAGCCGGGGAAAATAGAAAGGAGTAGGCAAAAAGCTTGGGCGTTGCCTGAGATTTTGGGTTCACCTCACTTCCCAGCAATATTTCTGCCTATTTTTAGAGAATTGCTTTCTCTGTGGAAGCTGAGTTGAGCAACAACGGCCTCCTCCGCTTATGGCCTCCTCTACTTCATGAGGAAGAGGGTTTGTTTTATTTCCATGGTTTATTTTTAATTTTAATTATGCAAATCAAATATTTATTTGGATGATATTTATTTGAATCCATGTATATCCAAACATCAACAAACATTGGATAGGATATTTAAAATCATAACCTACCCTTATTCTATTTGACATTATCCTATCCAACGAAAATGCCGGACGGCGAAATGTAATTATATTGATTTGTCTTCACGTGTTTTATATCAAATTGAATTGTTTATTTATAAACACTTTGGGTTTATACTTAATTTAAGTGTGCAAGCACTTAAACGTAAGAGTGATTGTAACTCTGATTTTTTGATTATAATGGATTATTTTCTACGAATTCTCCTCGTGAATGCAGATATCGATACTCGGAGTAAACCATAAAAATACCTTGTTGCCAAGGGACAACATGCATTTTCGTGGGCCCCGCCGCACTGCCCTTGTCTGAATCACGTGCGGCGCATGGACCACTTCTTTAATGCCTCGTTCCAACACCGTGTGCGGCATATCTTAATCCCGGAGAAATGACAGAAATATCCATGAATTTTTGTTCATTATGTAATGTAATCCTTAAATTTTGATAAAATGTGCAACGTCTTCCTTGAACTTTTAATTTGTTCAATATAAAATCTAAAAGTCATTCCGATGTTTAGTGTGCTAAATTTTTAAATTGCACGTTTAATCAAAGTACAAATATCATATTGCATATATTAAAAGTTTATGAATGATACTGTACATCAAACCAAAATTTAGAGACCATTTACGTTATTATCTCTTTCAATCTTTTATAATTTGTGGATCTGCCCCTCCCAATGCAGTCGCTCCTGTCGTGGAGACAGAGCAATGTGGATTGAAAGTGCATGCGAAGCATGCTGCTCGATGTTTAAATTGGGCATTTTCTTTTGTACTTGGTTCTTATAACTGGCTTTTCCCTCTGTTCTGCAATGGGATATGAAGGTCGGCCATGTTGCTCATGAGAGAATGGGCAATGTTCTTGTAATGAAGGTGAACGGTGTCTCCGCAATAGCCGGTAATGGGGTGTGGCACGCCGATCCTTTCAAGGTTGGAATGACACGCTCATAACTCACCTATCGAAAAAACACAACGGCCACACCATTGTCGAAGATACCATATCAAAGGCGGCAGCTCTTTTACTTACATGTTTAGCCTGATGTCATGAAGCAAGGCAATGGAGATCAATCTAGCTTCTTGCAAATAACCATGGAACAGTTTAGCCTGTTGAAGTGGCTGTGTACGCCTGGTTGGAGTGAGGATCTTGTCGCCCCTGACGCCTTTGTTTGCCCCTTTCTACAATGAGTAAAAGAATTCATTGTACTAAAGGGTGTGCAGGCGAACCACTTCCTAGTACAAAGGCACCAAATCATTCGGCAATCAGAACTTACAGATCAATGCCCTGTTTAGAACAAAGAGATTGTACAAAGATGCTATCATATTTTCATCAGGTCCTGGAACCCAGTGGCAGAAGCCTAGTTCTGAGAAAACTAAAATGTCATGTTGAGAAACCAGATACAGCACTTGATCTCAGCCAAAATGCCGAGAAAGGTGCTCCTCTCACTTTAGTGTTACTCTCGGCTATGCATGAGTCCAGATACCACTAAATAATCAGGATAGCTACACGAGCTGTAAAATAACCGTTAAAAACTCGGCTCGGTTTGCATTCCCGACAGAGAACATGAAACATTGTAATTCTCATCCATAACTGATTACTAAAGAGCGTTCCTGTCCTCTGGACTTCCATGGCAGCATCATTGGAAATCAGGAGATTGTGGAGCTATAGGCAATGATCCGGGAAATGTAAAAACTAATTGGTATCGCAACAGAGCATGAAGTCAGTATGTGTTAAGTCAGTGCACATCATTTGAAATGTACCTGGAAAATGCTTAACTATTCCAGGAACCATTTAAGGAAGATCTATGGAATACAGCAACAGTAAACAGATCGATGGGATACAAACGAAACTGGAACCACATGAAAATAAGCATTAAATCGTCCCCTCAGTGAACACTTCCCCATGCATTTTCATAGCAACAGCAGTTTAAAAGGTTTTTATTTCCTGCTTTGTGAGTTCCTGGAAGGCCATTCATTAACTATAATGAGTAGTGCCTAGTTTCACCAAATTACCAGTTTCGTCTATAAGAAATACATCATATCCTTCCTTCCATTAGTTTGAACTCCCCAACAGTCCCTATCTAGGCAAAGTTTCAAAAGAATTGTGCAATGATTTGACAATTCTAATCGATGTAATACTTAGAAATCTAGCAATCTGCAAATGGATTTCCTGACCATAAGAGTCGAGATCTACTAGTGGCTCCGTATCGATAAGTACATCATTTATTGGCATAAGAAAGCTACGAACGAGTTTCACAAAATCGCCGAATACCAGACAGATCCATCAAGCTTGGCAAGAATGACTGTTCCAAGGTAATGACTGTTCCAAGGTCTTGTATCATGTCATCTTCATCGTGTGTTGATCTCCTCCACCTTTTTCCAGATCATTGAAGCTGAGCAGAGGCTGTGAAGATAACAGTGAATAAATAACATGACCCTGAATAAACTAGGAAAAGAGTCTGGAAAACTAACAAATCTAGGTGGCATACTAACAACTTTATACAGCATCAGAAACAAGCTATCTACTCACTAACAAGTTCCAACTCCATATCCATAAAATAATGGGTACAGAAGTATAGAAATAACCTTATTGGCAGGCCAAATTCACTCTTAAACAGCCATAGCATAATGTCTCAGCCGTAAATGAAATAAAGACATATATCTTACAAATACCCGCATAAGGTTCTCACATTCATACAAGACAAAGAAACAGCAGTGTGAACTGACAACTGTGTCAAGTCCAATAGAAATTTCTCTTGGCAAAAATTGAATTTGTAAAATAAGTGAAGGAAGAAATCCACAAAATCTGGAATAACTGGAGCAAGCAATTTCCAGCATTGTGCTGGATAATACCTAGCCCGTGCTGCTCATGTCAAGTCCAAGAGAAATTGATAAGTTTCTCTTGGCAAAATCAGATTTAAAATAAAGTGAAGAAAGACAATCAGGATCAACTGGGAGATTAAAATCCTGCAAAGGGTACTAATTTTCTATGTGACACTCTAGCTCCCATTGGGATGAAGCTGCACTTTTAGCTATGATATAGCTGAGCAACAAATAGGACCAATTAATTTACCAATTTCAAATGCTTCACAAAGTCAATTCCTCAAGCATCTGGTGCCACTGCTTTTGATGCAACAATCAGGTACATGACACGGCACAGCAAATCTCAGCATGCAAAGGCAAGCACTGGTGATCAATCGCAATTCTCAGGAGATTGTTCTTAGGACTGAAGTATTCTCATCTTCTCTGATAAGTTCTGGAGGGCCTCGGACCTATTTGCCAATTCCATCAGGACCTTAATTCTCCTAAAGGAAACATTACTTGGCTTTTGACCTTTCTCTACCATCTGCAGGAAACACTTTTCAGCTTCCGCCAACTTCCCCAAATCACAGAGCAAATCAAGTAATATATCTGATACCAATGTGTAGATCCAAATCCTTTCTCAATCATGTCATTCCATAGCTTTAAGGCAAAGTCCACATTCTCCTGCCTCTTACACAACTTAACCAGAAACATACAACTCTGTGTATTGGGAAGACATCCAGCATCCATCATCCTCCCATACAAGCCATCAGAACGCTGCAAGTCATTCGACCAAAAGAAAACTCTAAAGAACAGATTGTATGTCGTAGCATTTGGACTTAAACCCTTACTCTCCATCTCATCCAGCAAGCTATACGCATCGCCAAGCCTTTTTGCAATACAGTAATTTCTAATAGCAGCATTATATGCGGCGACATCTGGGTAGCAACCATACTCCTTCATTTCCTTCAAAACATCTCTAGCTTTATCTGGCTGACCAATTAGCCCCAACCCACCAATAATGCTAGTATAGGTGATCACGTCAGGCAAGATATCTTCTTCCCTCATTTTCTCGACGACCTTATATGCATTGTCAATTTCTCTACCTTTACAATACACATCAACTAAACAATTATACGAAACAACATCAGGCTTCACACCCATCTCCTTCAATTCCTCAAAGAAACTGTCGGCCTCTTCTGAAGATTTCCATCCTGACAAAAGTATATTTAAAGTCTGCAAATTCGGCCGGAAATCGTGCTTCAGGGCGTGGTAAACATTCCTAGCATCGTGCATGCTCTTTTCCTGACACAAGGTCCTCAACAGCCCGTTAAAGCAGGTCGTATCAAACTCGGGGACGAACTTCCTAAACATCCGAAACGACTCCACGGTCTGCCTCACGGAGCAGACCTTCGCGATCCTGCCCAGGACCACCATCACAGTCCGCGGCGTGATCATCGACCGATCGGTCCTCTTCATCTCCGTCAGGACCTCCCAGACCAGGTCGAACTTGCGGCTCCTCCCCAGGATGTACAGCATCGTGTCCGCCGAGAACGCGGAGTGGTCGAACCCTCGCCGGCGGCTCGCGTGGCGGAAGAACTCGAGCGCCTGCAGCGGGTTCCCGTGGCCGAACCTGAACCTCTTGAGCACGCCGTCTACCACCTCGTGCGACAGGACTATCCTGCTCGACTTGAAGTACTGCTTCAGCTCGTCCGGAGACGAGAAGCTCCGTATCGCGTCGTACAGCCGGTCCGCGTTGACGTCCGCCCGCGTCTCTGCAGAGGCGAAGGAGCGCGAGACCATGTCGGCGCGCCATGGACGGGAAGGATGCGACAGCGCCCTGAGGTTTCGCATTGCTCTCGGAGAAGCGAAGGATGCGGAGGGGATCGGAGCTTCTAAGCGAGGTCGGAATCGGTGGTCTCCGGCCGGCGAGGCGAAGAGGTTCAGGCGAGCACGGCGGTGCCGAGCGGACGGGAAGCGGGCTAGGGTTTTAGGATGAGCAGGTGAAGGGCGGAGGGAAAGAGAGAAGGATCAAAACTTCGAATTTGCAATCTGGCCCTCTAATATTTGGAAGCTTTACATCTATAGTCCTCGATCCTAAAGTCTGTTGCATCTCAAGACTTATTTGGTAACACTCACGAGAACAACTGATTTTAATATTTTATTTCCAAGAATAAACTAAAAACAGAAATCCATTTGGTAAATTTCTTACTCTTGAGAATAATTTTTTTTTTTTTGTGTGGTTGTGTGACTAGATCGCCCTAAGGCGTATTTCCTTCCTAATAAAAGTTTAGGGTAGACTTGCTGAGACATTGTCTCACTAGTTATTATATAACCGATTTCAGGTACTTAGAAGGTGGTTGTGGAGGACCGAAGCCTCGGAGTCTGTGGAGGTGGAATCCAAAGGATCGGCATATGTGTCCGACTAGTATATCGTAGGACAGCTTCTTTTTTAGGGCTGACCTTTTTGTAGACTTTTGACTAGACTCGTTTTGTATCTAAACCCAGTGTTTATAAAAGTTGGCTTGTGTGAAATGTGCCCTGCTTTTCTATTTCATGCTATTTGTTGTCAGGGGTATTTGTTTCGTTTCCGCATGTGCATTAAAAATGATTGGGTCAGCGATGTGTCCTGGGAACGTCGCATTTGTATTGACCACCGAGGGATAGGCACACGCTCGAAGATCAGGACGTGACACAATGTAGTTTCCATCTAACGTGCTATTTAAGTTCCACTAAAACTATATTGTAGGTTTACGTTAAAATTGAGTTGATTGCCCAATATGCGAGACGAGCAAAGACAATTAGTATTTAGAGACTTTGATAAAGCTAATGCAAGACCCCATAATAGGCATGATATATGACTACCTAAATTTCTCCCATTCAACTATTTGAAACAAATAACTAAAATAGATTTACAGACTATAGATTTAGTGGAGACTAGCTTAACATGCTTTTACATTTCAAGTTCCACAAAATCTTCATGTAATCTATCCATCATATGGTGAAAGACATGAAACTAGTCCCATAACTCCTTGAACCTAACAATATTTAGGTGCCTCAACGATTTGTGGTTAATGATTTCCCTCTGAACATTCTCATCAATCTGAAACAAGAATGTATAGCACCAGAATGAGGCAATGCACATGCACAATAACGAGTATGACAAAGTAACTATCCCAAGACAATTACAAGGCTAAAACTATATCAAAGCATAAAGCTAATATGACAATGAAAGGAAACTCGAGGATGAATGGATTCCAAATGCAGCTCCCTCTATGTGGAAAAAGTGGCCAAAAATCTTTGAAAAAATGCCAAAAATCTTTGAAAAAATATCAAAACAATTTAAAGATTCCCCCATTCACAGCTCAGAAGTTAAAGATATCAAAAGAACTAACCATAATCACACCACTAGGATGTGTAAAAACAACATATACAATGACTTGCAATACTGAAGCAATTGGGAGACTACACGACACATCAACAAATAAAGCTTTTGTTGTGGTTTTAATCATAAACATTGAAAATCCATTGATGTTTTGCCATCTTCTCCAAAATCATACTAAAGCTACCTGCTTCAACACCACCTTGTACGCCCTCACTACGGAGGATCTTGATAGTCTTGCCACGGAGCTCCAAATGGTTGAGATCATGCATGCTCACCACCCGCAACCTTGCCGGTACAAAAGCCGAGCCACACCTCTCGTAGGCCTCGTTCAACAGGTCATCGCCGGTCAACCCCTCTACTTCCTTCGGCTTCTTCACATGTAGAGCCTCCGGCCGCTAAAGCCGCCTACTTCAACACCATTTCATACACACTCTCCATCGAGGATCTCGACGAGCTCGCCACCGAGCTCGAAATGGCCGAGACCACGCTCACCATTGCACTCACCGAGTACAAAAGCCATAGATTCAAGGTGGCATGGTTCGTCGGATGGCGGCCTCCGTCATCCGTTAGAGGAAGAGCAAAGAGTAGAACGACAATCGAGTGACACTAGAACGAAAGAAATGGAGAGAGGGAGAGAGAGTTTTTTTCTGCCGTTCAAATTTGTCATGGGAGGAGAGAAGAAATTGTGTGAAGGATTTGGTGGGCCCCATATTTCCTTGCAGAGGGAGTTCGGTCAATTTAAATTGATCGAGAAATGGGACAAGACAAGATGGCTTCGCCTGCAAGAGGAGAGAAAAATTTTTGCAACGTGCCTTTTTGAAGAGAAAATAAACGAGTTCTAGTTCCAACGTGGCCACCGGGCGACATGTATCGCCCAATGAATGGACTTTGATGATACCATGTTGGAATCAAAGCTTCACCTGATATTTTCTCCCTACCATGTAGGGATTGGTTTTCAATTTGTAGAACTTCGAACCTACTACATGCCTCTTTTCTGATTCCAAAATCTATATGAAATTAGCCAATTTTTTTTTTTTTTTTTTTTGCATTCCTTGATAGTGTGTTGTTCAAGACTTCGAATTTTCAATTACACAAGAAAATGCCTTTTGGAAAATTTTTGTATTTATTGGAATCAGAGAAATAGGGCTCAAGTGTCTTTGATTCTTCATGTATAGCTAAGTTGCTGATCTATAGGAGGCTTGTGATCTTCAAATGGTTGATTCATGTTGAGGAAATACGAATTAGTGGGCGAAGGAAGATAAAGAGAGAGATAAAGTAGAAGTAGAGGCAGCAACAACAAGAATTAAGATAAAATGTAAAAAAAAATAAAAAAATAAAAAAAAAAAACAAAAGGAAAGAATAAGAGTTTCTTTTTCCACTCTAGTCGAATTTCAAGGTCTATCTTGAATCGATACTTATCCTTAAATCTATTTAACCCGTGTTGTAACTTAAATTTAAGTTTGGGATCGGACCTAATCCAATCAAACTTAATTTTTTTTCTTAATCATTAAGTGAGGCATTTTAAGTGATTGTGAAATAAACTTGCCAACCTCCATCTATGGGTAAGAGGAACTTAGTCGGAGCCAATTTGAAGTACCCTATCCAACCTCCATCTATGGGTAAGAGGAACTTAGTCGGAGCCAATTTGAAGTACCCTATCCTTGATCAAAAACTACATTCAAAACGAGAGAGGCATGATTTGCTCGTGTAAATTTGAGAAGCAAACAAATGATTTCATAATTCTCGACAGGGAATATCTTTACCTCCTAGCAAGGACATGGACACGGAGGCCCGGCGTGGCCCGAGACCTCGCCGTGCGATATCTCTCTACGAACTGACAGATTGTATGGACGCGCACGACATCTCGAGTCGGCAACGCGACACCATGGCACGGGGGACAGCAATACGGGTCGCGCGTAAAACGCCCTCTAGTTTTTCCCTTCTTACCTATAAATTAACTGAACAGTCAACTCGGTACAGAAGCGCACGAGAATCTTCTCTCTCTGTCTCTGTCTCTATTTCTCTCTCTCTCTCTCTGTGGAGCTGAAGTGTGGAGTCGTACTGGGTCAGATCTAGATCCTGCCCCCCTCCCGCAATCCCCCAGCAGGTAATGGGTTTTCTTCGGCGGTGGCGAATTCACAGTCTTTGATGCGGTCTGAACAGCTGCAGTCCCCCGTCTCTTTTTTGGCCGGTCAAGTGCGGTTCTTTTTGCCTCGGGTCGAGGCCGGTGGGGGTGCTTCGTTTTGGGTGCTTGCTGCTTTCGACGCTGGTCTGGGAATGCTGCCTAGAGTTTTGAGATGTCGTGGTGTTGGATTAGGGAGGACCCAGTTTGGGTTTGAGTTGGGATTTGTTTATTCTTGGGTTTGTCGAGTTATGCTAGCTTGGTCGTTTTGTGGCGATTGGTCGTTAGTAGATTAACTTAAAGAAGAGTAATTTAGGTTGCGAGATCGCTTTTGGGCTCCCGTTTTGTCCTCTGTTTTTTGTGGAGGATATGCAAGATTGGCGTTGTCTGTGGAAAAACGAAATCCGGGACGGTTCGTGATAGTTCTCTTAGGTTGCGTGAGGCGGGAGTGCGTGTGGAGAATGAGAAAAGTTGGGAGGCAGGGAGTGATCCCAAATGAATTTTATCAGTGGACATTTGTGCTTAGTCGTGTGTGCTGATTTTCTTCTTCTTTTTTTCCTTTTTTTTTTCAGATTGAAAATTTAATATCAACATGTCGAGGAGGGCTGCAAATGCTACAAGGCGCTTTGCAGATGGTGGAAGCATCTCTTTTGTTGGTGCGGTGCAATCCAAAGCACGGTCGTCGCCTTTACTACCTATCGGACTTTTAGTTGTGGTATGTTGCAGTCCTGCCGTTGCTCTCTGCTGTTCACTTTCCTGGTCTTATCTTGTCTTATATAAGCTTTTCCTTGTAAAGGATTTCCAATTTTCCTTTACATTCTTTTGCTTCTATTGATGAACTAATGCTGATATGAATTCCAGTTATTTGTTTTGACCTCTTTGATTTCTTGTACACTTTCAGGGTGCAATCCTTCTGATCGGTTACTCTTTTAGTGGATCAGGTGTGTACTTGATGTTTTCATTTGGTTATCGTTTGCTGAAAAAATTCCTTCAAGCGTATCCTCTAGAACTACCTCCTCCCACTTTTTTTTGTGTTGTAGATTATGTAGCAATAGCTCCCTCCATAGAGTTTGCACTAGCTCAAACATGTCTCAGAATTTGTTCATTTACCAGCGCCACCCAATAGATTTAGTAGCATAAAGGAGTGGGGCATTAGTGTTTCAAAGAATGGTGGCTGCCGAATGGATAGGAAGTTAACCGCGAAATTCTGGTTTTCATTCTTTGCTCAGGTTTTTAGTAAAATAAACAGTATTACTTGTGTTTATGGACTGAATCAATCTTCTGGATTTGTGTGACAGGAGGATCAAGCGGTGATGGAGATGCTGTCAGTAGAATTGAAGGTAAAGTTCGACAATTTTTCTCTTTCCTCTCATTACATAAATTCCTGTATGCTACTGGTATGGAGTAGTCGATACTTTTTTTCTTTTTCATAAGCCATTGTTCGTGTCCAGTTTTATCTTGTCCTTTTCAGCAAAATAGACCTCCACTTTTGCTTTTGACTTGCATCTGATAGAATCTGTTGGTGTTGTACCAAATTCCCGCTAGGCGATACCAAGAAGTGACACGTCAGTAAGCCCGAGTCAGCTCATGAATGATAATTGATTTGTGATTATACGCTGACATATGGTTGAAGTATTTATCTCTTACCTCATATGTTCTTGGGCGATAATGTCCCAACCTAACCAGCTTTTATTCTTTACATCAACGACTGGATTATGGTCCTATTTCTTTCTTTCTTTCTTTGTTTTTTTTTTTTTTTTTTTTCATTTTCATTCTTTTCCTCATCGTCTGATCATACTTGTAAATTGCTGTGTCCTGTCAAACAAATCTCTGCATATTCTGTGGAGTATACTTGCAGCAATTCTGCCCCACTTGAGGTTTTACAATAATGCAACTGTGTCAAGGTAGTCTAATTAATGTCTTCTTGAGGACATCAATCTCCATTTTAGTGCCATGTATAGAACTGTTTATAAGAAGACATAAATCCAAACTTGAAGCGAGATCCTTTTGCAGGTGGTGTACCATGCAGTCTGGAAGTGCTGAGAGCATTACCTGTTCTGAAGAAAGCATATGGTGACAGCATGCACAAAGTGTTGCATGTAGGTCCCGAAAGTTGTTCAGTGGTGTCTCAATTGTTAAAGGAAGAAGATACTGAAGCTTGGGGTGTTGAACCATATGATTTAGATGAAGCTGGGGCCAACTGCAAAAGGCTTGTTCGCAAAGCAATTGTACGGGTAGCTGATATCAAGTTTCCTCTTCCTTACCGGGCAAAATCTTTTTCTCTTGTCATAGTTTCGGATGCATTGGACTACCTGTCTCCAAGATACCTTAACAAAAGCCTTCCAGAATTGGCAAGGGTATCCACTGATGGTGTTGTCATTTTCACGGGTAATGTTTTATATCTAAGTTATTTTCTGCAATATGGATTTGTTATTTTGATGATAAAGTTGATTAGAACCTCATTCAACCTGGTCTAGTTGTAGTTTTTTTATGGTAGGCTTCTAATGCATATTAGACAATGTGGATCTAGTTGCCAGTGTGATCTTATTTTCTTCAAATTGCCAGTAGAAGGTTTATGCTCTAGTCAGATGCAGTCTGAGATGATATCTTAACAGGAGAGTTGTATTCTAGTACATGTCATAGTATAAAGTGTATGTATGTCATGAGAAAACTGATTTATACAGAAGCATGTTAGAAAATCTCCCAAATGGCTTTGTCACTCTGAGATTGCAAATCCTGAAATAAGTACTGGACTGAAGGATACACAAGAAGATGTGTACTATTACATTTGTATATTTTGCATGGATTGCAAGTGTTCATATGAGTGCATGTGTGCATCATATGCTGAGAAGGGAAGGAAAAGGGGAAGATTTAATAAAGCACGAGAGAAATCTTACGGTCCTTTTTTGTCATAACTGATGGGAAGTGCAGGCCCCTATGTTTCCTTCAAACATGTATGTGATCTACTTTAGGGTTAAAATCATAAAAATTTCCCAAACCTGTATCCCATGACACATTTGTCCCTTCAATTTTCAACCTCACAAGACATCCTAAGTTGGTTCTCCATGAAAAATCTTCTCCAAACTAATTTTTGTCCCACAAAAGATCTGAAACCGATTCCCTTGGCCCAAACTGGAAGTCCTGCAATGCTCTTCATGGCCTCCAATCTTCTGATCAAATGCAAGTCACACTTTGTGTTGTTCGCAGAAGTCGACTGCTGGTTGGGAACAGCAAAATCTACCTCCCTTGTGCTGATTTTACCTCTCAAAATCTTTCCATATTCTGGGACACCCCCACACATTTTGCGGATGCCATGCTTGGATGCCACAATGTCACACCAAACTGCCTCCATCGTGTCATAGTTGAGCACCAAGATATTGTTGCATTCGGCCCCATTTGAATTTTCGTACGTTTTGAAGAAGAAGAATGGCAGCGTGCCTGGGTCAAGTTCTCCTGTGATCTTGAAGCCCCTTGTTGCTCAGGAGAAATCCCTCGAGAATGCAGTGGTTGGATAGCTTGCGCCTGAGGTCTGGGATGGACTAGGCATGCTCGCCGAGAATCGTACTCTGCCCATTTCTCTACTTACAGTACTTGAGCACATCCTGCAAGGCCTCATCAGGATCTTTGGGTGTGGCGCACCCTCTACATTTGGGGTAGCTGCCTTTGCCATGCATACTCTGGCTCCCTATTTCCTAAAATTACAATAGTCCACCCTTCACACCAATCATTGATTATGATTTCTTGCTTTTTGGTGACAAACATGGGAAGTGAAGTTCGATGATGAGCTCTTATTGTCAAGGAACATGAAGACAGAGAGGCAAAGTGCATATAAACATCTGATGGGGAAGGGGAGTGAAAATGGTCTACATGAGAGCAGAAGCATTAAAAATGGCCATGACTAAGAGAGGAGTAAGGAGAAAAAAGAGAGAGGATGAAGAAGGGAAACACAGAGATGAAGGGAGAAACAGAGGGAAAACCCAGAGACATACAGACTGAGATTGAGACGATGATGTGAGAAGGGGGCGCTTGCAGAGCAATACGTAATACATTTTTTCTTTATAAATGGCAATATATATGCTAAAAATACAGGGAGGAATAGAGGCATGTGACTCTTCTATCCTCTAACATCTTTGGATCTCTGTCCTCTCGACAATAGGCTGGCATGTGTACATTGAGATCTGGAATTAAATATTGCCCAAATTAAAACACTGTCGATTCCCTTTAAAATATTGCTGAGTAAAAGATTTGGGCCCCCTTTCTCTCCTTTTTCCTTTTTGTGGTTTCAATAAGGCACTGTCCTTCCCTTTCTCTCCTTTTTCCCTATTGTGGTTGCAATATGGCACTGTCCTTCTCTATCTTGTTTGTTATTTTATTGTTTCTTACTTTGAGAAGATTCCACAATAAATGAAGTTATATGATTTAATTCTACTGAGTTCTTGTTTTGCTGTTCATTAAGTCCTTCATGCACATTGTAGGCACTCTATGGTTCTTTGTTAATTAGCTACATTTAACTGGGAAAAGAGAGTTAATTACTAGTTCTGTAGATATTTCTCTGGGCTCTGGAGCATTAAAATTACACTTCTCATGGTGACCGATTTTAATTCTTTTTGCTTGTTGCTTTTGCAGGCTATCCAGGTCAGCAGAGACCTAAGGTTGCTGAGTTATCAAGATTTGGCCGTCCAGTGAGTTGTCATCACTTTCTGATATTGATGGTTCTTACACTTACTATTTACCAGAATAATTTTAGGCTTGAAAGATGATTTAATTATATTGCATCACCGGTGCTATCTTTACTATTCCATGACTGAACTGGAAGCATTTGATGAAAAGATGTTTTTAGCACAAAGTTGCAGAGAGAGTATGAATGCAAGAGAAGTATGAGTAACATATTTGAGATGGCAAAATATAGATTTTCTTTTGGTCATGGATGGCAAATTATAGTTTACAAGGAGAAAAATATTGATGAAAATTTAGTGATGACAAGTCGTGATCCAGTGATACGAGTGTTTAATATTTGCTTACTAGAGAATGTGCCAGCCCCCAGCAAAGGTTTACGGTTTATATACCTGTGCATTTTAAAGATTTACTAATTTTCATCACTTATCGTATGTAAACGATCCTCTCTTGAAGGCCAAATTGCGGAGCTCATCTTGGTGGATAAAGTACTTTTTCCAGAGCAAACTAGAAGAAAACGAATCTGCCACAAAGAAGTTCGAGCAAGCTTCAGTTAAGCGGTCATATAAACCGGCCTGCCAGGTTTTCCATCTGAAATCATTGCCTTGAAATCCCGCAGCGAAGTCTTGTTCTCTGAGCTTCCTGAAGAAACAGTGGGGCAGCGAGATCCTTCAAACTTCACACCCAAAGGGTTGTGTTGACAGTCGGATGACCCGATCAGTTTTACCGGTGATATCATAGATTTGTTCAATTTCTTAGTATTTATTCAGGGGAGGATGCACCAAGTTGGCTTCCACCCTTACAGAATTCTGAGAATAGGTTTTTATTTTTTCAGAAGCTGCTACTTGGTAGTTTCCTTTTGTGATGTCTATTGAAAACGATAGCTCATGAATTTTGATTATGATGGTCTTGTCTTTGGTTAATACTATATGGATGGCCTATCGGATTTACTGTGATGTGCTGGATTCCTGCTGAAATAGAAGTGGAGGGAAGTTAATGTTGGACAGCTTACAGTAGAGGTAGACTCCATGTTGATTGCATTATGGCCTCTGAGGAGCAAATCTTGCAAGTCATGTCAACTGCTGTGTCCTCCACATTTTCAGATTTACCGGGATTTCGTTTCGATTGTTTCCGTCACGATCCTCAGGTATCTGAACTTCATGCCTGGACAGGATGGTTTCTTTTCCCAGTCTTGGAATGCCTGAGTAAAGGGTTATAATGAATTTGATTGTGTGGAGTGACGTTGGTTTGGTTTTTGGGCGATTGTATCGGCGCTCATCACCAAGTAATGTGTGTGGATTGTCTGCGTCTATGCAGGGGAATTGTCAATGTTTTGTACCATGTTGTCGCCGCTCTAAGCAAGGCGACCGGGGAATAAGGCCCTCTTTGTTTAAAATTGTTTTTCTTCCCCAGAATAAATTTTTTTCGTTCTTTTGTTCCAGGAACAAAAAGAACAGAAACGTGTTACTTTTGTTCGAACCAAAATTTCGGATTTTTCGGTTGGTTCGGTTCGATTTTTTTGAACATAAACAACACCCTTGCGCAGGATAGTTCAGAAAAAAGTTGGACTTTTACTTATTTTCTAACATGTTCTTTCCCAAAAACAATTTTTCTTCTTTTCTTTTTTCTTTCTCATTTTTTTCTTTTCTTTTTCCTTTTGGCTTATCGTCGGCCTTGGCCATGGCCGACGAGAGGCTTCGCCTCATCTTGGCTTGGTGAGGTTGAGCCTCGCCGGCCCGGCATAAGGCTCAACCTCACCAGATCTGGGCGAGCTTGAGCTTGCGCACCCAAGGCGAGGCCGAGCCTTGCGGTGGCTTGGTGAGGCTCCGGTGAGCTCGCCAGCCAGTGGCCGGCCCCGACACCACAAAGGAGAAAGAAAGGAAAATAAGAAAAAAAAAAAATTTAAAAATAATTCGAAGAAAAAAAAAATATAATACAAATATTGAAAAATTAAAAGAAATAATAAAATTATACAAATTTACCAAACGTATTTCTATTCCTGAGTTTAAATTTTTTGTAGTTACCAAGTCTTTTTATACTCATAAATTATTCTCGGAAATAAACAAAAAAAACTATTTCTATTCAAAAAATCATCTTTTAATAAATTTACCAAACGCCATTGAATGCTGGCCTCTTTTGCTGATCTTTTTAACTAGTTTTTGCCATTTGAAGCTTTTAGATTCAAGTCTTAAAACGAGGGTTGCCCTGTTCTAATCTCTGCCTTCCTAGTTTCCGACGAGTTCGCCCCTTACGCACCGGAAGATCTAGGGTGATAATGTTGGCATACGCTCGGGGGCCATACTTCATATGCTCAAAATAGGATTGGACTATTTACTTGGAAACTTGGAATTTCCGAGCTCTACTCTAGATTGGGGTGTGTATCGTTCCCGATTAAATCGGGAACTGGACTGTACCAAGCCGAACTAACTGGTTTTGGATGGCTCAAGAGGGGTTTGGTCTGGTTTCCGGTTCCACGTACGGAATTGGATTGATCAAACCATCATGACCGATGGATTGACCAAAATTATTTATTTTTTATTATTATGTATTCTGAAATAAATCTTAATTAGTAAATTACTAGGGGTACAAAGTGAGCAATCGGTTGATAGGCTTAAGTGAAGTTCTATTTATCTTGCGGTAGTTTTTGACACCATCCCGCCTCACCCCATGCATAGAGAGTTATCATGCTCTCCTATCCAGCAATAGTTAGTACCAAAGCACTGACGTGAAATCTATCTTTCCACCCAATTTCTTATTCCCGAGTAAGTGAAAATATGGGAGGCGACATTACGAGGTCTCCCATCTCAGGATGAATCTCCTATCTATTTTTTCTCCTTAAAAATTTCTCTAGATTTGGAAAAGGAATAATAAAACCTACCATTTTATTTAAACTCTTGAACCATGGTATGAAATGAGTCAATAAAGCCTAAATATGATTTCTAAAATGAAAAACAAGTGGTAAAGTAAGTGCACAATATGTGACTTGTTAAAGTAAGATCTTATTGTTTTTGTCAAAAAAAAGGTAAGATCTTATTTTACGTAGTCTCCTTTTAAACAACCACTATTAGTACGTTGTTTTTTAGAGAAGGTACGTACCCACTTAATATAATAATCAAAAACCTTTTAACAATCTATTCGTTTCTAATTCATAGAGAATAGAAGAAACGAAAAAAAAAAGAAAAAGTCATTAATTTTGGGATACGACCCTCAAATGGAATCAAACGAGTTAATTCTCGATTTACAAATTGGGAATCAATTCTGTCCGGTCTGGTTTTTAGTTGAGAAACGATCCACCCTAAAATCGATTCCCCGAACTGGAGGAGATCAAGCATGGTCATTTTGAACATATATCAATGCTCCTTCGTATGAATGACTAGACGATGTTGATGTCGAGGAGCAATAAACTCGTCGGCAAATTATATCGGAGGTACTCAACGCCGACCCGAGACCGCCACAGCCCCGGCATCATCGAACCCAACCTTGAACGGGTCTGACCCGACCCGGAAAATCACGATCCATTTTCGCGTCCTACCCACTTAAAAAGTTCCAGCGCAGATCGCCGACGGCGGCGGCGGCGGCGGCGGCTCGGAACCTCCCACGGCCAATGGCCACCGCGAGAGACCTCCGATCGAGGCCCAACTCCCTCCTCCCCCTCCTCTCCCTCCTTTGCTTCGTCTCCCTCTTACTCGCCCTCTCCCTCTTCCGCCGCGCCGCCTCCCCGATCCCCCCCGCCGCCGCCGCCTCCCACCGGACCCTCGAGGTGAAGCGGCACCCCCCGGCCGGGGCCGGGCGGCGGCGGCGGGGGCCGGCGGTCCTGCGATTACTCCGTCGGGTTCTGGACCTACGACCCGAGCTTCGAATCGCCGGCCCGGTACGACGGCTCCTGCAAGGAGATATTCAAAGGGTGGAACTGCATCGCCGGCGGCAAGCCCGGCGCCCGCGACTTGGGCAAGTGGCGGTGGAAGCCCGCGGCCTGCGATTTGCCCGCATTCGATCCGGTCGGCTTCCTGGAGATGAACAGGAATACCAACATCGGTACTCCCTCTCTCTGTATGCTGTGTCTTACTGTGAAGTGATGTGTGCGCGTGTGCGCACTAGCTGAGAATGCGTTGGGGGAAGAAGGAAAGCGGTCTTAGCAGTGGGTAATTCATGGACTCTGCAGTTGGGCGCATGATAGAATGATTCTGCGGTGAAATTATTGATTTTGTGTGACGTTTGCACGTGAATCCTGAATTCAAATGCTGAGGATGTTGTCAGTTGTTGCTTGGCTCTGATTCAGAGGTGATCGAAATTTAGTTAATTATAGGTTAATGCTGTCCTCTGGGAGCTGATACATTCGACGGTGCAGGGTTCGTTGGCGATTCCTTGAACAGGAATATGTTTGTCTCTCTTTTCTGCTCTTTGAAGAAGGTATCGGGTGAGGTTAAGAAGTGGCGGCCTGCCGGTGCCGATCGGGGGTTCACGTTTCTTCAGTACAACCTTACCATTGCTTATCACAGGACGAATCTCTTGGTTCGTTATGGTAGGTAAGCTATGCTTTACATGATGATGGCTATTTCCTTTCAGACTGTGGTCATTTATCTACATTCTTTTTCTAGGTTAATTTTAGAGAAACTGTTTGATCACGTTGAGCTGAATTATGCTCTGTCTGATTGTTCAGTCATTTGCCTTTTTCCAGCCTTTATGCCTTCAAATAAAAATTTGAAGAATAATGAATGCTGCATAATTATTGTATTGATGGTAATAGTGCCTCTGTAGATCCAATCTAAGGCTAGCTAAAAGAACCATTGCCTGGAACCTTCTCTTTGAATTTGAAGTGGGAGTTGGCTCTATCTTTTACTTCTAATATTCTCCTTTAGTGCAATCATCCCTTGGGGATAAAATTTCACCTGTCAAGAGGGAGTTCATGCATTTTTATATGCAACAACCAAGGGAAGGTAGGATGCATTATTATATAGCAAGTAATTGATGGCTAAAAGAGGAGTGGAAATGTTGCCTTATTGGTGGGATGGGAGATTAGGTGGTGGTGTCTTGGTAATGCCGCACATCGATGCTGACGTTACCAGAAGCTCTGCCTGTACTGACTTAGTTGCATGATGTCATGTACTAATAATGCTGTGCCCATCTTCAGCTCAAGCCATCGTAACTTTTCCATGGGTAACACATTAGAATATACTTTTGTGCAGAATAGACAAACTTAGAGCATGATTATTAGATTGTGGTGTGCCCGTAATGGAGAACATAGATACTGATGTCTGGAAGCTCTTCCTGTGGTCTTTTGATGTGGTATATTAAAAATGCTTGGCTCATCAGCCCAAGCCATCAAAATTTGATTGTTGTACTGTTGAACAAACTAAGCATCTTGGAGCATATAAAAAGTTTTGAAGTGGCAACTAGACTTCCATTAGCTTAAAAAGCAGAGAGTTAAATGGGTAAGTTCTGTAAACTGAAACATGTGTGTGGACTTATATTCTTTAGCTAAGTGATATATGTATGGATGTGATTGTCGGTAAGAGGATGATGGTGCTGTCAATGACATGCTTTGTTTATGTATTGTCTGTGAGGTCCTTCTATTCTTCATTTATCTGTAGTAACATGTTATCTATGTTCTTTGTTCAATTATTGTGCATATCTATTTTGCATTTATTTGTAGGTGCTTATTGATCTATTTTAAAATATGAATTTGGTTGCTGGCATTGGAGAACTTGTTTGCAGTTTTAATTACAAGGCATTTAGGCTTTAAGCAGTCAGTGATATGGCTGCATCGTAAAGAAGCAGAGCAATTCTTTCTGCCTCTTTGAGAAAGATGCAGTTAATCTGTCGAGTTCTTTATTGCTTGGGCTTGCTTTCTGTAAAAGATTTCTTGCATTGTCCTTTCTTTGGGTACTTCATTCCACATGGCTTTTTCCATTTTTGTAAATGCAAGCTTCATTTTGTTGTTAGTGTATCTTAAGGAGTATTGTTTTAAGCATAGGTAAATTTGATGTTTTTTGCTAATATGTAAAATATACTTTGCACCACACTCTAATAGCTTAAGCGTTTGGAGTAAATGGTTGCGCATATTACCATAAGCTGGTATTAGAGCCAGGCTTCCGCATCCTTCATGCCCCAAGTTATTTTGTGTATGTGTGCTACCCATTCCATGTACCATCCTTATGGTGTCTACCTGGCTTGCACGTGAGAAGGGGTAATAAAATATTATCCAACATCGCTTGACTATACTTGGTTTGACTGGATCTTAATGTGGTCTCTCCCCACTTTGTTTTTGGGTTGCAATTTCTAATATTTCGAAACATTTTTAATATTCCAAAGTTGATTTGGTTTAACCATCAAATTTGATAAGCATTGGTATTATGCTTGTTGACCCTGGCTGCTCGGCTTTGGGTTGAATGCAGGTGGTCAGCTAATGCCGATGATGGGGAACTGGTGTCCCTTGGATATAAGGAAGGTTATAGAGTTGATGTAGATCTTCCAGAAGGGACATGGGCTGCGGCTCCTCAGTTTCATGATATTCTTATATTCAATACTGGGCACTGGTAAAAATGTTTTTCCCCTATCTGCCTAGCCAACCTGGAAAAGGGCCTCATAATCGTTGATAGTTGACATGGCAGAATTGTGTATGATAGCTGCTGTCCTGATTTCACTCATGGATACTAAATCGATAGTAATTTAGTCAATTAAAAGTCTGGATCAGGAGTAAACAGTGGGTTTTTGCTTTTAATAATGATTCTGAGAAAAGCCTTTGGCATGGTTTCTCTGCATCCTTTATGTTTATTCATCCCAACATCTGTTAGTTTCTTTGATTCAGTCCCATTAAATTTTACATACTGCCACACAATTTGCAGGCCTTGCCTGACCACTGGGATTGTCTATTATTTTTGATGGTTGTTTTAATTGGGCTGTTCAGTGTGATGGATATTGTGAATGATGTTGCCAGTTTAGCATGTGCTGATTGGAGTTTCTTTGTCCTTGATAAATAATTTGTTTTGTGGATTGACTGGTAAGGTGATGGTTGAGCAGCAAGACTGAGAGGAAATGTTCTACCTTTTTTCTTGGGGAAGGAAAAGAAAAAAAGGGTTCCCGTGCGAGCGCACGCGCCCAGGGGGGGGGTGGGGGTGATGGTTGTCAAATTAATACATGAGGACTAGATGCACAAATATTCCCAAATTCCAAGTTTTAGGAGCAACCCTTTATTTGCATGTTGATGTTATTTGCCCTGACAAGCTGCACGTTTTGGTGCATCTTGAACTAAAAGAGAACACCAAGAAATATTTCCATGTTCCTCTTTCCCCAGAATTTAAAAAGTGGGTTAGGAAACCTCCTTGTCTTTATGTGAAATCAAAAGTTAGAATGCAAGACTATACATTCATTCACCCTTTATTTCCCATCCTTTAATTGCTTATCCTGGTAAAAACCATAGCACTGAAACTTGCAAATTTGAGCATTTCTTGACATAAACTATGGCGTGTCATCTTTTGTTTATAGGTGGTGGGCTCCTTCAAAATTTGACCCAATAAAGTCACCCATGTTTTTCTTCAGAAAGGGTCAGCCACTGATCCCTCCGGTGAAACCTGATATCGGCTTGGATTTGGTTCTTGAAAACATGGTATGCCTTTTTATATTTTATTCATTATGTCAGTTATGCTTGATTAGATTAGTATGCCAATAGGTTTCAGCAATCAACTTTGCATGATGCTTGTGATCTTCCTCTGCTGCTTAAAATCTAAGATATTAGCATGATAATTAACAATGGCCAATAGCATTGAAAGCTGAACAGAACATTAGAACTTTTGCTTCTTAGTCAGTAATGTCTTTTGGGCAGTTGGAATTTTCTAGAGAATGAACGCTTGGTATTTTCTCCAAAAGAGGAGAGAGATTGTATACTATGGATTCTGAGGATATAGCCAAAAGTTAAAAGTGGAAGGGTGATAAAATCCTCCCCTACAGATTGGCATATAGTCCAGCAGGGGTCTGGCCATGCATTTCATTGGGATTTTAATCGTACTAACTAAAAGTCTGTTTATTTATTATTATTATTATTATTTTCACTTTTCAACTGTCATTTGGAAATTTAAGGTCTAATTAGCGCTTGATCAGAATCATTTAAATTATACAGCTACACTATAGATTGAGAACTTGTAAAAATTATTCGTGACTGACCAAGAGATTGTTCTGCTGATTCGGGTTGTCCATTAGATGAATTATGTGAGCAAGGAAGCAAAGTCTGGCACCATCAAATTCTTTCGTACTCAATCACCTAGACATTTTGAGGGGGGAGACTGGGACCAAGGTGGTTCTTGCCCACGTTTTAAACCTTTATTACCAGAACAGGTGAGGTTCTCTTGTTCTCTTGAAATGTTTCTTTCTTTTTTAGCAATAAAGATTTTATAAGCACTCTTGAAATGCTTCCTTAGTTAAAGCATAACTTGCATTTGCTATCTTGACTCAACTATTCAGTTGCTTCTCACTTACTGTGTGCGACTTATTCATGGCTATTGATAATTTCTTGTCTTCATTCTTCTTCAGGTTGAAGAGCTCTTTGGACTTGAGAATAACGGAACTAATGTGGAGGCACGCCTTGTTAACCAGCACCTCTACAAGGCGCTTAAAGGTTCAGATTTCCATGTGCTGGATATTACTCACTTGAGCGAGTTCAGAGCTGATGCTCACCCATCCACATTTGGTGGGAAGAAACACGATGATTGCATGCATTGGTGCCTACCAGGAATCACGGACACTTGGAACGATATTTTGTTATGCTTTTGACGCAAATTAGACAATCAAGATGAAATTTTCCGAATGCTTTTACCAGATTTCTTTCATTGTTGAGGTCAATGCTGTAAAAGTGCGTTTTACTCATTTTTCTTGTAGGCAAAATGTATACTTCTTAGGTGCGCCCAGCCTTTGCTCAGACTGCTTGCATGTCTGTTTTGTGGTTGTATCTATTAGAAATGTTCAAGTCCAGTAACTTACTAGGCTTGCGCGCTGAAAGAATTGGATAGGGCGAGATTTGTTCCAAGAATAAGTTGTTCTGCCACACATTCTTGGATGAAACAACTATGTAAAGACGATGAAAGGAGAGGAAAAGGAATGATACTTCTCTCTTTCCAATGTCGATGTAAAGAAAGAGTAGAGAAGATGTTTTTGGTGCCAAATGGAAGGTTGGATCATAAGGCAGAAGTTAGAACTAGAAGGTGGCAAGGTTGCAACGTGCCAAGTGTAACTTGTCTTGGATGAAAACAGCTATCAAAATCCTCTCGTACTGCATCACTATGTAAAGACGAGAAATGTAGAGAAGAAGGAACTATTCGTTTCTCTTTCCGATGTCAATGTAAGCAAAATAGGGGAATATATCTCTGTGGTGCCTCTGAAATATAAGTTACTTTCTAGTACATATCAGCTAGCTTGTTTCTACATTTTCATATGCAGTAGAGAATAGATATTAAGCTTGGTTAAGTGTCAAAGTCCACCCAAGGTTGTCTTCGGCAGTACCAGTTTGAATCGCTGCCAGCCTTGCGCGAAGCCTTTCGGTCACCGTGCTGGCTCCTGTTTTGTACTCGCACCTGCAGTGATGCAACTGTTGGTACTGGACGAACAACCTAAGATGAAGGAGAATGGTATATGTGGTTTGCTTTTGATAGGCAAACCTTGATAAACCAATTCTTGTTACCTTTTGCCCTGGTAGGTCACACTACCAACCGGGGTGACACCTACAGCTGTTCCAGTACAGAATACCTCATCAGCGTCCATCACATCCTCCACCATGAGTTGACATTCTTCCACCTGATCAAGAAACATTTTTAATGCACAGATTCTTGAGGTTGCAAATTAGACGACCATGAAGAGAGTTGAAACACTTCTTTTGAGAGCTTCTTACTGCGCGAGCGTCTGGTGAGTCAAAAGAGAAATTCCTTTACCCTTTCCGAATGATTATTGATTCATCGTGTTCATCCTGCGCTTAATGTTTTATGTAGGAGTATCAATTATTTCTGTATCCTAAAAGGAGAAATGTCTATTTGCTGGAGAAGAATCTCTAGTCCTAACTTGCTAAGTGTAGTCGGAACTGACTCTGGTCTTGGTGACAAGTTTTACCATTTATGTACGCAGGAAACAAGGAGTTGGTTAGCTCAAAGTGAATGCGCAAAACACGGAGGAAAGTGATAGAGCATGCACACATAAGAAGACTGCTCATGTTTTGGCAATCATTGTTTGACTAAAGTTTGCTATACAAAAGCAATCTGCGTGCACCACGTTATGAAAGTAATAGAGATCTGTCTGGTGTTCAAACACTTAAGATTAATGAGTTTCTTTCCCTAAGTTGTCATGTAGCCAAAGTAATCAGATTTCTTTTCTTTATGAGTCCCACACACCTGGTATTTGAAGCTGAGAGCAATATCAATTATGCTCTTTCTTGTGATTCCGGGCAAGATGGTATCTTGTAATGCCGGTGTAGAGATGACGTTACCCTGTGATAAATCGCAAATTTGGAGTTCTCATTTTCAGCCGGAAGCAAAAGTTTGTTACCACTTATACTATATAGGCAATAAAATACCTTGACTGTAAATACATTGCATGAAGAAGCCTCTTCAATGAATTTTCCTGTTGCTGCATCCAGGAACAGGATATCGGAAAACCCTGTGGACTTTGCTTCACTTATGGGCTTGAAAATCTGTTGAAGAAACTTATAGTTACCCACATAGAAATGCATTAAGAGTAGATCTCTGTATGGACCTAGTTTATTGGCATGAGCAGAAGCAAAGCACAAGTCATTAACATTATATGATGAGTAGAAATTTCCTGTTCGATGGCTTACTGGGGAGTAGTTTGTGATGGATTTGATTCCCCCAGTTCCTCCAGGAGTAGCTCTATGGGATTTATCCTGGATGACCAATTTCATGGACATCTGTGGATACAAATAAATCAATGCAATATCGAAATCTTCTCCAACTCAGAAAGAGAGAAAAAAAAGATCTGTAGATTCTTATTATTCACAAGAAACTGATTGTCAGTTGCCCACCTTATGGAGGTTACCAACAGGTGAAGCATATACCAGAAATGTATATTCTGGCGCTGGCCCCATAAGCAAAACTGGTCCACTTCCGATGAGCAAAGGTCTAATGTACAACGATCCTTTTCCTGGAGGAGGAACCTGCAGAACGCATATAAATCAAACATGACAGTATCAAGTGTAATAGAGAAATACTTGAGGTCTAGAACGCTTTGGGTTTTGTTCTTGTTGAGCTAAAGATGCTCATGAAGATAGTGCTGATACCCAATGCTGGTTGGCTAGGACAGTCTGCTTCACGGCATCAACGAATTGCTCTACGGATGGTGATGGCATGCAGAGCCTGTTGGCCCCCATCTTCATGCGCAGGCCGTTCTCTTCTGGCCGAAAGAGCAGGATCTGACCATCTTTTGTCCGTTGTGCCTTTAGGCTTTCCAGCAATCCCTACAGACAAGACATCATCATTTGATGGTTCGAACTGCAGCAATGTCACTTAACATCATGGTATTAGCAACATATGAAGAACTTAGACTATATGACCGCTATTGAGAATTTTACATTAACAAACCCTGCATCCAGAAAGACCGACTTTTTGTTTCCATACAGCTACCAGTCTCTTTTCTTTTCCGCAAACTCTCTTAATGCAAATTCAATCCAATTAGTCAGAAACACAAATGGAGAGATAAGCACTAATTTTGACGCTATGGATTTTTATGTAACTCAACCAAAGCCCAGGAATTGTGCCTTCAATTATACCCAATATTTTTCTATCTCAGAGAAGAGATTAACTGAATGCTGCTAATCACTGACCTGCCCATAGTTGAGGATCCCAGCAGAAGGATCGATTTCGAGCTTGGAATAGCGAGTGAGAGCTCCTCGAGAGAAGTTCTCGCCATCATTGCACTTTATTATATACATATAATCGGCCGGGATCAGATTGAATCCCAATTTGTCCCAATCGACATCGGCATTTGTATGTTCACAACCACTGTCATAAAAAAACAGGCAGTTATTTATTATCAGGATAAGCAATATCACCGTCTGAATCAACAAAAGAGATTTTATAGGATCACCTCTCTACAATTGCCCCTGTATAGGACTGCATGATTTGAGACGTGGTTGGAACTTGGAATGGTGGATAGATGGATAGGTACTCGCTGCAGAAGGAGAGACATTACAAAAAAGAACACAAAAGACTGAATTCCGTGTACTGTGATTACTCAGCAGAAATGAGGTCAAATGGTAATGAAAGGCATGAAAATTGTGTTTTGTATAGTCCAGTGGATGCATTCAAAAAGAGATCAATGCCAATCTATATATGCACTCACGACAATAACAATAGTGATACATTGCCTTCACAAACGCTCTGAGCTGACAGCTTTGACACTGTGAACTGTTTTAAGGATCATGGCATGACTCTGCATATAATTAGGCATATTTGAGTTTGGACCTAATCTATATCGACAACTAATTCCAGGCATGTAGAGACTGATTATGAAGTGATGTGATGAATCTTAGGTGGGCATGCATCCAGATAAGCGAACAAACACAGCTTCACCCCAGAGAGATGAGAGAGAGAGAGAGAGAGAGAGAGAGAGAGAGAGAGAGAGTACATCAAAATGCAGATAATGAATCTTCACAAAAAGATGAGCTTCCCAAGGATGCAACAAGATATAAGTAAATACTCGGAGCCGCCTCAGGCCATTGACATTGCTTCTGTAGCATTATATAAGCCAAAGCCATCATCGGTAGTAGGTTCAACAACTACTCATAAAGGATTTGGTAGAGACGAAATCCTTCACGTCAGTATTTAATTATGCCAAAGGAAATCAGGGTTTTGACCAGAACAGCGTGCACTCGAAGGTCATCATATCGTCACATCTTTGATTCGATTACTTACCCTCTTACACTTGGTCAAAGGCTCGAAGTGGTCTCAACCTTGTTTTCCCGGAGATTGTTCATCCTTCTCTTCATTTTGTAGCATTCCTTAGACAGATTCTTACTCTGTTACCTTTCTTTCCAATGTGGTAACATATCTCCTCTCAAGCATCATCTCAAGCTGCCACTGAAGTATGCTGGAAATGCTTGAAGCTCTTCACATATTTCGAATGCAAGCATAAGTAAAAGGAGCCATAAAGGTGTTGAATGTATTTGAACTTTATAAGGATGAATAAGCAAATTTTAGTTTTGAAGAGGATCTACATACAACTACCAAAGGATTCAAAGGGTACACATGATAGCTCAGCGTGAATGTTAACTCCGATGAAATCAAAATAAATAAAAATAAATTAATTATGGGTGAAATAATTAAGATCATCGCGAGCAAAGTATAATTACAATACATTTCGATAGAACAAGTTAAAAAACTATCTGGATTACTTCAAGGATTGTCAGATAAACTACACTGGCAGCTTGTATTAATGCTTGAGAGGACTTGTGTTTAATTTTGGGATGAAATGATGGTGGAATAAAAAACTGAATTTCCTTCACCTGATCTTGCCCCATCCATCTCTATTTCCTTTTTCACAAACTTTATTCTAATGCAGATTACACGCTTACTTGATGACATGCCACATAGTGCGTCATCTCATTTAGTAAGAAATTCTAGTGAAGTCTTAGTATGCATAGTGCTATTAATATCCTGACATCTTGCTTGCTCTTATTTTACATAAAAACAAAAAAGAGAAATGTCAAATACTAAGTCTGTTTTATAATTTGGTACCATATGTCACGTGGCATATTGTTATTAATTATTGAATAAGACTGTCCACTTATATATTAATATTAATAGATAACATAGCCTTGCCCAACAAGAAATACCTTTAAAAAGTTGAGAAGAGAGAGAGCAATATTTAAGGTAATAACAAAGAAGGGCAGGGGACGTAGCGCGATGTATATAAACAATTACTCAAACAAAAAGGATATTGTAAGTTCATAGCATGCACCATCGACTCTCAATTTGAGAGAACAAAAAACTTAACTATATCAAGAAAATATCAAGATCATTTCGCTTTTTTTTTTTTTTTTTTTTTTTTCATAGAAAAAAAATTAGCACAGAAATCCACTGCCCTAGCCGCCCGCTTGAATTGTATTGCGCAAGGGAGGAACTGGAATGATTATCATTATTTTTGGGCCGAAAGTATGAGAAACGCCCTTATCACTTGGTGAATCCTAGGTGGGTTATTAAGAAAATCATTTTAACGGAAAACGATCAAATTTTCGTATATGATTGGACTTTTTAAAAAGGAGTTGAAAATCATTACCTAATATTTGTTATCAATTTGCTCTTAAACTTTTTGGACAAATGGGCTCAGATTCAAGAGGAGAAATCTAGCGTTCGCTTCTTGCATAAAAAAGTTTGATCTAGAATTACTTATCTATATATAATGATTGACTTGTTTTGTCAATTAATACCCCATGTCACTTTAGGTGAGGAAGAAAAGGAATAAACATTGGGTGTGTTTGTTCGCGGAAAATGAGTGATTTAAAAAATATTTTATGAAAAATGATCACCTATATTGTCTAGAAAAATAAATTAATAGAAAATTTTTTCTTTGACCATGAAAATAATTAGGTATAGATTGTTATCGATGATGGAAATTTTTTTCCTTAACTAATTTTTCTAAACAATATAAGTAATTAAATTTCGAAAAATGTTTTTCAAATCACTTATTTTACATTAAATGAACACACCTTTGGTTCTTTTTTCAAAATATACAAACAAAGCTGTTTTCCTCCATCATATCCTATTATTTTATTGAACAAGCGATGGATTCACAAGTCCATGACCGAACATTCTGTCAAATGCTCTTGATTTTGCATAAAGAAAAAGAGACATGGCTCATGGGATGCTCTTGATTTACATGTGGCTCATGACTAATCCATGCATCAGATCCACCGCTAAAGAGATATATCAGATTTTATACGAGTCCATTTAGTCGAAATATAGAGTTTGATGTATAGATTGAGAGCAGTGAAGTATCCTGTTTGTGTTTTTTCCAATTAGAGAGGAGAGGACCGAGGCATATTGATCTGATTTTAGAAAAAAGATAAAAAAAAAAAATGATTGAAGTCTGACAAGTGAAATGTCGATTAATCGCGTTTATGGATTTTTATGTAAGAGGTCGACGCCTTCTTTATATAATGTTTTATATGTATAATGAATCGGTTATGTTAATTTGCACTCGTCCTACGTGGTATCGAATGTTCATGTGCTCTGAACACAAATTGATATTTGTGAATTAGTCATGACTAAGTAGGGGAGAGCACGGGTTGGACGGGTGGGCTTCAAAGCTTTTTGGTGCTAATTTAGTCTTAAATATTTTAATGGTGTCAATTTAGTTTTAAACATTTTGACCTAGTACCAATTTAGTCCTCAATTTCTTTGGCTAATTTTGACTGGATATTACCGACATGGACTTTGGTTGACCTATGTGACATGGTTGACATTGATAACTTTTAATAACTTTTAATAACATTTTTTATTTGGAATTTTTATTCTTTTCTTTCTCTCTTCTTTCCATTCCTTCTTTCTCCAGCCAATCACTAGACTAGTGACTAGCTAGAGGCGAGGGCTAGCGAGGATCAACCCTTGCCAAACATCACAAGGTCGCGGCCTTTAACCTTGCAGCCTCTAGCAAGAGACCCTCACTGGATCTACTAAGGTTGATTGTCACCCATTAGGGGTGATCGGCTCTTAGTCCAATCCTATGCCAAGGTGGAATCGAGACCACATTGGTTGATTCTCGGACTAGAAACTAGACCACACCATTGGTCCGGTCCGATTTAATAGAATCGGTCACTTATTTTTTCCAATATTTTTTCCCATTATTTTTTTCCTACTACTTGAAATTGGATCCAGAAAGTGTTTAGTTCACATTTTCCTAATTTTAAAAAAAAAAATAAAATAAAATAGAAAAGTATATTTAGTTGTTCAAGTCCGGTTCTCCCTTGGAATTGGGAACTAGACTACTTGGACACTAGTTCCATTTTTAAGAATCGGGAATTGGACCGATACTCCTAGGAATGGGACTAAACTAGTTGGTTTGGTCCAGTTTGAGCAATTTTCTATTTGGGCAGTCCGTTTTGTACATCCTTATCACCCATCTCCTTAGATTCAACAGGGGTGAGCCTCAATAGAGGTTGGGCAATGCATGACCTCATAGGATTTGGCAAAGGCTGGCCAGATGTTGGGAAGGAGTCCCATCTTTGGTCGATGACTGGCTAGAGGAAGAAGAGAAAAAGAAAAATAAGATAAAAAAATAAATAACAAATTTGAAAAACATTAACCTATTATTAAAAGTGATCAACGTCAATGCCGATCGTATTGTGTATGCCAACCAATATCCACGTCAACAATATTTGGCAAAAAATAGCTAGAAGGACTAAATTGATATTAAATTAAAATATTTAGAATTGAATTTGCATTATTAAAAAAATTAGAACTAAATTGGCACCACTGTAATAGATTTAAGACTTTTTTGACACATTTATGGTCTTTCACTATTAATATCATATACTTTATTAATACATTTTTTTTAAAAAAATTTTTAAAAGGTAGTTTGGGCCAAATTGGGTCATTTGGAGGTTGAAAAATGGCCCAGCTCTGCTTGAGAAAAGGGGAGCTCGAAATCTAGACTAGGCCTAATGGGCCTGAAAATTTGGGTTAGTGCAGTTTGGGCCTAATTGGGCTTTTGCTCTTTTTTGTTCCCCTTTTACAACTAAGTGCCACGTGGGATAAAGTGCTACATTGTGAAAACCATCTTTTGAATCTTGTAAGAGCAAAGTGGTACATGGTGGAAATCATTCCCTAAACCCATTGAGGCTACCTTTAGAATCCTTCACTTGTGAGCAATTGGAGTATGTCGGCGGGATTGACTGCATGGAATGCATCATCTTATATCATCTGTGTGATCTACAATTATTAGCCTTTCTAATCCTTAGAAGACGTGGTCAATTCCTTGCTCAATTGGTGATAATTTAGGGGTGGCAAATGGGTGGGTCGGGTCGGGTCGGGTCGAAAATAGGTCGACCCATATTTGACCCATTTAACCCGTTTTGACCCATATTTATGTAGTGTAAATCAAGTGACTTATACCCGACCCGACCTGTATTGCTAAAACCTATTAATATTCTAGGAAAACCCACTTCTACTATATGCTAACTGGATTAAAACTTCAAATTAAATTAAAAATAGTAGATAAAATAAATAAAGTTAAAAAAAAACCTATAAATTGAAATATTTATAAAAAATTAGACTATGCACATGCTTCTCTTATTTGAAGTGAACATACAATTGAATAACTAAAAATTGTAACAAGAAATTTTTTAACTTTTATGATTTTTTTAAATAAAAAAGAGTATTGTTAAAACATTTTTATGCAATACAAAATTTTTAACAATTTTTATGCAATACAAATTTAATGGAAAATTTTTATAATTCTTTTTAAAATATTTTTAAAAAATCGATTTTTATTTTTATTTTTAAAAATATAATTTTTAATTTCTAATAATTATTTTTTCTTTTTCTTTTTTCACTTTTCTCTTTTCTCTTTTCTTCTTCTTTAGCCATTTGCTGCCGGCCACGACGACGGCCGACGACCAACCATAGGCGAGATCTAGCTCGCCGGCGTTGGGCGGGGCTTGATCTCGCTGATCCGGCGAGGCCGAGGCCCCGCCCGACGCCCGGTGAGCTCGGCGGCGCTTGAGCCTCGCCAGATCTAGCGAGACTTGAGCTCGTTGGTGTCGGGCGAGGCTCGATCTCGCTGATCTGGCGAGGCTGAGGCCCCACCCGACGCCGGTGAGCTCGAGTCTCGCCAAATCCAGCAAGGCTTGAGCCTTGCTAGTCGTCGGCAAGGCCGAGCCTCCCTAATCGTCGGTGACCTGCCAGCGAGGCTTGGTGCCGGCGAGCTCGAGCCTCGCCTCGCTTGATCCGGCGAGGCTCGAGCTCGCCGGCGTCGGGTGGGGCCTCAACTTCCCCAATCGTTGGTGACCTGCCAGCGAGGCTTGGTGCCGGTGAGCTCGAGCCTCGCCTCGCCTATCGCCGACCGGCGACCGATCGTCGCCCGCCGGCCATCGGCTAAGGAAGGAAGAAAAAAGAAAGAAAAAGAAAAAAAAAAAAATTGAAATATGAAAAATAATTATAATTTCGATTTTTTATAAAAAAAAAACATTTTATGAAGTTAAAGAAAGCCATGGCCCATAGGTTCAAAGTGGGTTCAAAGGCCATAACCCATTTAGATCAATTTCTTTTTGTGCTTTACTTTCTCAAACCCATTTTTGACCCATATTTAATTTTCACTTGACCCATATATGACCCATTCAACTAAAAATGGGTCAACCACTGGGGGTTCGCCCCAGTGGCCACCCTTCCATCTTGGAAGGGGGAGGTTGGGGGTTCAAATCCCCACCTTCTCAGGGGGGATTGGGGTGGGGAAGATTTCATTTCAGGAGTGGGTTTCGACTCCCACGCCCAAAGGAGGCGAGGGCAAAAGTCTGAAAGTGAGTGTTAGAGTAGGATTAGCATGGACTGCCAAAAAAAAAAAAAAAACTAAAAATGGGTCATAATATGAGTTTATGACCTATTTTGCCAGCTCTAGGTGATATGCTTACTCAACATTGAGGCTGACTTACTAAGAGCGTTGCATGCTAGAACTGTATTATCCTGAAAATTTGATACCTAGTCACATGTCATAGTCTATTTGAGACACTATGAGATTGTAATAATAGGAATAAAGACGGATTGATTTTGCGATTGCACCATGTAGATATGATATTTGATGAACATTTAAAAAGTAGCTCGTTTTTAAGTAAATTACGTAAATGCCCAAGAAATCGTTCCCACCACATGAAAATGTAAGTTTAATATAAAGTATACCTACCACAATAAGTGATAAAATGACAATTAAGCGTTACTTAATCAAGTCATACCGTTTTATTTCCTATTTCTCTATTCGTTCAAAATTAAACTTAAATGCAAAAACCCACCCCGCAGTGGACGAGTTGGCTTGCGCTTTGACCCCTTATCTAGGAGGATAGAGGTCCGAAACTTCTCGCCCCCATTGCGCGACTTAAGTGGGGGTGCCGTGGGAGGTGGGTCCCCGCGCTAGTGCCCCCCTGGGTTTACGTCGCCGACCGCCGGCTGTATGGCGGTTCCTAGGTCATAAAAAAAAAAAAAACTTAAATGCAAAAAAAAAAATTGAAAAAATATAGCATATTTATAAAGAAATCCAAAGTTGTAGCTATTTTATATATGGCTTCTTATATTTCCTTGTGTTTTCATATTACATATCATCTTATATACATGATCTTGGTAATGATTATAAAAAAAAAAGGCAGTCTAGAGTTTTAGCATGGTCATCTTAAACGTTGAACTATATTTTCATCTAAAGAATATGCTGAATATCCGTATTCTAAGATAAAGATAAAATTTGCCACAATGCTAGTAGTTTTCAAATTCTCTCTACTAATTTTTCCCGCATACATTCGTTTTAATTAAATTTTAATTTTGAAAACTTACATGCTGCCTTTTTGAAGTTTAACTTTGAGCATGTTCCTTATTTTTGTATGTTAAAATTCATGAACAAATTTCTTTTAAAGTGTTTGTGCATAGGTCCAACACATTCATAAAAATATAATAATTGAAAAAATTCTCGCTATCACAAGTGACTACAATTTATGCCAATTTTGATAAACATAACATGTGAAAATACCGATATACCAATATATGCTGATAAAAGATGTATCCAAGTGTGCACGCAGGTTTTGTAACTAGTTACAAAAGAAAGGGTAAAAGTTAGGGGTGAACGATGTTGATTTTGTCCAGGTTCCATTTAGAGCTTGGAACCAATCCGTTGGAATAGGTTTTCTAAGTCTAGAACTTGGAACCTGATGTAGCTAGCAAATATCACATAGAGAAAGGGGGGTGAGTGAATAGTTGATTTAATAGAATCTTGACAGATTAAAGTGAAATAGAAAAAAGAGAGAGTCAAGATTTAAGTTTGAACTTAGAGCACAAATTCCATATTCTGGAATAACGTTTAGAAATAGTTTTGTGATTGAATGAACTTCTGAAGCAAAACTATGACAATAAGTAATTAAAGTTTAAGGATAAAAGAATTTGAACACAAGGCTTATAGTAGTTTGGCTTAGATCAAGCCCATGTCTACTTTCTGAAGTTGACAGCCTATTGGGTGGATTCTATAAGATGATCAATGAGAGATTACAATATTGAGTGATCACAGTTAGTGTGTGACACTATCTCACTCAATCACTCTTTTCTGTGCTTCTCTTACGATCACAAATTTGAAACTTATGAAAAATAAGTGTATGATCGAAGTACGTTTAGATTTTGAAATTTTAGATTCTGGGCTTTGTCTCTTAGATGCTCTTCGGCACCTTAGTCTCTTTATATATTCCTCCACTTTCCAACTAGCCATTGGACAGTCTCTAGAGGATTATCTTCCAATCTATCCGTTTGATATGTGTGTGTGTGTGTGTGTGTGTGTGTGTCTATGTAGCACCGATACGGACACGCGACACGCGATACGACACGACACGACACGCCGACACGTCTTTTCTTAAAAATAGAGAATTTCGACACGTTCCGACACGTTATATATTAAATATATTTTTATATATAAATACATAAATAAATAATAAAAAAAATAGCCTAGAATTAATTTACACGAAAAATATTAAATAATATCATTCATTATTTTAATTTGTTATAACAATACATAAAACTTAGAGGAAAAAAACATTGTTTAAAGAAAAATGCTGAAATGATATTTTTAAATTTATTTATTTATCATATATAGCATTTTTTATTACTTCTTTCATAGTAAAAGACTTTTTAAAAAACTAAAAAATTCTAAAAAAAACAAAACTGAAAAAAAAAAAAAAATTGACCCCGTGCGTGTATATGTATAGCATTTTTATTACTTCTTTTATTACTTCTTTTGTGTATATTTATATTTTGACCCCACAAGTATTAGAAATTTTTAAAATTGACCCCGTGCGTGTCGGAATCGCGTGTCGAAATTCTAGACTCGCGTGTCGGAGCGTGTCGGAGAGAGTTGACCACGTGTCGGATTTTTCGACACTCGTTGACCGCGTGTCGGAGCGTGTCGGACACGTGTCGGAGTGTCGGACACGACACGAAGGCTTCCGGAGAGTGTCCGTGCTACATAGGTGTGTGTGTGTGTGTGTGTGTGTGTGTGTGTGTGTCAAGAAGATTGAGTGGCTTTTGAGTGATAGAAGAGGAATCTTCACTTGGTTCTGATCGCCCATATAACTAGTCTTGGTTTCCGTAAGTAAAGTTTCTTCATTTAAAAAAAAAAAATTTTCTGAAGATTTATTTTCCAGTTGAATAAGATTGAGTTAATCAAATCTTTCTAGGTGTGAAATCCAAGTTAGATCACTAGCCATTAAATTACGTTTTGGATTGGTGTCACATTCTGAACTTGGTCATGTTCTCAACTTATGACTCATTTTGAATTTGTGTCTCCTTCTGAACTTGCGTCACCTTTTGAACTTGTGTTATGATGGGAATATAAGTGATTCTCTTAGTCTGAGGATCTTTATATCTTCAATATAAAGTATGAAACTATTCCATCTAACGTAGATTCCACAATTTGGACTTGAATTTGAATAAGATTAAGATTGCTACTCACTTTTTTGTCAAGAGTAATTCCCTAAATCAAAATACTTCAAGACATGTATATGACTTACCTGAATTTCATGGACGGTTTTGTCAACTTTCAAATTCATTAGAAAGTCTTCTCAACAAAACCTACCCTTTAATATCCAAGAACCTAGAACCTATAATCTACTATATCACAGGTTCTAGAGTCGATTCTAGGGTCTATCTGATTACACATATATTCTTAATTGAACGATTGTAGTAAATTATCACTTCTAATGACAACTATTCGCTACTATCCATTAATTACAACTCATATTATATACACGAAGATTAAGAAATTTAAATAAAGTATAATTCTTAGTCATGGATATAGTTGGAATAGGAAGCTCAGACTAGTGGTTTCATAATATATACTTATCATTAGATGCCGGGGAATGCCACAAAATCACGTGGAGACAGAGAACAAGAAAAATACAAAGACTTGTTTTAAGTTCTCCATTTCCTAATTTTTGAAACTTGAAACCTTTCTGGCATATCTTAGAACCTAAAACTGAATTGGTTTTATCAAGCTTTCGGTTCTCTCCTATAATTCTTGAAACCATGCTCACCCAGGGTAAAAATCACTAAAAACTCTAAATTATATTCACTGTGACACATTTCATCTAAAGTTTTTTTTTTCTTTTCTGTGGCACTACAAATCCCAAATTTGTGCTTGTGTGATATATTGACCTTCTGTTAAAGTTTTGTCAGTAAGAATCGTTAAAAATCTATCTACATTGATGCCAAAAAGCAAATAGTGTTGATGTGGCACTCACGTGTCTTAAGTAAAATAAAAATGAAGTTAATGTGTCATGTAGGTACAAGTTTGTGATTTTTTATATGACAAAAAAAGTTTAAGATAAATGTATAAAACTAGGCATAGGGTTTTTAATATCACAAAAAGTACATAATAAATATGTTATAGTAGACAAAGTTTAGATTTTTTTGTGGCCTTTTAAAAAAAAGAAAAAAAAGAAAAGAAATCAAAGCATCTAGTTTCAAGGAGTGATTTCCACTTAACTAGAAACATTATTCAAACAATCACAATTGCCCGTTGCTAAAGGTTGATGAACTTGGCTCCCTCATGACTAGAGCTGGCTGTGACGGCTCAACTTCGGTTAAAAAAAAAAAATCAAATAAAAGAATATATCTATTGAGATTTTTTATTTCCTTTACCAGATAAAAAAAAAAAAACAATCTTGTAAATTGTTTCCCACCTCGCTCCACATCCTCGATGTGCTACATTTTTCATCTAACACAACATTGACCATATTTGCAATAATATTTTATGGGAATTTTTTTTTCTAAATCACTCTAATGATTTTAGCTTTTGAATGAAAGTGAATCAAAATTGGATATATTAATAAATTTGAATTTGGGTTCTCTCTTAATAATCTTCCAAGGTGAAGGATTGGGATTTGTTATGCGTCCCCAACAAGTGGTATCGGCGTTGATGATTGATTTACCCCACTTATGATATGTATCGATGGTCTGGTGATTATCTCACGAAAAATTTTGATTCTCTAGTCAAGGTGACAGACAATGTCCACTGGCTTCTTCCTAAACTTGATTGGGCCAAGACGATTGAGGTAAAGTCCAAAGGCATACGGTGTGACTCAGCTCGAACATTTGCGAAACTTGGTTGACTTAATGTGGTGATTTGAGTTAAAATAACAATGGAGAAAAGGGAATCCCTAAATTAAAGGAGACAACGGACATCGCATAGGAGGCTCACATGTGCGAAGGAGATTAATGAAATGCACGTACGAGGTTGTTAGGCACAAATAGTCCCACATTAGGGATGTCTTTAGGGTGAATCATATTAACATATCCAAGTTGAGATTTGTTTACAAGTTCGAACTTAAGCTCTTTTGGCAATTTTCTCAAAAGCAGGTATCGAGTTTATGCTGCACGTTCCCAACAATCAATATTTCTAGAGCTTTAGATTAATCATTTCATCCACCTAGTCATATACAACAACGCTGTATCAATTCCCACAATTGACTCCGCGAGCATTAAACTCGTAAATCGGAATTCATTAACTGCAAATTGTAGCGTGTTCGTCTGCCTAAATTTGTTTGAACAACGTGATTTGAGACAAAATGAAAATGTCGTTGAGGTGGCTATTCAAGCATATAGATCCTAGTGGGAAAGAATATTCTAGCTAAAAGTCCATGACTTTTCAAAGTACTAGGCTGCTATATAAAAAAGAATTGAAATGGAATACGAAGTTAGGTAATTTTGACTTGTGCTTATTGACACCAAATTTATTTTTTTCCCGAAGTTTATTGACACCTAGTTTTTTTTTTTTTGTCAGTACACCTAGTTGATTAATTGGAGGTAATATCAGTTTCTTGGTCAACTAAAGATCTTTGATTTCAACCAAAAAAAAAAAAAAAAAGAAATTTGACCAAAAAAACAAAAACTAAAGGAGTTCAATTCATCAATACATAGGGAGAATTACCAAAAAAGTTGTAAACCTATTACAATTATGCCAATTTAGTCCTAAACTTTCTTTTTTTGGTCAATTTAATCCTAAACCTTTTAAAATTATGCCAATTCAGTCCATCCGGCCAAAATTGGCCAATCGGCGCTGACGTGGATGCCAATTTGACAGTTGGCCGGCGAACGCCGACGTGGCATTTTTAAATATATTTTTTTACTTTTTTTTTTTTAAATTTTGTTTTGAATTTTTGAACTTTTTTCCCCATCTTCTCCTTCCTCCGATGCCAACCAGAGGCAAGGGTTGGCGAGGTCAGTCTCACCACCCACTGGTGAGGCTCGCCCCTATTGGCCACTGGTGAAGTTGAGGCCGCCGTTGCCAGATCTGGCGAGGCTCGCTTCCGCCGGCCTCGCTGGTGGTCGGCAAGGCTCGACCTCGCCATGGCTGGGTGAGGCCGAGCCTCGCCCGGATCCGGCGATGGCGCCTTGTCATCGGCCACCGGTGAGGCTCGCCTTCGCCACCTCGCTGGTGGCCGGCAAGGCTCGACCTTGCCATGGCTAGGGCGAGGCCGAGGCCGAGCCTCGCCAGATCTGGCGATGGCATCCTCGCCGGCCCTTGCCTCTGGCTAGCCAAAGGAAGGAGAAGATGGGAAAAAGAAAATAGAAAAGAAAAATTAAAAATTAAAAAAAAAAAATTAAAAATTCGAAAAAAATAAAATAAAATTTAAAAATGTCACATCAGCGTTCGCCGCCAGCCCGTCCTCGGCCGTGTCCATATCGGTCCGACCGGCTAATTTTGGCCGGATGGACTGAATTGGTACAATTGTAAAAGGTTTAGAACTAAATTGACCAAAAAAAAAGTTTAGAACTAAATTAGCACAATTGTAATAGGTTTATGACTTTTTTGGTAATTCTCCCATACATAATAACTATTGATGAATTTACCGCCAAGTCCAAGTTATTAGGTAATATTGGTCCCACATTTTAATCTTGTTTTTTTTTCTATAGATGTACTTCTTGATTCTATAATATATATATCTTATAAGCTTATCGAACGGAACGTATTGTGATATGGTCGAGACAGCCATTGCTATGTACTTGAAGAAAGGGCTAATGGAATGAACTCGAGAGTGAAATCCGCCGTAGAGATCATACTTGGGTTCTCTTTCATAGTGTGAAGAGACTTGAGAGGATCGAAGTTCCTTCACTTGAAAAATAGGAATTGAGAGAGAGAGAGAGAGAGAAAGAGAGAGAGAGAGAGAGAGAGAGAGAGAGAGAGAGAGAGAGAGAGAGATCAATTTGTTGAAAGAGATTAACTTTTTAATCGGCAAAGAGATTTACCTTCAAAACTCATACGACTTTATTTAATGTCGGTCCATTTAAAGCTCTTGCCTCATTCTAATGGTGCATTATTTTGACACAATAGTTCATCATCCGACATACAACTTTTTGTAATTCAATAAGGCTTCTGACCTACATAGTTCCCAGGAGGATCATAGTTACAAGTGACCAAAGTACCACCAGTCGCACATTGGGCCTTCGCGCATCCAACCCGAACCGAGTTGCGCCACACCACCTGAGTGTAATGCCCGCAGACCTTCCCGGGCGCGCACGAGTTGGAATTGTAGTTGTAGTCAGGCTTTTCCCCGACCCACAGGTTCACCGCTCTCGTGCCGGTGAGATCAGGGGAAGCCCACGCGAGGTTCTCTCCATAGGGTCCGCCCGAATGGACCAGCCGCGTGCAATCCCTGGCGTGCTTTTGGGCGTAATCCCTGGCATAGCTAGCCACTCGCTCGTCCCAAGTGATCGGGCCTACACCGACCTGAGAGCGGGCTGCATTGTGGGCGGCAACGTAGTCCCGGGGCAAGTCCTGGGCGACGGACAGAGAGATCAGCGCCAGGGTTAGCGCGGCGAGGAAAATGACATGGAGAGGAACACTCATACGGGAACTCATATTGTGAGAGACCTTAGTTGGTTGATGTAAGGGATGGGCAATAGCTAGGGAGTATTTATATGGCGATCATGTGGAAAAATCTGTCCATTCCGTGTGGAAAAATCTGTCCATTGGAAAAGTCGAATATTCGAAATAGGCCACGATGACTAGAAGAGTGCCCGTCAAATTGATCCATCGCCAATGTGATATTTTTCATACTCTGTACAACGTTAATTATTGTACCCCTGATAATGACCTCGTCTTCTTTTCTTATTATTTTTTATTTTTTATTTCAATTTTAGCCATAGAAATATTGATGACAAATAGCGACTTTGTACCAAGCCGACAAGTTTGTTGAAGACACTATGCGAAGCATAGGTCGACTAGGTAAGAAGCAAGATTTTGACAGGAATTTCAGCTGTAATTTGGCCAGCGCCAGAACCTAGCTTGAAGAAAACTTTATTTTAACGTGTCAGTACTTGTACGCCTTATCCCCCTCCTCAATTCTCGGTTTGAGTTATTTTTTCTTCCTTGTCGGGCCGAGAATACGGGGTGAGATTAAGGAATCCCACCCCTCGATGGTCCTCCCCCCTCATTTCTTTCCCTTGAGCCTTTACATGATCATTGGACGCCTTTAAAGGCGGCTTATCTTAAACCTCTTTTTCTCTCTTTCCACAAAAATTGTCTGTCTCTTTGGTAAAAGTTTTCTCCCCTACTTTTCACTGTTTCTTTTGGCGTTTTCTGCTAAATTGGTTTCGCGTCTTAAGTCAATTATAATTTATGAGTAAAGCACCAAGAGCTGAAAGACCGAGCTCCAGTAGTCAAGATTGATGCATTCACACCTTTTTTTTCCTAGCTTGTGTTTCACGAAAGCTGAATTTGAAAATGCGAAACACATGAGTAAGATTTTTTATTTTGGATTGTAATTAGAAATTCAATAATTACTCTCGAAAACATTATATGATTTGACAAAGCAACTTTCGGTAATTAGAATTATGATGCCCGGTTGTTGAGGCTAAAAAAATGTAAAATATACTAAGAGCATGCATTAAATCCTCCCATCCATTCTTTGAGCCCGTAGTGGCAATATTGCACGTAAGTTCGTTCATATAACAAATATAGAGAAAAAAACAACTGAGTATAACACAATAAGGTACACGTAAGTTAATTAGCCTTGCTCAAACCCCTATTGATGGGTTTTGGCAAGTGTCATGGTCGCCCTATGAAAATTATTGGCCCAACCACACGGGCTATGTCTGCTTTTAAAAAAAAAAGAGCTAAATAATAAATAAAATGGAAACATAAATAGAAAATAAATCAGTACTTTAGTATAGATGAGTTATAAAATAATTTTCTTTTTTTTGAGCCTCTTTTCCCCTTCTAATATTTACGATTTTTTCTATTTTAGAGTGAACAAAAGAAGTACGCTCAATTTGAAAAATATATGAATTTCAATTAAATTATATTTTATTTATAACACATCACTAAATTTATTATTTTTAATTATGAGGAAATCAAATGGAATAAGAAATTCTTGTTACTTTAATTATACCAAAAAAGTGATATTTATCTCAAATTCCCAATATTTTTAAAGTAAAAGTAAAGATTCAATCGTACAAATTATAGAACATTTGAATTCTTTTTTATTTTATTTCCTACTTTCGGAATAGACTTAATTTAATATAGTTTCCATTATTGTAAGTACAATATTGAAGCATGAAGATTCATCTACTAGACCTAGCTAAAATTTTTTGACAAGACCTAGCCCTGCACCTTGGTGTGTCGCTATATAAATTATACATCAAAATGAAGAATGAAGTGTGAGATGTTTAAGCATAAAAATGACTGAAAATTCTAAAAATTATGCATCATTTTTTTGAATAATCATATCATATGTACAAACTCATAAATCTGATATCATAAGCTATTATATTCTTTTTATTCTTTATAATGTCCTAGTCTTGGATAATTCCATTGAAGGTTCGGCAAATAATTTACTGAATAGTTTTCGGTGGGAGATATCATTGTCACTGTCGCTATGATCATCACATGGACTATTTTCCACATTCAAGGAGGCCAAATCAAAGACGGAAAAGAACAGAAGAGAAAAAGATAACAAATCAAACCGCGGAAATTCGTCCGGTGATGCCGCCCTTCCCATCATGGCTTTCTTTCTATTTCTCCAGGCTCGTCCAAAATGTTAACCGCCACACGTCCTCCCCTCTGCTCGTCTCCTCCACTCACGAAGCTAGTCGCAAATCTCCTTTAGCTGGGTTGTTAACCGCCAGCCTTCAACGCCATCAACGGCCCAAGTCCTGCGTCCACCGCTTGCAGCCCACACAATTTTTCCAGCCCAACGTCCGCACGTCTTCGCCCCTCTCGAAGCCGGACCAGCCTCCCCCTTCGCTGTTGCCGCGTCACCGAAGTCAGCCAGCAGCCGTGTCCCCGCCAAGCTGCCACCGCGTGCTGCAGCTCCGATCAAGCCGAGCCAAGCCGCGACCAGCAACCCCCTTCAAGACCAGCAGCAACCGTGAGACTTGCGGGGCCATTTTCAGCCTGGTCCAAGCCTCCTTTGGCATCGCCGCTAGGAGGTTTGTCGCTCGTCTCCACGTCGCCGTCGTCATGGACTCACCGGATCGCTAAACCAATGAGTTTACTCACTAAACTATACTTAGGGAATTAATGACGTTTAATGGGTGTTTAGATTAGACTAAGTATGGTTTAGGTGGTTAGTTAGAACGGATTAGCGATTTAAATATTTGTTTATGCATATTATGTGGATAGAACGGCTTAATTAGGGACTAGATAAGTTGTGCTATTTATCTAGATTGGTTCGAAAATTTTCCAGGCCCGTTTCGGTATTTAATTAGGCATTTCCGGCCTAAGTTTCTATTTTTGGCATTTAATTGCATTTATTTAATTATTTTTAGTATTTATTTAATTATTTATTATTTTTCGAAAATTATATCGGGATAGTCGGTGACTGGAATTTCGTGCTGATTGCAATGGTATGCTTGGTTTATTTAATTGAGTGCTAATTTGTGTAAATTGAGTGGAATTGGTGATTTTGGATATTTATTCCAAAATTGTGGAATTTCGGTATTTTAATTAGAAAATACTGGATGTCAGTTTTTAACGCCAAAAGGCACTATATTAAATAGTGAGATTTTTGAAAAGAAAGATATAACATTTTGGCTCAAACCGATCGTGTACCCACACGCGATTATTTTTATTGGGTATTTTTAACACGAACATGATGAAATTAGGCCAAGTGCGTTATTTTAATCGAGGAATTGGTGTGCAAAGCACAATGTCCTTAGTCGAGATTGGATGATCGTGTGTTGGTTAAGAGAATCAATCACCCGTTGTGTGTCGCGCGGGCGATGCTCCTATGTGGAAAGCCCTCGACAATGGATTCCGGTCGCAGTAGAAGCTGGACCGATGCTCCTATATAGAAATTCATCTAGGAAAGACGCAGCCATGCTCAATGAGGTGAGACGACGCCCGGCTACACCGGAAGACCGTTGTGTGACGATTAGATCGTCCCTTAATTTTCTTTTTTTTTGAGCCTCTTTTCCCCTTCTAATATTTACGATTTTTCTATTTTAGAGTGAACAAAAGAAGTACGCTCAATTTGAAAAATATATGAATTTCAATAAAATTATATTTTATTTATAACACATCACTAAATTTATTATTTTTAATTATGAGGAAATCAAATGGAATAAGAAATTCTTTTTTTTTTTTTTTTTGGTAAAGAATGGAATAAGAAATTCTTGTTACTTTAATAATACCAAAAAAGTGATATTTATCTCAAATTCCCAATATTTTTAAAGTAAAAGTAAGATTAAATCGTAAAAAAATATAGAGCATTTGAATTCTTCTTTATTTTCTTTCCTACTTTTGGAATAGACTTAATTTAATATAGTTTCCATTATTGTAAGTACAATATTGAAGCATGATGATTCATCTACTAGACCTAGCTAAAATTTTTAACAAGACCTAGCCCTGCACCTTGGTGTGTGGCTATATAAATTATACTTCAAGAATGAAGTATGAGATCTTTAAGCATAAAAATGACTGAAAATTCTAAAAATTATGCATCATTTTTTTGAATAATCATATCATATGTACAAACTCACAAATCTGATATCATAAGCTATTATATTCTTTTTATTCTTTATAATGTCCTAGTCTTGGATAATTCCATTGACGTAGAGTGCCCGACTTGAGAATCCACTTTTAAAGAAGGTTCGGCAAATGATCAATTTGGACTAACCTAACTATTTTGATCTTCATGAGTGGAGGAGACGGGCAGAGGGGAGGACGTGTGGCGGTTAACGTTTTCGACGAGCTTGGAAAAATAGAAAGAAAGCCATGATGGGAAGGGCGGCATCACCAGATGAATTTCCGCGGTTTGATTTGTTATCTTTTTCTCTTCTGTTCTTTTCCATCTTTGATTTGGCCTCCTTGAATGTGGAAAATAGTCCATGTGATGACCATAGCGATAGTGACAATGATATCTCCCACCGAAAACTATTCAGTAAATTATTTGCCGAACCTTCAATGGAATTATCCAAGACTAGGACATTTTCAAAGGAGATTTGCGACTGGCTTCGTGAGTGGAGGAGACGGGCGGAGGGGAGGAGGCCAAATCAAAGATGGAAAAGAACAGAAGAGAAAAAGATAACAAATCAAACCGCGGAAATTCGTCCGGTGATGCCGCTCTTCCCATCATGGCTTTCTTTCCATTTCTCCAAGCTCGTCGAAGATGTTGACTTTTCTTTATTCCCACGAAACCCTAGGAACCCTAGTTTCTTGTCCTGACCGTTTCTTGTCTTTAACAATTACTTATTTTTCTGGAACCTTTTGAACTCCCGAATCTGATTGGCTCGAACCAAGAATTTTCCCTTTTATATATTAATAAGACCGTTATGTCGTTGGAATTTCATAACAGATTTGAAATATTAAATTGCTTGTGATCTCCGGCAATCTAGCAAACAGACAAATTGAGGTCCCATGCATAGAATCTGCGTATCCTACGCTTCCCGTATTTCATCTTTTAGGTTCTATTGCGTATGCTTTTTCTTTCCTTTTTTTTGCCTTAAATATAGTGAGAAAAACCACAAATTACGACTCCATGAAATATCATACTAATCTCAACAATCAAGTAAGATACAGATCAAAACACCCCATGGGTAACACAAACATGAGATTATATAATGTCTTGCTTTTAATCCACGTGCTCATGCCTATCCTTTATCACTAAGCTACGACAAGAATTGCATGTAATCTTCTATACAATAAATTGTAATATTATTCCTGAAATAGTGGGTCTTCGTCGGTTGTGCCCATAAAGCAAGTGGAATACACGTTGAGCAAATTTCGGGGACACTAAAAAGTTTTTTTTTTCTTTTATTGTTGTTGCAGTGGCATAAAGCTATCCATAATAAGTTTTGAAAAATTGTCTAGAAAGGTCATAAACCTATCATACAACGGCAAATTTAAGCCTCAACTTTTTTTCGTTTATTTTCCAGCCAAGGGTTAAAATTTAGAGTTTTTGTCTATATATAATCACGTAAGAGAAATAGAAAAACTTTTTGCGAGTGGCTTCAATTAAGGCGTGAAGACCAGTTTGTAAGTTAGGTTATTATCCATATGAAGACTCGTACGATAAACAAGGCCGCTTATAAATTAATTTTTTTTTTCTTTAATAGTGGTTAGTACTTCATCATATATTGAATTTTATTTTATTTATTTTTATCGTGAAGGACTGCCTTAGGGCTTCTTTCATGCATGGCACCGTATTCCATGAAAGCGAAACCCCTCACATGTTAATTCACCGTCACAAGCGCTGATTGCCAGCCGAAACTTATGACCTTATGATAATATATACCATGCTACGCACCCTGGAATTAATCAATTGACATTAGCATTGCTCTACTTTCCACTCTGAAACCGAACCAGCCGAAACTTATGCTACGCACCCTGGGATTAATCAATTGACATTAGCATTGCCAGCCTAAATTACCTTTCCTTCTTTGTCTCATACCCACTCATTTCAGAAATAACAATCTGATTTCTTTTGTCTCGTCATAATTTTAGACTTCTTTATTACCTTTGTTTTCTTTTTCTTATACTCACCTACTTTATATATAACCACTTTTTCTTTCTATGCATAATTCCTATGACCCTAGTAAATAATGGTGATCTGAATGACTTGCTGTTTCCATTCAAGCGAAGTGATTGTCATTTATAGTAATTTAAAGATATTTAAAGTAAAACAGCGAAGTGACTTGCTGTTCCTATGCCCAAAGATACGCCGGCATGCGCACAGCCAGCGGCTACGCCCTGGAGCACTCGATGGGCCGGTTCGGCGAGAAGCTGGCGGAGGGCTATGGCGAACTGAGCGGTGAAGATGCTGTCAAGATGTGGGTGAGCGAGAGGGCCAACTACGACCATCCCTCCAATGCTTGCGTCGGCGGTGAGTGCTTGCATTACACACAGGTCATGTGGAGGAGCTCGATTCATCTAGGGGGTGCTAGGGTTAAGTGTAGCAACAGGTGGTAATTCGTGACTTGTAATTATGATCCTCCGGGGAATTTCGAAGGTTAACATCCCTACTAATTTACTAATAATGAGTGTACTTTTCATGTGCATTGGTGACATATGATCAATGTGTACTGGAGACGCTAGCTAGGAGTTTTCAAGTTGAAATAGAATATTAATGGATTATTATATGTAGTTTACTTTCCTTACATATGGAGGATTCATGTGGATTTATCGTTGCCTTCTTTCTAAAGGTGTAATGCCGTCTATATCTAGGCCTCTGCGCGCTCTTACCTTTGATTATAAAAGCGTTATGATGGAATAAATGTTTGGGGAAAATGATTATAAAAACATCACTACCGTCAAAAAGCCATGATAGTGTACGTTGGCTTCCTGCTAAACTTGATTGGGTCAAGACGATTGGGGTGAGTCTGAAGGCAAATGGTGTAATTCAGATCCAACATCTGCCAAAATTGATGGGTTCAAGGTGGAGATTCGAGTTGAGATAACGTTGGTGAGGAAGGAAAACCTTGATGAAAAGAGACAATGGATCTCACATAGGAGGTTCACATGTGTGAAGGAGATTTAATGAAGTGCATTCATGGGGATGTTAGGCATAAAAAGTCTCACATTAAGAATATGCTATGCGGTTAATCATATTAATATATCCAAGTTGAGATTCATTCATAAGCTTGGATTTGAGCTCTTTCTTGGTGATTTCCCCAAATGTAGATATCAAGTTTGTGTCGCGTGGTCCTAACATTAAGATTTCTAGAGCTTTGCATTAGTCATTTCATCCTCCTAGTCATGTATAACAACGTCGTCTCGATTCCCACGATTGACCTGCGAGCAATAAACTCATAAATTGGAATTCATTAAACTCAAATTGCGGTGTGATCGTGTGTCTAATTTTTTTTTTTTTTTTAACAACGTAATTTGAGACAAAATGAATATATCTTTCAGGTCGTTATCCAAGCATCCAGATCCTTGCGGGAAAGAATATTCTAGCTATGAGTCTATGACCTTTCAAAGTACTATAATGGGCTGCCATGGATAAAAGGGACTGATATCGAACGCAAAGTTAGTCAAGTTTGACTAGCGCTATTGAGACCTAGTTGATTAATTAGGGATAATATCACTTACTCGGTCAACTAGAGGAGTCCAATTCATCAATTTATAGTAAATATCGACGAATATACCACCAATTCCAACATTATTCGCATTTTAATATTTTTGCCGTGGATGTATCATCGATTCTATCAAATATAAATCTTATAAGCTTAGCGAATGGAATGTATCCTTATATGGTCGAGACGGCCATTGCTATGTACCAAAATTAATTGAAAGAGCTAATGAAATGAACTTGGGAGCGAAATGCGCCATAGAGATAATACGCAGCTTCTCTTTCGCAGTGTTAAGGGCTTCAAAGGATCGTGATGTGCTTGAGAGAAGGGAGCTGAGGAGATTTGATCAAGGATCGAAATTCCTTCACTTAAAAAATAGAAAATTGCGAGAGAGAGAGAGATAATTATTGAAAGAGATTAACTATTTAATCGGCAAATAGATTTGCCTTCATCATTCACATGACTTTATTGAATTTTGATGCATATAAAGCTCTTGCCTCATCCTAATGGGGCATTATTTTGACATGATTGTTCATCATCCAAGATACAAGTTCTTATTCAATAAGGCTTCTGGCCTACATAGTTGCCGGGAGGATCATAGTTACAAGTGACCAAAGTACCGCCCGTTGCACACTTGGCCTTCGCGCATCCAAGCCGAACCGAGTTGCGCCACACCACTTGAGTGTAATGCCCGCAGACCTTCCCTGGCGCGCACGAGTTGGAATTGTAGTTGTAGTACGGCTTCTCCCCAACCCACATGTTCACCGCTCTCGTGCCGGTGAGATCAGGGGAAGCCCACGCGAGATTCTCCCCATAGGGTCCGCCTGAGTGAACCAGCCGCGTGCAATCCCTGGCGTGCTTTTGGGCGTAATCCCTGGCATAGCCAGCAACCCGCTCGTCCCAAGTGATTCGGCCGACGCCGACCTGAGAGCGGGCCGCGTTGTGGGCGGCGACGTAGTCTTGGGGAGAGTCCTGGGCGATGGACAGAGGGATCAGAGCCAGGGCTAGTGCGACGAGGAAAATGATATGGAGAGGAACACTCATACGGGAACTCATATTGAGAGAGACCTTAAAGGTTGGCAAAGGAAGGTCTTGGTTGATTGATGAAGAGATAGGCAATAGCCAAGGGGGTATTTATATGGAGATCATGTGGAAAAATCTGTCCATGTGGAAAAGTCGAATGTTCAAAATGGGCGACGATGACTAAAAGATTGCCCGTCGAATTGATTGATGATAATGTGATAATTTTCATATTTTTATTTTCTCTTGAAAATAATAATATTTTCTAGAAATATTGAGACAGATATTGGACAACGTTAATTATTGTACCATTGATGATGACTTCGTCTTCTTCTTCTTATTGTTTTTCTTTCCTTTTAATTTCAATTTAAGCGATAGAAATATTGAGGACAAATAGCGACTCCGTCGATTCTTTACATAATCAGTGGACGCCTTAAAAGGTGACTTATCTTGAAACTCTTCTCTCTTTCCACAAAAATTGTCATCTCTTGGGTAGTGGTTTTCTCCCCTACTTTCGACTATTTCTTTTGGCATCTTATGCTAAATTGGTTTCGCGACTAAGTCACTTATAATTAACCAATAGCTGAAAGATCAATCTCAAGAAGTCAAGCTTGATGCATTCTCTATTTTTTTTTCTTAACCTGTGTTTGAACGAAGGATGCATTTGCAAAATTTTAAACACATGAATAAGATTTTCATTTCAGGTTATAATTAGAAATTCAATAATAAATCTCAAAAACATTATTTAATTTGACAAAGTAACAATCGGTGATTGGAATTATGGTGCCGTGTTATTGAGGCTAGAGAAATATAAATTACACTAAGAGCATGCATCAAATCCTCCCATCCATTCTTTGAGCCAATAGTGCCATGTAAGTTCATTCATATGACAAATATAGAGAAAAATATTCTGAGTATAAGTGCAATAAGGTACGCATAATTAGATATGATCATTTGATAGGTTCGGTTCGAATTTATAGGAGCCTTGCTCAAACCCATTGGCCCAACCACATGGGCTATGCTTACTTTTTTCCATAAAGTAATTGAGCTAAATAATAAACAAAATAGAAACATAAATAGAAAATAATTTCTTGTGGTACTTTACTTTAGATGACTCATAAGTACTTCTCTTTTCATTTTAAGCCACATTTTCTCTTCTAATGTAAACCAATAAGAATGAAAACGCGAGTGTGCCAGCCCAATCCTCATGTGGTCAAAACTATCGTGGAAGGAAAGGCGTGCCGCGGTGCCACTTTACCACTCCGCAAAGTGGAATTCTTCTCCTAATAATTCTTGCTTTGTAAAATGTATTCCCCTAGATCAAAGGTGTTGCGACCAAATTTTCGGGTGCACCACCTAAAATTAGGCTAATGGATCGCTAAGCCTAGACTTAGCTCGGGCTCTCCCAAGCCCATACCAACTCGTGATTTAAGTTCAAATATCTAACATGCAAAAAGGAGTCGCCACTAATCAGTTTGTGGTAGGTCGATTAGACACCTAAGTAAAATAATGGGAGAATTATTTCACTACTACGAATCAGAGACTTTGGGTACGGGAACTTGGTTACACTAGATTATCCTTGTGCCCTTTCGGTACCTTTCTCTTTTTATTTTGAAAAAAATGTTTTGCAGGCAACTTAAATTGATTTTAATTCACTTTCCTAACATGTGAGGTGATCATACAGGTGCGCATACCACCAATTTAACACTCAAGAAAGCAATTAAATAATGCAGAACTTACCTCAAAGCAATGAAAGCATCTGCGTTGTTAGATCAGAATTCACATCAGCAATCCTAGATATTATTTCTAATTAACAAGCAATTACTCAATTTTTTTTTTTTTTGGATGCAGGAGGAACCAGCTTGCACCAACAGTGCGCCATAAACCCCCTGGTGACGCTAGCAGGGAAACCACCATTCTAACGCCACGCTTAAATCGCCTAATGATCCGCCAGCCTCCCTGCAACTTGTGTTGCAGGGGCTTCGAATTCCCGCCCTCCCCGAGGAGGACGTTGTAGAGCCTACCCAGCGGAGCCACCTGAGCCGGTGGTGCAATCACTCAATTTTTGCTTTCACTTTTTAACGAGAATATAGTCCATATGCAATGCAATGCAGTGTTTCTAATCTAATATGAAATAATATGGCATGACAAAATGTCCTAAACTAAAGAATGAGTAAAGAAAATTTGATTTCTTAATGAACATGCAATAATTAAATATGCAATCTAAATTAACCAAAATGACCTAATTTTAATGACGGGCAATTTCTAATTAAATGAACCTAATAACAACTAAATGACGTGCATTTCATGGGCCTAATTCTATATGATGTGCACATGATTTTCCTATTCTAAAAATGCAATATATTCTAGAAATTGAAACTAATTTATCCTAAGACAAATTTTTATGAAATTCGAAATTAAGGAAAATGCAAAACATAACTATCTAGATTAAGATTCTATCTAGCTTATATTAAGGATCGGGTCGACTAAATCCTAATTTAAACTAAGATATTATCTTAACCTAGCAAGCTCTAACCTAAGATGCAAAAATAAATCTAAACTTAAAATAAAACATGCAATTTATTCTAATATGCCATGACGTGCAAATAATGCCTTAATTCCTAATTTTTTATGAAATTCGAAATTAAAATTAAACATGCAATTCATATAATAAAAAAAAAACTAACATCCTAAATGAGTGCACTTTTCTTTTTCTTTTTCATGATTCAAAATAAAATCCCTAATCTAATCATGCAAGATAAAAAAAAATAGACCTAATCCTAATTCAAATTTTTTTCTTTTCTTTTTCATGAAAATAAAACTGACTCAAATACCACGACATCAAATCAAACAAGATAAGATTGATATTCGAAAATTGGCGAACCATATCTTGCGCATGAGATCAGGTTGTCCAATTTTAAAATTAAATCGCGAATCGAATCTCGAGCATGAGATCGGATTGACGATTTTTGCAAGGGATTGCGAGTCGGATTTCGGGCGTGAAAATCGGACTAACAACCCTTAATTTGAGGGGCACTTTCATGTCGGAATATCAATCATATATCAATGAATAAATTCACTACAAAACAAGATGTAAAGGAAAATAATAAAAAAAACAAACTGAATAAATAATAATAAAGAAAATCTACCTAATAGATTAAAATAAATCTCTACCTAGATTTGAATTTTTTCCCAAAATCCGAATGGTAGAACGGACCAACGATGAAGGCTCGACGCGGCGCAGCTCAAGGACGGTGGTGGCGGCACAGCGATTCACGAACTAAGATGTTGACGGCAGCGGGCTTAGCACCTCATAGGAGGTGCTTACGTCAGGGCTCCACGGGCAACACGGCAACGTCGGACTTCGCGGTTCAAGACAATGGAGACGCCATGGGATAGTGACTCGGTCACAAAGGAGCAACGATGATCGTCAACAACTCACGGTGCAAGGATGGTAATTTGTGGATCTTGGCTCTAGATCGAATCGTGGTGATGGATCCGGCACGGATGACAGCGTCTTAGTTGCGACAACCACCTGATTTGGACCTGCAAGGTTGCTGCAGAGATGCCCCGACGGTGGAAAATCTCCAATGGCAATTTGTCGTTGAAGCAATAGCAGCAGAATTTTAAAGACTTCTTCGTGAATTTCCTCAAGAGAGAAAGGAGATAAGAGTGGGATGAAGAATGGGCATGAATCTCCACAGTAGAAAAGAGGCAATTTGACTTTGAAGACGTCTTTTGCGATGGGATGTTCGGACTCTCCAAGTGCGGGTCTTCTTTATTCTCTTGTGATGAAAGTCTACTCTTCTTTATTCACAGGCTTGGCGAAAAGAAATTCTCTCTCCCTGCCCCCTTCCTTCCACGCCATCTCCCTCACACGATTTTTCTTTTAATGTGCCATGTATTCAATAGTGTGGCCTCCTCCTATCTCTCATGTGCGTATGTCTTTTATAGGGAAAGCAATTAGGATTTTAATTCCTCATTCGAATCAATATCCACAATATTTTCCGCCAACTTATCCCATATTGATAAGGATCCAAGATCACGATGGAATTTTTCTCTAAATCAAAATCTTGCAAAGACAAATCTCAATATTTTTACCCACATGCCTTATCCAAAAAAATTCATATCTCGGAAAAATTTTAAAATTTCTATTTTCCACGAGATAATTTTCAATCATTAAAAAACATGGGCTTGGGGCCAACCCGCGCATTTTTTTGGCTCGATCCATCTAATTTGAACTCATCCGCCATCAGTCCAATAAAATGCAAAAAATGCAAATAACAAAATAAATGCAACCTAAATCTATATGCTATGCAATTAATAAAATTAACCTCTAATTTTCTATACAATAAATAAATGATCAGGTCGCAAAAATTTAGGTGTCAACAGAAGGTAATTAAAAATTCTAGGAAAAAATAGAAAGAAAATGAAATATTTATCAATGGCTTGTTCTCCTTCTGCAGAGCCGTAACTTTTCCATGTTTTACATGTCCCGTTGTTCACACCGTCTGCAAATGGCTAATGTATATAGAAATTGTTCGTTCTGCACACTCAAATACAAATATCAGTAAACTTAGATTATTTCATCATCTCAAACATCGTGGGAGATTTTATAAGAAAATACACAAAATGGTTTTGTTAGATGGGCCATATTCGACTAATAAGCGTTTAGATGAGTGATTTATCATCTTCCAATTTCTATCCTTCAGATTTTTACTCTTATTAAGTTTAAACTTGAGAAACGGATGAATTAGAGGGAGTTTGATATAGAAGATAGTTCATGAGCTTTATTTTTTGTAATATAACAACCAATCTAATAAATAGATAAAGATATAAAACAGTGAGTTTACGTAAATCCTATTGGGATTTCAAGTACATCCTACTTCATTACATAATAAATCTGACTAATATAAAGAAAAAAAGAAAACTCATTTAGTTAAAACAACACTGTTCAGAATTTGTAGTATTATCTTATTACCTGGATATATTTCACTTACTTTAAATGTATTTAAATAAAAGTGAAATAGAAAGAATAGCTTATACCGTTAATTGAATAATTTCCACTCTACTGATGTTTGTTATTGATAAACATATTTTGTTCGTTAAAGTATAACTGATTCTATTTGAGTAATTTGACTTAGCATATAAAAATAATTAGAGTGAACAAAATAAATCCACTCAGTTTGAAAATATATGAATTTTAATAAAATTATATTTCATTTATAACACATCATTTAGTTTATTATTTTTAATTATTGTGAAATTTAAATCGAGTAAGAAATTCCTGTTACTTTAATAATACATATAAAATTAATATTTATCTCGAATTCGCAATATTTCAACGTAAAAAAGATTAAATTGCAACTCATTTTAAATATAGAACATCTGAATTCCATTTGATTTTATTTTCTACTGTCGGAATAGAATTATTTCAATATAGCTTCCATTATTGCAAGTATAATATAGAAGCACGAAGATTCTGTGAGAACTAGTACGGGCACCTAGAGGGGGGTGAATAGGTGATTAAAATGATTTTTATGAAATGTAACAGAATATATATACTTTTATTGGATGCCAGACTAAGAGATTGAAAAACAATAATTGATGTATGAGAAAGCGATGTAAAGTAAAAGGATTAGGGATAGAGAATCAAGATTCCAGGATTTATAGTGGTTCGAACACTTGGACCAAGCCTACGTCCATTCTCCCCGCACGGACAGCCCACCTGGCTGGATTTCACTAAGAATCAAAAAGAGAATTTACGGTCTCACGCCCTTGATTCCACGGTGTAGAGACTCTATTACACTTCCTCAAGGTCTCACCACACTTCGTCTCTTTTTGATTACAAGTATAGCTCGAAGAATAAGATCACAAAACAACAAAGAGATTCAGACTTTGGAATTCTTCTATCTCGCACTCTTGAACAACTTGAGCGTCTCTCTTATATACTTCTTCATGCCTTCATTACCGTTGGCACCTTCCAAAGAAATTCTTCCAATCAACCCATTGGATAGAATCAATTTAAAGAGATCTCGAGCTCCTTAAGGAAAATGACGATAGCCCATCAATCCTGCTCGCCCATACAATCAGGATCTTGGTTTCCATAAGTAGAACATTCCAAGTATAAATTACGGATCTAAAGAATCTAGATTATTCGAATACGAATAGAAGATCTTGAAGTGCTAATTCCAGTCGTGAGATATTCCTTAACCGTTGAAGTCAAAACCACACTAGATATAATCAGAATAGAAGTTTAACTTTGTCGATCCGGAAACCGTCCATGAGAGCAGAATTTGAAACTTGAGTCTGGAGGTCTTCAAACTTTGGTCTTCAGACTTTGCCAGTAGAGTCTGCAAGTCTTCAGACTAGACTGATGGAAATGTTTTGTCGACTTTAAAATACCTTAAGAGGATTTTTCTAACAATCTCCCCCTTTTTGATGGTGACAAAACTTTCCTGCAGATTTGGATACTATTGCCCTGCAATACAACATTTAAGCTAGCAATGATATCTCATAAAAGATTAGGATAAAGATAATGAAAGTTGTCCTGTACACAGATCTGCATCCACAGAAAATAAGTTATTCATGTACAGATATTTATCAGTTATCTTTATCTAATTTAATAGCTTAAAGTACTGTAATAATAAGCAAGTAATCCAAAGCTCAAAACCAAACCAAAGATAAAGTCAATCACAACCACATCAAAATATTGAATCCAAAGTATGTTCAAAAGTTGAAAGTTTGGAATAAAAATCTGCAAAAACTTCTCCCCCTTTTTGTTAGCATAAAAAGGTGAAAAAGTCAAGGTGCTCGAGGAATGCGAACAAGCTGAAAATCTCCCATTGACTTGACAGTTTCCTCCAGCTTTTTCAAATCCTCCTGCAGTTGTGCGAGAGCTGTGCCTTTGGTAGTTGCCTAAATCTGAAGATGAATATTTTGAATTTGATCTTGCAAGGAGATGGACATGGCATGATTCTCATTCTGCAGTGTCTGGAATTCGCATCCTAAAGCATAAACCTGGCCTTTGAGCTCCAAAAGAATTTCAAGCAGTCTTCCAAAGTCTCCTGAATATTCAGTCTGTGTGCTTGCTTCAGCATGGTCAGATTGTGGAGTAAAGCCAGTGGAGCGAATATCAGCAGGAAGATCAACATTTGGAGATGTTACCTCAAGATCTTCTTCAGGAAATTGAGAGGCATGGACATCCTCTGCACCAGCAGGAGAACAATTGACACTTGCACTAGTAAAGGTTAAAAGAGGAATACTTTCTCTTGGAACATCTCCCCTTGTTTCAATGCCTTCTGGAGGAGAGAAGTATTCTTTTTGCTGAGAAGCTTCTTCAGTGTCAAGATGTCTTTGATCCTCATTTTCTGTTGGAGAATCGTCACGACCTTCTTCTGCAAGTTGTTCTTCTAGTTGTATCTGTGAGTCTGTTCTGGCTGTTTCTTCTTCTTCTTCTGTCTGCATGGATTCCTTCTCCTGATTCCCTTTCTCAGTTTCTTCTTCAACTTGATGTTCTTGTTTTGCTGACTCAGGAACAAGATGTTGGGAAACAAAAGCAGAGATAGGAATGTCATCCTCATCATCTTCATCTTGCAAGATGATCGCTCGCCTTCTCTTGGTAGGACCAGTCATAGGATCTTTTCCTTTTCTCTTTGCAGCAGATGAGTTTTGTCTGGTCTTGACAGGGGTTTTCTCCTTGAACCGCTCTAGCTTTTTGCTGAGTTCTTTTAGACGCATCTTTGTAATCATTTTCAGCCCAATTACCATTTGATCAATGGTTCTCACACACAAAATGTTGGGAGGCTGAATATTCAAATGTCTGAATAAACGAGTGGTGAGAGCAGAATAAGGAAGTTTGCCCTTGTCCTTTGCCATAAACCGATACATGTGGAACATGATGGTGTGAGGCAAGGAAAACTTATGGCTGATCTTGATGGCGTACATCAATTTTGCTTCAGAAATGGAGACATCTATCTTCGATGTTGACTTGGGTCTGAGACAGTTGATCACAATTTTATGAAGCAGAATGTTTGATGCACTCATCCTCAGATAGGAGAGGCGTCCTTTTGCGATTCTATCTTTTGCAAGCTCCAAAGTTGCATGGCTAACAGACACAAAAATAGATTGGAAAGCTCCTCTTTCCACACCAATAATATCAGCCAGAGTATCTGTGTCAACCACATATTCCTTATCCCTCACACTGAATGAAAAGCTGTTTGCATCAAGAAAACTAAGAGTGGAGTAGAAATAAGCAGTCAGTTTAGAATGAGCAATCTCACTCTCAGTACAAAATCGATCAAGTTGAAGTCTCTCAAACTTCTCTCTCAGATTGATGTTCAACAGATCGAGAAAATCAAAGTCCACAGTTCTTGGGTTCATAACCCCACGCTTCAACAACTTAGCATAAACCTGCTTATGTTCCTCCGATCAAAACAATTCTTCCCTCTTTCCTCGAAGATTTGCAACCACACCCATTCTTGGCTTAAAATGCACAAACATTTTCTCATCATTATATTTTCCTTCAGGCTGATTGACACTACCAAATCGTGGATCACTTGGAAAATTAGCAAAAGTCTTTGTCGCTGTTCCATCAGGAACAACACCCGAACGTTCCATCATAGTTAGAAAATGAGTCTCATTCTTATAGCCCATTTCTTTCAGAAACTCGTCAATAAACGTCATTGCAGAATCCATTTCTTTTAGAGCAGAGTAAAGCCTATAAACAAATGTTGGCTTAAGAGATCTTACTGGTTCTACATCCTCAATGATGTTTTCCTCTGCAAGATGAAGGTTATGATCATGTGATCTAGCAGAAGAAGTGCGTTGTTGAGAATGTTGATGCACCTGTCCACTTGGAGAGTCTCCTTCTTCGGTAAGATCAAAATGCGTAGGCCCCTCACGTAAGCCTTGTGGTCCCTTGCTTGCTATTCTAGAAGATTTTCTTTGATGCGACATTGTCACTGTCTTTGTGAGGATTTTCACACTTGTATCGCAAGAAAGGTGAAAACTTGAAGAGATGAACTTTCGAAAGAAAATCTCAGAGAGTGAAAAATTTGTGATCTAGGGTTTTTGGGTAAAATGAGAAGAGGAAGAGGAACTGTATAAAAGGCAAACGATACGGGGTATATGAAACGTCGCAAAAAGGAAAAAATAAAAATGCCTTTTCAAAATAACTGCCAAATGGGTAACCATCTTTTTCAAAAAAAAATAACTGCCTTAATAATATCAATTAGAGATTAACAAGCGGTCTTACCTTTTCGAGATATCAGTTTAAACGTATAAATATATTGTAATTAAAATAACTTATAGTCGTAACCTTTGGTCTTTTGAGTCTGAACTTTTGAGTCTGATTCTTTTCAGATTTAGTTTATGAGTCTGAGCTTCAACAGTTTTCAAGAAATAAAATGTTGAGTCTTGAACGAATAGACTCAAATAAACTTTTCTCAAGCGGCTTTGTGAAAATGTTTGCTAGTTGATTCTTTGAGTCGATAAACTGTATCAAGACTTCTCTATTATGAACATGATCTCTTATAAAATGATGTCGAATCTCAATATGTTTTGCTCTTGAGTGAAGAATAGGATTCTTTGTAAGATTGATTGCACTGGTATTGTCACATTTGATCTCGGTACAAGAGTCTTCAATACCAAAGTCTCGTAGTTGTTGTTTTATTCAAAGTATTTGAGAACAACAACTTCCAAGAGCTACGTATTTTGCTTCAGCTGTTGAAAGAGCTACGATACTTTGCTTCCTTGAAAACCAAGATACTGCCCTGTTACCGAGTAATTGACAAGTGCCAGAAGTGCTTTTTCTATCAATTCTGCAACCTGCAAGATCTGCGTCTGAATATCCAAGAAGAGTAAAGTCTCATTCTTTGGGATACCATAGACCAAGCTTAGCAGTAGTTGCAACATATTTAATGATACGTCCTAGCACATATGCAAACACTAAATAATATGTCAGGTTTAGATGTAGTAAGATAAAGAAGTGAACCAATGATACTCCTATATAGTTTTTGGTCGACTTTCTTCCCTCCTTCATCTTTGTCTAGCTTCGAAGAATTTGACATAGGTATGTCAGTCTTTTTGCAATTCTCCAATCCAAACTTTTTAACAAGTTCTTTTACATATTTTTCTTGATGAATAAATATCCCTTCTTTCAGTTGTTTCACTTGTAGACCAAGGAAGAAGGATAGTTCACCCATCATGCTCATCTCGAATTCATCCTGTATAGACTTAGAAAATTTCTTGCACAAAGTCTCATTAGATGATCCAAATATAATATCATCGACATAAATTTGAACAAGTAAAAAGTTTTTACCTTCCTTTTTAATGAATAAAGTAGTATCTACCTTTTCTTTAGTGAAACCACTTTGAATTAAAAAGTTACTTAGCCTTTCATACCAAGCTTGAGGAGCTTGTTTTAATCCATATAAAGCCTTCTTCAGTCTGAACACTGAGTCTGGTTTCTTTGAGTCTTCAAATCCAGGAGGTTGTTCCACATAGTCTTCTTCTTGGATAAATCCATTCAGGAATGAGCTTTTGACGTCCATTTGGAATAACCTGAAATTCTTATAGCATGCAAAAGCAAGTAATAATCTGATTGCTTCTAACCTTGCTACAGGAGCGTAAGTCTCATCATAGTCTATCCCTTCTTTTTGCATGTATCCTTTAGCCACGAGTCTTGCTTTGTTTCTTGTCACTTTGCCTTTTCATCGACTTTGTTCCCGAAAACCCATTTAGCTCCAATAACAGATTTACCTTTTGGTTTAGGAGTTAATTCCCAAACATCGTTAATGCTGAATTGTTTGAGCTCTTCTTGCATTGCTTCAATCCAGCTTTCATCAACTAAGGCTTCTTCAATATTTTTGGGTTCTATTTCAAAAATAAGCGCCACAACACTAGACTTTTCTCGCCTTTTGGATCTTGTTCGAATTCCCTCATTAACGTTTCCAATAATGAGTTCTTCGGGATGACTAGACTTGTGCTTCCAGTTACTGGACAATCTGATAGGTTGTTGATCTTTTTCTTGAGTTGATTATTCATCAACAACTTGTTGTTTTGCTTCTGAATTTTGAACTGCTTAAAGGGAGATAGACCTAATAGAGTCTGGAGCAAATTCTGATTCTTCAGTCTGATTTGGCTGAATTTGTGGAGAGTCTTGAAATTTGATATTCATTGATTCTTCCACAGTCCGAGTCTTCTTGTTGAATACTCTATAGGCTTTGCTTGCAGTTGAGTAACCAAGAAAGAATCCTTCATCCGATTTTTCTTCAAACTTACCAACTCGATCATTTGCATTCTTCAGAATAAAGCATTTACAACCAAATACTTGAAAATATGAAACAATTGGTTTATTACCTTTAAAAATTTCATAAGGAGTTTTCTCAAGAATTGGCCTTAAAAGCACTCTATTAATAATATAGCAAGCAGTTGAAACAGCTTCAGCCCAAAACTGTGAAGAAATATTACTTTCAATTAAAAGAGTTCTTGCCATTTCTTGTAAAGACCTATTCTTCCTTTCCACAACCCCATTCTGTTTTGGTGTATATAGAGAGGAGAATTTATGCTGAAAACCAGATTCATCACAAATTTTATTAAAGTCTTAATTTTCAAACTCACCTCCATGGTCTGTACGAATGCTTGAAATAGTGTGATCTTTTTTATTCTGCACTTTCTTAGCAAATTTTGAAAAGTGAGAGAAAGTCTCAAACTTACTTGCAAGAAAGTAAACCCAAGTAAATTGTGAATAATCATCCACTATTACTAGGCGAACCTTTTTCCACCAATGCTTTGAGTTCTTGTGGGTCCAAACAGATCCATATGCGAAGCTAATTTACACGATTAGTGGAAACTTTATTTATTGGTTTAAAAGAATTTCTAACCTGTTTACCCAGACGCATGGTGTGCATAGATCAGACTTTAGGTAATTGAGAATAGGTAATCTTCGAACAAGCTTCTTGGAAGAGATTTTGGCAATTTGCTTCATGTTGGTATGGCCAAGCTTTCTGTGCCATAGATTAGCTTCATCTTGTACTGATATTAAGCATTGTGATTTTTCTCGATTCACATCTAGAAGATAGATATTTCCATGTCTACGTCCAGTAAAAGATTAAGTGAAGTCTTTACTGATTCCTGAGCATGTTCCTTCTTGGAAATTGATCTTGAATCCAGTATCGCACAATTGGCTTATGTTAAGCAAATTGTAATTTAATCCTTCCACTAAGAAGACATTATTGATTGATAGACTTCCAATTTTTATTGTTCCGCGACCAATAATCCTTCCTTTGTTGTTACCACCAAAAGAGACTTTTCCTCCATCTATCTGGACAAGTTTTATGAAGCAACTTGAATCTCCTGTCATATGTCTTGAGCAGCCATTATCTAGATACCATTTAATATTCCTTTTGATAGTGACCTGCAATTAAGAAAAATTCAAGCTTTCTTTGGTACTCATATCATCTTGGGTCCAGAAGAGTTAGAGTAGTAAACAGTCTTTGCCCAATCCCTTTTAATAGGTCTCCAAATCAAAGGACATTCTTTCTCAAAATGTTATAAGCTTTGACACTTTGAACATTTTAGAGCATTTCGGCCAATAGGTTTTACAAAGACTTTCTGAAAATGATTTTTATAAACAACTTTTGTTGGTCTTTGTTTGATTCTTTCCTTCACCTTTGAGAAATCAATTAGTTGAATAGTTTCAGAAGTCATACCGAGACCTAACTTATCAAAGTAGGGTCTTTGTATCGAAAGAATCTTATCCAATTTTTCAAACCATTTGAAAATCTTTTTGATATATTTGAAATATCATTTTTCAAATGAGTATTTTCTTTGGAAACAGAGTTTGAGTTTTCTTTCAAGATAGTAAAGTTCTTATCTAACTTTTCAAACTTTTCTTTCCAAAATTTCTCCTGTTGCTTTAATGTAGAATTCTCCATTTTTAATTCGGAGATCCTCTTAAGAGAGGTTTTTAGACCAAGACATAGTTCATCAATATATCTCGAAACTTTGACAGGAATTTTTAGATTACTAACCTCAAGCTCACCGTCCGGAGTCAGTATCTGTCTTAAGGTCTCGAGTCCGAATTAGATTTTGCCATTAAACAAATATTGGCATAATCATCATCACTTTCTTCACATTCAGTATCACTCCAAGTCTCAGCTTTGAGTGCCTTTTTGTATTTCTCAGCCTTTCCTTTCCTTTTCCTTAACATAGGACAATTAGGTCTGATGTGTCCCTTTTTCTTGCATTCAAAGCAAGTCACTTCTTTGTTGGAATCATCTTCTTCAGTTGATTTGTTCTGAAACCTTTGTGAGTTTTGTTTCTTCCAATTGAATTTTCTTCCCTTTTTGTTCAACTTTCTGAATCTCTTTACCATGAGTGCCAGTTCTTCATCATCTAGATCTTCTTTGGAGTCTCGTAGCATCGTAATAGTCATTAGACTTTAAGGCAATAGATTTCTTACCTTTTGAATCTTCTTCTTCGTTGGTGTGCTCTACTTCGTAAGACTGAAGAGTTCCAATCAATTCATCTACAGAGAGTGGTGCAATCCTTTGTGTTTCCCTTATTGAAGTCTTTATATAATTCCAGTCTTTAGAGAGTCCACGCAACAGTTTGTTGACCTTCATATGTCCTGAGATTGGATGTCCTTGATATTCAAGACCATTCACAATTTCAGTAAAACGGCTAAACATGTCAGTTATTGATTCTCTTGATCTCATCTTGAAAACTTCATATTGTCCCAAAAGAATATTGATACTTGTCTCTTTCACTCGATCAGTTCCTTCATAGGTAATGTGAAGCCTATCCCGCACTTCTTTTGCTGTATCACAAGAGGATATTCTCATTATACTCAGTAGGGGATAAAGCACAATATAAGGAATAAATGGCTTTAGCATCAAGAGTCTGTCTCTTGGTTATTTCTTCTTGAGTCATCTCGATAGGAGCAACAACTTCTTTTCCTCTCTCTGATTCTGATGCAGTAGTAGGAATGATTCATTTGTCTACCACTTCCCATTCCAAGGGATCTTTCGATCTTAGGAATGCTTTCATCTTGTTTTTCCATATGCTGTAGTCTTTTCCATCAAAGTATGGAGGTCTGGTGTTGCTTTGACCTTCAACCAACTCTGTAGGAAACATACTAGTCATAGATCTTTAACTCAGAAGTAAAAACACTTCTAATAAATGAGTACACAAGCTCTGATACCAATTGTGAGAACTAGTATGAGCACCTAGAGGGGGGTGAATAGGTGATTAAAATGATTTTTATGAAATGCAACAGAATATATATACTTTTATTGGATGTCAGACTAAGAGATTGAAAAACAATAATTGATGTATGAGAAGGCGATGTAAAGTAAAAGGATTAGGGATAGAGAATCAAGACTCCAGATTTATAGTGGTTCGGCTTAGACCAAGCCTATGTCCATTCTCCCGCACGGACAGCCCACTTGGGTGGATTTCACTAAGAATCAAAAAGAGAATTTACAGTCTCACGCCCTTGATTCCACAAAGTGTAGAGACTCTACTACACTTCCTCAAGGTCTCACCACACTTCAGTCTCTCTTTTGATTACAAGTATAGCTCGAAAAATAAGATTGCAAAACAACAAAGAGATTCAGACTTTGGAATTCTTCTATCTCGCACTCTTGAACAACTTGAGCGTCTCCCTTAAATACTTCTTCATGCCTTCATTACCGTTGGCACCTTCTAAAGAAATTCTTCCAATCAACCCGTTGGACAGAATCAATTTAAAGAGATCTTGAGCTCCTCAAGGAAAATGACGATAGCCCATCAATCCTGCTCGCCCATACAATCAGGATCTTGGTTTCCATAAGTAGAACCTTCCAAGTATAAATTGCGGATCTAAAGAATCTAGATTATTCGAATACGAATAGAAGATCTTGAAGTGCTAATTCCAGTCGTGAGATATTCCTTAACCGTTGGAGTCAAAACCACACTAGATATAATCAGAATAGAAGTTTAACTTTGTCGGTCTGGAAACTGTCCATGAGAGCAGAATTTGAAACTTGAGTCTGGAGGTCTTCAGACTTTGGTCTTCAGACTTTGCCAGTAGAGTCTGCAAGTCTTCAGACTAGACTGATGGAAATGTTTTGTCGACTTCAAAATACCTTAAGAGGATTTTTCTAACAGATTCATATACCAGACCTAGCTAAAATTTTTTAAAAACCTAGCCCTGCACCTTGGTGTGTGGCTATATAAATTATAAATCAAAATGAAGAATATGAAGTATGAGATGTTTAAGCATAAAAATAACTCAAAATTCTGAGCTACTATGTTCTCTGTATTCTTTATAATGTCCTATTTATAGATAATTTCACTGATATATACAGTGCTTGACTTGAGAATCCATTTTGATAGTGGGTTCGGCAAATGATCAATTTGGACAAACCGAACCACGTTGATCGTCCTTTTCTTCTTGGGAACGTATTGTTTGACATTTAGTATGAACTCTTCTTTCTGTTTCTCTACCTTTGTGGAGAGGAAAAATAACATAGGTGAATAACTCTATACTTACTGCTAAGTGAAAAAGTAAAAATTACATGCAAGGCAATTTCTAAGTGAGATTTTGTATTTCAGAAAATAACCAACTGAGCGCAAAATACGAAACTAGCATCGGTAATTAACTAAAGAAGCATTAGAAGTGATCTTTTTTTTTTTTTTTTTTTTGAAGAAGAATTATTGGGTGAATCAGATGCATGCACCCTAAATTCATATGAACCATCGAATTTGGTGGATCCTATATAAAGAGAAGGTGGGCCTTACTACATCGAACAATTTAGAAATTTTTGGGTTCACACACTTGATACAGTAATAACTTGTCTTCTCTAGAAAAGAAAATTGATTGCGCTTAAAATAAACCCTCTCAATTAGTACGATAACCTATACACATCTAATTGTCCCATGTATTGTTTGACCAACTATTGCATCCTCACCATGTCCCCAAATTGTGTTGGATAGATGGCATGTCTTGTCCCCAAACTTTCAATATGTATGTATTATCAAAAGCGGATGAAGTTCTGAGGAAGTAACAAAGTGAAATTTTAGGAGTGGCAAGTAAAAGTTCAGAACAAAATGCATATTACTCCCAGAATTTAGAGGGTTCATATAATCTTCCCTAAATTGAAAGTGGAGATAAATGATATAAAGTGTAGAATTAGAGAAAATTGCTGGTGGATAAATTAATAGACGCTCGTGGTGCATGTACTAAATGGAACCGTCTTATTTAAAAATAATGGGGCTTATGTACATAGGTCCCACCTAAGACTCGTTAAATCAAGGGTTAATACCATAAAAAAAAACCCAAAAAAATGATACATTTATAATAAATTTGCCTTCCATTAGTTTATATTAAATTATATTAATACCACAAAAAATCTCAAACTAGTATACTTGTGATAAACGGATGGTAAAACTCAAAACTAGTATACTCGTCAACTGTCACGTGTTATCCAACTCAGTAATAAAATTTAATGAAAATTAATGGAGAGTAATTTTACCACATGTGACCGGTTTAAGGTTTAGTTTGGGATAAATTTATCACATATGTACCAGTTTGAGATTTTTCATAGTATAAGTCCCAAATTCAATTTAGTACATAATTTACTTAATATTTTTCAATGGGAGATAACATTGTCACTATCGCTATGATCATCACATGCACTATTTTCCACAAAACTCATGACTATTTAATATATGTCGGTCCATTTGTCGCGACCTCTTTTTTCCGGCGCCCGATCGGGGCGGGCGCCTGGCAGAGGCTAATGGCTCGGCTAAATTAATTAAGCCCGGACTCTCCCAAGTCCACCAATTCACGACTTTAATAGTCTAAGTTTTTAACCTGTAAGTTTAATTTTTAAAACGGAGCCGCCACTAATCAATTTGGGGTGGGTTGATTAGAAACCCATGCGAAATATTGGGAGAAATACTCGCTCCTGCGCAACCAGAGAAATTAGGATCGGGGACTTGATTACACTAGTTAATCACTAATTCCCTTTCGGTACCTAATCTTGTTTAAACCCTAAGGTTTTTTGGATGTTTTAGGAATTTTCCATGCATTTTGGGAGGAAAAACATTTTTGAGTCTTTTTCTGATTTTTTTTTGGACATAAAAGGGATTTTTGGATTTTTGGTATTTTTTTGGAAAAATACAAGTCTTTTTGGCTTTTTCTGGATTTTTGGCATTTTTGGAAAATATGGAATATTTTTTATTTTTGATTTTTGATTTTTGATTTTTTTTTTTTTCGGAAAATAAAATATTTTTTAATATTTTTTTTGGAAAATAAAGTATTTTTATTTTTCTTGATTTTTCTGGAAAATAAAATATTTTTTTTAAATATTTTTCAATATTTCTGGTTTTTTTTGGAAATTAAAAATATTTTTAAATATTTTTCGAAATTACATTTTTTGATTTTGATTTTTTTGGAAAATAAATTATTTATTTATTAAAAATATTATTTAGAATAAAATAAAATAAAAGCCGATCATGAAACGGGCCCGCAACGCGGGCCCAACTCGGATTTTTTGCCTTTTTTTTTTTTATTTATTTTGAAACGGTGCCGTTTGGGGGGAACCGGTGAAACCCTACCCGGTTCCCCCGACCCCGGTCCGACCCAACGACCCGGTCGCGACCCGGAAAAATCGGGAACCCTAGGGTTCCCGATTCGTGGCGCCGAGGGAGGAGGAGGAGGGCGGATCGACGCGGCGACGGTGGCGGCGACGGTGGCGACAGCGAGGGGGGGTGATGGCGACGGCGGCGGCAGCTACCTGGCAATGGCACGACGAGGGCTGCGACGGCGGCGATACCCCCTTTCCCCTTCGACTTCTTTCTCTCTCTCTCTCTCTACTTCTTCCTCCGGTGAAGCCCGGATCTGTGGCTGTTCGACCTCGGACCTCCCCTGAAGTCTCTTAGTGGGTTGTCCGAGGTTTGCAAGCCCTAGATCCGGCTCTCCCTCTCTCGATCTGTCGGTGTCCTTTGTCGACGGAGATGGAGGGCCTATTTATAGGCCGAGGGGCAGCCGGTCGACGGAGGTGGATCGCCGGTCTCCACGGCCTTCGTTGGCCGAACCGACGTCCCATCCGACACCAGCTGCCCTCGGCACGTCCCCATCCGATGCCAGTCGTCTCTGCTCCACGTGCGTCACCGTTTGACGATCTCCCTCCGGTGTCGCGCCCTCGCGCGTGCGTTGCAGAGGCGGGAGGGAGAAGAAGACCCGGCTGGGCCGGGCTGAGGAGGAGGATGGGCCGTAGAGGCCCACTGGAGGGAGCGGCTGCTGCTGCTTTTTTTTTTCTTTTTCTTTTGCTTTTTGTTTTGTTTTCTGTTTTTGTTGTTTATTTATTATTTATTATTTATTATTTAGTATCCGAAAAAGGCAAAAAAAAAATAATAATAATAATTAAAAACTTAAAGACGGAATTTAGGCGTCAACACCATCTAAAACTCTTGCCTCATCCTAATGGTGCATTACTTTGACACGATAGTTCATCTCCGACATACAACTTTTTGTAATTCAATAAGGCTTTTGGCCTATATAGTTCCCGGGAGGATCATAGTTACAAGTGACCAAAGTACCACCAGTTGCGCATTGGGCCTTCGCGCATCCAACCCGAACTGAGTTGCGCCACACCACCTGAGTGTAATGCCCGCAGACCTTCCCAGGCGCGCACGAGTTGGAATTGTAGTTGTAGTCCGGCTTTTCCCCAACCCACATGTTCACGGCTCTCGTGCCGGTGAGATCAGGGGAAGCCCACGCGAGGTTCTCTCCATAGGGTCCGCCCGAATGGACCAGCCGCGTGCAATCCCTGGCGTGCTTTTGGGCGTAATCCCGGGCATAGCTAGCCACTCGCTCATCCCAAGTGATCGGGCCTACACCGACCTGAGAGCGGGCTGCATTGTGGGCGGCGACGTAGTCCCGGGGCAAGTCCTGGGCGACGGACAGAGAGATCAGCGCCAGGGTTAGCGCGGCGAGGAAAATGACATGGAGAGGAACACTCGTACGGGAACTCATACTGTAAGAGACCATAAAAGTAGGCAGAGGAAAGATCTTAGTTGGTTGATGTGAGGGATGGGCAATAGCTAGGGAGTATTTATATGGCGATCATGTGGAAAAATCTGTCCATTCCGTGTGGAAAAATCTGTCCATTGGAAAAGTCGAATATTCGAAATAGGCCACGATGACTAGAAGAGTGCCCGTCAAATTGATCCATCGCCAATGTGATATTTTTCATACTCTGTACAACGTTAATTATTGTACCCTTGATAATGACCTCATCTTCTTTTCTTATTATTTATTATTTTTTGTTTCAATTTTAGCCATAGAAATATTGATGACAAATAGAGACTTTGTACCAAGCCGAAAAGTCTGTTGAAGACACTATGCGAAGCATAGGTCGACTTGGTAAGAAGCAAGATTTTGACAGGGATTTCAGCTGTAATTTGGCCAGCGCCAGCACCTAGCTTGAAGAATGCTTTATTTTAATGTATCAGCGCTCGCACGTCTTATTCCCCTCCTTAGTTCCCGGTATGAGTTATTTTTTCTTCCTTGTTGGGCAGAGAATACAGGGGTGAGATTAGGGAATCCCGCCCCTCGATGGTCCTTCCCCCTCATTTCTTTCCCTTGAGCCTTTACATGATCATTGGACGCCTTTAAAGGCGGCTTATCTTAAACCTCTTTTTCTCTCTTTCCACAAAAATTGTCTCTCTTTAGTAAAAGTTTTCTCCCCTATGATCATTGGACGCCTTTAAAGGCGGCTTATCTTAAACCTCTTTTTCTCTCTTTCCACAAAAATTGTCTCTTTTTGGTAAAAGTTTTCTCCCCTACTTTTCACTGTTTCTTTTGGCGTTTTCTGCTAAATTGGTTTCGCGTCTTAAGTCAATTATAATTTATGAGTAAAGCACCAAGAGCTAAAAGATCGAGCCCAAGTAGTCAAGATTGATGCATTCGCACTTCTTTTTTCCCCTAGCTTGTGCTTCACGAAAGCTGAATTTGAAAATGTGAAACACATGAGTAAGATTCTTATTTCGGATTATAATTAGAAATTCAATAATTACTCTCAAAAACATTATATGATTTGACAAAGCAGCAGTCGGTAATCGGAATTGTGATGCCCAGTTATTGAGGCTAGAGATATGTAAAATATATTAAGAGCATGCATTAAATCCTCCCATCCATTCTTTGAGCTGGTAGTGGCAATACTGCACGTAAGTTCGTTCATATAACAAATATAGAGAAAAAAACAACTGAGTATAACACAATAAAGTATACGTAAGTTAATTAGCCTTGCTCAAACCCATATTGATGGGTTTTGGCAAGTGCCATGGTCGCCCTATGAAAATTATTGGCCCAACCACACGGGCTATGTCTGCTTTAAAAAAAAAGAGCTAAATAATAAATAAAATGGAAACATAAATAGAAAATAAATCAGTACTTTAGTATAGATGAGTTATAAAATAATTTTCTTTTTTTGAGCCTCTTTTCCCCTTCTAATATTTACAATTTTTTCTATTTTAGAGTGGACAAAAGAAGTACGCTCAATTTGAAAAATATATGAATTTCAATTAAATTATATTTTATTTATAACACATCACTGAATTTATTATTTTTAATTATGAGGAAATCAAATGGAATAAGAAATTCTTTTTTTTTTTTTTGGTAAATAATGGAATAAGAAATTCTTGTTACTTTAATAATACCAAAAAAGTGATATTTATCTCAAATTCCCAATATTTTTAAAGTAAAAGTAAGATTCAATCGTAAAAATTATAGAACATTTTAATTCTTTTTATTTTTATGAGATTTTGTGGGACCACTACAAATTGTTGTAAAAGCTTAAGCTGTTAGATGAAGACGTGATTTATTATTTAAATATTCTAACATTCCCCCTCACAATTAGTTTGGTCTTTTTGCCTAGTACTAAGCGTGGAAATTTAATTGGGGACGCAAATAGGGATCTGGAAGGATTCGAACTCAGGACCTCCTAGCTCTCAGGACCTCCTACCTTTCGATACCATGTGAGATTTTGTGGGACCACTGCCAACTGTTCTAAAAGCTTAAGCTGTTAGATGAAGGCGTGATTTATTATTTAAATATTCTAACAATTTTATTTCCTACTTTCGGAATAGACTTAATTTAATATAGTTTCCATTATTGTAAGTACAATATTGAAGCATGAAGATTCATCTACTAGACCTAGCTAAAATTTTTTGACAAGACCTAGCCCTGCACCTTGGTGTGTGGCTATATAAATTATACATCAAAATGAAAAATGAAGTATGAGATGCTTAAGCATAAAAATGACTGAAAATTCTAAAACTTATGCATCATTTTTTTTGAATAATCATATCATATGTACAAACTCATAAATCTGATATCATAAGCTATTATATTCTTTTTATTCTTTATAATGTCCTAGTCTTGGATAATTCCATTGATGTAGAGTGCCTGACTTGAGAATCCATTTTTAAAGAAGGTTCGGCAAATGATCAATTTGGACTAACCTAACTATTTTGATCTTCCTTCTCCTCTTATGAACGTATTCTTTGACATTTAGTATGAACCTCTGGCTTCTCTTTCTCTATCCTTGGGAAGAGGAATAGTAGAGACAGGTGAATAATTGAATATTCACTGCCAAATGAAAAAAATAAATAAATTACATGCAGGTTAATCTCTAAATAAAACTTTGTATTTCAAAAAGTAACTAACCAAGCGCAAAATATGAAACTGGTTCCGGTCGATGAATCAATTAGAGAAGCATTGAAAGGGATTTTTTTCTCGAAGAAGAAATTATTGGATGAATAAGATGCATGCATCTTGAATTTATTTGGACTGTTGAATATGATGGATCCCATATATAAAGAAGGTGGGCCTTATTATGTTAGACAATCTAGAAATATTTGGGTTCACACAATTGATGCATGTAATAACCTTTCTTCTCTAGAAGAGAGAATCGATATCGCTTAAAATAAACCCTCTCAATAAGTAAGACAACTTTTGCATGTCTAATTGTTCCTCATATCGTTCAACCAACTATTGCATCCTCACCATGTCCCCAAATTTTGGTGGATAGAGGGCATGTGCTTGTCCCCAAACTCTCAATATGTATGTATTATCAAAAGTGGATGAAGTTCTAAGGAAATACAAAAGTGAAATTTTAGGAGTGGCAAGTAAAAGTTAAGAACAATATGCACATCATTTCCAGAAATTAGAGGGTTCATGTAATTTTCCCTAAATTGAAAGTGGAGATAAATGATATAAAGTGTGGAATAAGAGATAATTGTCGGGAGATTAATTAATAGACAACTGTAATGCATGTACTAAATTGAACTGTCTTATTTAAAAATAATGGGGCTTATGTATATAGGTCCCACTTAGGACTCACTAAATTCAATAAAAAAATTGTTGGGAGATACATAAAAAAATTGAACCGTTTCAAATCGGGACATGTACAAATTGAACCGTAAAAAATTTATGTATTCCCATAAAAAATAGGAATTAATAAAGCTCCTGGGCCCTTTTTTTTTTTTTTTTTTTTTTTTTTTTTTTAAGAGTAAGGGAATAGTTCAATTTTTTAACTATCAAAAACCTCAAATTGATACATTTGTCCGTTAATTTTTACTAATTAGATTAACACCACGAAAAATCACAAACTAGTATACTTGTGATAAATGAAGGGTAAAACTCAAAACTAGTATACTTATCAACTATCAC